>OX333074.1:9074002-10274002 GCA_946863875.1 Alloplasta piceator
CCATTAAAAAACTAACCAAATAAAATCCCTTCTCGACGAAAAATCTGGCGAAGAACATCTCATCCAGCACATCTCTTCCGCATAACATCTGTACCACGTGACAACGCTACCATTTCACAATTATACGAGATAGAGCTGTGTTGCGGTTGACACATGATCGGGATATTTCCCTAGAAACGTATTCTAGAAGACTTGTTATGAGGTGCGATGTGGTAGGATTGTTTTTTGGTAGAGGTGATTTTGAGCTTGTTATTTGGCTGCGTCAAGAGAAGGGTTTGAAGGTAGAGATGGCTTACGGTGGAGTTTTTGTTCAGTGAAGATGTTTTGGGAGAGCTATGCTACGATTGGGTTTTTATTTCTAGGGGAGTTTGACTGGTAGAGCTGCAAATGTGCACGACAAAGAGAATGATAAGAGAGAAAAGCAATGTGAAGTGCGTAACCGCGGCTGGACTCTTCATTCGCGCATGGATCAGCGACCAAATTGCCAGTAGCACTTATGTATGTGTGCTTGTGTGTAGAGTAAGGGTAGACCAGTGATCGGCAAAGTAGATATTTTCGTCAATTTAATTACCACTAATTACTCTGTGTTAGAAAATTTTATACACTGAGAAAAAAAAATGGCTGAATATGCAAAATCGTTAGTTGAATACGGGCAACTAAATATTTATTTGGTCTAACTAAATAATTAGTTTCTTGAATATATCCGCGCTTCGGTTGACCAAAATATTGTTCAGGCGACAAAAACTTGGATTGTACAACTAAATATTTAGTTGCACGTATTCAACTAAACGATTTTGCATATTCAACCATTTTTTTTCTCAGTGTAATTGTTCCAATAAATATTACTCATTATTAAGGCACTCAGTAATTAGGTAGTAAGGTAATTCTAATATTCGAAAAGTATATAATTCATGTTCGATTATTATCCAATAAACCTATAACTTGTAATTTACATCAAATAATTACTCAATAACCAAGTAATTAAAATTTTGCTCTCATGAATTAAATTTTTTTTTTAATTAGGTAATTGTTCCTTTTGATGATTAATTATCCAAGTAATTAAATACTTAAGTACTCTACTTACTATTTTTTTATGAAATTAGTTAATTATTCATTCCAATTATTAATTATTCGAATAATTATGTCATTAATTCTCCAATTAACTAATTTTTCAAAAAATTAGTTAATTATTCTCTGCAATTATTAATTATTTGAATAATTAGAAACTTAATTCTTCATAATTGCTAATTAAACGCCAAAATGACTTTTTTTCTTTGACCGATGTTAACTTAGCGATAAATCATTGGACAAGTCACTGGCGTGTAAATTTTTTTTTCAAATTCAAGCTAAAGTGTAGAGTTTTATTTTTCCTTACGGTTGCTCGAAAGATGCTGACCTTGAAAAACTCAAGATCCCGATTCAAATATAAAAAGCTTGAAATTAATTATTCCGACCATTGATAATTAATATAATAAAATTACTAATTACTCAAAGAATTAGTAATTCAGATATGTACATTACTAATTATTCAAATAATCAATAATTGACATCATTCAATTATAAATTATTCTGATAATTAGTTATTAAAATAATTCAATTACTAATTAATTTAATGATAAGTATTTTAAAGAATACGATTACTAATTTTTCTAATAATGAATAATTCAAAGAATACACATATTCAATATCCGAATAATTCGTAGTATTTTTCTTCAAATTATTGATTATCCAAATACCTAAAAAAATAATGACTGATAATATTATTTTTGTAAATAACGATTAATTAAAAATCTAAAATTTGTATTGCCGATCACTGGAGTAGACTCATGCTTATATATACTGATGCCAGAATCTGGTGGCGAATGCGGTATGCGCGGAAAGGTATTGCTATAAATTCCGGGGGGGGGGGGCGGTATTGCTATAAATACGCTGTAAAATAATCAACGCTATATATTCTAACAAAGAGAATCTTACTTTCATAAGTGTTGGACAAGACCTGTTCAATAAAATTATGATGATGGAGACAATCTGGACACTTTTTCAAGCGGTGTTCTTTTTTTATCGAGCTTCCACTTGATCCACTCAATGGCGATTGAACCGAAGATGATTGCACCGAAGAACTCGAGCATTAATGTACCCATATATGAAAATGAAGCGATATTCATACGTTACCGGATTTTATTTCCAACTGTCCAGTTAACATGGCCAACGATTTCTAACCATACGCCAAAGACGGGAAATTCTGAGGCGGGATACAGTTTAAACAAACGACGCTCCATTATATGATCGTTCTGAGCGCAATCGTTGGAATATCGGGACCGGCTGGGTCCATAAGGATTCATAATGAAGCTATAAAACTCTTAAAAGTTCCAACAAGATTGTTATCATCGATGGAGAGAAACAGAGAGGGAAAAGATGGGGTCGCATTCGAGTGAGACCAACGTTCAATGTACATTGAATACCTTAAGTTTACAAGGATATATGCAAATATCTGTATAAATTAGGGTGGTTACAAAAAATACCTTTATTTCAATTCGCAATTTTTATTTATTAATGCCACATAATCGTTGAACGGCGGCAAAAATGACGTTTGTAAGATTTTCAAAATTGAAATATTTCTTCTTGCCAACCCTGAAGTCCTTGCGATATTTTTCGAAAAAGTTGTCAGTATCAAAATTTTTGCGATGTGAATTGTTTCATTTACAATGACATATTTATTGTTAATTTGTCATTTTCTAAACGAAAACTTACGTTAGATCTGAGGAATATGCGACAATATTTAATAAAAAAAATTAATAAACCAACATCTGTACTCTGTGAAGGATTTACGGCACATTTCTCAATTTCTATTCGTTGGACCAAAATTTTTATTTCATCGCAAAAAAATACAGACTGAAGTATTTTGAGATATCTGAATTTTGGTAATTTGCAATGATGTCATTTTGGCCTAATTTTTTCATTAACGTGACAGTTGTACTTTGAACAAAAATATATTAATTAAGAACCCAATAATTAAGAACCCAAATATATTTTCAGAAGCGCAGTAGCATCTTAACGATATATAACGATCGAGCTTGTAAGGTCCAAACAACCACGCCAACATGTTGATGACCATGGAATGAAGTCATCGATTTCTTATTCCGTGGTTTTCCGAAAGTGAATAAACGAGGCTGGTCGGCTTGTTTTCGAGATTTTGCATTATACAGAGCATACAGAACGATGTCCAGCATTTTCTGTACAGTCACAGACACATCCATGTATATATATTTCTCTTTTATATGTTAGTAACGAATGTAGAGAGAGATTTCTCGTTCAGATCAAGATGACAAGATGAGATTTCGTTTGTTAGAGTTCATTCGAGATTCCATGGGTTGTAGAGTATATATAGGGTGATCACCTTGTGGTGATTCTCACGAGATATCTCAAGATAGATCGTAAAGTTCTTGTAAGGCTTGGAAGATCGCACAAGCGGCGGGTGGTGGTTCACGCTCGTCGCGGTTTCTCTCGTACGTGAGAATCACGTGGGTTTGACGTAGGTCTTCTCTGATGTGCGTGTGCTAGAGATAGATTATATATATATATATATATATATATATATATATATATATATATATCAGGACGTGTATAGCTACATCGATCGATATCGGATCTCCCTCCGTGGTTGTCGCTCGTCTTTCTCGCATTTTTGTGGTCAGACAGATCCTTTTTGTCGTTCTTACACAGAAAAACGTTGGCTCGCGGTGGACGTTGCCAAAGAAAATCGTGAAGGAACGAAGAAGATCTCGCAGCTGACGATGTAGCGAAAAAGTAAAAACAAGGGTCCATTTTCCATTTGATGAAATTTTTTGTACGACTGAGAATACGGTTCTCGGACCCAAAGATATGAAAATACAGTTTAGTCCTCTCTATGTAGTCTCCATCTTGTGTAAAGTACGCGACAGTTTGAAGGGTTGCTCGCGCAGCCCCATTCGTCCTTTCAAACGATTTTATCTAGCCACGAGATCGGGCACACGTTGCACGTGAGTCTCTCTCGCTTTCTCACTGTCTGCTCTCGATATCTCGCTTTTGTAGTCAGGAAACTCGCGATGCCCCGATACAGACGCGTGAGATGTCACGACGCGTGTCCGTGGGTATATAAACCTCGGGATCTATTGTTACAAGGGTGCGCTATCGGTACGCTTTCCTTCGTCGCCCTTGGCCCTTTCGTCTCTATATCGTCTGCACGAAGAGTTTTCTCATTCAGAGCACATAGAAAACCGAATCGATAGACAATCAGCAAGACTCTCAGACCTTTGCGCTTCAATTGGCAACCTTTGACCCTAAACGACGTTTTTGTCCCGGGCATGATCTGCATAGCATCTTAGATCAATATTGAGGAGGTCGCGAAATGGGGTCTTTCTGAATTCTCATGAACTTGGTCGAATTATACTGGGAGTGTTGGTCTCAAATCCACTTTTGCTGATCCATTCTGGATCAGCAAAAGTGGATAATTATCTAAAGGATAGATCTAAAGGATAGATCCAAAGGATAGATCTAAAGGATAGATCCAAAGGATAGATCTAAAGGATAGATCCAAAGGATAGATCTAAAGGATAGATCTAAAGCATAGATCTAACGGATAGATCTAAAGGATAGGTCTAAAGGATCGATCTAAAAGATAGATCTAAAGAATAGATCTAAAGGATAGATCTAAAGGATAGATCTAAAGGATAGATCTAAAGGACAGATCTAAAGGACAGATCTAAAGGACAGATCTAAAGGATAGATCTAAAGGATAGATCTAAAGAATAGATCTAAAGGATAGGTCTAAAGGATAGATCTAAAGGATGGATCTAAAGGATAGGTCTAAAGGATAGATCTAAAGGATCGAATTGAAGAATAGATCTAAAGGATAGATCTAAAGGATCGATCTAAAGAATAGATCCGAAGGATAGTGCTAAAAAATTTACGTTTATTTACCCAACTTTCATCCATCCGTAACCCTAGAAAATGCTACATGTAGAAAAACGAAAACTGCAAGATTTTATATGGGGTCGTGGAAAAAATGAGGGCCATAGTCCAGAGAGTGAGCTGATGGAAATGCAAAATAAGACAGAGTGCAGAGGATCCTCGCGAGAGTGGTAAGACTCATATAGCCACTATATATACACCGTATTACATATGGATTACACAGCGAGACGAACGAAATTCACGAGGGTTTGGGGAGGGCGAGGGCGCACGTGCTCGTGCTTACGAGCCGGGGCTCTGCAGATTTACGGCTAAGGTGCGAGAGTGAGGTGCACGGGGCAATTTGTTAATGCGATACATTGCGCGGCGCACGAGGCGAAGGAGAGAAGCTCAGGACTACCCGAGAAACGAAGATGGAGAGAAACGCGAGGCATCATGATGTAGTTGGGCGACTGACGTCTAGGTACTCTCTGAAAGACCGATATATAGATATACAATACATTATATGTACAACGAAAATACATCGGCATGCTCTCGGAGGTTTTCCTTGACTGAGATGCAACTCCTTCATATATATACGCGACCCTACGACCCCGTAAGGTCGTGTTCTTGAGAAGAGGGTTGGTAAAGAGAAAAGTGGGGATCATGAAGGCGCGCGTGCTCTCGGGAAGTATCGAGAGACTGCTGCAGCGAAGAGGAAAATGAGGGATGAGCGATAAGGGCTGATAGTAGGGCTGGGTCTCAAACGCCCTCAAACTACAGTCAAATTTTTTCTTTTCGTCTCTTTCACACGGGAAGACAAGATAGTTGATATAATTCGCAACGGTCTGAGACAAACTAACGATTAAAAAGAGACTCCAAGATCGAATTAAATAATACTATTGTATAATACTGAAATTATAATGTCAAAATTTAAGAAGGGAGTATTATATCTAAATTTTTTGGACTGTGTGCCTTCCCTTTTTCCAACCCCTTTTTTTCTTGACATTCTTTCCGTTTTTTCCTCCGCTTTAGCATTTAATTACTCCCCCGATTTCACGGTGCAAGTGCCTAGAGGGAATATTCTGGTCTAGAATTTTGAAAAAATCATTTTTATGCATATTCTTAAAGTTTAGATCTTCAAGAATATATCCTCGAAAACAATTTTTTTATTTCCAATAATTTACAGAGTGACAGCCATTTTAGTGACGCAGTAACTACGACCGTCACGTGAAAGCGTAACTTTAAGGGGGTATTCTGGGGTAGAATTAAAAAAAAAAATTGTTTGCATAGTCTTAAAGCGTAGACCTTTAATAATATATCCTCGAAAGGTAATGTTTAAATTTACAGAGTGACAGCTATTTTAGTATGCAGCAACTACGCCCATCACATCGAAGCGTAACTTTAAGGGGGTATTCTGGTCTAGAGTTTTGAAAGAATTATTATTTTTTTCGTATATTCTTAAAGTTTAGATGTCTAAAAATATATCCTCGACAGGAAATTTTTAAATTCCAATAATTTACGGAGTTATAGCTATTTTAGTTACACAGCAACTACGTCCGACATGTCAGAGCAAATCAGACTACAGAAGTTTTTCTCAAAACTACTTCTTTCAACATGGCTGACATGATATCTCAAGTTCTATTCAACCGATTTACTTCAAATTTTTTACCAATCTTCAATGTACTTCAACTTTCTATCGCACCTACCACTTTTGTATACAAATTTTTTTTTTTCTATTAAAAAAATTAAAAACTATGAAAAAAGAATAGAAAAACGCACGTTTGGTTTAATTTTGATTTTCTTTCGAAAATTTTTTTGTTTACTGTCAAAATGTGAATAAATATGTTGTAAAGAAAAAGAATGGTAAACATAATTTTTTTATCGAGCTCGACAAAACGCTTTAAATGTATGTCTCTAGACCATAATACCGCCTTAAGAGCTTCTCACTCTCTCGCACTAAATCGTGCGATAGACAGATTTTCTTTGCCGATAATATTCTTTTCGCCAGTGTGAGAGGGCGAAGGTTAGATTAAAGAAAGAAAGAGGTGCGATTCTGACCGGTTTAATCAAGTAGGAGTCTCGTATAATCGCGGTATCAGAGAAACACACGCGAATTCACCGGGAAAAACACTATATAGGTAACGGGTAATCGTCTTTTGATTCACGCTTAAGTTATGGCCTCCGTCGATAGTACGTCATTTGCCAGGGCTTCGAACTATCGCGGGTGTCTGGGATTTATCGCCGCTTTGCGACTGACGCGGCGGCCGTCTCTCGCCTCTCTTTCTCCATCACCTTCTCTTATATATCAGCCACGATTCCTCATACCCTTTGCTGCTCCTATATATTATATTCGTGCATACAATCCGCTGGCTGGTGAACGAAAGGCCTTAAGTCACATTATTCGACGTCTTAAGTCGCGTGGTTAAAAGCCTTTCTTTTTCAGCATCCGATCTCGATATATGGAGCATTCACCCCCAATCCAGTCACTTTTCTCTTGCCACCAAATTCAGGAAATATATTTAAACATTTATGGTACTCATCGGCGAGGATCTATTTGCATGACCTATTTGCAACTTTCAAAGCTGCATTTTTAAGACTTAAGTTTTTTTTTAGACAATGTCAAAATTTGAAAAATTTCTCAATTGAGTTTTTCAGTGAAAAATCATTTTAATCGACGCCGCATATATTTTTCTGCCAGATAGAGAATCTGGAAGCATACGTGTAACTTCAATTGCAATGGACCTCAAGTAATACTCGCGAAAGTTTCTAAAAAAAAGTTCAGCTCAAGTTCCTCAAGAAACAAATGTTTTTATTGATGGCGAATGCTTTATACATAATATCCCGCAGTTCATCATCTTTCTTAGACTCGGCTTTTTTCTGTCCTCAATGCTTTTTGCGTTCTCCTCCTCGAGTCCTCATTTCTCGGCACTTTAGTGGGGAAAAGCTATTTATCTACGTGCAAACCATTATCACCAGTGAGGTATCGACACGAACGACTAAGAAGGGCCTGAGTCACACGATCAAGTCACTGCCGAGTGTCGAAGGTAACGCCATTTTTATTGCCAGCAATCGTTTCGCACACCTCCACAAGATCATTCTCTATACTACGTTATTTCGATCGAGAGTGCGGCTTTTATGCAGCCTCACAGGTATTATATACCGGTACGTATTCAATAAAAGAACGAAATCGAGAAGACGATTATCACTAATGACTCGGGTCGCCTTGTAAGGATGAGATCTCGGCCGTGGTATTCAATTTGGCGTTGGCGTGATCGTTGCATCGTGATAATAAAAATAAACGAGAATTTACGGGACGAAGAGAAGGCCCGGGAGAGTCAGAGAGAATAAGAAGAGTGTAAAGCAGTAGCAGGACAAAAAAAAACCATTAAAACGAGAACATATAATGTGCACGTGTGGGTTTCCTTAATAATGCGCAACGAAAGAAACTATGCGAGCTTACTTTAAATAATATACAAATATATGGGGCATTCCATCCCGAATCGGACAGTTTGAAAAACTTTTTTTTCCCCTCAATTTCTTTATATTTTTGAGTACTCATCAAAAGACCCTTCCTGTTAAATTTTGAGATTTTTTCGATTACCCGTTCAAAAGATATTAAATTATCAAAAAAACCGCTCTTTTTTTTGGTACATTGATAATAACTTCTTTAATAATGGTCCAAATTAAAAGTTTTTTTTTCAAAATTTTTGTTTTTTTATGGCCTTTTGAGAAAAAAATAGAACAAAAATATTCGGCGTGTTTTTGAATGAGTTTTTTTAATTTTAAACGTTAAATCGCGTTTTTACAAGTAAATGTTATTTTTGATTTTTTTTTAAATTTTTTGTTGCAAACATCTATCTATACAACAATTTTTAAGACTAGTCAGATCGTGGGATTTCAATAACTACTATTTTTTCGATTTTTTAAAATTAAATTTTTTTTTTCATAAATTATTATGAATACCAATTTTAGGTACTACTGTATAGTATTTTCTTAATCATTTTGAATTAATTTTGACACTTTTTCATTGTTAACAGATTTTAAAAATAAATAATTAATTAATAAGCAAATAACAACAGTTCAAGAATTGTATGAGTGGGCATTGAACCTAAATCGTCACCGAATATTGCTATCAAATTTTCACCTGAAAAACATTACTTGAATGCAAAAGAAAGATTTTATTACAGTACTGCGAAGTCAATCACAGGGGGACACAAAAATTTCATTCAATTATTCCAATGAGCAACGGTAATGTATTGGCAAAGGAATATTCTAATTCAGGAAATAATCGTATATGTAAGGTTTTAAAAAAAATACGTGAATAAATAAAAACTGTTGTTATTATTGTTCATAAACTGACTTAACGATTAATTATTAATTTTGAGAACCTGTTAACAAGAAAAAAGTGTCAAAATAAATTCTAAATATTGAAAAAAATACTATACAGTAACAAAAATTGGTATTCATAATTATTTATAAGAAAAAAAAAATTAATTTTCAAAAATCGAAAAAAATAGTAGTTATTGAGATCCCACGATAGGACAAGTCTCAAAAATTATTGAACATTTGAAACAAAGAATTAAAAAAAAAATGCAATTCACTTTTAGAAACGCGATTTAACGTTTAAAACTCAAAAAACTCATTCAAAAACACGTCGAATATTTTTATTGTATTTTTTTCTGAAAAGGCCATAAAAACAAAAATTTTGAAAAAAAATCTTTTAATTTGGACCATCATTAAAGAAGTTATGACCAAAATACCAAAAAAAGAGCGGTTTTTTTGTTAATTTAATATCTTTTGAACGGGTAATCAAAAAAATCTCAAAATTTAACAGGAAGGGTCTTTTAATGGGTACTCAAAAATATAAAAAAATTGAGGAAATAAAAAAAAGTGTTTCAAACTGTCCGATTTGGGATGGAATGCCCCATATATAACGCTAATAAACAATTCTAATTTTTCCTGATTCTCGTTGGATGCTGACTCATATCGGATTAGAGATACACAATTTTCCGTGCAAGTCAAAAATTTCTAGAGTGGGCAAGTTGAAAAATCTGAGGAGAAACTGCGCACGGATGGCAAATAATCGAACCTCAATTCAGTACAAATAAATATCTGAATGAAAAAGAAAACCACCAATAAACGAAAGTACATCCGTTTAGATCAATGTTCAAAGTGTGTAAGTACGATTTTGCATGTTGAATTAAATTGCGATGTATTTTTCATAGTTTCGTCAATAATCTATGATTACAAAAACGTGAATATTTCTTTTTTCTATTTTTTTTTCCAAAGATCGTGGGAACTCCCTTGCGTCTTTGGTTCTCGTTCCATGTGGCAATCAAGGCACAGCATAACACGCTCGGGTATATAACGAGGCACTTTACCCCCCCCCCCCGCGTCCTTCCTCACATGAATATAAGTATAATTTTTTTTTCCGCATTAACGCTCTCGCGACTCTCGAGTTTCGCTGCTCTTGGCCTTCTTTTATATGTACATCTCAGGGTATATTATATCCCCGTATGCACAATTACCTGTTACCGGTGTACGTGCGACGACTTTTGAGGGTCTAAAGGACGTATCTCGGACAATTTTGGGCGTCGAGGCTCTCTGGATCAGTGCCCTTTTCACTGTAAGTCGTCAATGGACGTATAAATATACATGGGAAGAGTAGCCTGGTACTTTGCCGAGTGTGGAGGTGAATTTAGCCACTTCCTTGCCTTCCTTTAAACGTAGGAGGAAGAAGAAAAAGAGAGGATCCGAGACACACGACATTGAGGCTCTTCGCAGTGGGCTTTAAACGGTCGTACGAGGAGAGACTCGGCGATCCAAAAGCGAGAGAATGCATCCGCAGCAAGCTCCCCTGGTTTTCTCTGGAGCAAGAGAACCAAAGCGCAAATACTCGCCCCTTCTCCTCTCTCTCTCTCTCTCTCTCTCTCTCTCTCTCTCTCTCTCTGTCTTTGGTTAGAGATGCCGACGAGGACGAGCGCAGTAAACTACGGTTAATTAAGCCACCACCGCGCGAGCGGCGGGTTAATTCGCTCTACGAAGCGAACGAGCCCCTTGTCTCTCTCTCTCTCTCTCTCTCTCTCTCTCTGGTCAATTTTCCCCGAATCGTCATTTATCGAGGAAGCAGGACCAACGGTGAAACCCGAGCGCAAAAGGGACGAGAAGGAAGGACGAAGAAGGAAAACCGGAGGAGGGGTTGCATAGTTGCAGGAAGGGGTGTAGGGGGGGGGGGTAAGGGCAGCCCCAGCACCAACGTTATGCAAATGGCCCTTAGCATAATTCATCCGCTCTTGGGGCCCAACGCACGCCTGGCTACTACTCACGGGCACACGCGGATTAAGCTCTGTCCTGGTCTCCACTGTTCACGATCCCTTTATACATTATATATATATGTGACTGTATACGCGTTTCTATGCAAATCGGAGGACGAAATCGCCGAGCACAGGTTTGGTACGAGACGACGATGAGAATGGGAAAGAGAGAGAGAGAGAGAGCTCTCGCGGATCTACTCTTCCGTAATACCCTGCCTGTGTTTGCCGCGGTACCGGAAGTAGCGTGGAGACCAACACAGCCGGTCAACTTCCCGGGCACGACGAGAGAGGCCACTTGCTCCTGCGATATATTGGCGCATAGACCTGTGGTTTAGCGCAAATTGAGAGTTTATCGCATAATTGTATCCTGCAATCGATGTTCAATCAGCCATACTGAGAAAACAGTATATTTCTATGCACCAGGACTTAAATTCTGGTTAACAAATGTAAAGTTCTATATGGCGAAGTAAATATTTCGCCATATCGCACTTTTCAAATTATACCATTTTTCGAACTGGTTTTTTCCTTGTAAAAAATGTATTAATGAAAAAATTCAGTTTCCTCCATCTGAATGTCACTTACTATGATGTAATATGAGATTTCATGACAACAAAAAAAAAAAAAATTGCCGCCATTTTTTGAAATTTTTGAAAAATCTGATATTACTTTGTACGGATTTTTGCTTTCAAAAATTTGTTTCACCTACCTGAACATCATTATTCGAACTGAATAAATGAGGACCTGGAGAAAAAAAATTTCCCTTCGATTTTCGGAAAAGTCACTAAACTAAATAATTACCTTTTGTAGCAATTAGTTTTTTGAACAATTCTGCGCTTCGGTCGACTAAAATATTATTCAGGCAAAAAAATGTTGAATTGTATTAACTAAATTATCTAGTTGAACGTAATTAACTGCAGATTTTGTTCATTCACACATTTTTTTTCAGTGTAATTATAAATATAGAATTTATGAGCGAATGAGAGTTTTTTTAGCGTCGCTTTAATTCGTCAGATTTCTACTTCGAAAACAATTGAGTTGCAGAAATTGTAAAATTGTTGTGACTATGAACGTTTCGCGAATCAGAAGTTTAATAATCGTGATAGTAAATTATTATCGATGCAAGAGATATTTTAAGGATTTATTTAACAAAGGAGATATTTTTGCCCAAATGGTGGAAATGATCTTAAATTGTGTTTACACGGTTCTAGGAATTATTGCAATAGATTCTCGAACCCTTTGTCTAGAAAAAAGAAGACCACGTGGGATCCATGGAATTTTTGCAAAAAATAAAGAATGGGAAAAAGGAGATTTCGTTGGACTGAAATTTTCGCAAGAATGATTTAAATAACATTAAAATGTGTCCCAAACGTGGAAATCATTGAATTATGTTTCTAGGATTTTGATTTTAAATCCAAAAGTACCACAATTTTAAATGCACAGAAAAAATGAGATTATTCGCAGTTCGTATAATTTTGAAATTAGATTAACAATTTGATTAACTGCTAAAAAACTTTTGAACTATCAATTGATCAGTGATAATATGACAAACCTTCGTTAATAAGAAATTTGCAGAGCAATAGACTTTTGATTGAACTACATCAATGAGGCATTTTCAGACCATTTAAAAAAATGTCCATAGGCTTTGTCAGAGTTTAAAAAACTGTCGTAAACTGTGTGGAAATTCCGGTTCAAAAAAATTGTCGCACACGAAAATTTAACGAGAAGAGTATGGCGTAAAAAGTAGTTGGTTGTCGGGAGGGAGTTTCAGGGGAGTGTCAGGGTGAGTTTTTCCAACGTTTATTTCTCTCATACCAATACAAACGCAAACAACCTTTTCCGTGGTGCGGGATGCTATCGCGCGCACGTGTTCACGGAATTCGCATCGAAAATTTACTGGCATTGCTCGGGCTTTGCAATCGCACCGCAACTGGCTACTTTCATTTTGGTGGTATTTCGTTTCTGTGTAAGTTGGAAAATTGTTTGAAAACTATGCGCTCATACGGTGGACGTTGTACGTGTTTTTTTTTTATCTCTCTCCTTTCATGAACGAGGTAGGTTCGCGCCAAATGAGAAGGGAATAAATGTCCAGAGGGCTCGGGAATGATCCTTAAGTTGGGGCTGTGATAAAATTTTTTTCCACCGCTATCCAGAAGCCCGAATGTCGAATAAAAAAAATAAAATAAAAAAAAAGCATTTTTAACCCTTAACAATAATCCATCTCGGATACGATGAGGTCCTCTTTTTTTCCTATTTATCAATGCAATTATTTTCAAGTCACCATAAAGTTGAGTAAAATTCTTTAGCGTCTGATTTTTAGTCTTTTGAGAATTAAGTCCTTTTTTTTAATGAAGCAAGAGAGCAACAAATTACGTACGGAACAAGTTTAACGAAATCCGCGACTGAGACGATCGAGGTGTGAAATATCGAGGCAGACGTTTCGCATTAGCGCTACAAGCCGCAAACTTCTCCATTTTCGATCTCGATGGTCTCTCGTGTCCCTGCACAAAATCCCTTTACTCTGCGTGTCCTCATCGATCTTATAACACTCACCCCCGCAAGTGTACCAACGTACGAGAGAAACAGAGAGGCCAGGGGAGAGAAAGCAGGATGAGAAAGGGTGTGCGTGGGTTGTGCGTCGAGGGAACTTTGTGATAGCGTCTGCGTGAACATTAAACCGATATATGTATATTATATGTACGTATATATTGAAGCACCTAATAGGATACAATTTGTGTAGGGTGTACTAGAGGAGGGAAAGAGTGAGAGAGCGAGAGAGAGGGGAGGGAGAGAGAGAGAGAGAGAGAGAGAGAGGGAGAGGGAAGGAGAGAGAGGGAGAGAGAAAGAGTGAGAGAGGATCGCGTGTGCGAAACTCGTCGAGCTCACAGCGTTAACGGAAGCCCGTGTCGCTAGCAAAGCGATGTTAGTCGCAATCTGATTGGCCGATCCTCCTCGTAATTGCCTGTAGATCACAATCATGATTAGTCGGGAAATTAATACGGCGCTGGACGAGAGTAACGATTTATAATCGCACCTCAACGTGCGATGATTCCTCCCAACCTTGTACATTCTTGCGCTCATTTCAACACAATTACACTCAACAATGTACACAGTTTGAATGATGAATTATACTCCTAGAAATCCTGAACTTCGAGAGCTCAAGGGGGACGCCACTGTGGCGGGTCAAAAAAATTGATTTTTTTTTTTGGAAACACTCGCCCCGCCCACGCTGCACAAAAAGTTGCACTGCTCTTTTCAAAATGAAGGGGACATATTTAGCTTCATTTCGATTTTTCCAAAAAATTTTGCGATTTTTTTTGAAGCCGGTACCGCTCCTTGAAAGATGGTCGTTTTTCGGCTTTTTTTGGCATTGTAATTTTGGCGCACGACCCGTGGACATTTTTTTAAAAATGTTTTTCCCAAGACAAACTTGTAGCGGGGAGTATTAGCTTCAATTTCGTTTTTCGTTAAAAGTTTCGTACGATTTTTTTTCGCAAAAATATTCTATTTTTCCCAAAAAACGACTATATTTATAAAATATAACGTAACTCTAAAACTACTGAGTTTGCGTAGAATCACTAAGAAGATAAAAAGTTGCATACAATCATTCTGAATACAAAGAAATTTTTTTAGAATTTTCTTAAAAATTTTTTTTTTCAAATTTTTTCTGTCATCGAGATATTTTGTTATCTCACGTTAAACAATCGAGTCTCTTACCTCATCTACACGGGTTTTTCGATGAAAAAGTTGTGTAGATGATGTTTTTCAGTGCAAAAGTTGCATACAATCATTCTGGATTCAATGAAATTTGTTTAGAATTTTGTTTCAAATTTTTTTTTTTTTGAGAATTTTTCCTGTCAACGAGATATTGTTTTATCTTAAATAATCGAGTCTCTTACCTCATCTACACGGGTTTTTCAATGACAAAGCCATGCATATGAGGTTTTTCGATGAAAAAGCCGTGTAGATGAGGTAAGAGACGCGTGGATTGTTTAAGATAAAAAAATCTCGTTTACAGGAAAAATTAGAACAACAAAATTTTCTAAAAAAAACTGAAAAAATTTCATTGAATCCAGAATGATTGCATGCAACTTTTTTTACCCTCTTAGTCATTTCACGAAAACCCAGTAATTTTAGAGTTAGGCTAGATTTTATAAATGTGGTTGTTAAGTGCGAAAAAATTGAATATTTTTGCGAAAAAAAATCGTACGAAACTCTTTAAAGAACAAAATTAAAGCTCATACTCCCCGCCATAAGTTTTTCATAGGAAAAACAGTCGAAAAAAATTTTCATGGGTCGTGCGCCAAAATTACAATGCCAAAAAAAAGTCGAAAAATGACCATGTTTCAAAGGGGGTACCAGGTTAAAAAAAATCGCAAAATTTTTTTGGAAAAAGCGAATTAAAGCTGAATATGTCCCCTTTAAAACGTCGCTTGGCAAATCAAAATATCTTCATTTTTAAAAGAACAGTGAAATTTTTGGAGGAGTCATTTTTTTAAATGTCATGGTAATTAACTTTGTCAATTTTCACTACTTTTCAATAAAAATTTGTTTGAACATAGTTGAACATATACTTGATAAATTGCTTTTTGTCTGATCCTCAAATAATCATCTCTACTTACAAAAAAAAATTCCCGAAAATCGGCCATTTTTAGCCCCGTCACAGTAGCGTTCCCCCATAAGCTTGGAATTAAGAATTTCGAAAAAAAATTGTACAGTAACAGAAAAAAGAAGGGAAGAATTTGTTTCTCTTTATTCTGACGGAAAAAATCCATGTTTAATTCAATTCAAACGTTGTCGTGAAATTATGCACATGCAAATCTCTTTTTCCACCCCATTAAGTATACGCTTGTTCTCCGCGTAACATGTATAAATCCCTGTGCCCCGCGTTATTCCACTGGCAGTGCGTATTCTTCCCTCTGCAAACATATGACAAGACAAAACGAGGGAGCAAAAAAAAATTCGCGAAACTTGCTGTTATAATAAAGGCGCGGGTATTCGCGGTGTTTGCTATATACGTCTAGCTATTAGCATTAAGGGGTGACCGCGAGTTCTCGTTGTTAGCTCACATATCCTCCCCCGTAACGTTGGGTCAACAAGAGGGAATGGGAGAGGGATGCATTGTCCAAAGAATGGAATTACCAGTAGCGAGGAAGGAGGCTTGTGATTAAATGCCGCGTTCTCTCGGTCTCGAGATGCCCATACATAAATATAGCCATATCTATGTGGGCTGCACATAGAAAGGGGCAAAGTCTAATAATGTTACGTGCAAAGAATGTGCCAGAGAGAGAAGAGGAGGAAGAAGAGAAGAGGAGAGACGAAACGTTGGGAGACTCCTCGGAAAAAAATACTCGTTACCTTGAATCGTGACGTTTTGCTGGCTATTCAAAAACGTCCAAAATCCGAATATTCCCAAAAGCACGAATAATCCGTTGACGTTTGGCTAAATATATCAATCTCGACTAAAAAATCGGACCTTTAAAAAATATTTCTCAAGGCACGGGAATGATCGTCGATGAAAAAGAAAATACTCCATTTTGCGTATACATTTTGCCATTTATAATGGACATTGTCATGTAAATCGTGGTTTATTTACAAAGGACACCGAGTTGATACAAAAATTAATTTGGCTCGTTATTGGCAATCTCCGAACTCGGTTTTACAATAATCTACAAAATTATCGGATACACCAACATCGTACACGAATTCGACGTTCTTCACTAATACAACGATAATTCGACATTTATTTTTCGTTCATCTCGCGTTTGTTATATTTACAATTAATCGTAATACGGATGGTAAGTCCATCGGAATGTTTGTTTTGTTCCTCGTTTGGTTCGTTGAAAATTTATTTTGCATTGACCGCGATGAAATTGCCGATCATATCCAAGGTCCCAGACGCGTCTCGAGGACCGTTGCCGCATCCACGCGACCCATGAGCCTCAAGTGGTTCAAGAGGTCAGCCAGTGCCGTGGCCTCGCGATGCCTCGCCTCCCACAGATCGAGAATGTGCTCTGTCGGACTGGACTTCGTTGCAAAGTAATCCACGTATCTTGTGATCCGCCAGAGACGAAATAAACAAAGATAATACGCAGGGATCAACGAAAATCCATCATAAATAAACTTCAAAGACTCGAACGCATTGAGTCAATAATAGTGAAATTGAGATGTCTGATTTGAGACTTGCGATAATCGTAAATCGAGTGAAAAAATTCAAAAATTATTTTCGCACATATTAAAGGCGAAATCAGGCCGAACTAAGATGGATCTGGATCACTGGATTTAGATAAAAATGTAACACTAATTTTAGAAAGAAATAACCCGACCTTGACCACCAAATTTTTTTTTTTATAGTTTGGTACGAATTCTGCGAAAACAAATAGTTTGGCAGTAGGGGGAAGTCCCTTAACGCCGAGTGGCACCTAGTACCGGACACTGTTGATATAAGCCAAACTAGAGAGCAACGACAATAGTTCTCGTGCGTAGTTCGAACAATGGCCACAAGGGTAACGGTGGCGCTAGAGTGCTACTCGCAGTGCGCATGCGCGCGTCGTCGAGAGTTGATTTTCGTTGGAGGCGATTAATACTTCGTGTAAGCCGCAATTTTCACACATTCATTGTTTAAAAAATAGGGGTTTTGTGGCTCCGTTTTTTAGCTTGGGATGCTTTTTGGTAAGTATTCTTTCAAATAATGAAGGTTTAATTTCAAAATGTTTGTGAAATGGCAACGCATTTTGTTATTTAATCTTGCATGTTGAGTCCCTGGTACCGGACACTCGATTTTTCTCCAGTACCGGACGCCATTTTTTTTCGGTATTGGAATATTTATGTAAAACATGTTGTTTTTGTTGTGGTGGTATTTCACTATAACGAATCAGTTGAAAATAATTACGAAAGGAAAATGGCCCGAGGAAAATATGAAAAAAGCCTCGATGACAATAATGACTGGATCCAGTGCGGCAATTCTAAACATTGGGCTCATAAAGCGTGCGCAGATATTCCGGAGTGTTCCGATGAATATATTTGCGATAATTGCAAAATTTTATCATTTTTAATCCATTTTTCCAAAAAATATTCATAGTGTCCGGTACTAGGTGCCACTTTTCGGACTCGACCATTTTAACTATCAAACTCAAAAATATATTTTTCTTAGTTTTACGTTCTTTTTAAATCTGTACTATCACTGTCACACCAATGAATACTCCAAAGTTTCTGAAAAAAATATAAAAAATCGAAGTCCTTATATATATAATAGTTTTATTAATGAATAACCTTAAGTGTCCGGTACTGGGGGACTTCCCCCTGTAATAAAATAAATTCCTTAGTCGATCACTAACTATGACCATTTTTACACAGCATAAATTTTGGAAGAGAAAAAAATTAAAAGAAAAAATATTTTTTTTTTCGTTACCGGTCAACTTGGAGGCGTTGGGCCAGCATACGCCAGTCATTTCCTCGGACACTCGGTGGATCGAGACACTGGCACAATTGTCTTCTCAGAGTCTTTGAAAATCTGTTCGAAAACAAGCATAAAAAAATGGCGGGAGTGCGATGAAAGTGAATCAATTAATTTTTTTTGGCTAATATTGTTGTATTATGAAAAATCGCTACCTAAAAGTTTTTGGCACAACCGCGTCATTGGTTCTATTGCCATTTTTTCCGCGACTAACGATCACACCGGTTTCCGCTTTGTCGTTCCTCTTGATACCCGACGAGCCACGACGTTTCGCGGTTAGGTCGAAATCGATTCTCAGCACGAGGCCATTCTCCTCGAAACCTCGCTGCGAGGCGCGTAGCTCGAAACCGAGTCTCAGATCACTCGTTATTCTCTCGATCTTGAAACTTCTGCAGGGACTCGTTCTGGACGAGGACCAGACGAGTCGATACGGTACTTCCTGACGATCGGTAAAACCGCTCTCACGATCCTCGAGATCGATTCCAAGTGGCGCACCACTTGCGCGATAACTCAGGGTGCCACGTTCAATCAAGCTTCCACTGAGACGACGTTCCTACAATTCGAGAATCGGTGGAAACTTGGAATGTCAATGAAGAATAATAAATCTACGAAATAGCAATTCAGCAGTCACTGCATACTGAAATAAATTATGGTTAACCATACATTCCATCCAATCCTTTCAACCATAGTCACGAACGGAGTTGCAAATAATGCATTACTTTGATAATGCGTTACTGTATATATTACCCATTACACTGCATAGTGTGAAATGGATAAGTGTACCATTACACATAAAAAAGTAATGTGTAATGGATGCGTGTTCCATTAAAAATAAAAAAAGTAATGTGTAATGTATGCATGTTCCATTACAAATAAAAAAGTAATGTGTAATGGATGCATATCCCATTACAAATAAAAAAGTAATGTATAATGGATGCATGCGCCATTACAAATAAGAAAAAGTAATGTGTAATGGATGCGTGCTCCATTATAAATAAAAAAGTAATGTGTAGTGGATGCATGTGCCATTACAAATAAAAAAAAAGTAATGTGTAACGGATGCGTGTTCCATTACAAATTACAATTTAAAAATAAAAGTAATTTGCAGTGGAGAATATTCCATTACGAATAGAAAAATTGCCGTGTTCGTATGAGAAACTTGTACATTGCTGTCTCGTTGTTTTATTTCGCTCACTAAAAGTTCATCCACAATGATCACAAATGATCCATAAAGTTAAAAGTTTCTAATACGAGCACTGCAATTTTTCTATTGGTAATGGAATATTCTCCCCTGCAAATTACTTTTTTTTTAAATTGTAATTTGTAATGGAACGTGCATACATTACACATTCTTTTTTATTTTTAATGGAACACGCATCTATTACATATTAATTTTTTGTTTGTAATGGCACATGCATCCATTGCACATTACTTTCTTATTTGTAATGCGACATGCATCCATTGTACATTACTTTTTTATTTTTAATGGAACATGCATACATTACACATTACTTTTTTATTTGTAATGGCACATGCATCCATTAGACATTACTTTTGTAATTTGTAATGGAAAACTTGTCCAATGCACATTGTTTAAAGTAATGGGTAATGCATTACTTTTACATTACTATTTTCACGATTTTACGATTGTGAATGCACATCTAAATTTCTAGAAAAGCAATTTTTAAAAACTCTGCAAATGATGGTCAAAATAGCGTTTCAATATCGAGCAACCGGACACTTTTTGAATCGAATATTAATTGAAGTTATCTGAGCAAAATAGAGGTAGGAAGTGGTCATACGTATAAATTTGAAAGAGCATAGAAAACAAAAGAAAAACGAAGAATTATTCCGAACCTGTTCGTCGACGATTTTGCAGGCTGCTCTCGTGTCCTCGATGACGTGACACCTGACAAGATCGCGTTCTTTGGACTCGTAAACCGCAATGGCGACCCTCTTGACCGCCAATCCTGGCGCAACGACCGAACTTTCGCCGGCAATAACGTAGGCACCCGTTGTTTCGGTGACGAGAAAAACCCCGGCGTGATCCAATTGAGCGAACGGTTGTCCGGGAAGATTCGTTGGTTCGCCCCCAAGTGTCAGAACTTTGCGCCATTTGGAGGTCGTTATCGGTGACGATGAGCCATTCGACGAGATCGTCGATGTCGACGAGATCGATGAGAAACCATTGCAACGGGCCTCGAGATCCAATTCCGAATGCCAAACGCTCAATTCCCAATTACCGGTTCTGAGCTCGGCGCAATGCTCGAATTGCAGTATCATCGGTTTTATCAATTCGATTTTGAACGGACCACAAGCTACGACCCCGGAGAGTAATGTCATGGTTGAGGGTAAATTTGGCTTGAAGCATTCTTCACCGAGAACGGCGAGATAGAGATTCTGTCGATGACCACGAATAGCGGCTCCTTCCGGGACGGACATCGATACACCGGCTTCCGGTACAACGAGAAGCGCTCCTTGTTCATCGACCGTGGCTCTGACGACCGAGCCACCTGCTCGTTCGCTCATCACTTGCTCCGACGGTTCTTCCTCGCTGTTTCCGCTCTTCTTGCTCGATGATTTCTTCTCACTTTGCTGCCTGGTTCTCTCCTGATTGTCATCGTCGTCGAGCATCAATTTCACGCTGTCCATCGCTTCGTTCTCCCGTTGAATATCGTTCGCCTCCTTTTCGGTCATTTCCGAGCTCCAATTCGTTCCAACTGATGGCAAAAAAACCTGACGCACCTGACGACGGTGCGAGGACACCGGCGACGACGTGATCTTTTGGCTCGCGCGCACCTCATCGATGTCCGAGGTGGAGAGTCGCGGTTTCAGCGAAGATTTGCAGACCGAACGAGTCGAGCGACTCTCGGCTGACGAACTCGGCGAAGGACCTGTTGTCGATGGCAGGGACAATTGGGGCACGTCGTAATGATGCTCGGAGAATGACCTGATAATCATTGAGTTTTCATTTTTTGTTGACTTTCAGAATATTTTATATTGACACTTTGATAATAATACACACACCCAGAAAAAAGATCTTGTACATTTAACTAAATCCTAGTCAAGCCAAATAAATTTTAGTCCAGCCTAATACAACTCTATTCATGTCGACGAAATTTTTTTTTTTGAATGACCTACTAGGAAAATATATTGCGATCTAATAAATTTTTACTTAATATTAATAAATATTATTTCAAACTGAACAAATATGTATTTTAATGAAATAATTTTTTTTTTTATTTTTACACAATATTTTTAAACATTTCAATCTTTGAATGTATAGCTATCTACAATTTCGTAAATTTCTTTTCTTTAATAGAAGGGAAAAGAAAAAAACCCCTTTTTATGGGAATCGTTTTCGAGGATTCGACCATCTCGCGTTTTGCCGCAATGTTCAATGTATTAAATATCCATACTGAAAAAAAAGGATATCAAACATAGACGAGCTTGGAAAGGATATAGGCGTCAAGAGGCAGGTTCGCTTGTGCGAGAGGTAGCCACCTGGCGGATTTTTGGGGTACTGACAAATCTGCAGATATGATCGAATGAGATTACGGGTGAAGAGGCATTTAGTAACAACGAATAGAATTTTTCTTCAACGTCCGTTTCTCGATGACAGGGAATTCAAATAAATAAATATAGTGGGAGTAAATATCGCCCAAAATTGGATGGAAAGGAAATTTTCTTTAGAATAACTAAAAAATCATCAAATAAACGATTATAGTACCTACGAATAGATCTTTTTCTGGGTGCACTACCGGCGAAAAGTTTCCAGACATAACTTCAAAAAAGGTCTGGAACGTTTATTTATGCCATTTCGCCGGAAGTCAACGTTGACTAATTTAATAAGATGCATTTTAAAGGGGAAGAATTTGGCTTAATTTCCTGATTTTTTAATTATTTTTACAAATTGTTTTTAGATTTGGACTCTATTTTGAAAACAACTGTTTTTCGTCTTTTGCCCCTCTCTTCAGATGCACCCATCTTCTAGAGGATTTTTTAAAAATACATTTTCACGATTGGATTCATAAAGGAGAAAGTTTGAGCTTTATCTTCCTTTTTTTTAAATTTTTAGCGATTTTTTTTTCAAAGTTATTCTGTTTTAGAGTGAAAAAGATGAAATTTGAAAAATCCCGTATAACACGAAAACAAAAAAGATTCATGAAAGACTTCGGAATAGCAAAAAGTTGCGTCTGTTTTTGTTGAGTTTAGAGAAATTTTTTCAGATTTTTTCCCAACATTTTTTTTTCTAATTTTCTGGGTCGGAGCTCAGATCATTCAATTACCATAACTCGAAAACTATGGGATTATTGACAAAATTCCAAGAAGGGAAAATACTTTATTTTACCATTTTCAACACAACAGAATTTTTTTTTCAAATTTTTTTCCAGAATTTTTTTTCCAGCCTCAACATGAGAAGACAAAATATTGGAAAAATAAATCTCAATAAATTCCTCTGAACTCAACAAAAACAGACACAACTTTTTGCTTTCTCGAAGTTTTTCATGAATCCCTTTGTTTTCGTGTTATACAGGATTTTTCAAATTTTCTCTTTTTTCACAAAAAACAGAGTAACGGTGGAAAAAAAAATCGCTCAAAGTCTTCAAAAAATCAAAATTGAAGGTCAGACTTTCCCCTTTATGAATCCAAACGTAAAAATTTATAAAAAAAAATTTCTTCTCGAAGATGGGTGCGCCTGAAGAGAGGGGGAAAAAGGCGAAAAACAGCTGTTTTAAAAATAGAGTCCAAATCTGAAAACAAATTGTAAAAGTAATTACAAAATCAGGAAATGAAGCCGATTTCTTCCCCTTCAAAATGCCGCTCGTTAAATCAGTCTACGTTGACTTCCAGCGAAATGGCATAAAAAAGCGTTCCAGACTCTTTTTGAAGATTTATCCGGAAACTTTTCGCCGGTAGTGTAAGTATTTATCACGAATTATCTTGTAAAAGGGTTTGCTGAAAAATATCTATTTATTGTATTTTAGATGGCAGACATCTTTTATATCTGAATCATTACGGAATCTTCAATAGTTTTGGAATTATTAGCGTGTCCAATTACTTTGAATTTTATGGACACGGTCTCATCAGTTATATTCTGCAGAATAACATACTTCTGTGTAGAAAATAAAATTGAAAAAAAAAATTCTACGAACCTCGGCATTCTGGTGACTTCGGTGTCACTACGTCCGTGATGATCCTGTCCCGTCAGGATGACGCGTTCGCCCCTCGCGACAACGGATTTGGCAAGATTGTTCGCATGACGAAAATCCAATCTTGCGACACCGTAGAGGGCGTTTATACGTTCCTTGCGACGCATCAGACGAACAACGAATAGGGACGCCAGGGCGAGAACGAGAAAGGCGAGTGTCAGCGAAATCCACAGAGCCAGCAAGTTTTTCTGATCGATCGATGTCGTGGCTGAAAAAAATCGTAACGACACGGTCGATCCGGCAAATTGAGTGCAATCGTCAACGACGCAGGCACGATCGTTTCGATGCTTACCCTCTTTGAAAACTCGAGGACCATCCTGACTCAAAGCTGCGTGCGAAAATTTATAAAACCACATGAAGGATTTAATCGGATATACTTTATTTTCTTCATTTGTGAATTTGCCACAACGTATGATTCACGTTAATTCATTATCAGTGAAACTAGTGGGTTTTTTTTTTGGAAATAACAATGACAATGATAATCGTGAGTCAACGCCTCGAGGCTTGAGTCATAACGTAGACCAATGTTTTACGAGTGGAATCGCTCTCTTTTTTTCTCTCTCCTCATCGTTCTGTTCTGTCAGTGACTCACCGGCACAGCGGTCGATGAAGCACTCCTCGACGACAACGTCCTTACCCGGACAAATTCGTCCCCCGTCGCTCGGCGGTGGATCATTGCAGGATCTCGTTCTAACCCTCGAGCAATCGGGACCGCAGGCTGACCATACTGACCACGTCGACCATCTGCCATCGACCGCTGAAAATTACCGACGTATAAGCGCAATTCCACGACGCGTGGATGAAACTTTCATCAGGACAGATAAGTTGACAAGTTGGCTAGCAATGGCTTCTCACTCGTAGCATGAAACACAAGTCCCATGCTTATGCTAATTTCATGCCTTTAACATACCGATCTTGTCATTGGACTGTACTTGGCCAATTACGCGAGTATACATGAAAACATGCGCGGGGAAGGAAATTTACGGTTGTGCGAAGCGCGACGTGTAATTTGACTAAAGACAGTCCTTGAACGAGCCGAAACAATTCGATCAGCCGTACATTTTGCCTCAATCTTCCACTTAAATTTCTCAATGAAGAAAAAATAAATAATGACAGGATAAACGTACCTGGACAAGAAGGACTGCACTCCATTCTTTGGGTCGACGGACCAGGACAAGTTTGACCTCCGTTGATCGGTGATGGATTGGAGCAAGTTCTCGTTCGTCTCTGAACACCTCGGCCACAACGTACACTGCACTCGGACCAACCTGACCATGATGACCAGCCACCGTTCACTGTGCAATGACAAATTTCTCTCAAGGTCACACGAATGTCGGTAAAACAGTGCCTGATTAATCGCATCGATCTTCGTCCACGATGAATCGAGTTCTCCACTGTTTCAGCCATTTGCTCGTAAAACGTACCGTAAACGGTGAGAACAGCTGGTTCACTGGGTCTTCGTGCTGCCAAATTTTCCGCTACGCAAGTGTAATTAGCCTGATGACGTAATTCCGCCTCGCCGAGTACGAGATTTCCCTCCTCGGCAGATTGCAGAAGATCGATGGACGACGATGATATCTCGTTTCGAACGGGCTCACCGACGGAACTCGGGACTTTCGTTGACACCGGTGGAACGATCGATTCAATGGGCGAACCATTTTTCAGCCAGTGAATCTTTGGTCGTGGTACACCCAACGGTGGAACGCATCGCAATTCGGCGTTTCTACCAGCCTCCACGGACAAGGAGTAAGGCGGTGACAGGAAGTGTTTCTTCAAATCTGTTTCGTTCATGATCGTCAAGATTTTTTTTTAATTCGTCGACTAGATTGACGGTAGAAATTTTAGTTTAAACTTCAATCGTAATTTGTTATTGATTTTTTTATTAACCTTAACCTTTTATAAGCCTTAACTTCTTGTAGAGAAAATCGGAGACACGACTAGCGCATCCTGATATTCTTATTGTCATTCTAGAATTTTGGTAACTCTTTATCAATCTCGGATAAAATAAATATTAATTATACTCTACCGACCAAAAGTTTGGAAACACTCGCCCCGATCCAACGCCGCACAAAAAGTTTCACTGCTCTTTTAAAAATGAAGATATTTTGATTCGCCAAGCGGCGTTTTAAAGGAAACATATTCAACTTTATTCCGCTTTTTTCAAAAAAATTTTGCGATTGTTTTTTTAACCCGGTACGTTCTTTGAAACATCGTCGTTTTTCGGCTTTTTTTTGGCATTGTAATTTTGACGCACGACCTATGAAATTTTTTTTTTTACTGTTTTTCGTATGAAAAATTTGTGGCGGGGAGTATTAGCTTCAATTTTGTTTTTTTAAAAGTTTCGTACGATTTTTTTTCGCAAAAATATTCAATTTTTCGCAAAAAACGATCTTATTGATAAAATGTAGCGTAACGCTAAAACTACTGGGTTTTCGTGAAAGCCCTAAGAGGGTAAAAAGTTGCATATGATTATTCTGGATTCAATGAATTTTTTTCAGATTTTTTTTCAACATTTTTTTTTTCTAATTTTTCTTGCACACGAGATATTTTTGTATCTTAAGCAATCGAGTCTCTTACTTAATCTACACGGGTTTTTCGATGAAAAAGTTGTGTGGATGATGTTTTTTAGTGCAAAAGTTGCATACAATTATTCTGCGTTCAATGAAATAGAATTTCGAGCTTTGTTTAATTTTTTTTTTCGAAAATTTTCCCTGTCAACGAGATATTTTTTAATCTTCAACAATCGAGTCCCTTACCTCATGTACACGGGTTTTTCAATTTAAAAGCCATGCAGATGAGGTTTTTCGATGAAAAAGCCGTGTAGATGAGGTAAGGGATCCGATTGTTTAAGATAAAAAAATATCGTTTGCAGGAAATATTAGAAGAAAAAAAATGTTGAAAAAAAATCTGAAAAAATTTCATTTAACCCAGAATGATTGTATGCAACTTTTTATCTTCTTAGTGATTTCACGAAAACTCAGTAGTTTTAGAGTTAGGCTACATTTCATAAATGTGGTTGTTTAGTGCGAAAAAATTGAATATAAAAAAAAAAAAATCGTAGGAAACTTTAAAAAAAACTAAATTGAATCTAACACGTCCCGCCACAAGTTTTTCACGCGAAAAACAGTCGAAAAAAATTGTCATGGGTCATGCGCCAAAATATCAACGCAAAAAAAAAAAGCAAAAAAACGACCATGTTTCAAAGAGCGTACCAGGTTTTAAAAAATTGCAAAATTTTGTTGGAAAAAGCGAAATGAAGCTGAATATGTCCCCTTTAAAACGCCGCTTGGCGAATGAAAATATTTTCATTTTTAAAAGAGCAGTAAAACTTTTTGTCCGGCGTGGAATCGGGGTGAGTGTTTCCAAACTTTTGGCCGGCAGTGTATTGTATTCTGTTTTTGTTCAGGATTTATAATCCCTTAAATATCCTCTTTTTGTGACTCAATGCCAAGTCACAAGTCACAAGAGCCGTGCGATTTAGTTACACGCGTATCAAAATTAAAGTTGGATCTCGGACTTACGACCCCAACTAATGACGCTTGATTTTCTACATCATGAGACCTGCACTGAGAAAAAAGTACAGTTAAAACAACTAAATTCATTTAGTTAAAAAAAATTTAGTTGATTCAATATTAATTTGTTTGAAATAATGAAACTATAATTAATTCAACAAATGGTTTTGGTTAACCATAAGATATGAGGTGAACGAAATTATTTGATCAAGTTCCAGTTACAGTTTAGTCCAAATTACACGTTACTGAGTTGCTGTACAGAAATATTTCGTTGATTTCTAGTATATTTTAACTTGATAAATTTAGCTGTAGCAAAAAACCATTCGTATTTTCAATCACACAATTTATTTGGTACAAAGATATTTATTTGATTGAACTGCAACTTTGCCCATTCAAGCAATGATTTAACCGATGTAACTAAAACTTCCACTGTATCTTTGGTGAATTACCAAAATGATCTCGTTGAACCCCCGGAAATAAATATTTGGTTGAGTCAAACAAATTTTTGCATTTTCAACAAAAAAAATTTCTCAGTGTACGACTTACAAACGGGCCAGTCTCATTGATGACTCAAAGGGCGCTTTTTTCATCAGCAATGCCAATAATAACGCGGGCATAATTTGGAGAATTCGTGAAACACTCTCATGATTGCAAAAGTCGTTGTAAAATTGTGCCTCGTGCGATAGGGATGGAAAAAAAACACGAGCTCTCTCGTGTGACTCGGAACATTTCACTATTGGATGGCTCCGAGTCGGCCCGCTACGTGACCAGCAGAGAGTGAGCTTTTTGTGCCTTTTTTTGTATTAATATCCATGCCGGAAATGAATGGTGGAAAGGTTTGAGCTTGCGGCTAACATCCGGTGTGCGTTACGAGGGAGAAAAAAAAATGGGAAAAAGGCTGGTCCTGGAGAGGGTGCAGTAGACACATATATACACACAGACCCACACACATGTCGAGGGGTTCGCAATACATGTATACACATTGATGGCCCATAGGCGAGAGAGAGAGAGAGAGAGAGAGATGGAGAGACGGAAGAGTGAACACTCAGCGATATGAGGCTACGCGCAAAATGTAAATGCGAAGGGCTTTCACGGTGGTGATCTCTTGCAACGTACAGAGAGAAAAGCGCATTCGGAGAGAGCGATATGTAACGGAGTGAGGTAAAAAAAACCTATATATATATATATCCACATAAAAGCAACGAAAGTGGGAAGCACGCTGCAGGTAGGATTTTTTTTCTACGCCGATGCAAGAGCTCGCGGTTGCCAATGACCCGACGCTCGATTATTTGTTCGTTGAAGGCCAAAAGTGTGCTTTTAATATCCTGTGCACCAGGAGAAGCTCATGGCTGCGATAGAGGGAGAGAGAGAGAGAGACGGAGGGAGACGAATGAGGCCTGGAACAGGGTTCACTATTGCACGGGCAATGCACTTCGAGCTCTTGGATAGCTCATATTTCATCTTTTTATGCAAAAAAAATAGGCACGCCATGCTCTGAGCAAGGATGTATGGGGAAAAAGCGGGATACACGTGCATAAATGAATTCTGGTGCATTGCACTCTGAAGGATCCAGAATATCGCGTACAAGAGTTTTTTTCGTCAATGCACATGTCGATGCAATTCCCGAAAAAAAACTGGCGAGCTCGTTCGAGGTGCATTTCAAATATTTGAATTTTTTAAATCTTCACCGTATACGTTTTGCAACAATTTCTGGGATTTTGTGCGATACGAATGATTTGTACGGATGCAAATTGAAGGTAAAACGAATTTTTTTTTACGATAAGTCGAAATGCGGATTAAACTCTTATAAGGCAAAGTTTGGACATTTCAACCATCAGATGGTAATCGGCTGCAGCTGGCAATTTTTGCTCTCTCTCTCAAAGTTTGACGCTGATGTAGAGTTTGCATCGGGTAAACTTGGCTTCCGGTATAGTCGCTCTGCTTCACTTTCTCTCTCTCATCTGCTCATCGACTCACTTAAGGGCCTGTTAACCCTCAAAACCCTCGCAACTCGTTCCGCCATTTCCCTTCGATACCAAACTGTGTTTGTGTTCCGTACGTGTAAATGCCGGGTGCGACAGACTCATGGAAACCTCGGGACTCCGCGAGATTCGGGTGTCCTTCGCATTGTGGTTGCTGCGACCGGAGGGAGAATGGGCAAACAGCATTAGTAAGCCGAGACGAGCTAGAAAGCCGCGGCAGTTCGATATACGTACGGCAGAGAATTTCGAAATCGAATTGTTTGCATTGGATAGCTTTACTCGTATCGTATCGTGTCGCTCGCGCTTGCATCGCATATGCGTCCGCGTATGCAAAAGACGTGATGGCAATGGAGAGCCAGGACCCGCGTATGCAAACATCAGTTTGCCGTTTACGGTAGTCCGATAAATATTTATTCGTTGTTTAGCCCGGTGATTTTCTGAACTACGGAACGTGGCGTTGTTTTGACATTGGAAACAACGAGGACAATTTGGGAAAATTGGCAATTTTTTTTGTTGCCACATTCATGGAAAAACAAAGTCCAGTGATTGTTCATGGACTAGTCACTCTATTTCTATCAGTCTGATTCTAGTCTATTCTAATAGTCACTCTAATAGTCATTTCGTGGACTACGGCATTTTGGGCTGCAACTCCAGTCATTTTTTATGCGGAAGTGCCAGGAAAAGTTATTGGAGTAGTCCATAAATTTTAATTCGGGAATAACCCGTCGTCAAATAAAAAGTATAACTTACTGCAACTAGTCCGGTAATATGGAATATTCACTTCATGGAACACTTCAGTGATTATCACTGTATTGTCCATGAATTGGGGCTGATTTTTTTGAAAATAAAAATACCCAGATTTATACCCGGTAAAATGGGTTTTGATTTATTTGTTATTGTCAAAATATGCGGCATAAATAGGCGTATTTTCTTTATTGCGTTGACTTGGAAGCTTTATGTTTCTACAGCTCCAAGAGACCGTAGATCTGAGTATTTGTTATTAATTTCAACTTGATACCTCCACGCGGTCTTGTTCAGAAAAAGGGAAAAGGGACAGACGGACAACAAAGTAATTCTCTAAGGATTGCTTTTTTTCTTTTGAGATACGCAACTCTAAAAACCAATGTATCTTTGCAATCCTAAAAATCTTGAAATTTTCTAATTTTTTATCAAGTATGATGAATTTCCGATATTATTAATATCCCAAATTCCCTGCATTGATATATGGGTCATTCTATGTCAAATCGACCAATAGTTGGAATCGAACTCCTTCAATTTCGATGAAATTTAGTCAGAACTTTTCGTTTATCATAAAACGAAGTTTTACCAAACGAACAAAATTCAAAAATTGTTGCGGAAATTCAAAATTTCACCACCTTTTCAAGTTTATTTTTTAAATATCTCGAAAACTATTATTCTCATAATTATAATAAATAAAGTATTCCGAAACAAAATTTTGAAAAATGATGAATTTGGAGAATTTTGTACTTATATTGAAAGATCCTGAAATTTACAGAAATGTGTTTTTGTTTATTTAAAAAACATGAATTTTTGAATTTTGGTAAACAAATTTTTATTTCATCTCTAAGTTAAGTAAAGTTAAAAACACCTTCCTGAAAATTCCAGGATCTTTCAAGACTAGTACAATGTATTATAGTAAAAAACATTTAACAAAAAATTCGATGTTGATCGTGGATTATCACGATTTTTAAAAATTCAAAATTCTCCAGATTCAACATTTTTCAAATTTTTTTTCGGAATTTTTTTTTTTTTTCGTAGTTCCAAGTATATCCTTTAAGACGAATCCAGAACGATTTTTTCGAAGCTATAATAGTTTTCGAGACATTTGAAAATAAACTTGACAAATTGAAAAAATTGTGAAATTTTGAATTTTGGATAACTTTCGAAAAAAAAAAAAAATTTCCTTTGGTAAAACTTTATTTTATGATAAACGAAAACTTCGGATCAAATTTCATCGATACATAAATAAATAAAATAAATGTTTCATTCCCGTTCAATGTTACAAATAAATATGGGTCGTTCGATGTCAAATCGAGCCATATTTATTTGTAACATTGAACGGGAATGAAACATTTATTTTTGGACATCTTCGAATTGACAATCCTGAACTTTTAGATCTTATTCAAGTAACATTCGTTGCCGGGTTTTCGTTTTCGTAGGGAAAATGTGCCGACAGGCGTTAAAGTGGCGAAACTCGAATTACGCGGTACGGCGTAACACGTTTCTTGGTTTCTTTCTTTTCCTCTAATACTTTCTTAAAAGCACATAGTTCTTTTCCTCGGTTGCATATTTTTTTCAGCTCTCCGAGGCTCGTGAATCTACCGCGGGTTTCACTTCTTCCGCAACCAATTGGCTCAGAGTACTGCGCCATAACACTCCTTTTTTTCGCACGAAAAAGAATACGGTCGAGTGCAGGACTGAGAAAGAAGGAGATAGCTCTATCAGCCATGAGATCTCTCTAATATCGCATTCTCGGCTCTACTTTGTTCCTTTACGAGCCGACAATGTGGCATTTTACTGGCTCTCGAGGGTTGCAACCCCTCACGTTCAATGTCTTTCGATAGAATCGGGCTGCAAGCCACTAGTTCACGAAATAAGGTGGAGGGGTGAACGAGCATAAAAAAAAGTATTATCGCCTGAGCAAACGTTCGACCATTTTGAGCGAGCATTCTTCAACCCTCGTTTGTATTCTGCCTAGAGGAAAAAAAGCCACTTTTTCTATCTAACATCCCTATAATTTAAATCTTTCATCCCTAAAATTCTTCAATTTAATTCCAATATTTTTTTTTTTTAATTCCTGAATACTCCATAATTTTCAGGCCCAAACATTTTTTCAAACATGCATTAAATTATTCTACAAAATTACAGCAATGGCGACGATTTTTTAATCCCCCCAAGATTTATGAAATTAGCATTGAACGGTTGAATTTCGATTCTATATAAATGATCGTTGATTTATTTTCGCAATATCGGCAATTCGATGCCGAACAAAAATAATTCGGACACTTTAATCCAGATCGTATCAGCTGCATGTACGTATATTCTATTATTAAAATAAAAAAATAAAAAATTTAAAAAAGCACACGCAGGTTAATACTCGTAGGTTGTGTACGGTTCGATAAAAGCCTTATGGCTTGATCGTGAAAACTGGTGTGTTTTTCTGTGTATATCCCAGATTTGTGAGCGTTCGAATATTCTCACACTCGCACAAGCCGGTCAATATCGCACGTATTCAATTTCGCAGCGAGAGCTTCCTGTTTGCGCTCCAAATACCGATTTAATTCCGCATCCTGTTTGTCCCGTCGCTCGAAATTCGCGCGAATATATAGTCGGGGCCCGTTTCGAACGCGTCCGAGCGCGCTCGATCGACATCATCATCGTGTGCACGTTTATGTGCGTTTGTGTGTGCGTGAGTGAGAAGTGCATTTGTTTCAACGAGTGTCCTCTATCGCGAAAAACTCGCGATTCTAGGCAAACGATTCGCTTTTTCGAAAAAATGCAATCTCAATTAACTGGATTTTTTTTAAATGGCCACCCAAAACTTTATACTTGAAACATATTAAAGTAAGAGTAATTGTACAGAGGAGACAGGTTACTTGACGGATTATTGACATTTTGAAATTACTTTTTTTCCCAATGAATTGCAATTGGAAAATCGATAAAATTTTCGCAATATTACTTTAAGCTCCAAATTAATGAGTCTTCCTCATCTGCGGACTTCTCGAGTGAATTTCATTGTTTCGGAGTAACAAATTGAAAATATCTTATTCGAAAGATTTTTGGTTGATATTTAACCCTTACTTGACACACTTTTGCAGAATAACGTACTTGACACATTGGGGTCGTTTTTACCCCAGCGATAAAAATCCTTATAAAAAATATGCCATTTAATATTTTAACTTGCTAATTTTTTTCAACTTCTTAAGAGGTTACTTCCCAAAGTTATACAGGATTTATAATAAAATATCAAAGTTAAATATGATAAAAAAATTTAATATCCAATAAAACTGAAAAAATGACAACGTTTACGAAAAAAAATAATAACTTTTTTATTTCTTGACAAAAATGCTTAAAAATTTAACGGAGTTTGCTTTATATATAGCACTACAAGAAAAAAAATAGTAGTAGTAAAATAATATAACAGGAAAAAATTCGCACGACATTTTCAACGAGACCACTCGACTTTGGTCGACTACTACAAAGTGATCGGCCCTATCGATTTTTTTGTCAACGATATTGATTTTATTAATCATTTTTTCGAAAAATTAATAGTTGGTCAAAAAATATTACTGAATTTTTATAAAAATTTGTAATTAACGGAAAAATAATAGTAATTTTTCTAAATAATTAGTAATTAGCAAACAAATATTACCACGTTGTTTTCTAAATATAGTAATTGGTAAGGAAGACATTACTAATTAATTTTTTTTTTTAAAGTAATTTGTAGAAAAGTATTGTGTATATTAACGTACTTGTGTGTACGGATTGAGTCATGGTTATAAGCACAAACAACTCTATTAAAAAAGTTGTTTTATTTTTTATAATAACTAGATCTTTTGAATATTTCACACATTAGTATTTATTGTATCGAATGTCATACGATATCGCATAAGTTATTATTAATATGAATATTTAATCAGTGTACCTATTGAAAAATGCATTAGTAATTTTTTATTTATTTATTACTTTTTCCACAATTAATACAACATTTGTCGACAAATTATTGATTTTTTTGGTTATTTAGCTATATCTTTCTCGCTAATTGCTAATTTTTTATAAACATTAGTAATATTATTTTGCTAATTACTACACTGAAAAAAAAAAGTTTGAATGAACAAAATATTTTGTCAAATACGTTCAACTAGATAATTTAGTTAGTACAATTCAACATTTTTTTGCCTGAACAATATTTTAGTCAACCGAAGCGAAGAATTGTTCAAAAAACTAATTATTTAGTTAGACCAAATAAATATCTAGTTGAACGTATTTGACAAAAGATTTTGTTCATTCAAACAATTTTTTTTTTCAGTGTAATTTTTAAATAAAAATTAGAAATATTTTGTCACTAACTACTAATTTTTAGAAAAATTAGTAATATGTTGCCGCTAATTACTAATGTTAAAAAAATAATTAGTAATATTTTTTTGCTAAATACTAATTTTTCGAAAAAATTGGATAAAAAAAATAGATTTTTTTAGCCGATCGCTGCTAGTACATGAAAATTTATTGTCTTAGAGTGATGCTATAGACTTGATGAAGTGGTGGCATCCTCGCAGTGATGACACATGTCGCTACAGGTCCCATTTTTTTAAATTCAGGTACTTAAAATTAAGGAAATTTAGGCCTGGGGTGTTTTGTACCCCAGTGTGTCAAGTAAAGGTTAAATATACATAGGCGAAAAATAAATTTCAAAAATAGCTCAAGTATGATGGTTATATTTTCCATGCATAAGTGTTCCAGAAATTGAACAAGTGGACCGTCCTTTGGCACTTATTTTTATTCCATATGAGATTCATATATTTTTGGCTACACCAAGTCAGAGCTCTTCAATTCACATCCGCTCCAAACGTCTGGTTTTCAAAGTAAAAGATAAACTTTTGAAGTTTCATTTCATTTACACTAATTGACTTTCGATTTGGAGCCATTAGATGACCGAGAGAGGTCCTTCCGTCAAGTATCCTCAATCCCCCCGACCCGATACTATAATCATAAGGTTAATAATGAGGATTTGTTTTATTACTCACACGCGACTTCGACAGTTGCAGGACGTCCTCGTATCTCACCCGAGCCCGACCACGCAACGCACTCGCAATTGAAACGTTTTTTGCCAAAATACTCCTCGACCTGATTTCTCGTAACGTTAAGCTCAACGTCGACTATTCTCGTTCCGGTTCTCGGATCGACAAAATCCTGATGAAGGCCCTCATTGCGCACGCCGTTGCAACGGAAATAAACCTGTGCAATTTTTTTCTCGCAATTATCTTTTATCCTGATGATGATTGCGCTCGGGGAGTGGAGGGAAAAGGACGAGTTTCCGTCAAATTTTGGGTATACCTGCAGAGCGTGTGCTGCCCGACAGTGAAGCGTTGCCGGACGACCCTTAACGACGTAAGAGTCGATTGGCTCGACGAGAAACATCGGCAATGAACCACCGGAAATGAGATCAACGTCACTCGCTATAGTAGCACTGCCATAATCCTCGTAGTCGTATTCCTCGACGTGATAATTCGAATCGTCGTCCTCCTCGGCCTCGTCCTCGTCCTCTCTCGAACTTGACACTTCAAAGCGCGGTCGCAAAAAAAAAAACCAAATTTATCTTTCCAAAAGCAGCTCGATCAATAAGCTCTCGATAATTCAGAATGTAATTTTTCATTTTATTTTTCAATCAGAATGGAATTGCATCCTCTGAATTCTGGAGCTGTGCCAGGAAGAATATCAGAAATTTGTGATTGCAATTATTTCATAATTTAATGGAGCAATTATTGAGGAAACAGATGAGAAACTGAAGCACGTCTGAACGTTAATTTTTACAAGGTAGGAAAAGGACGATGAGATATTTACTCCGGTCCTTCGAACAGTAAAAAAAAAATCTATGAGGACCTGAACCCTCGATTTATCGGGCAAAATGTGCGTGGGTGCTGACTTCAGAGGGGCGGGGGAAGGCCGAAAGGCCAATGGTTTATATTTAGACGTCGAACGTCTTGGGACGAATATGTCTATATCTGTATATCGACGTTCAAAACCTTACGGATATGTAGGATGGGAATCGTAAAGTCAGTTTTAACGACGCGAACGGGAGTTTAACGTCGTGTATCAGTCAGCGAAGCTCTCTCACTTAGGAGGTGGAGCGAGAAAGAGAGAAAATGGAAGCTCCAGACGCACCCGAAGGGCTTCACCGAACCAACTTTTATCCTTGTATCTTAAGGGAGTCGTCTAGTGTGAAACCTGTTTTTTTTCGGCAATTTTTTTTTGACAAACCATTAAAATAAAATAATTTATGAATTGTGTATCATTTTTATTAACATTTGAACAAACTTTGTGAATTTTTTGAAGTGAATGTATTAAATATAATCGGAGATATACCGCCCAACAGGAACACATATAAAAAAAAAGGTACTCCACTGCTGCCATGATTCCGGCCGTTCTGCTTATCTGAAATAAAAAAATCAAACGCCATTTCAATTGTGAGACTTGAGGCTCTACCGTGAAACAAGATAAAGTCAGAATTCCAAAAAAATCATTTTTTTTAACGCTTTAGAAAAAATATTCAATGCGAAAAATTGATTTTTTTTTATAAAGCGTAAAAATAGTACATTACATCACGAGGACGTAAAAACATTTTCTGACGAGTGATGTACGATATAAAATGATTTTTTTGGAATTCTGCCTTTATCTTGCTTCACGGTAGAGTCTCACAATTGAAATGGCGTTTGGTTTTTTTATTTCAGATAAGCAGAACGGCCGGAATCATGGCAGCAGTGGAACACCTTTTTTTTTATATGTGTTCCTGTTGGGCGGTGTATTTCCGATTATATTTGCTACGTTCACTTCAAAAAATGCACAAAGTTTGTTCAAATGTTAATAAAAATGATATACAATTCATGAATTATTTTATTTTAATGGTTTTTCAAAAAAAAAATTCCCGAAAAAAACATTGAAAAAACAGGTTTCACACTAGACGATCCTCTTAATACGTTCAAAGTTTCCATCGTTCGCGCGCGTAGCCTATCCCGTGTTACTCCACAAGCTCATAAATATTTCTTCGGTGTATAAATTCCGCCATCAAATAATTTTTTACATCAATTTGACGTGATTCGAGTAAAAATCTCCCGAATGACTGAAGAAGAACGACTACTATTCATAAATTTCCATTATTCACAAAGAAAAGTTACGATGAATTCGAATCGTATACGCAAATGGTAGGATGTCCGTTTTTTATGAATACCATTCGGAGAAAATCAATATTCAAGGATATCGTTATTAAAGGATCAAAGTCGTTCAGCTGAATCGTGTGTTTTGACATTATAGCAATATTATTAAAAAAGATTGATGAAAATCCAACAATTATGAATAAAAAAGTGGCCCAGAGTGAGCTCGACTTGCACAATTATTTAAAACATTTCAATTTTCAGTAATTATTGCACTATCAAAAATATTGGCGATTTCCCTGTAATCTATGACTCGAGTTCTTTTTAACAAATTTCTAACTATATCATTGAGACCACTGAATCAAAAATTATAAAAAATATATTTAAAAAATCCTTGGAGGTTTACCTTACACGACATATAGATTAGAAATGACTTTTTAGACCCTATTTTAATCTAAAATAATTTTTTTGTCTAATTGTTGCCTGGCGATATAAATAGACGCCATGAAGACCTAAAATTATGCTAAATTTTAAATCCATATTTACTCCTTTCCTTTTATTTTCCCATTATTTTCATAATAACCGAATAATGTATTTCATACAATCCATGGAAACATTATCCGATTCTTTACAATACAAAAGCGTCAAAAATTTTCTTTGAATCTAAAAAATTGTTTAATCAGGACTGAGTTCGGGAAAAAAAATTATTTCCGGTGATTTTTATTTCTCCAGAGTGCAGAGGGTTCGAGGCTAACATTCTTTTGTTCTCCGATTATTCGTTACATTTACCGCGCTCAAATTGTTTCATTAATCTCCAAATGACATACATCAAAGTTTCAGAAATCGGGCTTACTTTCGAGGCTTTTGGAAAATCGTAGATAACCGAGAAGCAGGATAGCGCAGATTTTCAGCTTCATCGTTGGATCGCATAATTTTTGTGTGTTTCTTTTTTTTTTATTTCCCCCAAACACTTCAGCGATCTCACACCGGATGACACGAGTCACCGGTAAGATCCATCGATTGGCATTGCCGGTACGAAAAATCGTCGTACGAGCGCTCCTTCATCGTAATTCCGTTATGTTCACCACTTGTGTTCGATACTTTCGCCAAACGAAAATAAACGAACGAATCAAGCGGCATTGAGTGGCCTCTTATCGAGAATATACTCCACTATTCGTCACTGGCCGAACGATGGTGGGAAAAAAAAATTTTACGGGCACATTGCAGGCTCAGAATCGCGGGAAAAAGAAATCCCGCCAACATTTTCAATTCTTTCAATTATTCAGCTTTTCAGCGGAAAGATGTGAGAGATAAATTTTCCAGGAGGGATGAAAAAGTATTGTACAAAAAATAAGGGTAAATTTAGAAGAGAAAAATCATCGAGGGATCGAGAAAAAATGTTTTTCCGAAAGAAAAAAAAATAGATCGAGAATCGACAGATGCAGAGAGCTAGAGATCGGGATGCAGAGACGATAAGACAGAGTATCGGAGTCTCGAAGCGGGAGATGCTCGCGGCTCGGCACGCGGCGGACGACTGAAGTTGCCAGCGTGCGCGCACCTCGCTTTATACATATATACATACATATATACATAAATGCGTATATAGATATAAATATATATGTATGTACGTGTCTTGGTTAGTCGCTTCAGAATAACCACCCGCTTCTTCATCCCTTTGCAACTACCCCCATCTCCGAAAAGCCTGTCCATCCCCCGCAGGCGATGACAGTAGTGCGCCACCCTGGTGATGGTGTTCAGGGTGGTCGACGAAAAGCGGCATTCGAATAAGACGGTCGTGAGCCAACGTACAGTTTTATATACACATATATATATATATGAGGCAATCCACGCCATTTCGCTTGGCCCTGACCCTGACCATTTTTAATTTTTTCCATTTTTTCTTATAAAATAGTATACTACGTAAGGAGAATTTTGACCAATTTTCAAATTTTTATCGCATGTATTTCAGAAGTTACAATTTTTCGAAAAATCTGGATTTCAGAAATTTCGGAAACGTTCTAACGCCGATATCTCTTAAATTAATCGATATATTGAAAAATGTTAGGAGATCGATTTTTTTCATATTAGTTCATATTTTCATAAAAAAAAGGGGAAAAAAAATTTAAATCATCGTTATCAACATTTTTTCAGCGTGTAAACTGAAACATATTTTTTTCTAAAGATGATTGCCATTTTTTATTTTTTTCAAAAAATTCTCTAAAATAATATGATGAATTATATGACTTTTAACGCTAGTCTCCTCGTGGGCACATTTTTCCTTCTATTTAAAAAAAAAAAATTTAATTTTTTTTCACGAACATTTTGAGTGTTTCGTATAAATTACTATAATAATTTTTATCACTAATAATACACGTAAGTAATAATTATTGTACTTATTTACGATTAGTAATTGTAGTGATAATTTTACAATTAGTAGCCCGATCTAATATGTTGAAGAATTATTTTTCCATTACTTTTCTATAGAAGAAACGTATGCATTATAGGAGAATATATGAATGAAACACTTGCATTTTTTTTTATCTTGAGAGATTTCTAGATATTTATTCTCTCACTCGTTTAAAAAATTTACACAATCGAGACTGATCGGATTTTGAAAAATCTTTTACTCTTAAGGCACCATCATTATAAGGCACCCGAGTCGAAATTTTTAGCCTCCCTTGAATGCCCGTAGGTCTCATTTCCTTTGTAATGTACAAGCCGCCGGCCTCCGTTGGACCTACGGAACCCCATTTGTCGAATCCGGTGCCTCCGAGAGGCCTCCGTTCGATTCCACTCAACCTCGGGCAGGCCTCCTAGGCCTCTTTTCGATCTAACGTATCAGTGATACAGGCCTCCGTAACCTCCTTTCGATTCCAAGTCGTTGTCTCCATCGTTTTTTGGTCCAAAACCCTCGGTTCAGCCTCAGAGGCCTCATCGGTAACCCATTGTGTGTTGATGCTCGTAGTGTTTTTGTGGCATTGCCGCAAAGGCGACAAAGTGATGTTGTGCGTCGTTCACTAGCGTGCGAATTCTGTGTCTGTGTATGTCCCTGTGCCCTTTTCTTTCTGTGTGAGTGCGCGTCTCTGCTTGCTTGAGCACGTTACGACTTCCCGCCATCCCGGCACCAGTCTCGTGTAGTCTCTTGTCTCGAGCGCACGTATAGTTTTTCATATTTTTTCATGTTCGATTGGATATTTTATAGTTGAGGATAATCAATCGTTGATAATTAGAGAAAACAATTCGACGATGAGCACGAAAGTGAAGAGACTTGTGCGCCCTTGTGGTTTATCAAAACCCAGAAAAAGATCCAAAGAAAAAAGGTGGTCGAGACTCGAAAACTTGTATGACGCTTTGGAACTTATTCAAATTCCGAAAAATCATTGCGTTGTCTGTGATCGAACGAGAATCACGTGGGTGGACTCGTAGACGAACAAGCGTTCCTGCTACTACGTCATTGTTGAATAATTGGTAAGAAAAAAGTCGAAACGCCGGTAGTCAACTTAAGTAAACCTAGCAAACTGAACCCTTGTGAACACGTGGTGGATTATATATTTCAGATAATCGTGACGAGCTGTGAAAAATATCTCCCGCCAATGCGTCTACGGGCGAGATAGCGGGTCCGCAAGCGAAAATTTTCACCACTGCAATCATCAATGAAAAAAAAGATGGAAGGTGTGCAAAAAGCCGAAAAAGTGGCTTGTATTGCTGCGTGGATGGTACTTGCAGAGGAAACTTCAAAGGATCGTCGGGTATGGGAAGACGTGCAATCTTCTGATGCATACTTCCCCGTTCAACAACCGTTCGACACTAGTGCGAGAAGAGGAGGCAAGTAGTACACCTGACGAGGTAGAAAAGAAAAAATATATTTAAAAAAAAATTAATATGTTGTTACGTTCAAATATATATTTAAGAGATATTATAAATTGCAATTCCTAGTAAGCCTTATCGCATTAATTATAGTTGATACGAAAAAAAAAAATTGGTTTTCTTTCTGTCCATTTTCAGTAAGTTTAATTTGTAATAATGTTGAACGTGGATGTAACATAAATAAATGATACTATCCCTACATATGTGAAACATTCATATATATATTCCCGTTACTTATCCCTACTCCGTGTACCATTGGTCAGAGGGTCTGAGGCCCTGGAGGGTCTACGGTACATTCGCAGCAGGCCGAAAGGAGGGCCAGGAGGATTTGCGAGAGAGCTGCAATAGGCCTAAAGGAGGCCCAGGAGGTTTTGGATGAGAGCTGGAATAGGCCTAAAGGAGGCCTAGGAGGTTTTGAGGGAGAGCTGGAAGAGGCCCGAGCGAGGTTCCGGAGGCCGTGCGGCAGGGCTAAAATAGGCCCAAGCGAGGTTTCGGAGGTTCTATTCGTACCCTCATGGGCCTCCTTTGGGGAAAAAGTCTACTTTCGAGACTTTTTGAGGCTTTACCGAGGCCCTGACATATCCCTCTTCTATACGCTGTACCCTCGCTTCGATGCCCGATACTCCCCTGATCTTGTGACGAAGCCTCGATGTTGAAGGGAGGTCAAAAATTTCGACTCGGGCACAACACAGTGCAATTTTTGGGTACCCGTTATAGTTTTCACCCGTTTATGCGGGTCGCTCAGTTTTTGTGCTATACATTTTGAAATCTGATCAGTCTCGATTGTGTAAACATTTTAAATGAGTGAGAAAATAAATATCTATAACTCTCTCAAGATAAAAAATATGTAAGGGTTTCATTCATATATTCGCCTATAATCCATACATTTCTTCTATAGGAAAGTAATGGAAAAATAATTCTTTAACATATTAGATGGGGCTACTAATTGTAAAATTATCACTATAATTACAAATTATAAATAAGTACAATAATTATTACTTGCGAGTATTATTAATAATAAAAATTATTAAAGTAATTCACACGAAACACTCAAAATTTTCGTGAAAGAAAATTGAATTTACTTTTTAAAAAATAGAAGGAAAAATGGGCCCACGATGGGACTAGCGTTAAAATTCATATAATTCATTATATTATTTTAGAGAATTTTTTGAAAAAAAATAAAAAATGGCAATCATCTTTAAAAAAAATAATTTTCACTTTACACGCTGCAAAATTGTTGACAACGATGATTTAAAATTTGTTTCCCTTTTTTTTATGAAAGTGTGAGCTAATATGAAAAAAATCGATCTCCAAACATTTTTCGATATATCGATTAATTTAAGAGATATCGGCGTTAGAACGGTTCCGAAATTCCTGAAATCCAGATTATTCGACAAATTGTAACTTCTGAAATACATGCGATAAAAATTTAAAAATTGGTCAAAATACTCCTTGCATAGTATACTATTTTATGAAAAAAAATTTAAAAAATCAAAAATGATCAGGGTCACGGCCGATCGAATTGGCGTGGATTGCCTCATATGCATGTCTATATACGTATAAAGTTGGAGTTACAGAGGGGTAGTTATACTGGGAGACTGCGCACTTGGACTTTTCTTGTGTCCAGGTCTTTCCCCCGCACAGATCGACATAGGAAATACAGAGAGAAACGGACAACGAGCTGAGAGATGACATTCCACAGAGGCCAGTTTTTTTCAGCTACTTTTCCTCCTCGGCTGTGATACATTTTTTTTTGTCATTTCCCCTCACCCTTCTTGGTGTATATTCGTGCTCTGACAATATATCCGAAAAGCCGGAAGAACGACAAATTCTTTTCTTCATTTGTAGCCCTCACGGTATATGAACGATTCTGCGGAATATTATTTTTGGAGATAGGAGGAAAATCGTCGACGAGCCTCAGATTCACGTTTGTAATTCGAGAGAATCGATCATATACATTTTTGTAGCCGAAACCGAAGCACAATATCCTCTTTTCGAGTCTCATCGTCGTTCTCTCTTCTTCTAGGCTCTATTGTCTCCTGGTCTGACGTTTGTCTCGTCGACGACGACGACGACGTCTACAGCTACTCGTTTTCGTATTTTTCGGGCTCTCTCTCATTCCTGGGAAGGGCAATTCACCGGGTAAAAACACTCACCCTGGCACACTACACGTACTACATAATCCTACTCGCGCTATTAACCAGACATCAGAGTGACGTAATGACGAAGACTCCCTCCCTCGCCCTCTCTTTCCCCGTCTCTGTCTCGTATTATTTAAGGGATTCCCGAGCCGAGAGAAAGACTGCGTTTGCTCACCCTCGCGTTTTGTTTCGGTGCGTATAACACGACTGTTCATAACGTGGGACAGTGAGTTGTATTCGCGAGGCTCGTTTATTTATTCAGAGTTAAAAGCTCCAGGTTGTTTGGAGAAAAACTACGAAAAGTGTAAAAAAAAATGGCAAATGGGATGAAAATAGAAAGATTATTGTAAAGGTAATAATCGATATCCAAAATCACACTGAGAAAACACTATACCAGAATTTGTCAACTGTTAACAAATGTAGAGTTGAATATGGCGAAATCAATTATTTTTTAACAGTTAATGAATTAGATAAACATTTTTTAACGTTCAATACATTATTTTGACACAAGTAAAATGTTTTTTAAAGACTCACAAATTTTGTAACAGTTGAGGAATATTTGAGTAAAAGTATCAACTAAATATATTTCTTCACTTTAAATAAACTGTTTTCTCAGTGCAGAAGTATTTTCTAAAAGTGAAGATTTATAAATGATTCTTAAATCATTTATAGAAAAATTTGTCTTAAATGGATTTTAAAAGTATTGTTCATGGGAACGCATTTTCACCCTGCTCAAAAATATCTCGGAAATTTTGATTTTGTTTCTACTCAAAACAATTCCCGGCTCTCGTTACGTATTTTAAAAGCAAACTGGGATATCGCAATGGAGAACGAAGCCAGGATAATGCTAGTGGAAACGCGATGACGAATTTAACAAGGGGTTGGTTATTTCGAGGGTGGCCGTTTTTTTTCTCCTTCAAACCTTCACTTTCCCTGTTCTTATGGATCGTTGGCATATTATATATCTCCCCAAGGGTTGGGATATTATTCGCCACCCACGCGTGTCTCACGACAACGCATCCTATACGACAGTGAGCAGAAAAAGAGGGATGAAATTTTCGTGAATGCGGTGTTGAGTTGCAGGAGGGCAAACAAGAGCGTATATTGCGGAAAGAAACAAAGGGGTTGTGATCGGTTTTAGTTTAAAGTCGATCCCCGCGGGAACGCATGAAATTCCCGTCGATTTATGCAAATGTCGTGAGCTAAAAAAAAATCACTGAAAGATTATTTTCCCCGTGAATCTTTAATGGCCGCAAGTCAATCCGACTTACTAAACTCAAAGGTTGTTTTTTTTTTTTAATACCACAATCCGGTTCATGAATAGCTTCCGGAATTGAACATTCTTTGCTGTACTGAGACAAATTTTTTGTTGAAAATGCAAAAATTTGTTTTACTCAACCAAATATTTGTTTCCGGACGTTCAACGAGATCATTCTGGTAATTCAACAAAGATACAGTGGAAGTTTTAGTTAAATCGGTTAAATCGTTGCTTGAATGGGCAAAGTTTCAGTTCAATCAAATAAATATCTCTGTACCAAATAAATTGTGTGATTGAAAATACGAATTGTTTTTTTTGTTACAGCAAAATTTATTTATTTACTAGGAATCAACGAAATATTTCTGTACAGAATCTCAGTAACTTGTAAACTGGACTAAACTGTATCTGGAAATTGACCAAATAATTTCGTTCACCTCATATCTTATCGTTAACTAAATCCATTTGTTGAATGAATTATAATTTCATTATTTCAAACAAATTAATATTGAATCAACTACACTTTTTCCAACTAAATGGATTTAGTTGTTTTAACTGAACTTTTTCCTCAGTGTGATCCAACAGATTTTTTTCGATAACTACAGAGATCAGTATCAATGGTTTGAAAAAAAAACCATGAAAAATCCCACACTTTTCGATTACTCTAGTTTATCAATCGTGGAAATCGTGTCGAATTATCGTAAATCGTCAATTTAGTAAATGAAATATCAACCACTTTGGTCATTAGATTAACTTATGGAATCGCTGGTTTATTGAAAACCTTTATCAAAGAGCTTTGGAGATTCAAGTGGAGCAAACGTCATTCATGAGAATTAATTGAAACTGTGGTAATTCCTGAATTGAGAATTAAATATAGATAAGGCCAAATCGAATGCGTGGAGAAAGTGCTTCCATAAATGATAGTTCAATTGGTCGATAAATATATTTATACACCGTACGAATGTATGTGTGATAAATGTATTGGCGGATTATAATGAACGTGCGTCGAAAGTTGTGATCAATGGTAATGACTTCCACGAATGCGATGAATCCCCGCGGATTGAATGCAATTTCATGAATAGGTCCTTCAATATGGACGGAGTACGAGTGCGGTGAATATTTGCACATGTATGCGACAGAACCCGCTTTTGAATACGATGAATGTAATAATTTACCTTTGATGATTAGTACTGCGATACGAAACGATTATACGCCAGCGGTAATTCCATTTGAAAATCCAATGTAACATTGAAAACGGATATACGCAGCGACTTTTCGTCGCCGCGTATGGAAACGTATGTAGATGCGATCAATCGACAATCGTCAACTCTATTCTCAATTGACAATGTCGATAATAGGACTAAACATCGTTTCGGGGATTGATCATCGGAAATAATCCGAATTAATTCGAGATGAATATCCCATCGAGAGAAATTAATAGCTCGAGCTTCCGATCGAATTGCATGTTTCTCCCATAGAAATGAAGCATACGGGATAAAGTATACAGAAAATATAAATTGTGAATTCATTTTTTGTCTTAAAATTTGAATGATATATTTCGACAAATGTACGTTAAACATTGAGTAAGTAAATATTAGACTGTTTAAAAAAAATGCCTATTCTTTTTTCCAAAGAACATTGATAAATCTCCGGAGTATCCCTAGACAAAGACCTTGTCCAAATATAAGCTCTTAATATTAATATTTAGAGGTGGCGCTTTTTTTTTTTTTCATTGAAATAACATGGGAAAAAATAATTCTGGACTTTGGAATTTTATTACTAAAAAGCGAATCAACATCAACATAGATTTTTGTAGGAAATCACTTAAATACACAATATTATCATTTTTAAAATAAATATCTGCAAATTTTCAATAGAATGTTGATCAAAATATTTTATCAATCAACGATGAATGATTAATTTTATTGTTTATTAATAAAAAATACGGCTATATCACAAATATATATATGATGAAAGTTCATCATAAATTTTATGAATTATAAATCAATAATTTGTTTGAATTCTTTATAAATTTGTTGAGTTTTTTAAGAATGAGTTTTTCTTCAATTCTTTAAGTAATGATAAATTTTATATTATTTAACTTAGGGTTACATAATTTAATCAAAACATTTTTAAAGAATTAAAATAAATGATTGATTTATAATATATAAAATTTGGAATGAAATTTCATCATATGTTTGTGATGTACCCGTATTTTTTATGAATGAACAATAAAATTAATCATTCATCGTTGATTAATAAAATTTTTTATCAACATTCTACTGAAAATTTGCAGATATTTGTTTTAAAGATGATAACATTGGGTATTTAAGTGACATGAGTCGATTTTGACGTGTTTATAAGTAAATAACATCATGATTTCAAACAGTTCAATGGTTAAGCCTTGATAACTCCGAAATGGCTCGCCTCACGCATATCTTAATTTTGACCTGTTTTATAGAGCGTTAAATTTCCTACAAAAAGCTATGTTTATTATTACTGTACAGTGATTCGATTTTGAGTAATAAAATTCCAAAGTTCAGCAATTTTTTTCCCATGTTATTTAAATGGAAAAAGAAAATTGAAAAGCGCCACCTCTAAATATAAATATTCAGGGCTTATGAGCCCTGAATATTAATATTTAGAGGTGCCGCTTATGGACAGGGTCTTTGTTTAGGGATACTCTGACGATTTATCAATGTTCTTTGAAAAAAAATAATCATTTTTTTTAAACAGTCTAGTAAATATATATGGAAATATTTTGTTTACCTATAAATTGGATATTTTATGGGATGGAATTCCACATGAAATTCCACATGGATTGATATTGTGAAAATGTACTCGTGTGAGTCTCTTCATAAACGTTTTATATAGTGTCAATTGTACTTTGCATATTGCATATTTAAAAAAAATAGACTTTGATTTTATTGGCTCTAGACGTTTTATAGAGAATCTGAATACCGAAGGAAACATCATCATAGTCAAATGCTGATTTACGCCTTCAATGGAGTACATTTACCGGATCGTAGAATTCACGATACGCGACTTTTCGAGCATTTACGAGTTTCCTGGCAATTTCGCGTTTCAACACCTCTTGCCTCGGTGTTATGCGCCTCGTTCATATATAAAACAGCGTGAATTCCCTTTTCCGTATCTCCATATACACGGGATATATGTCCCGGAGGTATTTGAGCTTATAAACGTTTTAACGTAAACACACGAACTGGCAATTTGTCGCTGGATTTTACGTCAGACCGCCCCCTCAGGGAAAAGTGGAAACGAACGAGCCGTGCGCGGGAAGTGAACAAGTGTATACGCAAAAGAAAAAAAACCCACTCGCGAGGAAATCGTGTGTGCTTTAGTCGAGTACGTATTACAAGGGTTTTCAGGATTTCATGCGAGAATCCGCTGAAAAGTCATATGTAAAATGTCAGCGGAGTACAAAATTTATTGGTGCTATAAGAGTCGAAAGGAAAAAGGAGATTGCGCAGTAAAGCGGAATTTTCCTATCACTTTTGAGCCTATCGCCGCCAAGTTTCAACCATTTTTTAAATCCAATATTCTATCCGACGCGTTATTTCATTTGAATTGTGGGGAATTTAAAATTATCCCTTATATTGATGCTAGCAACAATATTTCTCTTCCATTCCTCAAACAATCTCCATGAATTCGAATTTATACATTTTCAGGTTAGTATTGATTTTTAACGAATTATTCGAAAACTCACAACATATTATCGGATTTATGAACCTTTTCAATTGATTTTCAATTGAATTACCGATGAAAAACCAAGATATCGTTGAAGTGTTGATTATAGTTTGCGCTGAATTGGCCCGAGTTCTGCTGAAGGGCGTATTCTGATCCAGAATCTTGAAAAAATATTTTTTTTTTGCATATTCTTGAATTTTAGACTTTTGAGAATATATCCTCGAAAGGAAATTTTTAAATTCCAGTTATTTACGGAGTTATAGCTATTTTAGTGAGGCAACAACTACGCAGTCACTTCGGAGCAGATCGGACTACGTTTTTCTCAAAACTACACTGAGAAAAATTTTTTGTTGAAAATGCAAAAATTTGCTTGACTCAACCAAATATTTGTTTCCGGACAGGCAACGAGATCATTTTGGTAATTCAACAAAGATACAGTGGAAGTTTTAGGTAAATCGGTTAAATCGTTGCTTAAATGGGCAAAGTCCCAGTTCAATCAAATAAATATATTTGCACCAAATAAATTGGGTGATTGAAAATACGAATTGTTTTTTTGTTACAGCTGGATTTATTTAGTTGAAATATACTGGAAATCAACGAAATATTTCTGTACAGCAACTCAGTAGCGTGTAAATTGGACTAAACTGTATCTGGAAATTGACCAAATAATTTCTTTCATCTCATATCTTATGGTTAACCAAATCCATTTGTTGAATTAATTATAGTTTCATTATTTCAAACAAATTAATATTGAATCAACTAAATTTTTTTCAAGTAAATGGATTTAGTTGTTTTAACTGAAATTTTTTCCCAGTGTACTTTTCTTAACACGGCTTGACATGATATCTCAAGTTTTACGCAACCGGTTTACTTCAAATTTTTTTCCGATCTTCAATGTATAACTCTATCGTCCCTATCAGTTTTGTATTAAAATTTTTTTGTACTATTGTAAAAAAATTAAAAACTATAAAAAAAGGTGAAAAGAGCTATAATGACATTCTTTCTATCTAAAAAACTTTTATTTTTATTTTTTATCGGATGACTAGAAAGGTTGCAATCGTTTCAGTCGACACACCCCTTTTTTAGACCCAACTTTACCAGCTTATAACTTATTTAATTTCCGTTTTTTCGAAATTTGTTTTGTTCAATGTCAAAATATTCATAAATATGTTGTATAAAAATATATATGTATAAAGTATGTTTTGAGAACAATTTCATATATATAATGGTAGTTATGAGGACTTTTGACTGTTTTGAGGACAGTCCGCCAAGTTTCTTAGACGAATTCCTATAAAGAATTCCTAGTTTAAACTACTAAAGGAATGTCTTCAAAGTATACTATACATATATAAATATGTTGTATGTTGTATAAAAAAGAGTGGTATAAAATGAATATACATTTTTTTTTATCGAGCTCAACAAAACGCTCAAAATGTATGTCTCCAGACCAAAATACCGCCTTAAACTTAATGTATTCCTTTACTTTTTGTAATTTCCATGGGGATGGCGCGTGAAAAAAATCTCATCGGGCAATGTGACACGTTAATACAAAAGCGGATTGTTCGCAAGAAACGCGCCCGGTTTTCAGTTTAATCAGATAGCCAGTGAAAAAGCAACCGTTCACTGTAGAAGACGGAACAAAAACAAAGCAGCGAGTGACGAGGAAGAGGAAAGAAAAACCGGTGCCAGCGAAAGAAGGGAAAATTGAGGGTGTGCAAGTGAGTGTGTACGAGCAATATTCGTCCTGTCCGGCGAGAAGAAAATAAAGCTACGAGCTGTTTCCGCGAGGAAAAGCTCTCTTGTCACGCAATTCCATTGCTTTGGAACGACGAGATGCGATGGAGAGAAAGGAGACGGAAAATAAGAGTGGAAAGGGTGACAAGAGCATCACCCCTGCTTTATAACCATTTTCCGCTTTTCTCTTCTACGCGCCATTATCATTATTTTCTCCCTTGCTCGGAGGAAAAGTCACTCTTTATTTACGTTACACGGTGATTTTGTTTTCCATTGCCGAGTCACCCCACAACATTGTGTACTTTATTAGCAACACCGAAATCTGACGACCTTGTTGTTCCATCACATTCCCTGCGTCAGGTTGTTCTCTCCATATGCAGGGAAAAAGATGCTACCGAATAGAGAAGATCAGAGGTTGTCGAGAAAAATAGAGAAATAAGAAAAACAAGTAAATTCCAATGGCGCACACTCGTGGAGTTGACCCTTAAGGTCATGCGTAGGGTCATCGTGGGGTCGTGCAAGTGCACTTTGGAATGTACGCGATTGGTTACAATTCACGTGTAATACGTGGCATTTGTTCCCTCGCAATGTTCAACGTTCCTGCTTATAGTTCCGTACGTAGAAACGTTTGCATCGAGGCTATATATAACGAGTATCGCAATGTTTTTTTTTTTTGAGAATCGCATTGTTGCTACCGAACGTTTCGTAGCATCGATTATGTACAAAAACGTTCGGCGCGAAACTTTGCCGAGGGGTTGTTTTTCCTTCGAACTACGTGTGCATCAAACCCTTTGGAGAAAAGGGACGCGAATGGAATGACTTGCCAACGTTGAATTTTGTGGTTCAAGTCCTTTTGATCGACGACGAAGAATATCTATCAATTTGGCTATCTATAGAATCGAACTTATACTTTATAACTCCCTGTCGTTCAGTTGGACGATTCTGCAGCTTAATATCCAGCTCTTCCTGTTGCTATATATCGCAGGCATTATCTCGGGGCACGCGTATATGCAAGCTCCACTTATTCCCTTGAATATTTTAGTGGCCTCGTGCTCGCAGCTGTTATCTACGTAAACTCGTATACGCAAACCATCGATGATAGCAACGGAGTTACGCCAAGAACCAATATAGTTTAGGTCCCTCTTTCTCTTGTGTATACCTCTGTCGTTATTCCATCAATTTCTCGCTTACGTCTGACCTCAGTCCGAGCACATACGATCCGTTACTACTGCGCGATCTCATCACGTGCTGTCTTCTCACTGCCTATTCCTTTCTCTGCTTTTCCACGTTCCAGGTCAACGTTGACGTAGACACGACCAGATCATCGATAGGCTACGATGGAGTAGACAAAACCCAGTAAAAATGAAATGTATACCAATTATAGAGAAAATATGTGTCATTCCCTTTCAATCCAATGACGTTTTGTCACTGACCCCCGTCGATTTTTTATATTTTTTAATATGTTACATGCAAAAAGAAGTATCCATGTACCTCTCTATCCTGAAGTTCTTGATTTTTGAAAAAATGTTCTTCAAATAATCATAACTTCTACAAAAACCAAGATATTCTAACTTGCTAAGAGGTGACTTTTTTTTGTTATTCAATGTACATTTTGAAAAAAAATATCGAAAATTAAGAAAAAAAAATGTTAATGTCTTTTTTGCTGTTTTAAGCTAAAAAAATTGATTTGTTTTTGATAGGACCCCTTTGATTAAAAAGCAAAAATTATAAAATGTTATGTAAAAAAACAAAATTTTTGAGATTTTACTGAAGATGGGATTCAGATGACTTCTTATTAAAAAAAAATTTTGAGATTTTTTCTTTTCGTAATTTTGATATTTTTTCCTTTTATGACTTCAATGATGTTAAAAATAAATAATTTAACTTTTCTCACACATTTCCTTTGTAAATTATAATAATTAACATTAAGAATTTCAATTTTTATGTAAAAAAAATCGAATGATGGTATCTAAAGCTTCTTTCGTTTTATTTATTGTAATCAACACTGTTCGCAAACAATTTAGACTTGACACGGAAAAATAGACATTTTTTAAGTAATAACTAACGTTCGGATTTGAAGAATCAATTGATCAGGTTTGATTGAGGTCTAATTGCACAAAACAATACAATAATTGTAATATTGCTAATTAATTGTATTATCAGAGGGATAAGGTATTATAAGCTTTTGTTCAGGGATTTATCGAAAAAATAGTAGACGAAAGAGAGTGAAAACTCTATATATAAACGGAGAAGTGAATATCGACGTTAAAAAACAAAGTGCAAAACTCGTCTTTCTCTTCGTCAGGGAATCTCACTTTCTCGTCTCTCGTTATTCTCCCTTTTTCTCCATCACCTCTCTCGGGTCTACGTGATTCCTCGTCGACGCTTTTCGGATACGCGTCCCGCGACGATTATTTATTCACTACGCCCTAAGAGGTTTCATGCGACACCGTATACTACTCAGTTACATTGAAGCGTGTGTATGGGCTATTTCACGCGAAATAAGGCGTTTTTCGTCATGAAAATTTAGGATGGCGTCTAGCATTAGAAGAGAATTTCACGAGAATAGCGTTTCAATGTAATTTAAGCTGTACAGTTTCAGAAGCGTTCCAATGACTTTCGGACTTTTACATTTGACAGAAAAACCAAGAGCCCTTTTCTCAATCTTTTCAGTCCCGGATTAGGTGGCTAAAAAAAATTGTTAGGCATCGTGTACTTTCGTGTTGATTTCCCCATACATTTGTAGGTATCGCGAGGTCGCGAAATCCTTGCACCACGAGGTAGGTATAATGCGCATTAGCCATTAGTTATTGAAAGAAAGAGGGAGAGAGAAAGCGGGAATAAGGGCCCGGATGGAGGCGTTCCCTCGTCGTGAAGTACTCCAGAGAAATGGAAGTATATAAGAACGCTCGCACAGAGCGTGAGAGTCTTGTATTTTGGGATCGCGTGCCATGAGACCTTCCACCTCTCTCTTTCCTTCACAATTTCCCGAACTCTCAATGTTCTTTCGCTCTACCTGTACTATTCGCGGAGAGCTTTAACGATTATTCATGAACGAGGGAATTCTGGAAGCAAGTATATCGTTTTTATACATCATGTATATAACGTCAGAAGCATGAAAATTGGACGATAGTACGTTATTATTTCGTAGGGGCTGAGTATAATTTGTTTAAAAATTCTGGGATCAATTCTCATTACAATCTCATCATTGCATCAATTAGCGAATCTCTTTTGATAGTGTATTTTTAATAAATGCATCATTGGCTTTGTGCTTGAATTCGTTTTACAAATTGCAGAAAAGTGTTTAGAGGGAATTAGAAAAAATGTGAAAAACAAATAATTGTCCTGTTCAACATCTTTCAACCCTTGAAGAGCCAAAGTGATCAGGGCAGAGTTTAAGGTAATCGTCCCATGGTGATAAAATCCAACTTTGAGGGATGATTTTTTTTTTACTTCGGTACTTGGAGTCAATACTTCGCCACTCGCGAAAATTGCATAATGAACGTGAGTTGAACGAAATCGATGATAAAAAAGTGCCTATAGGAAGAATAGTGGTGTCGGGAGTTGCAAGTACAATCAGAGCAACTTCGCCTCTCGTTTTCTCTATCCGATGCAACGTTGATTGAGGTAAAAACTTTCAAGTGTCCGAGCTTGATGTGTCATATTCATGGACAATCCCGTCGAATTGTTTAGAATCGAGTGCGCATAGTTGTATGCACATTCATATGTATTTTGTTGGCTAACAAAGAAAAGGGCTGAATCCGCACGAATTTACGCCTTATATCGTGTTGGCTGATGCCTCTTGTTCATCGTAGCACCAGACAGCTTCTACAGCAGCGGAATCACCGGATTCACCGGAAACGGAAGCTGGTTAAGGGTCTCCTCATCGTATTACGCTCAAATCGCAGTGACGAAAAAGCTCTGTAACGACGAATAATACTCGAGTGAAGGTATAGACGTTACGTTTTACCTTCGAAAACCCCAGGGGAGATAATCCGTCGTTCGCTCGGGAAATCCAAAGTCTCGAGAGCCGGAAGAAGAACACGCCGCGGGAGGGGAAGACAGGGGGTTCTAAGCTCGCCTCAAGCTCAGGTTGAACGAAGACACGTCGCTTCTGACGCGCATTCCTTCGTGGCAAATTCTCAAGCGGATAAGGAAAACCGCTCTCGAGTCAGTGAGGAAAGGAAAAAAAGAGAGAATAAAAAGCGCCGCATAACAAGAAAAGCTCTTGGTATTTTCGAATTTTGAGCTCTCCACCGTCGCCTTAATCGCTTCACGAAGCATTCGTACTTTTCGCGTTCTCGCTCGAATCGTCTGGAGAAGAAAAAATGTATCCTATTGAATTTATGATGAATTTCGACAAAACTATTCCATAAACCATCATAAAGAAACCAAATCCGAATCAGTTGTTTTTAATGACAATTTACATTTAATGAAAATGTCAAGTAAACCCCGAAATTTGATGGCATTAAATTAGTGCTTCATCGATTATGATAAGGATTCGTCGGTCAGGAACGAGTACCACTACTTTTTTTTCCAATATTTTTATTATGGACGAATCTACGAATAAGCAGGCGATGGTTTTTGTCCCCAACAATCCTCTCTGCCCGCAAATCCTCTCCGACACTCGACTTTGTGGCTCCTCTACATCCCCCAAAAGCTTGGCGAATCTCGGAAGGACACTCGTCAGAGGATTGTCGCGGGTTTCTCTCTTTCCCCGCTGTGTCTGAGCTCCGGGACACATGTACATGGAAAATGCCAAGAGCAGCCCGGAGCAAAGAAGAACGATCAAGAATCGTGGAGAAGTACATTGGTAAACGTAGGACAGGAGCTTGAGATAGCCGAGAGAGAAAGAGGGACGAAATATCCCCGCAGGCGCTTTTCGTCGCCGAGTAGTATTGGAAAGCCTGGCAAAGCGTGTTGAAAGTCCTCGCGGGGCTCTCTCCGCACAATACGTCGTTACGTGCCCGCGATCATATACACCCTTCCTTTTCTCCATCAATGCAACATTGCGATTCCCTTCCTCTCGAGGATGGCAAACTACAAACCCCTCAACGAACAAGCAACAGCATCGGCATGCGCAATAGTATTGGCAGTATGTAACATTCAATGGTGATAGAGAGAGAGAGGACGAGAGAATGGAACCCAAAGAGAGGGTGGTTATACACACACACACACACACACACACACACACACACACACACACACACACACACACACATACGAGATTTGCCCTGCAAGGACCGATTCTATGGCCGTCAAGTGGATAATCGTTTTAGGAAAGGGCGCTGCAGCTTCCAGCATATATATATGTCCATCATGTATGTATTTATTATGTGTCCTTGTATGTTTAATACATATATGTGGAATTCACGGCTGGTATTACCGCTTTTGTGGCAGCTTTGTGTCCAAACGTTGCTGGCACTTGGACAATCAGCAGGTCGATTCACAATCAGAGGCACATACGTGCCAGGAGAGATGAGAGAGATTTTCCTCAATTTTTTTTCCACAAGAATTATTAACAGCGCCAAGACACGAGTTGTAAAGTTTTAGTTTACGCTGTAAATTAATTATTCCATCATTTTGCTTCCTCATAAAGGAAGCTTTGTTTTCGTGCATTTTTTTTTCTCGATTTTTATGCCAATGTGTTTAAAATGTCCTAAAACATCGAGAAATCATATTTAGAAAAAATGCCCGGATGGATGTGTGTGTGTGTGTGTGTGTGTATCCTGAGTTTCCGATGTAAATAATTAATAACTCAATAACGCTTCGAGATATCAAGCAAAAATTTGGCACACTTGTCGACCACGAATTGCTCTTCATTATGAAAAAAAAATTGTTTTAATTATAACGGGTGTTCAGATTTTTTCGACGTTTTTCGTTTATGCAAGAATGGCGTAAACGCTCTAACCTCTGCAATTTTCAAGATATTGCACTCAAACTTTGTACAGAATAAGTATAGCTATTGAGGTTGTTTGGTATTGAATTTGGCGAAAATCCATCGAGGGATTAAAATTTTATGAAATTTTGAATTTTTTGAAAAATAGCCTAAACGCTCTAACTTGTGCAATTTTTAAGATATTGTACGGAAACTTTGCACAGTGCTAATATAGCTATCGAGGTTGTTCTCTATTAAATATGGCAAAAATCCATCGAGGGATTAGAATTTTATGAAATTTTGAATTTTTTGAAAAATAGCGTAAACGCTCTGACTTGTGCAATTTTTAAGATATTGCACTGAAACTTTACACAGAGCTAATATAGCTATCGAGGTTGTTCGTTATTAAATTTGGCGAAAATCGATCGAATTTGCACATTGATTACTATTATTTTTCAATACTTAACAAAGCTTCCTTTATGAGGATGCCAATTTTGATCGCTACTGTGTGAACTATATGGATAAAGATGAGGAAGCAATGTGCAAATTCCAATTTGCAGGGTTCTTATTAATTATTATTATTATGAAATTAATAATATCAATAGTATCATCAATAATATCAATATTATTAATGCTTGCCATTATTTCTCGAATCATTTTTATCAGAGATTACAGCGAATGCTGTTTTCCGGATATCGAGATTCAGCTTTTGCATCCTCATTTTCCACTTGATCGCATGATAAAATGATAACGCGTGGGCTTACGCATCTTCCTGTTTTTCTCATCAGTTTTCTGAGGGAAGAGGGTGAAAAGTGCGGTGGAGGCTTCGGAGCTTCATTATTATGGATTTTGTCAACGCGGATGATCGCCCCTTCTCGTTCGCCTCGTTGCTTCTCTTCTTTATTTTTTCTTTCCTCGACCCCTGACCATCGTGGTTGGAAACCATATAGGCGAAACCATAAAATGTCCATCGTTCTCGCTTCATGCTTCTGTATTGCACAAATTCAACCTTGGAAACCACGAGGTTCAGTATAAGAATCTCCGTGGACGTATATTATGAGAAAAATTTTAAAAGCCGCATTTCAGGAATCTGATTGAAAGCTTATGAAACCTTAGGCTACTTTTTTCTATCCTGACCATGTCAAAACGGATCCATGATGAACAACATACGAATTTTTTTTGAATTCAAGTTTAGTTGAAGTTGAGTGAGAATTAAAAAAAACCCCATGGAGAGAGAGAGAGAGAAAGGAAGGTTGGACTAGAGGCTTGACCGTCAAATTGGTGTTGAATTATTTTTGAATATTCTCAAGGTCATGCTTTCACCTTCTCAGCAACCCCTCCACCTGTTACATCTTCATGCAGGGCTCTATTTAATTTGGACGAAGACTGCAGGAAACTACGGAAAATCTGTGCAGATATGGGTGAGTATTCTTGGGCGAATGAGGCTATATTTTGCTAGTAATTGGCTATAAATGCCCCATAGTTGACAAATGTAAGTTACTGTTTGAGCAAGCCACGATTTACGAGGTTTCTCATGGATCCAGCTTCACAAAATCACCTTTTGCCCTTTGAAATCGGTCCCCGTACGGCAAGTCCAATTACCTCGGATACATAATTTACATAAAGTAACACACATGCCAATGTAGCATATCTATCTCGTTATCTCACCCCGAAAGGTTACCTATACGTAACAAACAAGCAACGGAACCCCTTTGCATTTGACTTTCCGTCCCTCACGCTCGAGCTTCGGGTTATTGGTGTCTCTTCATTCTGTGTCTCTCTGGTGGCGCTTCCCTTTCAATCGGGCATTCCCTGTCTCTATATCCTGCCCCGTTGGTATACTCATCCTGTGCTTCCAGCAACGTAACCTGCGCTCTCGGCGTCGCGTCGTCAACGGCAAAAGCGAAGTAATTACAGACGCGTTTCAGGGAACCACGGACTGAATACGAAAATTATGTAGATATGCTGTAATAATATTCGCCACACGTTTGCACGGGTCAATATTGAACTAAGCGCTCAATCTCTCTCTCTCTCTCTCCCTCATTCATCCAAGCTGTTCTCGTGAGATGTACAAATGAGATTCTATCTGTACATTTTCATGATTTCTGCCCAAGATAGAACTAACGAAACCACGACATTAATTACGAGGCAAATAATTTTGGTCCGTCTCCAGCGAAATTTCGTCATGACAATACACTTCGATAAATTGTTCACCAAATACACCAGAGTTGTAAATAATGCATTATTCTGGTAATGCATTACTGTATTCATTACCCATTACACTGCATAATGTGAAATGGTCGAGTGTACCATTACAAGGTACTAGAGTAGTGTGTAATGAATGCTTGTTCCATTACAAATAAAAAAAAGTAATGTGTAATGGATGCATGTGCCATTAAAAACAAAAAAAGTAATATGTAATGGATGCATGTGCCATTACAAATAAAATAGTGATGTGTGATAGATGAGTGCTCCATTATAAATTACAATTGAAAACAAAAAATTGGTTGTGAAGAATATTCCATTACAAATTAGTGTGTTTCTACGACAGTTTGGAGCAGGAACTATTTTGCTTAAAGATAAGTATACTAATTTTTCAATGAAAATAATTTGTGTGTATCAAGTTTTTGTTAACTTTACTATCGTAGTGGGAAATGTATGAATAGTAATTTTTTGGAGTAATGTTTAATCCATTCTTGTAAAAATTACAATTCAAGAATGAAGTAAAAATTACTCCAAAAAATCACTGTTCACACATTTACCACTAAGATAGTAAAGTTAACAAAAACTCGATACACACAAATTATTTTCATTGAAAAATTAATAGACTAACCTTTGAGCAAAATAGTACCTGCTCCAAATTGTCGTAGGAACACACAAATTTATAATGGAATATTCTCCGCTACAAATTATTGAGGTTTATTGAGGTTTTATTATTATTTTAATTATTATTTTATTATTTTATTATTTTATTATTATTATTTAATTATTATTTTTTCAATTGTAATTTGTAATGGAGCACTCATTCATTACCCGTCATTTTTTTTAATTTGTATAATGGCACATGCAACGATTACACATCATTACTTTTATTATTTGTAATGGAACATGCATACATTACACATTAATTTTTTTTATTTGTAATGGAACAGGCATCCATTACACATTACTATTTTCATTTATAATGGAACACTCATTCATTACACGTTACTTTTGTTATTTGTAACGGAAAACTTATCAAATACACATTGTTTAAAGTAATGGATAATGCATTACTTTTACATTACTATTTTTACAACTCTGACAAAGACGTTAAATTCAAGCTCAAGTGCAACAAGGCAAAATTTTACAAAGATAAATTAGCAATTGAGGAAGAGAGTTAATAGACGGCTGAGCTATGTAATTATTAACTCTCACGAGGAAAACTTGTATTACTCCGATATCGCAGTGGGAAAGTTTGACGAGTTTGTACTCCACGAATGTCTGAGGTCTGTAATTAAAAAACAAAAAATATAGTGTGTGTACGTGTGTGTGCGCAGTGTGGAAATGTGAATTGGTATCTTTTGGGATCTAGACGAAATGAAAACTTGGGAACTCGCGTATGGTACGAGCTCTATCTCCGAGAACAAACTTTCGAGCTTCAACGAATTCACGAATGAAATAATTCATCGTTGTCGTTTCTTCGAGAGGAACATTAGACGTTTGTAATCCTTGAACAAGCGCGTGCACACAGAATGGAAATTTCGGGTCGTTTACGATCGAAACTCGAAAAACTTTCACAACTCAATATCCGCTCGCTGACAGAACATGAGTTTGCGAAACGATGTATATATGAGGTATTTCGGGCTTATTCTACAACCCTATGTCTCGGATTTGGTTTATGATTTTTTTTAGAACTTTACTAAGGCTTGAAAGCACTACCAACTTTTCTCAGGTTGTTCCTATCATTGTAGTAATCAAAGCTGGGCAAAGTATCGGAAAGTACTTCAAGTACAAAGTACAAAGTACCATAAGTACTTGAAGTATCAAGTACCGACAGTACTTAAAGTACTGAAAATTGAGTACATATTACTTGAAGTCCTGAAAATTTAAAGTACTTCAAGTACAAGTACTTGAAAAATCGAGTATCAAGTGTCAAGTACTTTTAAAGTTTTCAAATATATCTTGTAAGATATAATACTTACATTTGATTTCTTATTCTCATTTGATTTTATTCGAGTACTTTTTGTTTCGAAACATATTTTCACCTTGTGCAATCCACCGAGATTAGGCTGCCTAATTTAGACAGATTGGGACAGAAGTATTTAAACATAGATTTGAAAATAATTCGAAACTATCATTGACAATTGTAATTACGATTTATTTTGATACAGGTTTTAAAAAGAATAAGTAAAGAATATAATACATGGATTGTTATGACTACTCCAACTTCGTGTTCGTCTTCAAAAAACTTTGGTAGGCGACAGTTGAGGGACAGTATGTCCATACGTCACGAAATATTATTTTCAATTACATATTCAAAGACTTGATACTTGTACTTGAAAAAGTACCTGAAGTACAGAAAAATATTTGAAATTTTAAGTACAATACTTGAAGTACAGGGTAAGTACTTTCAAATTTAAGTAAAATACTTGAAGTACTTTTTAAGTACTTCAAGTACTGCCCAGCTCTAGTAGTAATACTCAAAAGCACTGACGATTTTTCAATTATATTTCATCTTAACAAAAAAAATCATACAAAAGTACCAGTTGACAGAATGAAAATACAATAAAAGAACTTTGAATACAAATTGAAAGTGTTTTACAGTACAATTATCGAAAAAAAATCACGAATAAAATCCGTGCACTTTCTCGAGTCGACTTGGAATACCTCGTATATAGAGATATATGATAATACTTTACGCAAACAACCTACCTATGTTGAGACGACTCGTGACGGCCATGTCGGGTTCACTCATAAATCAGCCGCGCACGTTTTGCAAAGTCAATTGAGACGTCGAAAACATTCTTTTCGTTTTCGCTCGGCATTCTCTTTCACTTCAGCTCACTCTTCGACGAGTCAGCGTGGAATGGGGCGAGAGAAAGCGAGACATCAGCTTGAACCAGTGCATCAGAGATCAGCATCCATGAGAAACGAAAGGACCTGAACCGCATCAATTTCGTGATGTGGATTAGGCCATTTGGTACACCAATAATTTGCATAGATCGACTGGAAAGAATCAGAAGTTCATGATGAGCCAATTTACCTCAAAGGTTAAATCGTGGGGTTCGCGTCCTTTTGTTTGCCATCGGGAATACATATTTTGACTGCTAACGAGCAAAAGGGCTTAACGCGTCCAATTTTGAAGGGTTTTATATTGAGGGTTGGGATTTTCCGATTGTCAGGACAGTTCACGAGTACGAATGTACGTTCTCGAGTGAGAAAATTGAGCTTTCGGTAAAAGATGCGAGACGGGCGAGAAGGGTCGAGGAGAATTGGTGGGCTCTCGTGTGGGGTGCACCGATGTCGAGTTGCCGGTCGTTAAACGCAGGCGTACTCGAGTGTGCCGAAGTAACGATATGCCAAAGGGTCGAGGGCTTTTCGCGGGTGTGGGACGTTGGATAATGCGATGGGATAGAGATGAGGGGTGGTTTTTAGCTTTCGCCCGATCGCGAGTGATATATACGGTTCGATAAACTTTCCGCTGCTCTGTCTCTCTTTTTATCCTTCGGTTACTATAAGTCATATCACTCGAAAGTCTCATTGTCTCCCTCGCAACCCTTCGAGTATCAAAAGCAGCACGCTCACGACGCTGGCTATGAGTTACTTTCTTTTTTGAACCCTCTTGCACCCATGACGTGTATATAATAGTGAGGATGGAAGGAAGAGGAATAGAGGATTCGAGCGATGGGGAGAGAAACGACGGCGAAGTGGCTCTCGTCAGTGAATTACGCGGTGCCTTCCGTTTCAGGAAGTCATTTTCCATGCACCGACCTCTATCCCTTGCTCGTTTCTCTCTTCCACTCTCTTTCTGTCTCTCTTCGTGCTGAATCTCTGTTCTCTTTCTTTCTCCCTCTCATCGTTATACTCGTATAATCACGCGGCCAGCGGCAACGCGAGACGAGTACCTATTATCCGGGTATTCAGGCGGTTAATGACACATGAGCAGGAAAATCGAGGGTCCCTCGTGTACGTACATCCAGGAGATGATACACCAACGACGCAGTGGACGTAATAATAGCAATGACAATGGGCGATATAGCCCATTGTCTGTTTCAGACTAAAGTGGATTAGTAACATTGTGCGAATACCATCAGACGTTGAATATAATTAACGTTGAGTATAATCCTGTTGTTGCAGCCAGAGAAAAGATCTAGTACATTTAAGTAAATCCTAGTCAAGCCAAATAAATTTTTTTAGTTGTAGGCCGGCTTAATACGACTCTATTCGTGTCAACGAAAGTTTTTTTTTTTTTTTAATGACCTACTAGGAAAATATATTGCGATCTAATAAATTTTTATTTAATATTAATAAATATTATTTCAAACTGAACAAATATGTATTTAAATGAAATAATTTTTTTTTCAATATTTACACAATATATATTTTTAAACATTTCAATCTTTGAATGTATAGCTACACATATGAAGTCTACAATTTCGTAAAGCTTCGTATTTTCTTTAACAGAATGGAAAAGAAAAAGACCCTTTTTTATGGGAATCCTTTTCGGGGATTCGAACATCTCGCGTTTTGCCGCAATGTTCAATGTATTAGATATCCATACTGAAAAATAAGGATATCAAACATAGACGAGCTTGGAAAGGATATAGGCGTCGAGAGGCAGGTTCGCTTGGGCGAGAGGTGGCCACCTAGCGGATTTTTGGTGTACTGACAAATCTGCAGATATGATCGGATGAGATTACGGGTGAATAGGTATTTAGTAACAACGGATAGAATTTTTCTTCAACGTCTGTTTCTCGATGACAGGGAATTCAAATAAATAAATATAGTGGAAGTAAATGTCGCCCAAAATTGGATGGACAGAAAATTTTCTTTAAAGTAACTAAAAAATAATCAAATAAACGATTATAGTACCTACGATTAGATCTTTTTTCGGGTGTGGGTGCGAGTTGAAACACATGTGAGCATTTTATCTTCTTTGATAACGTGCTCATTATACGTTTGGCAATTTTTTGAAATACTTCGTTATATTTTCCTATGGGTCCTATCGCAGTTACTGAGATTCGATATTCCGGGCACGCAGTGACGAAATCGAGGGATAGCTGTTGCCTGCTAAAGCGACCCAAACTTTGGAAAACTTGCCGCCCAAGAGAGCCCGCACGTGTATTATACCCAACGCGTATAATGGTAAAAAGTACCGTAGGTCGAATATCGGTCGCGTATATACATCCCATGTACGGTATTACATATATTAGAGTCCTTGGACGCCTCCCTTTATTTTTAGATTTCGTTGCTTATCGAGATTCTCATAAATTTTGAAAATAAAAAAGTTCGGGACGACATGTTCTGCCTGGAATTTTTTTTTTCTACTGCCTCAGTGGTATAAAAAAAGTGGCCTCTAGAATAAGAACCGAAATACCGAAAATTCTTACAATTTTATATTTTGATGTGCAATTCTTATGATTCTACAACTTCTTATTTAATAATTTCACAAAAAAGTGAAAAATCGATTTTAAACTTTATTTCATATCCATCAGGCATTTTTTTCAGTACTCCTGTAATTTTCATTCTGATACAAAACAATAAATGTGTTAAAGGGTTATACGCAGTCGGGATGTTCAAAAAATCGATTTTTTTAAATTTCATTAATGAAATGAAATACACAGAAAAATTAATGTCAATCCGACAAAAATTTCCCAAGTTATAGGCATATTTGTAAACCCGCAAGAAAATTTGAAAGCGTTTTTCTCAAAATTGTGTTTTTAAAGGCGGTGAGCAAGATTTCTCAAAAACGGCATAACCGATCAGTCTCAAATTTTTAAACAAGCTTTATGAATATATTTTTTAGTAATTAATCGAAGGTTTTTTTAACCGATAAATATTTTCCATTTTATAAACAATTTAGGACCAAAATTTTCATCAAAAATCGATTTTTTTTTTAGAAGCCGCCATTTTGTTAAAAATAAATTTTTCGCTTATTCCTTCGATTGAATACTAGATCATACCTTATATTAACGAAAACTTTTTAATTTTTTTATTTTGGATGATCCAATCTAGAGAATTCATAGAAATTCAGAAATGTCAACACGACACGAGGCAATAGTAAATTTTAAAAATTTGGAAACTTCCTTTTTGCAATTATTCTTCAATAGTTTCGAGGTGGAAGAATGTCAATGAACAACGAAATCCGAAACAAAGATCAATGGTGAAGCATCCTGATATGAATAGTACAAATTTTCGTACGATTCAGCTATTGATATCGCGAACAGAAGGGGTTCGAGTTGACACAGCACATTCGTCCGTGCATAAAATCGTGGAGTACGTGCGTAGACTGAGGAAAATGGTCCTTTCAGGAGGGAGAAGAGGTTTTTCACGCTTGCACGTGGACGATATGGCAAAGGGGAGGAAGAGGGATCGGTGCGTGAGATAGTGGAACAGAATAAGCTGAAAGAAGACAGAAATGCGGTTGAAGAGAATTCTAGTGGAAAGGTTGCCCGCAAGCACAGCGATAAGAGAAGAATCTCTTCTATGGATCCGGGCAAAAAGTTACGAATATATGTCTATGATGTCTGCCCAAAAACAAAAAGGCGTAATCCGAACAATGCGAGACGCACAGAAACTTGAATTATGCCCATTCGTTTGCCAGAAGACGATGTATATACATATATTGGGTCGGGGGCCGAGAGCGTCTGTAAAGTTTTGGCGCCCACGCGAGAGTGGCGTATCAGGTAGAATTTAATCATATAAATGGACGTCGAGGAGTTTTCTACCCAATGACCAGTGCGAGGGGAGGGCCATCTCCGGTATGACGAAAAAGTTCGCCCTTCAAAGTCGCGAGTTCTATCCGCTGGAAGAGTATGGAGAGGAATGGGGCAAAATGAGACACCCAAGGTCCATCTTATCGTCCCAATAATTCTAACAATATCTAACGACTGTCAGCTACAAAAAAAGAAATTCTCGTAGACATGTGAAGTATTTTTGATATTGAAGGAAAATTATAAGTGACGATGTCAGAATCAAGAGGATTGAAAAATTGAATCATCAAGAACTTTTCTACATAAATTTCCATGGTATTCCATGCGCAAATTTTCGTGAAGATAATCCATCAGTGCTGATGAAATCTGGAACAGGAATCGCGAAATCAAGAAATTGCAGTCGAATTCATTGTCATGCCATATTACCCCTATTTCTTTCATATTATTTTCCCCATGCCCTCTGTTTTTGTAACACATCGCGTGTGCTATGTTCAGATGTACATTTACGTGTTCGAATGATAGCGGATAAAGAGACTCAACTGGAGTGATTTACCGCATAAAGTGGTGGCAGTTGAGCCCTTTCTCGTTAGCAAGAATTCAGTATTTCTGCAAAAGTTAGAAGCTGCACGTTACAAAAGTCTGCACCTCGTAATAGCTGGAAATTGTCCTGATCGAATTTGTCTCCTCGAAACTTTCTCCTTGTTCGTCGCATTTATCCAACTTCTGCCCTTCGAATTATGGTCGTAGTTCATCTATATGCATGATTCGTGCCAAACGCATGAGAAACTTTCATCGTTCACTCCTTTTTCTCCTAAGCTTGTGGATAAAATTAGATACCTAGTATCACCGATCGACCTGAGCATCAATACTTAACCCTTGTCATGCCAGACTCTAATGATTTTAATGATTGTACCATTTAAACGTTTCCGATTCCAGAGCTGGGGAGTACTTGAAGTACGTCGCACTTGAAGTACTTAAAAAGTACTTAAAAGACTTGAAGTACTTAAGAAGTGCTTAAAAGACTTGAACTACTTGAAGTACTTGAAGTACTTAAAAGTACTTAGAAGACTTGAAGTACTTGAAGTACTTAAAGAGTACTTTAAGTAGTACTGAGTAGTGAAGTACTTAAAAAGTACTTCAAGTAGTACTAAGTAGTGAAGTGCTTAAAATGTACTTCAAGTAGTACTAAGTAGTGAAGTACTTCAAAAGTACTTCAAATAGTACTAAGTATTGTAGTACTTCAAAATTACTTTAAGTATTGTACTTAAAATTTTTAATACTTTTCTGTACTTTAAATACTTGCCAAGTATAAGTATCAAATACTTTTGAATGTGACTTGAATGACTTTTGAATGTGCATGTACAAAGCCTTTGAATATGTAATTGAAAATAATATTTCGCGATGTATGGACATACTGTCCTTCAAATGTCGCCTACGAAAGTTTTTTGTAGGGGAACACGAAGTTGAAGTAGTTTTAACATTCCATGTATTATATTTTTTATTTCTTCTTTTTCAAGCCTGTATCAAAATAAATCGTAATTACAATTGTCAATGCTATTTTATAATTATTTTTCAATTATTATTATTATTATTCAATTATTTGTAATTCTTTGTTTAAATACTTCTGTTCCAATGTGCTGGTAGCCTAATCTCAGTGTATTGTATCAGATGAACAGATGTTGTAATGCAAAAAGTACTTGAATAAAAATCAAATGAGAATAAAAAATCAAATGTATAAGTACTAGAATTTACGAGATATATACCTGAATACTTGAAAAGTACTTGATACTTGGTGTTTGATTTTTCAAGTACTTGTACTTCAAGTACTTCAAATCTTAAGAACGTCAAGTAGTAAATACGTAGTTTATCAAGTACTGCCGGTACTTGATACTTCAAGTATTTACGGTTCTTTGTACTTTGTTCTTGAAGTACTTTCCGGTACTTTATCTAGCTCTGTTCGATTCTAATTGATTCTCATTGTTATTAGATAAGATAGGTATAAACTTTATGCGTCTTGCATCGTTTAGTTTATTACATTTATTTGATTTTTGTATCCTTTTCTTAAACAAAAAATCGATCACAATAATAGATCATCGCCCCATCAATGTTTGAATACCTGCCATCTATAATTTAACTTTGATTATTACTGTTTTTTTTTCTTTTACTATTTTTCTTCCTTCTAGTAAACAAGATTTTCTTGACAAGATCTTTATACCAGATAATTAGAAATGTTCAACAGACCCCTTAAGTTTCGTATGAGATATCATTGAACATGGACAATCAAAATGATAGACTTTATAAAGATTTTTTTTTTAATATAAAATCGATTCTGGTTACTTTTTTAAATTGAAAAATCAATCGATTTTCCACGATCGACACACGTCGCTGTTTTTGTGTCACACATTTTGTTTGCGACCACTAAGCTCTCTCTCTCTCTCTCTCTCTCTCTCTCTCTCTCTCTCTCTCTCTCTCTCTCTCGCTCTTTCTCTCTCGAGTGCACTTGATAGTGGTCGATAACATTTTGTCTGCAGTATATGCGATATAGTAAATTTCGATATAGCCAATACGAGAGAAAGTATAGCTGTATCGCATTTACATCGTTTACAGGGTCGAGAACGAAAATTTCCATGCGATTGAAATTACCAGATGGATTTTATCGCTAATTTGATCGATTTCATCGATCGATTTTGCATTACAATTTTCCCTTCTCCAACAATGTACCGCACGACTCTCGTAAAATATATGTTTTCACAACGGAGCGCACGCGTTGCGTTTGATTCCGCACGTGACGGACGATTTTCCTCCCCCTCGGCAATTCAACGCAATTTCCTCGTATATATAAAGCCATTGATAAAGCCCAACGTTTCTGTCCATTTTTTTATTTCCCGACCTCGTCATTGTGCCACGAAGTTAATCATTTGTGGGAACAATCGAGAATCGATAAAAACAATTTTTACGTCACAGACCTCATTACGACGCATTGGTGACGGGCGTGCAAAAAATTACGTCAGAGGGAAAAATGTGCTTCGAGCATCCTTACAGCGGAATATTCGAGGACATTGTCAATCGTAGAGTCGTTTATATAGGCGTCGCGTGCCTTGAGATTCTCTCACGATCGTTCTTCGCCGCTCTGGCGTCGATTGAATTTATGTGGGTTAAAAAAAAAAAAACAAGAAAAAACGTTTACCGCTTAACCTCGTTTCACGTCACACTGCAATTCGAACTCTGGATGCAATTCATTCCCAATCAAACGTCCCGTATAAGAACACTTCCGGCAACGAGTGTGTTTGAATTTCCAAACATAATTTCAAATATAAATTGTAAAATTTATTTTTCCAGACCGGAAGTGAAGGAACGTTTACGCCCTGAATTATGGTCCCTGTTGCCACTCGTGTGAGTATTGGACATCTAATTTGTGGGTCCTCCAAAAAAGTTTTTTTAACATACAATACGGAAAGTCCTTTTGTCGAAAATTTTCCCTGCAGGCTTATTTACGGATTTTCTTCGATCCTGCATTGTCTCATATTTCGGGGTCCCCAGATGCTTCTGCCACAGGTGCTCATCATGACCATAGCGGTAAATATGTTTATTCTGAATAGTCCTGCCGCGAAATGAAGCTGAACATTTTTTTCCATCACTAAAACGTCCGACTTTACGATCGAAAATTTTTCGGCTTTTCCAGCTGATTGTCGTAAAACGAGTTCAATAAAGAGCGCGATGAGCTAAAGTGAAAGAAACGTTGATTTCCCAGCTGTTGTTCTCTGTTTCTGTATACTCATTTATATATATATATAGGGCGTTCCATCCCAAATCGGACAGTTTGAAAAACTTTTTTTTTATACCTTAATTTTTTTACGATTTTTAGTATCCATTAAAAGACCCTTCCTGTTAAATTTTGAGATTTTTTTGATTACCCGTTCAAGAGATATTAAATTAACAAAAAAAACCGCTCTTTTTTTGGTATTTAGGTCATAACTTCTTTAATAATGGTCCAAATTAAAAGTTTTATTTTCAAAATTTTTATTTTTATGGCCTTTTCAGAAAAAAGTACAACAAAAATATTCGACGAGTTTTTAAATGAGTTTTTTGAGTTTTTAACTTTCAACCGCGTTTTTAAAAGTGAGTGTCATTTTTGATTTTTTTTTTAATTTTTTGTTTTAACCATCTACCTATTCAACAATTATCTAGTCCGATCGTAGGATTTCAATAACTACTATTTTTTTCGATATTTGAAAATTACAAATTTTTTTTTTCGCAGATTATTATGAATACCAATTTTTGTTACTATATAGTATTTTTTTTTAACCATTTTGAATTAATTTTGACACTATTTCATTGTTAACAGATTTGTAAAATTAATAATTAATCGATTAGCAAATGACAGCTCAAGAATTGTATGAGTGGGCATCGAACCTAAATAGTCTGTCTGTCAAATTTTCACCTGAAAAACATTATTTAGATGCAAAAGAAAGATTTTATTTGCGATATAATACTGCGAAGTCAATCACACGGAGACACAAAAATTTCATTCAATTATTCCAATGAGCAATAGAAACGTATTGGCAGAGGAATATTCTAATTCAGGAAATAATTGTATATGTAAGGTTATAAAAAAAAATACGTGAATAAATAAAAACTGTTGTTATTATTGTTCATAAACAGACTTAACGATTAATTTTTAATTTTAAGAACCTTTCAATAATAAGAAAGTGTCAAAATAAATAGTAAATATTGAGAAAAAATTACTATACAGTAATAAAAATTGGTATTCATATTAATTTATTGAAAAAAAAATTTAATTTTCAATCATCGAAAAAAATAGTAGTTATGGAAATCCCACGATTCGACTAGTCTTAAAAATTGTTGAATAGATAGATATTCAAAGCAAAAAATTAAAAATGACACTCACTTTTAAAAACGCGATTTACAGTTTAAAACTAAAAAAACTCATTGAAAAACTCGTCGAATATTTTTGTTGTATATTTTTCTAAAAAGGCCATAAAAAATATTTCGAAAAAAAAACTTTAAATTTGGATAATTATCAAAGAAGTAATGACCAAAATACCAAAAAAGAGCGGTTTTTTTGTTAATTTAATATCTTTTGAACGGGTCATCAAAATTTTTTTACAATTTAACAGGAAGGGCCTTCTGATGAGTACTAAAAAATATAAAAAATTGAGGAAATTAAAAAAATAGTTTTTCAAACTGTCCGATTTGGGATGGAACGCCCCATATATATGTTCCCTCGTCCAGCACATGGCGCTCGTTCTTTCTATGGTGTCGATACTGAACTGGTCGAAATCCGAGACTTGGGATCCACGTGGACTGATCACTTTCTCGTTTGCCTCAGTTGCTATCATCAAATTTCTCGGCACAATCTCGATATGCTGCGGTCTCGTGAGTAACAAATCGAAGAATCAAATCGAAAACCTTCCGGTTACCTATTTTTTCGTCCAAAAGGTTGAGGGAAGGGAACAGAAATTATGCAAACTGACGCATTGCAGGTAGACATGAGCACCGATTGGGGATACCTGGCAGAATTTTTTTTTTGAATTCCATGCATCGCTGCGGGAATAGCGTGCACATTTTTTATCACCGAAACTTTGATACCGATGACAGCGGCCACCGGGGCTTTATGCGGCACAATATTGAGCATGGTAAGGCAATTTGATCGTTTGATTTCGCTTTTATTTTGTTGAATTGAGAAAGTTCAGCAATTTAGTTTCGCGAAAGCGACTCAAGAGCAATATTTCCATTGATGCCTAATTTCTCTAGTCATTAAGATTCGTTATCCTCTTTGAACTTTTGGTCAAAAAACAGCTGTCATTGCTCGATCTTCATCAAAATACAAGTATCAATGCTTGGTGGTGGGAGGAACGAATGATTCGCGGTTGTATCTATCACGTCATCAGACAATACAGTTTCGTGTGCTGCCTCAGATCGGAACAACCGCCGGATGTTCTTATCGTTGTTGATAATTCCCGAGAAAATCGCGGAAGAAACGACGTCATTGCGAATCAGCAGAGAAGAGGTTGAATGCAATGCAACGAAAATAGTTTTTTTTAATTTATTTTTAGTGAGATTTAAGTTTTGCTCGTGCATTTAAAATCCTAAACCCTTAATAGAGGTACAATATTAAATTTTCATGATTTTGCATTCAAAATTTTTTTTAGGATGAATGAAATTTTATTGATAAATTGATAATTACATTACAGCGATGCAAGCTTCAGAATCATTGTAAAACGACAGTTTCAATACTTAAAGCGATGCTAAGAATTCAAACAGTGATGATGATTCAATCGATGAAAAATATGGATGATTTTCGTTATCAGAAAAGAAATCTTGAAATGCACTTTGAGCTTTCCTAATTTGATTGATTAACGAGTTATGCATAATTCGGCTTCCTGAAACCCTAATTTCTAGGTTTCAATTATTAAGGTTTTCAAATTTTATTTTTTATGGTCAATTCCCTTTTTCTGCAATGTATTCGAAAAAGGAAAGAGTTAAAAAAATGAAATCCTGGTCGAATTGACTTGGAATGTACCATATGTAGATTTTAAATGAAATAAAAATAAATAAGTCCAGTTATTGGGCGTTACTATAATATAAATTTGTCATTATTTAGTAAAAATAAATGACGCTTATTGTCTTACTAAATGCACAATTAAAACTTTTCATTCGAAGCCATTGAAATATCGCAACAAACATAATTGTAAAACTCATTTTCTTGGTCAACTCAAGATACTTTCATGAAAATTTGATACCTCAAAAGTACGTTCAACAACGTTAAGGTATTTAAAATTATTCAAGACGACAAACTCAAACAAACGGCGGAAAGAAATACGAGAGCGTCTCGGGTTGCGGTTTTGTTGAAAAGAATTGTTAAGAAGAAGAAAGGGGTGGGGGGCATAAGACGAACAAAACAGAAGGAAGAGAGTGAGCTGGATAGAGGGTAGAAATGAGAACGTGTATAGTAGAGGGACCGGAAGTAGAAGGGAAAGAGGAAGGCGTGGAGGTCGCAGAGTGGAAGAAAAGCAAGAAAGAGAGCACGTTCACGTTCCCACGAGATTTTGCAGGTCGAGAACTCCATGGGGGATGAAGTCGCCGCTGGAGAAAGATAGCTACATGTAATGTAGGGGATGAAGGGTTGCAAAGGGTTGAACGAGTAACAGAGCACGCCAAATGTACGACAAGAGTAGCGATAGGGAATTGTATCGGATGGAGAAATCAATTTTACGGACGGTTGAGTATCGACCTATGGACACGTATATCGAGAATCCGACGAGAAAACGGCTCAACGTACGTACCTTTGGGGGGTTAAACCCGACGAATGGCGCCATTTTGTTTCTCAGCGATTGATTCAGTTACGACGGTTTAAGGGCGTGTTTTGCCCATCGCGATCGACGTCCGATCGACGTTGAATGGCGAGTCAAGAGAGCATCTGCCTGGGATGGCAGGTCAAAGCAATCCTCTGCTCGAAAGCCAGTTGTGAATTCACCAGCCCGAGAGAACACTCAGGGACACATTGAGTCGTGCGAGACACAAAGATTGACACGAAATTACCCGATCACGAGTCCCTCGACGCTGGCGCCACGTGGCGGTGGCGTCTCGAAGCGCGTCGAGCTGTCCTCGTCTCTTCTGCGCATCTTACTTGATTAATTAACGTTCTGGAAATAGAAAAACGAGTTTTATGAAGGTTTTTGGTCGTTTTGTGAAGGTTGGTTGGTTGTTTTATGAAGGTCATTTTGTATACTGAAAATCTATGAATTTGTGGTATGAATAAAGTCTTGTTTCAGGAGGGTAACAAAAATTGTGTGTGAATGGAATAAGAGACTCCATAAGGTTTTCAATTCTTCGCTCATCAATTTTGGCTCTTAACGTTGTTTAAGTCTTTGAATACATTTCTTATTCGAAGTATCTCGACTTGCTTCAGTTTTACATAGTAAAAGAACTTTCCATTGAGCCGATGTAATGCTATTAAATCCGATGTGCGTATCACCCAAACTTGAACTACAAGTAAAGTGTACTTATTGCGCCAGATGTTAACGTTCCCATGCCTATCTTCCCCGCACTCTTTTACAAGCTTTCATCGCTAAGACCATGAACTCGACTGCATCGAAATTTCCTGAAGGTTTTCGAGAGAAGCCTCGTGGAGAGTGTAAATAATTTCAAGCGACACAATAACCAGACGGGGCTACACCTCTTCCTCGCGGAGAACAGCGATTAAAGTACACAAGGAAATCTTTTGCTCACTAGAGAGTGCCAATGGCGCGCAAGTGAGTTTCCTTAATATGGAACTTGCTAAAGACGCTTATTCAACTCGTGGGCGCGTAAAATGTATTTTGATTAATTTTACTTATCCCATTATATTATTATAATATCTACATAAGAGACACTTCTTCAAAGTCCACTTAAGGAACTGCGTGTGCAAAAATTTCAATGGGAATTATAAAATCTCGCGAAAAAACGTCCAATTTTTTAAGCATTGTCTTGAGAATGTTTTTTTTTTATTATGCCGCATGGCACTTTAGCCTGTTACTGCTACCTCGAAAAACCCGATACAAGGTATTACGAGGTCTCGCGTATCGTCCATGCCTGCAACTGCGATGAAACTTTGCGGAAAAAAAAATAAAACTGACTCCTGATCCTTCTGTACTTTCCGCTACTTTTCACTGTTTCCCTTTCCGGAGATTAAAGAATGTATACCTTTCACGGGTTTCTCATCTCTTCGACTCTGCCAACCCTCGACGAAGAGTATCGTCTTTCGGTCCTCGTTTTCCCGCTTCTTTCGTCGCGAAACTCACCCTTCCCCGTGCACTCGTTCTATCACTCTGAGCTATTTCCTTTGTGAAACGGCACGCGACTTTGAACGCGGGGACATTTATATGGGGCTCGACTTCAACGGAATAGGAAGGCAGAGAGAGGGCAAGGGAGAGAAAGAGAGACTTTTCTTCCGACTTTCCACACGCAATATCGTCGAAGAAGACGAGAGGGTTGAAGTATTCAAGTACACACGTATATAAAGAGACTTTCAGCAGTTTTCTGAGCCCTGAACATCATTCCTTGGCATCGCATCCCTTGTCGCATTGGCGGCTTCTACACAGCGAAAACTTTCTCATTCGTCAAATTAGAATTCTCCTCTTTTTATTTTCACGGCTCTACTTTATGCATTCTCCGGGCCTCGCCTTTCGCGTTTGTTTCCCCCGAAGGTGAGGGAGGATGGGCCAAATTCCCTGGGGGAATGTCGCGACCAGCGTCTCTCCGGAGACACTCGCGGGTGATTTCGTCGCTGCTTTGCCGGTAATACGCGTCTTCTATCCGCCTCGAGACAATAGATCAAAGAGAAAAGACGAGAGAGAGATAGTACCGAGTCATTCCGGGAGATTGTTAAAAAGTGGTGTACCAAGCTCACAGAAAATGAGAGAGAGAAGCAGCACCCGCTTCCTTTTTTCTGTACTTCAGGCACTGAGAAATCTATTTGCAAGCTCTTCTTGGCTCCGTGTGATTCATTTCGCGATTCTTCATTGAATGAGACGAAAACATCCAGCATATTCACCGCAGTGGAAAATTGCAATCTTCTTTCGATTTGAATCCACGAGTCCAGGCGAAATGGTGAATATTCTCGCCGAGAGCCGAAGGAAGAAAACTAACATGCACTTTGGCAAAGAAACAGAACAATCACTTCATCAAATTGTGAAACAATGACATTTTGCTTTGATTCTTTCTGTCGTATTTTTTTCAAATTTTCTCACACTTTGACGTGCGATTGGAACGAATTGTAAAAGATACAAAAAGAAGATAGATCATCGGATGTTACAAATATCCTTGAACAATTTATTTAGTTTCAGAGACTTTTGACGAACCGATCAATAACCCTTAAATGGTAACATGTTTTTTGGCATCTTTAAATGGTAACGGGGGTCACTCGTGCCTGGCGCTTTAAAAAGTGCTCTAAAGTGCTCTAAAAACTTCCGCAAAATTCATGAAATGTCAACTATCCTGGAATAAGGATCAATCACTGCATTGCTGATTTGATCATTTGTTTAAACAATATAATCATATGAACAAAGGAAAACGTGAAGAATGCACCATTTTGTTAAAAAATCATGATTTTGGGTGTAATTGATATTTTTTTTTAATTTCAAACGGGAAATTAAAGCTTAGGAATGGCATTTTGAGGAAAAAACTATTGAGATCCTGTATGATTAAAAGGAAGGTTCAAGTTTTGAGCATGAAAATCGAGTTTTTTCAAAGTACATAAAGAGGTTCAATTTCCAATAGAGTAGACAATGTCTTATTTTTCACTCAATTTTATTAACCAGAATGACATCAATTATCAAAGTTCACTCAAAAATGAAGGGAATATCAAAATGAAAAATGATGAAAATGCTGAGCCCAAATTACAATGCACAATCAAGGCTCAACTCGTACCTGTGTTCTAATAAAAACATAATAAAATTCAAATTTCCATTAAAATTCACGTTAAAAAAACTTTTGGTTAACTTGAAATCAATTTATAGTCGATAAACATCAAAATTAGGAGAACGAAATTTCAGGAATACGAATTTCCATTAAAATTTATGTCAAAAAACTCTTAGCTAAGTTTAATTCATCGATTCATAATTTAAAAAACATCAGAATTTCTCACCCTTTTCTCTAAGCACGAGTGACCCCCCGTTACCATTTAAGGGTTAAATCCGTTAAAATTTCAAGAAACTTTTTTCTCGTTCTCTGGTTAATTTCCCATCAATCATGCATTTTAATTTCCCTAAAATTCTCAAAGTTCTCTCTTGACGACAGTGATTGGGATATCAAGTTAAATTTGAATGATTCAGACGCGGAGTAGTGAAAAATCTACTTCTTTTGTCAAGTTCAAAGTAAATTTCACTTGGAGAACGGATGTAGATGGAGGAAATGAGAAATTGGCGAGCTGGAGAAGTTACGTGAGTGTAGCCATGAGCAGATTTAAGTAGAAGAAAAAAACGGCGCAATGAAATGGATAGTCGGTGAAGAAAAGGAATGATGGAAAATGGGTAAAGTATGACGGACGAGGGAGAACCATATGAATGGTCTTATATATAAAGGGACTCAATTAGGATTAGCTTCTCGCTGCACAACGAATTTCCCGCTCGTCGTCTAGCTTCGAACTCGGCGTTCGGCTTTCATCATCGGCTTTAAGGATTTACCTAAGAATCTTATTGGGAATCGAGAGCCTCTAGGATCGATATAATTCTCCTTTCATATATACATACGTATAGTACATATAAGAAGTACATATAACAGTGGGACTCTGATAAAAGGACTCCGGCATATCGCGAATCCTTCGTCTCGGAGTCAAGAATTTGCGACCCCGTGAAGCTTCTTTCTGTTCGTAGAATAAGACAGCTTGGATATATATAAATCGCTTTTACAGCCAATATCGATATTCGATTCCTCGACTCGCTCGTCCAAGTTCTCAAAGTTCAATTACTTCGCTATCCGACGATCGCCAGTCAAAAGTATAATCCATTTTCCGATAGTTTTGTAATATAATTGAAACGATCGTAAAAATGTTTATCGCATTTCACGGATTATCTCTAAATTGCGCAATTTCCTTTTTCCTCTCTGGACGATAAATGGCTTTCTAACATCCACCAGGTTTTCTAAGTATAATGGATTTTTTTAATTATATTATAACGACCCTGTATCAATTCGTCGATACTTTCATTTAGTCTCTTTCGAAGATATTGAACATTTTTTCAAAATTTCTTTGCCACAGAAATATTGGCCTTCTGCCCTGTATTCTATGATCGACGAACAGGTTGTTATCGAATTCTTTGCGTTTCGAATATAACTCGAAGGACTCACTGGTTCACGAGGATATGATGGGAAAATGTATAGATATATCGAAAAGTCGATCTTTGCTGGGAATGTCGAATAATATATAAGTTTCCGGCTAGGCGACCCGTGAAACTCGTGAATACGGGGTTTGTGCACCGGTTGCAGCGACAGCTCGGTTGACAAGTCGAAGAGGATTTCTCGCTTCCCTTTCTCTCATTGAATCTCCCTCTCACTCTCATTTCATTGCAAGCACATTTCCGCTCAATTCGTGTGGCTTATAGAAATTGCTGCCTATAGCACGACACACATACAAATTTATATGTATATATCTGCGGCATTCCACACGAAACCGATTAATCCGTAGCCCCGACCATTTTCAATTTCGTTGACATTTTTTTTTATACGTACTGAAAGCAGTCTTTCAGAATTTTTTTAGATTTTTGTCTCTACCCTTTCAACCACAATAAATTTTTCAAAATTTCACACAATTCTATTTCAAATGAGCATAACTTAAAAAAAACGGAGATATCAAAATAAAACCAAAGATCATTTTTTTCTGTTTTGATTTGTAGTTAAAAAAAAAAATAACGATATTCATTTCCTTTTTTTTCAATTTGAAGGATGTTGAGTCCCTATGAAATCTTTTAATGTTAATTGTTCAATAAATAGCTTCTTAATCGTCGTGAAATTTTTACACGACCTCTTAAATAATTTATCCAAAAACATACAAAATTTTCAGAATTTTCTCATCATTCGCGATTTCGGACTCAACATCCTTAAACCCAAAATCTTTTCGTTTTAACTTGGATCATTTTGATTTTTTTCAAAAAATTCATCACTTTTTGAGAGACATTTTTACAAGTACTGAAAAATTCAACGCTTGTGAATTCATAACTTGTTTTTTTTTTAAATCGATTTTTGGAGTCATACTTCACACGTTATTTTTTTAGTTACAAAAATAGACAAAAATTGTTAGTTATGAATATTACAAGCTGCGAATTTTTTAGTACTTGTAAAAATGTCTCAAAAAGTAATGAATTTTTGGAAAAAAATCAAAATGGTTCAAGTTGAAAAAAAAATATTTCGGGTTTAAAACTGAAAGAAACGGATGGAAATTAATTTCGATATTTTTTTGTATTTTTTTAAATAAAACTACGACTAAAGACGAAAAAAAATCATCTCCTGTTTCATTTTGATACCTTCGTTTTTTTTAAAGTTATGCGCGTTTGAAAAAATGGTGTGAAGTTTTGAAAAATTTATTGTGGCTAGAAGGGTTGAGACAAAGATAAAAAAAAGATCTGAAAGACTGCTTTCAGTATGTACAAAAAAAAAAGAAAATTTTCACAAAAATCAGAAATAGTCGGGGTTACGAATTGGTCGGTTTTCTATAGAATGCCCCATATATATTTTTACTCTTTTCTTCTATCACATCATTGATGGTGTCACTCGATTATGCGAAGGTCACTCTATCCGCATTTGTCAGTTGATCGCACTATGCAGTTTCCAACTAAAGGACTTTGCAAATAACTCTCTTGCGAAGTCCCTTTCCTCGCAATTTACCAATCTCTCTCTATCTCTATCTTTCTCTCTGCCAATTCCTGATAACTTCAAAGATCAAAGCTTGGGAAACGAGGAAATGAGCGCGTGCCAATCCGGAGTTCTCTTCATTAAGTGTGTGAATTTGTGGATGTACGTGTTGGTGGATGTCTGACCAAACCCCAAAACGATCGGACCTTAACTACTTCTCGTGTTTGATCAAACTGTGATCAGCACCCCGAGAAATTCGCGGAAATTCACCTCTAACCAGCTCAACGATTGCCCTTCCACGACGGTTTTACGAAATAAACCAATGTAAAATTCAAGTATACCATTTCACGGAGATATTACCACAGTCTCTTTGGATGGAGATATAGCGATAGAATGAGAGGGCTTCTTCCACCGCGTGGGAAAATACGTCGGTCGTGAAAGTTTATGTGAGACTTGTGAAAAAAGTTTCGCCATAAATTTCTCATAACTTGCGCACGGTGTGGAAGTTTTTTTCCTCAACGAATGGATAGTTAAAGTTTCCCCGCATCGATCATCGTACACCCGATTTTTCACCTTCGCTGCTCCATCTTTCTCGCTTAGTTTACTTTTACTTTTTTTTTTATACTCCAGATTTCAGAGTGAAATTTCGCGCCAGGGTTAAAGTAGCAATGTTGCATGGAAAAATCATTCTTTTCATGTAGAGATTCCGTAATAATGGTGACAGCGAAGGAGGAAATGAAGATAACAGTTTTTTTTACACCGACGTTTCAAGTATAATTTCTTTTGCACAGAATTACGAATTTGGTTTAATCTAAAAATTAACGGTCGGGTTTTTCTAGAATTATAATTTTATGAGATTAATTCACGAGAAAAATTCTTTGCAACATTTTTTGTCCTAAATAAAGTTTTAGTGTTTTAGAAATAAGGTAAAATAAGGTTCATCAATTGAGTAAGCTTTTTGAAAAAATTACACAGTGCCCGTAAGGAAGGCTTCATTCTCTGAGTTCTGAAACTATTTTCGAATACATTGGGGATACACTTTGAAGTCTACGATAAATCCATTTGAAAGAGGTTTTGTAGATCATTCAGTATATTCCCATAATAAATGTTCAAAATTGTGCCTTTTTCCCAAACGCTAGAATAATCATTTCCCCTTAACCTATTTAAGGCGTTAGGCCATTCTAGGATTTTCAAAAACCTTTTTTATAAACAATTTCCTGACGATTTTATCGTGGCATTTTATACTTTTTGATTTAGAAATGCGCCATTTTTACAAAAAAACAACATATCAAAAAAATTTTACATACTTCTATAGCTATTCTCAAGCTCATAGTTATTCTGTGCTTCATCGTAACTAAAAAAATATAGGAGCTGTTGGTTCGGCTTTCGACCTTCCAGAAATAATGGCGTCATCGGAAAGATGCTGCACTGAAAAAAAAATGTGTGAATGAACAAAATCTGCAGTCAAATACGTTCAACTAGATAATTTAGTTAGTACAATTCAACATTTTTTGCTTGAATAATAATTTAGTCAACCGAAGCGCAGAATTGTTTAAAAAACTAATTATTTAGTTAGACTAAATAAATATCTAGTTGAACGTATTTGACTGCAGATTTTATTCACTCACACATTTTTTTTTTAGTTTGCACAGTCGCCATTTTGACATATATCGGCATGAAAAAATAATTATGTATTGCCAATCAAATGTATAATAAAACACCTTTTTTGTAAATCCGATTTAATTTATGGTTTCGCTGAAAAAAAATCACGAAATATGCCGTTTTTGTCTGTAGAGTGGCCTAACCCCTTAATTCGCCAGAGATTTCGGTCTTTACGGAGTATGCTTAACAAATCAGTTTTGCGAGCCTCTTGATACACATCCTGTTTGCTGTTTCGACATCGTGTCGACGAACAAGGAATCACCCTCGGTTTTCGTGCAAAAGTTTTCATGTACAGCAGAGCAAAGTTATCGAGGAACGCTCCAAGTTTGGCGAAACATCCCCGTGGGGTATACAGCTGAAATAGGATCGAAACGGGCCATGCCGGACCGGAGGGACGAGGAGGACGTTCATCGTTATTCGGGGACGAGGCAATATTCCACGTCGAGGGTTTAATAGTTCGAGCGGCTTCTGATTATAAACAGGAAGGCGCCACCGTTGGTTCCGCTAAACTGGTCGTGGTTATACGAATAAGCGTTAACTATCCACCCGCTAATAATTTTCCTATCAATAACGACCATACTCTGCATATTATCGAGAAATATTCGGGATATTTTTGGTCCTTTGGAAATTAACGAGCCGCCATCAAGCGTCGTTAATTGTCATTTCAAAAGCTGCCAACAACCGAAGCGTTATATTTCCAGTCCAGGACAGCCCAACTTACCGATCACTGCATCGATGGAACTCGAAAGGTTACCCGGAAAAAAATGATCAGAGAGAACTGCTGACATTCCCATTAATTTTTACAGTTTTCCCCATCAATAGCGCCTTCTGGAAGCGCAAACAGTGAAATTTGCATATTTCTTTAATACAATATACAGATGTCACATATGACACAGTACATGCCCATCAGACGAATTTTTACAGTGTGGAACAGTAAAATGTACACTATGTGAAACGTTATATTTCTGTTGTATCCGGTGAACTTTTTACACATTTCACATTGTAAAAATTATCCAGGGTCCGTGAAAAAATTACCGTGTACGTTGTAAAAATTGAAAAGAACGTAGTATATTTCGCGGTACGTTTTTTATTTTTCACTGATAATACTGCAATTTCTAAAATAAATTATAGTGTCGTGAAACGTTTCGATATTTGAATAAATTCCAATTTATTCAAATATTGCAATAAACCGTTGTTTATCCTCGCTCAGGCTCATAGCCACGAGGGCTTGTACTTGAGTAATTAATCGTGAGATCAATTAATGAAGCGAATTTAGTTTAACCTCGCACCCATAAACGGCACGAGCTTCACCGAAATGCAATGGTGATCCGTTAAGAAAATGTAGTCTTCAGTCCATAGGACTGCTCGACCACAGAACGCGGGTGACGTTCCAATAATTGTATGTCAATTGAAGATGCCGATGTTGGTAATACATCGGACCTTATAGGTGCTCGGTGGCTCTTTCGCTGGCGCGAGAGGGCGCGCCGTCCGACCCCATCCAGCGGATCTTGGGCGAAATACAGAGATCGTGGCACGCCGCAGGTCGTCCCGTTACAGTGCCACACTGTAAAAATTGAAATTGACGTTGCATATTTTGCGGCGCGCATTTAATTTTTCACTGGGAACACTGCAATTTCTAATTATGTGCTTTGAACATTCTACAGAGACCATTGTAAATTTTACAGTTCAAACATAGTGGATTTCGTCGTTTCTGCTTGTTATTTCTACTTTATCATTTTTTTGCGGTGAACATTGCATTTTTTACAGTCTAAATCAGCATTTATAATGGTTTGAAAAGTAGAAACTACATTAAATCCATTAATTTATAATGGATTCCCAGTAAAACGCCTGAATTACAGTTCTGAACCGTATATTCTGCATTGAATTCAGTAGTTTTTTAAATATTACACATGAATTGTCACTGATGATTTTTTTCCGTGTAGAAATTTTAGTTAAGAGATCATTGAGACACCGATAATTCGCTTCTCATCAAGTTTTCCGCGACAATTGCCATTTTGTTTTCTCATTAAGGACGATGAAGACTCGCTCAAATATTCATGAATGGAAATTGTTGCATTCAGTTGTAAACGTCGAAATACAACTTTGCGAACTTGTGCTCACCAGACCATGTATAAACCTTGATCCAATTAAAACCAAGTTTCCCGAGTCGTTTTCGCGACCAGTGTCGGGTGGTCCATCGATCCCAAGACCGCAAGTTTACCCTCGAGTGAGAACGAGAGTATAACTAATGGAGAGACTTACGCGGTGAGCGAGAGTGCAGAATCTTACGGCAAATGCGAGACTCGCTCTGCTGTAACTCATAGGACTTCCTGGGAGCTCTTCGTTCGTCACCTTAAGGCGCCGGGGCCGAAACCATCCCCTTGTAAAACCCCTTCGTCGTCGTCGTCGTCGTCGTCGTCTCCGTCGTCGACGGCCCGGAGTCGTTGTTTCGGAGCCTCTCGAGTTACTTGAGGTTACACGCAAAACACGACGGGCACGAAACATCGTGAGGGTCTTCTCGCACACTCTCGATCCTTGCTCCGGCAAACTCTACTCTAAACCTCGCATCAGTCAACCTGGTGAGTAACTCTCACCGGTGTTGATGCTCTTGTCGCGCGTTTCCACACCCCCTCTTCCTTCATCGCTTTAATACCGCGAAATGCGCCTCCACCGCCGAAACTTCCAAAATTTTCAGTCTATTTTACAATTCTTATTTCCATATCATCAAAATAATCATACGGCTCATACATTATTCTTTCATTTCCATTTGGAACATATCGCAAGAGAGAAAATTTTCGATGATACATTTAGTTTTTCATTTGCGTCATGCATACACTACCGACGAAAAGTTTTGGGACAAAACTTCAAAAAAGGTCTGGAACGTTTTTTCATGCCATTTCGCCGGAAGTCAACGTAAACTAATTTAACAAACGGCATTTTAAAGGGGAAGAATTTTGCTTCATTTTCAGGTGCGACCATCTTCTAGAGGAACTTTTTTAAACTTAGAGCGATTTTTTTTCCAAAATTATTCTGTTTTTTGTGGAAAAAGAGGAAATTTGAAAAATCGCATATAACACGAAAACAAAGAGGATTCATGAAAACCTTCAAGATAGCAAAAAGTCGTCTCTTTTTGTTAAGTTTGGAGGAATTTTTTCAGATTTTTTTCAAAATTTTTTATTTCTCATTTTCTGGGTCGGAGCTCAGATCATTCAATTACCATAAGTCGAGAACTATGGGATTATTCATAAAATTTCAAGATGAGAAAATACTTTATTTTACCATTTTCAACACATTGGAATTTTTTTTACATTTTTGTCCCTCATTTTTTTTCTCCTGTTATCGGTCGGAAAAAAAAATTAGAAAAAATTCTTCTGACCTCAACGAAGGAGGATTCATGAAAAACTTTAAGATAGCAAAAATCTGCATCTGCAGTCGTTGAGTACAGAGGAATTTTTTCAGATTTTTTTTCCAAAATTTTGTTTTCTTATGCTGAGGCTGGGAAAAAAAATTAAGAAAAAAATTTGAAAAAAAATTCCAATGTGTTGAAAAAGGTAAAATAAAATATTTTCCCTTCTTGAAATTTTATCAATAATCCCATAGTTCTAGAATTATGGTAATTGAATGATCTGATCCAGAAAAAGAGAAAATTTTTTTTTTTTTAATCTGAAAAAATTCCTTTGAACTCAACGGAAACAGAGGCAACTTTTTGCTATCTTGAAATTTTTCATGAATTCTCTTTGTTTTCATGTTATACGGGATTTTTCAAATTTCGTCTTTTTTCACAAAAAACAGAATAAGTTTGGATAAAAAATAGCTCAAACTTACAAAAAAAAAAGGAATTCGAGCTCAAACTTTCCTCTTTATGAATCCAATCGTAAAAATATATTTTAAAAAATTTCTCTAAAAGATGGGTGCATCTGAAGAGAGGGGGAAAAAGGCGAAAAACAGTTGTTTTTAAAATAGAGTCCAAATCTACAAATTGTAAAAATAATTTAAAAAACAAAAAATAAAGCCGACTTCTTCCCCTTTGAAATGCCGTTTGTTAAATTAGTTTACACTGATTTCCGGCAAAATGGCATAAAAAAAACGTTGCAAACCGTTTTAGTTTTGTCCGGAAACTTTTCGTCGATGGTGTATATTTTTCTTAAAAGAATCCTACGCTTCATCGCTCGACTATTTATAACCCTGTTGTTTAATTACATTCCCAAAAAAAGAAGCGACGAATCGCTTTATTTCATTTTTTATTTTCATTTTAATTGCCATCTCGTTTATGCATACATACACAGTGACGTTTTTTTCGGGCGAGTCTCTTTTACTTTGAAAGGAGCACGACTCGTTTGGTACCGCGTGAAAGAGAGAGAGAGAAGGAGAGAATGTACGATAGGATATTGCGAGAGAGACAGAGAAAACAAGAGAAAACGTCGAGACAGTCGACGGTTGCTTTCGCGTTTCCGTACTCCGAGCACGTAGCCGGCTTCGAATTTATCTCCGACGGGAGTAACGCGATTGGCCGTTGAAAAACATTATTTACCTTGGTAATTATACCGCGCTATATTCACCCGTTCCCCCTCTCCCCCATTTTCAGAGCTCCTCGATGCCGGAAGAAAGCGGGAATGCCGGGAGACGATAGAGTGAACGAAAGATGCGAATGGAGGATGAGACTGCTATTTGATACTTTGAAGGAGAGAGAGAGAGAGAGAGAGAGAGAGAGAGAGAGTCCATCGTGACTTTATATGCTCGGACAAGCTCGTGCTTTTTTCATACTCCTCTCTCCACCTCTCTCTCTCTCTCTCTCTCTCTCTCTTTCTCTCTCTCTCTCTCTCTCTCTATCTCTCTCTCTCTCTCTCTCTCTCTCTCCCTCCCTCCCTCCCTCTCTCTCTCTCTCTCTCTCTCTCTCTCTCTCTATCTTTCTCTTTTTTCAGCGTCATCAACGAGAACGAGAAGAAATAGTTAACCAGCTAGTATATTAGTACTCCGTGTCTCGCAAAACGTATAATATAGTTGTCTTCCTCTCGGGACTTTCTGGTCCTTAACGCCTCTCAAAGTCGTTGAATAATTATTTTATAAATCCTTTTCAAACGCTCTCTGACGATTTTCCTCTCTACATTCTCCTTCGTTTGTCATTCAGGCCATGGAAATGGAAATACAAAGTTATTTCCGGTTTTGCGATGGTTGGGTTTTATTTTTTAATCACTCCTTCGCGGCGAATCAATGCCGACTTCGGGGACAATTCTTTTGCGGCAGTTTCTACGTCTTATATCTCCAAGTTTGAAGAAGGAAGAGCGGAAGAAAAGCCAAGGCATCAGGGAGTATCGGGCGCGATCGATTACGACTTCTGGAGGACCCATCCTCCTCTCTTGCTAACCCCCGTCGCTGTTGAAGTCGCGGAGACGTCTCGGGTTTCAATTAAGGGTTACAGAGAAGTGCATAGCGCGAGCGCGGAACGAGAGGATCCGCAGGCGTATCCTGCTTAGACTCCAGCTCGGGGATTAAGATTGCATTTATTATCCAGCTGGTGGAGGGAGAGGCTTCATCCCCATTCTCCATACCCTATTCTCCATCTGCACGAAATGTATACAGGTATAGGATGCAATGTGTACACGGAGGGGATCGCATGTACATATAGATTTAAGGCCCTTAACGATGTATGTCGCGGGACTCGCGTGCGCGCCCACTTGAAATTGTCTTGGCGAGGATCCAAGACGACGCGACCTCTCGCGATCAGGACCATCGACGAAATGAGAATATAATCGAGTCCACTCGAAATAAAGAACAAGTTGAATAAGCTGAGAAAGTAAAAATGCGCCCGCATTTCCTTGATTTACGAATATAATGAATACATTAATTCAGGGCAATATGAAACACTTGACATGGAATGATAACAGGTTTTTCGATTAAATGGGGGCGGGGTCGAAGAGTCGACTAACCAATATTTCGAACGGCCGAAGTCCCGAATTTTACGATTACGAGCGTTAGAATAACGAAGCGCCGAAATCCCGATCGCCAGAAAAGAGAAAGTCGAGAGAGTCGCCCCATGCGTAAGAGAGAGAGGAGGCGCATCTCTTTCTCTCTTACGCATGGGGCGGCTCTCTCCGCTGTCGCTTTTCTGGCGTTCGGGATTTCGGCGCTTCGTTATTCGAACGCTCGTAATCGTGAAATTCGGGATTTAGGCCGTTCGAAATATTGGTTAGTCGACTCTTCGACCCCGCCCCATTAAATGGAATGGTAACAGATTTTTCGATGAAAAGCCGTGTAGATGAGGTAAGAATTAAAATTCCAAAAGGATCCTTTTTTTATTGTTTCTATCGATAGATCAACTACGTAAGAATCTGTTTACATGTAAGTATGTTTACATGTGAGTGACTAAAAATACATATGTCCTCCTATTGAAAACTTTGAAACGTCTTTTCTCCAGTTTTTATTTTCACGATTTTTCTAAATTGGCTGGCGTGATAGCTAAAAAATTAAACGACCTACTTAATTGAACCAAAGTTTTTTTTTATTCAGTATTAAATTCTCTTCTAAGTGAACTAAAAAAGTTCGTCAAAAAGTTTATTTAAATAATTGTTATAGCACCTTAAAGTTAAATTTTTTTTTAACACATTTTTTTCTTAAACCTGCCAAATTTTTATTTCACATTTTTTTCTGCCTTTTTTCAGTCCACCCAGAAGAAAAATTGACCATGATTTAATCCTTTATTGGCTTTTTGTTTCTCTAAAAAATTACGAGGTGGATGACGCTTCATAGGCGTAGAAATCTGTTACAATTTTTAATTACTGTAAAAAAATTTTTTTGTATTCGTTAAATATATATAAAACCATACCTTAAAATTCAATACCTTCATTTCTTTTTTTCCCTTCTAAAAAAATCCCTAAAAACGAGGTTTTACAACATTCTAATTCAGGACACCCCCTTAAGATAAAGAAATATCTCATCGACAGGAAAAATTTTGAAAAAAATGTCTAAAAAATCGTCAATGAATTAAGAATGATTGCATGCAATTTCTTACCCTACACGACTTTTTCATCGAAAAACGCGTGTAGATGAGGTAAGAGACCCGATTGTTAAAGATAAAAATATCTCATTCACAGGAAAGATTTTGGAAAAAAAAAAGTTGAAAAAAAAAATTCTGAAAAAATGTCATTGAATCCAGAATGATTGAATGCAACTTTTTACTCTCCTAGTAATCACACAAAAACCCAGTAGGTTTGGAGTTACGCGACATTTTATAAATATAATCGTTTTTTGCAAAAAGTTGAATATTTTTGCGAAAAAAGATCGTACGAAACTTTTTAAGAAACGAAATTGAAGCTTATACTCTTTTGCATAAATTTTTCAAGCGAAAAATAGTTTTTAAAAAATTTCATGGATCATGCGTCAAAATTTCAGTGAAAAGAAAAACGAAAAACGACCATGTTTCAAAAGGCGTACCGGGTTCAAAATAAATCGAATTTTTTTTTTTTTGAGAAAAGCGAAATGAAGCTGAATATGTCCCCTTTGAAACGCCGCTTATTAAATTGAAATATCTTTTTTTTTAAAGTGTGTTCAAACTTTTGAGCGGCTGTGTACTTTTACAGAGTTTGATGACACGTTACAAATGAGAAAACATTTAGTAAACAGATATTATAATTATTTGGCACACATTATAATGATGAAAAAAAAATTAAAAGAAGAACTTCGAAAAAAATCAAATTTAATATCTCGTTTAAGAATGGTTATGTCCTTTGATGCAATATATAATCACGACTAAAAAGACCCAGTTATTTTTTTTTCCACCTTGCACAACCTTTGCGCCAATCTACAACTCTCTTGTCGCGCTCGAAAAAAGCATGGCGAGCTTCGTTAAGACTCATTGAAACTCAGAAAAAAAAATTTCAAAGTTGTTTGGCACGTGGAAACCTCCCAAGAAAAACGCGCTAAACGTGCGTACCCCATATTACCCCATTTCCTCGTAGATCTTGGCACTTTCCATGGAGATTGTAAAGCTAGACCGCATCGTGGATGACACGAGACACGGAGCAACAAACAATGTATATACAAAGCTAACCCCTGGTGTTTTTTCGTTGTACTACGAAACTTGCCTGGGGCCGGAAAAATTCTCGCGAATGAATTCGTAGACGTCACCGTTTGTGTGTGCGTGTGTCTGCCTCGGGCGAAAATTTTACCGTTTCTCTCGTACACAAGAAAGGAATTGTCTGGAAAACAAGAAGACGAGCATTTTCGCACAAAGGATTCGCTCTCGTTCTCATTCCTTGCAAGTTTTTTTCAACCATCCTGTATATCACCCCATCTCGGTGCGACCCCCCCTCTTTTTCTCTTTTCATTTGTCATTTTGTCGTCCATCTCATTTTCACTCTGCTCCGGCAATTAGAAGCTTCGCTTTATGCTTCTCCCTGTGTCCCTTTATGTTTCAGCACATTTCACGCAGTTTCTTCTCTAATTCGGAGGAAAAATCGTTGGTGGTCTTGTGATACAAGAGTGCTGATCGCACAATGGCTTGTTACGTTGTGATTTTTATTTTGAGGTTCGACCCTTTTGACGAAACGAGAACTTTGACCATCGTACCTTGGGCGGCGTCCGGAGACGATTAGAGTCCTAATGTTAAGGGTCGGTGCATTTATTTTTCCTCTCCTTCCTCGTGAACATCCTCCGGGCAAGGATCATCATTAGTCCTTGGGCAATGTCACGCCCTTTGGGACGTTTGCAAAAAAAATGAGCTTAATGATTCAAAAGCAAGAAACTGCTCGTAGAAATTCGTAATGGTGATCGGTTGGACATGTATTACACTGTGTAAGGTCTCTCTCTCGCTCTCTCTCTCTCTCTCTCTCTCTCAATTGTGGCTGATCGTGTAGAATCAGTTTGTGCGTGTGTGTATGTTGTACAGGCCAGAGGGATTCGATGAAAAGGCAATTAGCCGAATGAAAATGTAACACGAGACCGCACGTGACTTTAGTGCTAACCCTCGCGTGCTCGGTGCGTGTGCGTGCCCTTTGCACGATCATACAGGACACTGCTGGAAAAAACTCTCTCTTTCACTCTCTCCGGCATCGAGACTCTCTTCGAACGTGCAGAGAGAGAGAGAGAGAGATATCCGTAGATGCGGCACACGAAAGCTCTCCCCCTGTGTGCTCGTAATTGTCACTTTGTCAACGAATATCCCCTCGAGGGCTCTCCTTCTCCCTCCCTCTTTCTCTTTTTTCTGGGCCAGGCGTGAGAGCCTCTTACTCTAATTGACGGCGTGCGAGAGACTCAACGGACCGCGCGCGGGGTCGCAGTGTCAAAGAGGCTGCGGATTCGCGTTTTGATCGTTTTTTTTGGGCTCTCCGTTTGGTTAATAAGCCCTTGCAATGAAAACAATTTAGCGAAACGTCGAGTGTGTATTCAGAAAAGTACTTTGAGATTTTTTCGCGAGTACGATTTTGTCTCGCAGAGTATGATTTGCAAATAGAAACAAATCACCGTGCATTCTTGCTGTTTCCAATTTTTTTTGGTTCGAGCGAGTAGCTTCGTCAATTGTGGCTTTCTGAATGAAAAAAAAACAAGAGCCAGCAGTCTGCAGATCATTTTCTCCTTTTCCTTCCTCATAAAGCGAAGCTTGGTTTTCGCAAACAAATTTTTTTCGAGATTTTCATGTCAGTATGTTTAAAATGTCCCAAAACGTCCAACAAACATATTTAGAAAAAAATGTCCGGACGTATGTATATGTATGTATGTGTGTGTGCGCTTTGTGCTTTCCTCACAATGAATATATCTGGAGAACGGTTTGGGCGATTGGCTTGAAATTTGGTATACGAATAGATCATCCATGTCTCTTTACTCAGTGCAAATGTTTTGAAATTGCAAAATAATTGTCAATTTGGCGGGACTTTGAATTTTTTGTAAAATGTTTGTGGGTCGCCTACCTTTCGTAATTCTGCAGTTATCACCCTGAAATTTGATGTGCTGATACACTTTATAATAAGGACGGTTGGGATTGAATTTGAGAAAAATCGCTCAAGAGGTTGGGTCAAAAATAAAAAATATTTTTCGCAAAAAATTTGTAGGTTCTCTAACTCTTGTAATTTTGCATCCATCGAGCTAAATTTTTTTTTGACGATACATTCAATGGTAATAAATCATAATACTAAATTTCATAAAAATCGCTCGAGACGTTCGGTTAAAAAAAAAAAAATTTGAAATTTTCATACAATTTTCGTTAACGCTCCAACATTTGCATTTTCAGAAGTATCGAGCTAACATTTTTTGTACAAACACACTCGATGACAAGAATGGTTAGGGTTGAATCTGGTGAAAAACGCTCGCGAGGTTCGTTCGCAAAATTTTTTGAAATTTTCGAAAAATACTTGTTAACACTAAGTTTCCTAATTTAGCAGCTATCGAGTTGACTTCTTTAGCACCAATATACTGGATGACAAGAACAATTAATAATGCAGTTGAACGGAATTGCTAAAAAATCATGCAAATTTGAAATTTGCACACAGCTTCTGCATTTGTTTCCTTGGTCCGTGAAGCTTCCTTTATGAGAAAGCCATAATAATAAACATGCATGTCATAAAGATGGTCAAGGAGGTCCTCATAAAGGAGACTTGACGAATGACGAAAAAAAATGAGAAAGCTATGTGCAAATTTCAAATTTGCATGATTTTTTTATTTTCCCTAAACAATTTAAAATTTCTCAAGTATTTTTATTGTTATTTTCCGAATTATGACTTCCGAATTCGCTAAGCGATTCCTTTTAAATTCCATACTAACCATCTTTGTGACCTCGAGAATTATTGTAAAAAATTTAAGCTCGATAGTTACAAAATTACAAAAGTTTAAGAATTCGCAGACTTTTTTTAATATGTTGAAATTTTGATCGTGGTGGCGACAAAATTTGTATAGCCATAAAAAAGCTTATCTTATAAACAAATAATTCGAAGATGACTAAACGTTGATGATTTTGCAGGTCTAATCGATGTGAGAAGAAAAATCGTATCAACAATATCAAAACATCATTAATAATTCGAGTATAAAGTGTAAGAAGGCATGATGGAGGTCGTTAACTCCAAGATTAGCGGCTCAGTGGAGCGATTTCGGGAAAGCAAAGTTCGATAAGAGAAATCAAGCGCGATCAAGAGAGAGATAGCGTAGTTTCCTCTTTCGAGAGATTCCCGCACCGGAACCCTGCGCTTTTTACCACTCTTTCTCTTTCTGACTCACTATATTTTCAATGGAACGAAACGAAGCAATGGAAACGGTACGATATATATATCTGATATGTAGTCGTATCTGTTTTTCACCCTCGTCGGCGGTACGGTTCGTTACAACACAGGGTCTCGGCCAAGGGGTGGATATTCATTTTCATCCCTCTCGCCCATTCCCGATGTCTCGGATGCTCGTTACCATGCTCCCCCTTTCCCCTTTTTCTCTTTTACTTCCTCGTGCTTCTCAGACTATCGTCTTCTTATTTCCTTCCGCTCGTTTCGGATGCCTCCACACATATAATCCACCCCTATACATGCACACACACACATATATATCAGAATATATACAAACGTTTGTATTAAAGAGATCCAAAGACGTGTTTTCTACTATTGGTTCTCCGCGCATTTCGAACAATAGCGTTCGAACGCGAGAGGCTTTCACGAGACGGACGTTTCCACAGACATTACATACGTCCGTCTCTTGAGACAAGGGAATCCAAAAGAGAGAAGAGGAAAAAAAGAGAAAAAAGTTTCATTCCCTTTTCTGGGTACACTCCTTCGCCCTCGCTCCTCGTCGTCTTTCATCGCAGGACCTTCTCTGGCGGAACCTTTTTTCGAGACACACGACTCCAAGGAAAAACTCTTTCTCCCTGCCTTATTTTTACAGTACATGATATACAGATGTATGCCATATAATATCCATATACAATATGTACATGTTAAAAATGCTACTGGATCCGAAAGGGAGGAGACGAGGAGAGGAAAAAGGAGAGAAAGGACTTCGAAAGAGGTTTATTCGCTCTTATACGAAGAAGGAGAAAAGGAGTGAACGCAACAGGAGTACAGGATATATCCTCATACTGTATATATATGTATATGGGTCATTTCATGTCAAATCGACCACTTTTGAACTCGACCCCTTTCGATTTGGTTGAAAATGTTTGTTCCTTCTCTACTCCATTAAAGACATTTTTCAGGAAATTTTCAATTTTTTTTTTTACCAAACCCTAAAAAAGTTATGAATTTTTCAAAAAAAAAGACTTTCGATTTTTCAAATAGCTGTAACTTCTTCAACAATTGACTAATCGGGACGGTTTTTAGTTATTAAAATCTATGGAATTTTTCACTTTTTCGAGAAAAATCATCGTTTTCTCGGGGATGCCATTTTTTATTTTTTTTTTAACTAAAAAAATACTTCGATTAATTCCAGAAAGAATGCCGCCCTAACTGGCGTGGGCCGAATTTTTCTTCTATTTTTTTTTATCGATTCGAAAAAAAAAAAAATTTCCAGCCGGGCTTATTTCACAAAACAACACTGGAATTTTTTGGAGAATTTATAAAGGACCTCAAAGTTTGAAAAATTGAGAAGAAAATAAAATCAAAAGTGGTAATCCTCGAATTTTTTTTTTTTTTAAGTGAAAGAAAAAATAAAAGACACCTATAAATACTTTTTTTGTATTTTTTTCAAAAACTACATCCAAAAACAAAAAGAATGAAGAAAAAAAATGTCATTTGGGCCCATTTTTGACTAAGCCACAGGCTTTTGAAAAAGACATCCATTGCATATCATCTCGAATCCAATATTGTTCAATTTCAGCTCGTCTTAGCTTTCTATATTTCTTCTTTGCTTTAAAAAAAAATACAACCAAATGATTTATAGGTGTCTTTTATTTGGGTTATTACCACTTTCGATTTTATTTTCTTCTCAATTTTTCAAACGTTGAGGCCCTTATAAATCCTCAAAAAAATCCAGAGTGTTGTTTTGTGAAATAAGCCCAACTCGAAATTTTTTTTTTTCTAATCGATGAAAAAAAAATAGAAGGAAAATTCGGCTCACTCCGGTCAGGGCGGCATTAATTCTGGAATTGATTAAAGTATTTTTCGAGTGAAAAAAAAATCAAAAATAGCATCTCCGAGAAAACGATGATTTTTCTCGAAAAAGTGAAAAATTTCATAGATTTTAATATCTTGAAATTTGTTTGTATTTTTTTTCGGAAAATACATCTAAAGAAAAAAATTTTGAAAAAAACCGTCCCGATTAGTCGATTTTTGAAGAAGTAATAACTATTTGAAAAAACAAAAGCCTTTTTTTTTAATTCATAACTTTTTTAGGGTTTGGTAAAAAAATTTGAAAAATTCCTGAAAAATGTCTTTGAGTGAGTAGAGAAGGAACAAAAATTTTCAACCAAATCGAAAGGGGTCGGGTTCAAAAGTGGTCGATTTGACATGGAATGCCCCATATATACCTCATAGTAATGCGGAAGGGTACGCTTCCGTCGTGGGAGCACCCCGCAATGACGGTGTTCGTTTTTTTCTCACTTTTTCTCTTTCACTCGGTGTCTCTCCTCTATCTTTCTCTCTGAAGCAAAACCGGATAAATGGGAAGAGTAGCGAGGGTGGATCAATTGAAGGTAATCCCTCGAGTAGAGTCCCCCGCTTCGCGAAGCATGAAATTCTTCCTGTCTTTCCTCTCTCGAGCGAATCTCACGAGAGAAGCTCCCTTTTTCAAGGTATATACATGCACAGTCTTTTGCCACACGAAGACTATGCGCCTCGAGTATCTCTACCTATCTATCCGTCTTCTATACGGATTGGTATCTATCCAGTCGCGGGCAGCGATCCGCTCCTCTCCGCATCCGTTTGTCGCGATCCCCGAGGCCAGTTCAAGACTGACTTGATCTCCTTCCTTCTTCTCCCCTTCGCTCTTTCTCTTGCCAACTATCTCCCTCTATCACTCTCTGGGTTAGTGCTTTTCTTGCCTAAGCGCTTTGCGTCTTCCTCACTCTCACACCCGGCGTCTAATCGCTCTCGTTATCCCTCAAACGAGAGAGAAATAGTCGTGGAGGAAGAGAGCCACAGGCCGGAGGTTGATGCCACTTTAATTCGAGCCAATTACAACGACCGTTCACGATTCAATTTAAATTCTTTTTTTTTCCCTCGGTTATATGGAGAACCGTTGTAAAGTTCGAAAATGGATTTATTCGATTCAAAGGAAAATCCATTTGGCCAAGTTGCCGACTCTACGATCGGCTTGGCCTTGATTTCATAGGATCACTCATAAATTATGGTCTTTATTGGGGAAAAAAAATCTTCCGAGTTTCCAATAAGTTTGAATACCACGAGCAAATGGTGGTTGATCTACACTGTAAAAAATTTTGGTACTAAATTTAATAAGAAAATATGAAGTTTTTATGCATTATACAGTATATTAATTTTCATATACATGTGTACAGTAATATTCCAATACAAGTACATAAAAATCAAATAACTTCTTTTAATTTTAATCTACGATTGTATATTAAAATTCCATTGCATAATATGATTTTTAAAGCCGAATCATGAAAAAAGTTATAAAAAATAACATTCTTTTGTATATTAATTTTACATTACATGTCTGAATTTTCATATTCATGTTATGAAAATTACGTTACCGTAACTGGAATTAATTGTTGTTAAACGGGTTGTAAAAAATATAAAGCCCCTGCAATCTAGTTTAATATGCATAATTTACCGGCCCCAAAAAGCGGTACATAGAAAAAAAAATCTGCGCGAATTGTCCGATCTAATTTCTCTCTCCAACCGGGATTTGTACCCTCGACCCTACCTACTATCCTACTTATTGTACCTAACTACCTAACACGCTACCTATTACACTACCGACTACTTATGAACTCCCTCTACTTGTGTGATATATGAATGATGTAAACTCTCAAAACTTTATCCCTGAATACCTGAACCTTCATAACTTAAGTGACCTCTCGTAACTTAAGTTACCTCTCATAACTTAATTCTGCGACCCCTGATCCCTCGTAGGTTACGTGAAGCCGCGCAAAACTTGATTCCAGCATTTTTGACCCCTCTTAAATTATGTGACCCCTCATAACTTAATTTCGGAGCCCCTGACCTTTCATTAGTTATGTAAACCCTTAAAACTGTTAAAAAAAAACGTGACCCTCTCATAAGTACTTTTTTTAAATATTATATTCGAAGATATTTTTTTTCAGTGATTGATTGGAATTTTAAGAAATAAGTGTATTTATTTTCACTAATGTATCTTAAAATTGCGAAAGAGTGTACAAAAACCATTTTCATATACGGGGATATTAATCTTCAATGTTCACTCTTTTAATTTTAATATACAAATATTAAATTTAAGAAGAAATTGTTAATTTTCCAATACCATGTATATTAATTTTTTTACAGTGCATGACCTACAATTATTTTCAACTTTAACTATTTTCTATTGCGAAGAGTTGGATTTTTTCAATCCACCGAGTTCTGTGTGACGTATTGTAGACCCGTGTGTTTCGAGTTAGACTTACTTCGACCGGACATCCGCCAAGACTTGGCGATCTCCGGACGCCGAAAGAGCGAGATAGAGAGAGGAGAGAGAATTCACGAAAGAGGCGCCAGACGAGATAGGATCGCGCGCCTCCACCGTATCGTTCTTACAGGAGTGTATATGTTTTTATGCATGTACATGTACAAACACCACGTGTTTCTACTTTACTTGTTCCACGGGTATACACAAGAATCAGGCAAAACGTGGCTACAGCGACGAGTGAAGAGAGGAAAGATGAAGGGAGAGCGAGCGAGAGAGAAAAGTCTGCATGGCCTCGCATCGCACGCTCCAGGAATATCATTAAGAGACCGTGGGTCATACTTTATACCGCGATGGCACTTGAAAAGAGTCGCCGTGCTGAGCTATGCATATATATATTTACGCCAACATAGAGAGAGAGGAGGTGAGAGAGGCGTCATCGTGACCGTCTCATATTCCTCCTTCTTTCACCACATTCCTCTTGTATCTCCTCTGAATCGGCCTCCACGAGAACAATAAATATTTATTCATCGTTTATGGAAAAAAGGTTTCCCATTACACACATCTATCGTACTATCCCGCCTGTACAAAAATTCGCATATACGTAAATTTATGTACGGAAGCAACAGTAGGAACGAGCGAATGCATGAACGTGGAAAACCTTTTATCTTGTATTTTCGATGAAAAAAAATCAAACGAGATTTTTTCTATGGCCGATGCAACATTATTTGAGGGATTTGTTTAGTTGAAAAAAAAAATTAGTATTCTGTTCAAAATTCAAGTCATTCTGATTAAAAGCAAGTTTATCCAAATTGAAATGTCACTTGTAAAGTTTAATATCGAAATTTCATTGCATTTTTCTAACAACGTTTAGAAAAAACGTTTTCAGAAAGAAAATTGTGGTTGTTATTCCCGAAAAAAGTTGCGAATCTTTGTAATGAAGGAATATCAGCGTCGATTATAAAACGTAGTTTAATTGAATGGTTCTTAATTATTTGGGAAATTGATGCTGCGTTAGTTTTTATGGCTGAATTAATCGTAAGTGAACAATCGTTAAAACCTTGCCCACGGTTATTATTTTTATTTGAAGTATGGGAGATGATCTCCGAAGGAATGTGAGAGATGAGGAGGAGAAAATACAGAGGTGAAATCTTTGGACAAAAACAAGGACAGTATTGGAGGAAAATCCCTTATCAAACGACAATACCGCCATACTTTGCTAGAAATTGGACAGAGAAGTTGACGAGTCCCTGGTAGACAGTGCGAATGCAATATTATATGTGAGGTATTCCGGTTCAACGGGACCCCCTTTTAGGCCGACCGCTTTCGATTTTCTTGAAACTCGAGTATGTTTTAGTGTTGCCTTAAAGTATATGCTACACCAATTTTCAGATCTCTAACTATAATACTCTTTGGAATACACCAAAAGTTATATTTCAAACTTTTTGCGTATTCAGCGCTTCGGAGCTTTGGCACGGCGCGAAATAAAATTGAAAACATTTTTTAACAATAGCTTTCGATCGGACATTTCCTGCGCTTTTCGAAAAACGTTTACTAATGCAATATCGTGTTTTTCGTATTCAACAATTCCCTGATGTATTATACAGCGTTTTTTTAACGAATTTTGAATTTAGTAAATTTATTACATTAATTAAATTTATGAAAACAAATTTATTAAATTTTGAATTTAATAAATTTATAAAATTCGAAATTCGTTAAAAGAAACTATGTAATATATCAGAGAACTGTTGAATAAGAAAAACACAATATTTAAGAATTTTTATCCTATTAAAAGATTTGGATGCGAGTTCCAATTTGAAATTTATATCGTGACTTCTCAGATATATACGAAACATGAAAAAAATTGTCCCGCTGAATTAAATTATGCTCTTTTTTTGTAAATCAGTTTTTTCGGTTTTTGGCCGAAATTTAAATGAATTCGTTTTTTTTCTCAATTGCTGATATTTTTTTCGAAAAGCGCAGGAAATTTCCGATCGAAAGCTGAAGAATTTTTTCGTTTTTATTTCGCCCCGTGCCAAAGCTCCGAAGCGCTAAATACGCAAAAAGTTTGAAATATAACTTTTGGTGTATTCCAAAGAGTATTATAGTTAGAGATCTGAAAATTGGTGTATAATATACTTTCAAGCAACACTAAAACATACTCGAGTTTCAAGAAAATCGAAAGAGGTCGGCCTAAAAGGGGGCCTTTGGTACAGATGTCAAAGAGAAAGGGGGATGAAACGTTACATAGCTATGGAAAGACATTTGTTGGTGTGAGAATATGTTTTACACACGCAGAGAGAATCAAGCGACGTTAAGGAGTCGATCGTGAATCGCTGTATGATAGAAAGAGAGAATAAGAGAGAGAAAGGGAGATGGTGATGTACCGAGAGGGATTCTCTCCACTCGTTGAATATGGAGAAAGGTCCGTCGGTCTGTCGATAGCGACCCCCCTTAAACGACGTGCATTCAGCCGTTGTCACCGTTGTCATGGAAATAGAAGGACACGACTTGGTCTCGATCTATCATAACCTGTATAATACGCACACTGCAATACTTTGCTAAATAGCGTATATTTAGTTTTTTTTTTTAATTCCATCGCCCATAATGATTTTGGCCCCTTTTGTTATTGACACTACTCACCAAATGATAAAAGCATCGGGCTGATTGCCAAATGATGAAAAATCCGGAATTTTGATGGTTTCTCGACAAAGAGAATTTTTAGGTACTCACTTTAATTTTACATCAGTAATGCCAATCGAGATTGATTTGCAGGTATTCTGGTGTTCGTCCAGAGCCGCCATTTGGAAAGGACTACCGAAGGTAGTCCTACTTGATAGGACCACTTTCAATCCATGAAATCTGGACACTGTCGTTGTTTCTATGCTTCAGGACTCCTCGAACCCTGAAATTTCCACAAAAATGGCCATTTTTGAAAAAGAGATTTTTTTTGTTTCGGTTAGAGAGAGTAAGAAAATAATTCGGGAAAAAAATAACTCAGTTCTCTTCATAGATTTTTTCTTACTTCCACTTTAAGGGAAACGTTCAACAATTGTCTGTGTCGTTTCAATTGTCTGTAATCGTATCAACTAAATAATGCCAGTAGATGAAGAATCCGACAATATTTAAGAGTTTAATCCATTTTGAACCGGACTTCACAACAATATTTTAATCTTTCATAAGACCTCGTTTGTTTAATACCATCAAACAAAAATTTTATTCTTTTATGATCGACTATAAAAGTCCAACATAAAATTTTCATAATTCCATTACACCGCATGGATCTTTCGTTAAACGAGCGATTAAATTTTCAAGAGTATACACGAGCTTTATAGCGACGCGATTAAGTACAGAGAGATTTAATTAAGTGAGGTCCAAGAGGGAAAATGAGAGGAAAAATATATATCCGCGTCGAGAACATGAAAAGTTTTCGCTTATACATTTATGATTATCTTGAGTGCTGCTCCATAATCTTCCTCTTGGATCTATCAGCTGTGATACTTTTCCAGCAACTTTTAAACTCTTAAAAAAATGAAGGTTTTTTTTCACAAGTCCAAATTTCTTTTAATTTCTTAACCCTTTTGCAGAATCGATTGTCAGTCTCGAGGAATATGTATAACAAATTATTTTTATTCATAAATGAGAGTACCTAACATTATGTCATTTTGTCATAAAAAATATTTCATTTTAGTGTTCTTTGTCCATGTTGAAAAAGCAAGTATATAAAATTCTCTGTAACACACACACACACAAACTTTTATATTTATATACCTATCCGCGTAATCCGCTTTTCGTGAAAATCGCATTCGCAATCAGAGCTTTTACCGGGGAAATCCGCGACAACTAGAATATTTTCCCTGTAAGGGAGATATTCGAATCATATCAAAAAGATTCACGCTTGAACGACTCGACGAGCAATTATGCTCTTTCGTCCACTGGAATTCAACATTTTCCGGACTCATCGTTATTCACTATCTCTCTCCTTTATTCGTTTGAGCTCGGGATTTTATTGCAACCACACTCAACCTCGTGGATAAAGAAATGTAGCTATAACTCGACCTTAATACACTCACAAGGATTTCCCCCCTTATCTCTATATCTGTAGATCCCCTTTTCTTCACTGTCCGTTTCCTTCTCGCGATTTTTTTATCCTCTTCATGTTTGATCTTGTAAATTTATATATAGATATAATTTTTTCGCCTACTCAGCCGAAAAGTAGTGAGTGTAAGGCATGCTCCGACAAGGTGGTTCAAACATGAGGGTTTTTTGATTCCGGCAAAAGACTTTCGGATGTATACTATATATCTCGAGAAGTGATGGGGTTTGGTCCAGATGCCTTGAGCACAACTTCTTACCTAGATTGCCTCTTCGTCTACTTTTCCCGTTTCTTGTTATTATTATCATTATTATTGTTATTATCATACTTTCGTCTCCGCAGTTTTCACCCGCCCACGTCCTCACTTTTTTTTCTTCTTTTGGCCCGCAGTTTTCTTCCCCTTCCCACTCTTTATTTTTTTTTCTCCGCTAGTTTCTCGCTTCGTAAGATTTTCTTTTTGTATATAAGAACCGGAACGAGAAGACGCAACTTTCACCACGAATCATACCAACGTACACACATACACAATGTTGACTAAGAGCGAGAAACCGACACACACACACAGATCTGAGCTTCTATCTCTGGAGTTTTCACGTCAAATATTGACCCAGAGATTCAGGAGTGTAGTTTCTCTCGTCGACTCCAGCAGACAAGCTCTGTTCTCTATATGTTTGTACATATATATTCATTGCTTTAGTGACGTGTGCGACTGCCGAAAGTACACATATATTGTGAGATTCCTCTTCACTGCTACATACACGGGGCTGTACTCGGTGTACATATATATGAGGCATTCCAGCTATAACCGAGCGGCCATTACCTCGACATTTTTTTTCGGGTCGCCGATTTTTTTTCATTTCTTTTTGACAAAAAAAAACACACGTATTTCTCAAAGAAAATTATTTTTCATCCTCTTTCTTTTCAACATCTTTTAAAGTACGATTTTTGTTTTTTCGACAAGAGTGTATCCTCCGATTTTTTTCAAATAAATTGACAAAAAAGTACATTTAAAACCGCATCTTTTGATCGCCATCCCATCCCGAAGAAATCATTTTTCGACTTTTTCTGTGTGTATTAAACTTTGAAAAATGTGTTTTTAATGTATACAAAAATGTGTACAATATTTATGTACACATAAATATTGCAACTATATTAATAAATAATAGCATCCACAATGTTACCTCTGTATTTAATCCTTTTTACGACTAAAAACACATTTTTCAAAGTTTCATACACACATAGAAAAAATCGAAAAATGATTTCTTCATGGTGGGATGGCGATCAAAGGATGCGGTTTTAAATGTACTTTTTTGTCAATTTATTTGAAAAAAATCGGAGGATAAACTCTTGTCGAAAAATCAAAAATTGTACTTTGAAGGGTGTTAAAACGGAAGAGGATGAAAAATGATTTTTTTTTAAAATATGTATGTTTTTTTGTCGCAAAGTAAATGAAAAAAAATCGGCGACAGGAAAAAAAAATGTCGAGGTAATGGCCGCTCGGTTATAGTTGGAATGCCTCATATGCATGTAAATACAGTATATGAGACTGCGCCGAGAGGGCTTTGCAAATCGTATCTACCTGAAACGTCGTTATACCGTCGAGTTTGAGTAGAGTTTCCACCAAGTTTCACGCATAGAAGAACCGAGAGACTGAGGAAAAAGTGTAGAGTGCGCGGTTTTCAGACTTTTTCCTCTTCTCCTCGCCGACAAACCGCTTTTTGATTATGCTGACGAAGGTATATAGACAGTATGCAACTATGCGTTGGGTAATTTGAGCAGAATTCATTTTTATTAAATATACATCTATCAAGGCGGTGTTCTGGTCTAGAGACATGCATTTTGAGCGTTTCGTCGAGCGCGATAAAAAAATATATTTTTACCATTCTTTTTTTTTTACGACATATTTATTAACGATTTGACAATAAACAAAAAAGCTTTCGAGAAAAAAATGAAAATTAAATAAGTTGTAAGCTGGTGAATTTGGGGGTAAAAAAGAGGTCTAATGGTTGACACGATTGCAACGTTTCTAGTTATCCGATACAAAAAAAAAGATTCTCAATTAGTACACTGTACACTGAGAAAAAAGTTCAGTTAAAACAACTAAATCCAGTTAGTTGAAAAAATTATGGTTGATTCAATATTAATTTGTTTGAAATAATGAAACTATAATTAATTCAATAAATGGACTTTGTTAACCATAAAATATGAGGTGAACGAAATTATTTGGTCAATTTCCAGATACAGTTTAGTCCAATTTACACGTTACTGAGTTGATGTACAGAAATATTTCGTTGATTTCTAGTATATTTTAACTAAATAAATTTAGCTGTAACAAAAAAACAATTCGTATTTTCAAACTAACAATTTATTTGGTACAAAGATATTTATTTGATTGAACTGAAACTTTGCCCATTCAAGCAACGATTTAACCGATTCAACTAGAACTTCCACTGTATCTTTGTTGAATTACCAAAATGATCTCGTTGAATTTCTCAGTATACAAAAATGTTAATAAATTTAATATACTTGTAATTGAAACTTCATATTCTTTTGTATATTAAATTTCAATAACAAATATACGAAATCGGAATAGATGGACATCGATTGAAAAATTATCAATTTTAATTTAACCTTAATATTTGTATATTGAAATTAAGAGAATAAACTTTGAAAATGAAATTTATATTGGAACATTACTACATTTCTTGGAATATTATACTGCACACATGTATATGAAATTTAATATACCTTATATGCATAAAAACATTAAAAACTTCATTTTCTTTAATGAAGTTTCAACAGAAATTTTTCACAATGTAAACGATGTCGTTATAGCCCCTACCTCAGAAAAAACGGAAAAAAACATTCGCAAAATAGCAGCTGTCTGAATAAAAAAACGCGTTTTTCAACTCTTTTTTTTTATAGTTTTTGATTTTTTTATAATAGTAAAAAGAATAGTTTTTATATAAAAGTGGTTGGTGCGATAGAGAGTCGTTCATTGAAACTTGTGATATCATGTCAGCCGTGTTGAGAAAAGTAGTTTTGAGAAAAACGTCTATATTCCGATTTGCTACATTATCAGAATTTTGAAATTTCTTTCCAAGGATATATTTCAAAAGGTCCAAACTTTAAGAATATGCAACAAAAATGATTTTTTTCTCAATTCTAGACTAAAATACCCCCTTAAGACAATAAAAAAGACACATGACTTCCTGATACCCTCATGAAAGTAGTAATCATCTAGAATTTAAATCGATTTTCCGAGTGAAAAAAAAACATATAACAATCAACACAGATCAATTGAAACTTTTTTGAAAATTTATCACATCGATAATTCCACCATGGTGAACAATATTTTATCATTATTATATGTAATATTCATCATTATTATCATATCATTTTTGTAATTGGCAATTGTAATTGTAATTGTAATAATTGTAAATAAAAAGCTGCGAGCGAGATAAATTATTATATTGTGGGAAATGAACTCCAGTGTCTCTGAAATTTGAAATGAGCGTGGAGTCGGTCGTTCATGTTCCCTGTTTGCAAAACCCTCGAATCCCCCTCGCCGAAATATACTCGCAGCCATGCTCTCGATTCATCCGTCGATGACTCCGCGCCGCGTTGAACTTGTTAATTGTAGGTATAAACACAGCGGTTTCCGGCCTGGCGCCGGTCCTCCATTCGCAATTCCTCTCTTCCTCGTCGTCCGCAAATTCTGTCTCTCTTTCCCTGTGCTCGAATCTCTGCTTCTCTCCCACTTTTCCTTCCTCGTTTTATAACGCCAATAGCATTTTACAGCCCCCGAAAGCGTTTTTCCAATCTCTCCTCTGTGTCGTCACTTTTCGCTCAGCCAACGCGGCGAATTCAAAATTTCGGTACTCCGCGTGCTCGAGGGCATTGTGCGGGTGGCGTCGCGTCGCGGAGACTCAATGTGACGTTTCAATGTCCGTTGATTCGATTCCCGTTGTATACGAGCCCAACGAGACTATGTGGATTTCAACGTCTCCTCCATCCTTCCACCAATATCAAATAATATTTATCTCCATTGCTGACAATCAAAAGGGCGTTTAATTCGCGTAATTCGATACGCAGATTGATGGGGGTTGCGCCTTTTAGTCCGCCACCCTCAGTAAGCTCTATATGGGTGATTCTCCCGTCAACCCAAACAACTACCGCTATCTATTGCGCTAATAACGACTCATTTCCATCGGCTCAGCGGAATGACGGTAAAGCAGGTTACAAGATGGTCGATTTTTATTGAGATATATCTGTGTTTATTGTTATTTTTTTGGATTTCAGGAGGGGTTTATAATCAGCGTTCAGTTTAAGAAAATATTTTTTTATTTGCAGTTTTCTAAATTTCAAGTATTTTTGTAGACCGTTACAAGATGGGAAGATTCGAAGGTTACAGCCCAGAAGAATGATTTTTAGGGGTCAAACACGAGAAAAAAACGATTAAAATGTTTTATTTTTAATCTGTTCCAACACCCTGTTTCAAAACATTATGATCTAATATATTCTGGTTTAATTTACGACGTTAACAATATAAGAAATTAGAGGGATTATTGGAAATCAATAAAGTTACAGCGAAAATGAGTATTTCGGAAGAATCATCCATATGTCTATGTTGGATTTTCATTTACTTGCGTTTATGTATTCGGCGGGTTTGTAGGTGTTACCAGTGATCTGGCTCAGTCCCTCGTTCGATTCCATAAACCACCGCGCAAGGGTAGTTTTTACAACTCACACGCTCGAGCCCACCCGCTTATCGTCCGACGATTTTACTACCACCGCGTTCTCTCGCCAATTCGGTGTCTCACCCGCAAAGTTAACTTTCCTCGTTAACCGTCCCGATATTCATTATTTTTATTTTCATCATTATTAACGTCTGGGAACGAGAAAAAAAATCACTCCGACTACGTTACGACGTTAACGAACGCTACCGATGAAAAAACTCGACGATTTTGTCGCCTGAAAATTGTCCGGTATCCTTTATTCTTTTTTTCTCATAACGCAATTTGCGTTCGGTACGTCTCGATTTTTCCTGTAGCTTTTTTGTCCGCTAGATTCCAAATAGCAGTTTCCTGCGTCAAAGCGTTTTGTTTGCCACTAATTAAAATTTTAATTAACGCGTAGCTTGTATAATTCGCGCGAGGTAGTGGATAATATCGACACGATACGTTTTTTCGAGACAAATGTCTCTGTATTGATTGTAATGTGTATGGTTAGCATCAGCAATCGAAGAAGATTCGATGGTGATTTAATTCGAAGCAAAATGATTCGCATGCACGTGCCTTCGTTTATGTGTGAATCTCCATATTGAACGTATAGGGTTGTGCATGCAAAATCACAGATAGCAACAGAACACCGGGAGAAAGAGAGCTAGGGATGAGCTTTTGGTGGTGACCTCGTCAAGATATCCATACGGTAATTCGGATTTCAAACAGTCTGGCGAACTTTCATTGTTCCATTACGTATGACGGTGTTGACGTATATCTATATTAGGGTGATTCGTTTCAGGGCAACTTTTTTTTCTGACCCATCGTGCCCGAAAACCCTTAGTTGGTGGGGGGTGTTGTCAAAAAATATTTAGAGGTCGCGAATCAAAATTGAAGGTTTCCCATTTGATTAACATTGGAAAAAAAAATTTCTCATTATTAGTGTTACCATTCCGCGAATTTTGATATCGCGATATTTTTCAAGTGGGTTCTTATAGGAAATATGATACTCTACAATAAAGTTTATTGAGCCATGTCCGTAAATTCAACCGTTTCAGCGGTATCATTGTTTCAAGTGAACATTGTATGAAAATGTCTATTCAAACGGCTGTAGCGCCTAAGCTATTAGATATATCGGAAAAATTCAAATGAGAATTTTATAGAGAAAGTAATTTGCTACAAAAAAGTCTCATAATGCCGAGCCCAAAAATTCAACTCTTTCTCAAGTATAGGTGTATGAAGTAAAATAAAGATATTTTTTTGTTTTATTCAATCAAACGAACTCCATTTTCTATGAGATAGCATGTACAAAATCATCAGAAAAACTATTCGACAAATATTACGAAGAATTCCCTATGCAAATAAATCAATAAAACAAAAACGAAAAATCTATTTATTTTACTTCATCCATCTATAGATGATAAAGAGTTAAATTTACGGGCTCGGCTTATGAGACTTTTATGTAGCAAATTATTTTCTCTACAAAGTTCTCATTTGAATTTTTTCAATATATCTAATAGCTTAGGCGTTACAGCCGTTTGAATAGATATTTTCATACAATATTCACTTGAAACAATGATACCGCTGAAACGGTTGAATTTACGGATATGGCTCAATGAACTTTATTGTAGAGTATCATATTTCCTATGAGAACCCACTTGGAAAATATCGCGATATCAAAATTCGCGGTATGGTAACACTAATAATGAGAATTTTTTTTTTCCAATGTTAATCAAATGGGAAACCTTCAATTTTGATTCGCGGACTCTAAATATTTTTTGACAACACCCTCCTTTCACGAAACATCCTTTTTGGGCACCAACTAAAGGTTTTCGTTTTGACGATGGGTCAAAAAAAAATTGCCCTGAAACGAATCACCCTAATCTATATCCATGAAGAATCCACTAAAGTATAGCAGACAATCCGCTTTCGAATTTCAGCTATGATTTTTTTATGATTCACTGACGCTGAAAAGCGCATTCAAATGTTATTCGATTTTTTACCACCACTTTATTCGAAATTTATTGTAACATTTACCGTTCATTGTTTTTTATAAACCCACATAAATCTATTCAATTTTTCGAACATTTTTTGATTTAATTGCACATTTTTAAGTATCATTTCAGATATTTCCACTTTGTTGATCAAGACATTTTTTTGAATGTGGGCTAATACAAAAAAAGAAAAAATGCGAGTTTATTTATTAAACTCGGTTCAATCGTAGAAAAAAATCATCAAGTATATCCGAACGATGGGATGTGAGGTATTTACGGCGGAAATTCTGTAATACTTATTGAGTTTTAATAATATTCGAGGACTATGAATATTTTTCTTATTTTCCCACATTGATATTCCTTTACGAATAATCGGAGATTATGGGTACGGAAAAGTAGACTGAAAATCGTATAAAATTAGGCGATTTGATAAATCTTATTTGATGAAAGTACATCGAAAATTCATTACGAACAATGATGACTTTTTGAGATCACAGCGAGAACCAAGTTTGTCGAACGAAAAAAAGTATACTCTCAGCTTGTAAAAATTTCTGTACCTATATATGAGTTTAAAGAAACGAAGACATGAACATTATTAGGAAAGTATGAGAATATGTATATAGATACACGATTCGGGAGACGTGCAATTTTGCCGGATGGAGGAGCGTCCTCCTGTCTTTAATCCGTATCTCGCCTTCACGCCTGGATAGCCGCGTCGCGGCGGAATAGTTATTAGAGGATGAAACTTTGCTCCCGTCTCTTTGCGTAGCATCACTCTCTCTTCCTCATTCTCCTTCGTATCCTCGCCTTCACCGAGCACCGCAGTTTCCCGGCTATCACCGAGCTTCTCCGCCGTAGACTCTCCTCTCGCTTCGAACTTTCGAACGTCTCACGCAGACCGTGAAATCTGTCCTCTTTGCTACTGATCACACGAGAGTACGATGAAAATTTTCAGTCTTCGACGTCAACGAGGCGACACGTCGATGCCCGTTTTCCCCGTTTCCAAAAGTCATTTCCTTCAGGACAAGACTCACGATCTCATCCGAGTCTCTCGACATTCTATGATTCCCTTCTATGATTTTCATAATTCTGACTCTTATCCCGGCTAAACGAATGAAGTCGGTGATATATATACAAGAAGTACACGTTCTCCAGTTTCTTTTTTGTCGACGTTAGCACAATGATGGAACAATTAGTTCTCTTATAGTCAGTATTAATTTCCAATCGAACTTCAAAAAAGGTTTGGAACGTTTTTTTATGCCATTTTGCCGGAAGTCAACGTAGACTAATTTAACAAGCATTTTCAAGGAGAAGAATAATTCGGCTTCATTGCCTGATTTTTTAATCATTTTTACAATTTGTTTTTAAATTTGGACTCTATTTTGAAAACAGCAGTTTTTCGACTTTTTCCCCTCTCTTCAGGTGCACCCATATCCTAGAGGACATTTTTTAATACATTTTTACGAATGGATTCATAAAGAGGAAAGTTTGACCTTCAATTTCCTTTTTTTTGAACTTTCAGCAATTTTTTTTCCAAAGTTATTGTATTTTTTATGAAAAATAGAAGAAATTTGAAAAATCCCGTATAACATGAAAACAAAGAGGTTTCATGAAAAACTTGAAGATAGCAAAAAAAAGGTGCGTCTGTTTTTGTTGAGTGAAGAGGAATTTTTCAAATTTTTTTCCGAAAATTTGTTTTTTTCTCATTTTCCGGGTCGGAGCTCAGATGATTCAATTATACTATTCTCGATAACTGTGGGATTATTGATAAAATTTCAAGAGAGGAAAATACTTTATTTTACCATTTTCGACACATTGGAATTTTTTTTCAACATTTTTCCTTATTTTTTTTCCAGCTTCAACATGAGAAAACAATATTTGGGAAAAAAAAATCTGAAAAAATTTCTCTGAACTTAACAAAAACAGATGCAACTTTTTGCTATCTTGAAATTTTCATGAATGCTCTTTGCTTTCGTGTTATACGGGATTTTTCAAATTTCCTCTTTTTTCACAAAAAACAGAATAACTTTGGAAAAAAAAATGCTCAAAGTTCAAAAAAAAGGAAATTGAAGCTTAAGCTTTCCCCTTTATGAATACGATCGTAAAAATGGATTTAAAAAATTTCCTCTAGAAGATGGGTGCACCTGAAGAGAGGGGACAAAGGCGAAAAATAGCTCTTTTCAAAATAGCGTCCAAAGCTAAAAACAAATTGTAAAAATAATTAAAAAATCAGCAAATGAAGCAAAATTCTTCCCCTTTGAAATGCCGCTTGTTAAATAAGTCAACGTTGACTTCTGGCGAAATGGCATTAAAAAACGTTCCAAACCTTTTTCAAGTTTTGTCCGGAAACTTTTCGCCTGTAGTGTACCGATTTTTTCGTTATTTCATTTCATGATTCCGATGGGATTTTTGAACTTATTTAGTTTGACAGAAGATTCCAAATTCAATCAGAAGCCTGTATAATTATTTTTACTACTGCGAAATCAATACTAAAATTTAGCAAAAATGGCGTTTCGTGAAATCCAAAAATGCAATGAAAATAAATTCTTCAATGTGAATATTCTTTGTGACAAAACAAAGATGTTTATTGTCAATGTGCAATGACATTTTCTATTTCCTATTTTCTAGTTCCTATTCCAAAGTGAACGAGCAAAATCTTCAATTTCCAAAACATTGTCCTAAACTCCCAAATATCCGTCGCACATTTCTCAGGATTCCTTATCGTCCATTAAAAAAAATTTTTTTTTAAGTATTAAAAAACCTAACAATCGTTGAGAGTGAAAAATCGCTTTTGCAAAAATTTGCATACTGTTATAATTCATCCGGAAACAATTGCACGGGGTTCAGAATAGAGTGACCAGATAAACATTTTCGTTTTGTCACAAATAATTTACAAAATAAAATAAAATAGAATTTTATAATGTAAAAATGGTGCAGTTTCCAAAAATGTGGTTTTCACCGAATTTCAACGTCGATTTTTTACAACCGCTCTAACGTATGTGGCTTTGAGCTTCGTGACGGAATTTATGAGCTGCTTGCTCGGGGGTTGAGATGCTGGAGGGTGGAATTTTGGTCGCTGCTACGGTGGTCCTTAACGCGGCGACAGCACCGGATTTACGCCGACGCAAATACGGGCAATTGCCCGAGGGTGGCGTTATTTCAAAGGTGGAGGGGACACGAGAGACGGGCGAGGGGGGGGGGGGGCATTGCCGAATTTCCGGAAGTAGATGAGAGCCCTCCGTAATTCTGTAACATGTGGGTCCTTTGCTTTTAGAATTTCGGCGCGCCGTAACACACAAGAGAGACTTTTACTCTCGTGTCGAGTCGGAAAATTGGATTCGAGCCGAACCGCGCTGCTACTTAACTACTACACAGCATCAGAGCGCTTTACACATTCCATCTCAACCAGCTTTTGGAAACTCACTCGTGATTATCCCCCGACGTAAATTCATTCTCGAAGGGACAATCACAGCGCAGAGGCTGCGGCTCGTGCCAAAAGCTGAACAGATAGGCCAGTTTCGTAATAATTTCCGGCAGAAATTAGCACGAAACTTTCAGGATCGTTCATGGATAAATGGATTCGCTCAATTTAGTCTCAAGCTACGATTTAAATTCGATTGAACTAACTTCAGGAATGAAATAGGCATTTTTTTCATCAAAGACGATAAGAAAAAGGATTGTGAAAACACTGTAATACTCTAACTTTGAACTCTCGAAAGTAATTTGAATAATTTATCAGAAAATTACACGTAATTTTGCTTTCAAACAGTTTTCTTACCTCTTTCTTTGTTCAGCCCGTAATTTGGGAAATAGCAAGTCAACGTTATGTCTGTATATAGCACTACTAATCGCGATAGTATCGACTGTGTAATGCCTCTTCGCTGTGGAAATGCCGATATTGTCTTTTTTTTTCCAAGATAAAGTTTTACCGGGGAATAAACTATACGGGAAACGTTGAAACGTGGGCAAAATTATACGTTGTCGGAGAAAATAAAAGCGAGAGATGGCCGGAAAGGAAACTCCGGCTCCCGTTCACGTTTCGAAACTTTAAGTCTCTCCCTCTTGTTCTCTCTCGACAACCCCAATGCAGAAGAGGTCGCCACGCGATTACTCTCGCGTGCTCTCCTGCCTAGTTCGTCGTTGCACTCTCTTTTATACCGCTTTTCGACCGCTCGATTCTCTCTCCCGTGACGATGAAGAGAGCAAAGTAATTTTTTTCCCCCCTGAATAAAACGATTCAAAAAAAGTCGAAGGGGCGACGCAAAGTTGGAAAAACCTCACTCAGAGTGGCGAAAAGTATCGGAATTCTATCCTGAAAAACGGACTGAATGTCTCATTTCACCGTAACCGGTAAACTCTTCGTTTAATCCACGAGTGCATACTCGACATTAAATGAGCCGAGAGCTTTTTGTACCGATTCCGGCGAAAATCGAGTAGGTCTGGGCCAATGAAGTTCAAACAAAAGAGACTGTCGTTGAATTTATCTCGCGAAGTTTCAGAATTATATCGTAGTTAGTTCGAGATAATAAAATGAAGCGAGTTCATTCGATCGAGCAATGAACAAATTTACCAAGTGACAAATCAATTCACCGAAAGCACTTATCGTGGCTCGACATCGCCTCTCTTATAATGATTTTTTGCATTCAAATCTGCGGAAAATGAAGCGTACCAACAAAATCCTCAACCTCTTCATGCACACTGAGAAAAATGTATGGCGACGTCAACCATATTTTAATTATAAAATATGTTTCCCTGACGCAATGTCTATAATTTATGGTTAACCTAATATGAAAAAACATTGTAAAATAAACCATATTTTCGCAATCACACCGATCACCTTTATATGGCAATTGCAACAATTTGTCTTCTTACCATGCATGAAGTGCTAGAAACTATTAAAAGCATCGCATTCTCATTACTTGCATGGTTATACTTTCTATTATGCATCAAATTCCGAATCGTTTTGCATATTAGCGACAGAAAGCAATGATTCTCATTCACTTGGAAGCATATAGTTTTACTCAGCAATAGTGTATAAGACATTACTTTTGTATAGTTGACGGTGATATATGAAATATAAATTAGCGGTTAGTTAATAGTTGACGTTGAGCACTGATATCCCAACCTCGTTTCATTGGCGTGTAGTTGGAAAAAATCATATTGTTGAAATTCCATACAGACACGCATCAATGCCAGTTTGTATGCTGCACGGAAAAAACGAGTTGGTTGTGGCAACCATATGGTTTGTAACATATGCTTCAAGCAACTAGTTGGTTGGGGCAACCATTCTCGTGGTTCCCACAACCAACTTTTTATTGGTTGAGTATTTGGCAACCAATAATATAGTTACGGTAATCACGAAAATGGTTGCCCCAACCAACTAGTTGCTTGAAGTATATCTTACAAACTAGTTGGTTGCCACTGGCCACACCAACTCTTTTTTCTGTGCGAATCGTTTTTTCCGTGTAAAAGAAAAAATACTCTTTTGATGGGAATCCTCTTAGGATTCGACCATCTTGCGTTTTGCCGTAAAGTATTAAACATCCATACATAAGTAAGGATATCAAACATAGACGAACTTGGAGACCTTATAGACGTCGAGGGGAAAGTTCGTTTGTGCGAAAGGAAGCCACCTACCGGACTTTTGGTGAACTGACAAACCTGCAGATAAGATCGTATGAGACTACGGGTGAGGAGTTATTTCAGGAACCTGAGTGCAGAATGTAGCCACTATTATAGTGTACCGATAACCATTCACGGATCTTGTCACACACATCTCCTATGATCATTCTAATTTATCATAGCAATATGTTGTTCAGTTCGTATAAGCATGTAACATATTTCTGTAACGCGACGTCTATATTTTATAGTGGAATCCATTCAAAAATAACAGTAGACAAAGAACTACAATTGCCCCTGCCAATTCAGGCCATGCCCGCATTTAACATACATTTTGACGGCTAAAATTGTTGAACTCAAACTTACCGCTGTGGTAAAGTTGAATGAGCAAGAATTAGAAGTGACTATAAGAATAGCAGCGTCACGAAACAAATAATAATAAATGTGACGATTGTTATATATTATTGACAATTAAATATTATGCCATAACCATATTATGGTTAATCTAACCATGAAATATGTTCTCTGTTATTATAATCGGTATTACTATAGTCATTTGTAGTAATTACCACGGGTTTTTCTCTCAGTGTGCAGGATGATTATTTTTGTAATCTCAATAAATCCCATAAATATAGAATGGGAATAAAAATCATACTGAAACGAAGGTATTAGCTTGGCAATGTGAGAGCGACAGCTGGATAAATTGACGTAACAAGCGTGAAACAATTCGCGACAAGCTGAATATACAGTAGCAGGGAGATGAACCCGGGGGCGTTTCATTGCCGTAAAACAAGGGCGGTGAGATGGAGAATTCGCGTTCGATAATTTCGTGCCGCGGGAGCGTAAAGAGTAGTTTACACCGGGCAAAGAACAATTAATGCGTATGCTCTCTGGGTTGTCCGTGCGAGACGCGGGCCCAATGTAACCGAGAGGGAGGGAGATAGAGAGTGTATGCATTGCCGGTTTGATGCGGAGCAAAGGGAAAGAGAGCGTGGAGGTTGTTAAGGAAGCGGACCAAAGAGAGAAGGACGAGGACCTCTCGACTGTGGAAATACCTGAATGCATTTGTGTACGAGACCACGATCACACACGACACATGGCCCATTACGAATTAATGTAGCATTTCACGGTGAATTAATTACACGCAGCGAACTCACGAGTGCTCTTCAGCATCGCGCAGTACTCCAAAGAGCGTGCTGATGCCGCAGTGAAGGGAGTAAAAGAGAGAGAAAGAGAGAGAGAGACCGAGAGAGAGAGAGAAAGCCAGGCTTTATCGCTCGGTGGTTCACAAGCCTCGCCGGTTGAGTCACCGAGCCACCACATTGCGAGGTACTCGAGTACCAAATCGTTTTAATGGAACAACTGTTACCCCTCGGCTTTGCTAAAAAGAGAAGCTCTGAGAACCAAAGAACCCACCACGTTAGTTTCGAAGTATCAAAAAGGGAGCGTGAGAGTGGATTGAAAGACGAGATAATTTCGTGATACTCGTTTCTTTCATGACGATTTACATATTATTGGCGGCAAACATAAATTTCTTTCTACAAAATCGATCAAGAGTATTTATTTGCAATTAATTGGAATAGATACCTTGAGTAGGTATTCTAGTCTAGAATTTTGAAAAAATCAATTTTTTTTATTCATATTCTCAAAGTTTAGATACTTAAGAATATATCCTCGAAAGAAAACTTTTGAATTTCAATAATTTATGAAGTTATAGCTATTTTAGTCACATCGAGGCGTAACTTTAAACGCGTTATTCTCAAAACTACTTTTCTCAACACGGTTGAGATGATATCTCAAGTTCTACTCGATCGATTTACTTCAAATTTTTTAGCAAACTTCAATGCATAACTATCTATCGCCCCTGCCATATTTCTATCATTTTTTTCACTGTTGTAAAAAAATTAAAAACGATGAAAAAGAGTCCAAAAACGTCTTTTTTTGTTCAGGCAGTCGCTATTTTGCGAATTTTTTTTCTTTCGTTTTCTCTGAGGTAGGGGCTATATTGATATTCTTAATTAATTTGTTTCTTAATTTAAATTCGACATTCTTACTTAAGTTCTCTCTTAATTTAAATAAATACCTAACCAAAAGTATAATTTTTTCTTATCTCGTCGATAATCTGGTCCCTGCTGAAGATGTTGATGCCATTTTTATGTCGTTTTATCCTAACATGACGAACAAAATTCACGGTATGTCGCTTGTCGTAGCTAGTGAGTTTCGTCTAGCACTGCCGCTGCGGAGCCACTGAGACTCGTGTCGTACTATTCACCGGTTCATTTTTATTTTAAGGAGGTTCTATCGCCATAATCATAATAGTCTATACAAAGTAACGGCAAAATCATCAGATACAACTTTTCCAAGATAATTTTTTGAAATTTTGCCTGAATCTTCTTGAGCGTCGTATTATAATGTGTACAAAATTTGAGAAGGTTTCATCGTCTGGTAATCGAGATATTCAGTGTTTAAAATCGCAACTTTAACATAAGGTCTTATAGGAAGTTACGAAAAAAGACAATATTTTACAATAAATTACTCGATTTCTAGAAGTCCAAACTTTCTCAAATTTTATTCACAATTGAGTATGATAGTTAAGTAGGTTCATCCAAACTTTAAACAATTAACCTTGGAATTTATCTAACGCATGAGAAACGATAGAACCTCCTTGAATACTTAATTCTAAAAAGTGTATCTCTCCAATAATTGAAAGTGAAAAATTCTTTTTAATTAGGTGGTAATTGGATTATTATTCGACAAAACCCGTAGTAAAAAACTCCATTGAATCGCCAATGGCAACCAATGGTCCTCATACGACTCCATTGGACAATGAATGGGGACACATTGAGATTTCCGCATTTGTCAATGGCGTACAGGGCTGACCATTGATCAGTGAATGGGTATCCATTGAACATCAAATGCGGATGAATCGAATGATCATCATTACTCAATGAAGCTCATTGGAAAGCCAATGCGGATGAATCGAATGATCATCATTACTCAATGATGCTCATTGGAAAGCCAATGCGGATGTATCGAGCGATCAGCATTGCCCAATGGTGTCCATGGGAAGGTAAATGCTGATGAACGAAATGATCCGCTTTACCCAATGATGTCCATTGGAAAGTCAATAAGGATGAACTGAAAGATCAGCACTTCCCACAGATGTTTATTGGAACCCAAATGCGGCTAACGATGAAATGATCAGCATTTACCAAGGATACCCATTGAATAATAAGTAACTACGAATTATACAATGATCAACATTTATCAATAATGTCACTTCATTGATGACTGATCGAATGATGAGCAGCATTCGTTAACGATGTTGCAATCCATATTCGAGGTTCAATGCTGAACAATTGAACCCATCGATCGATGAAAATTTTTCCGAATGCGATATTTCTCAAACCGCGGTGAATTAATAAAATTAAGTAAGAGTAGATGTCGCTGATTCTCATATATGAACCAAATATTTTCTTCAATTGTAATAAATGCTGATGATTATATCAGTGGTCAATCAATATTAGCGTAAGCTCGGAAATTATTTGAAAGTAATTATAAAAAATATATTATAAACTGCTCATCAAGTACGCGTACGTTTGGGATAAATGATTTTTAAAACCGTTCATTTTTAACATATACACATAATTTTATCAGTCCTTCTCAACCCGATTTGTGAGAGGAGAAACGTATATACTTTCATTATCAATCGTCATCTGAATACACTTACAATCTATTTTCTAAATTCTGAGCTTCAATAATTTTTATTAAATGTAATAATATATATAATGCGTATATAATTATTGGTCGTTATGCTAATATTAGCATTATGATTAACCTTACTTACTAATATCTTATATCATTTGATTATTTAATGCGTAATTCCATGTATATATAGCAATCATATGAAAGAATCTCCATTGATGATCCCATTTATTCCCCATTGCCCACAAAAACCAATGGAGGTGAATGGCGAATTAACTAGGGAGATTGTCTCCATTGAATCCCCATGGGATAATCACCATTCCGTTTCAAATGGGGAATTCAATGGCGAAAATGTCCTTAGAAAATTCGGCATTCATATCCATTGGTTTTGTGGGCAATGGGGTATGAGTGGCGAACAGCAATGGAGATTCTTTCGTATAGTAAAAACTCCATTCATCGCCATTGAAAAATCCCCATTCATTCCCCATTGCCAAAATAACCAATGGGGATGAATGCCGAATTGCCTAAGGGGATTGTCTCCATTGAATCCCCATTAGATAATCCCCATTCCGTTTCAAATGGGGAATTCAATGGCGAAAATCCCCTTAGGCAATTCGGCATTCATCTCCATTGGTTATTTTGGCAATGGGGAATGAATGGGGATTTTTCAATGGCGACGAATGGAGTTTTTTACTACGGGAAACTGTATTTATGGCAATCAAAATTGAGGCATCGGTGTCACAATCTGGGACAGTGTCACTAACTGAGCCGTTTACCTTATAATTTTTTTTAATTTTCTCGAAAATCTTTTGAATATGTGACAAAATTATTTTTCATCGGCCATAATGGAAGAGCAAGATCCTGGATGATCAGAAGTTCCTCAATGATCATGAATATGCCATAAAGAACCCTAATATATATTCGTGAAAAAACGCTGAACGCATTTTAAATAAGTATTCAAATAAAAAATAAAAAATATTTTTTGTTTGATCCAAATTTTCACTTATTCAGGATACTATCTCTTTCTCCCTCTCTCTCTTTCCATTGAACCTCGGATAAACGAGTTTCCGTTGTATTTTCATGATGGGAAAACGAAAATTCGGCGTGGATTTGCGGCAACACACCATCCTCATGTGCTTCTTTTTCCTCCCCTCCACTCGTTGCTCACTACTATGTGCTCGCTGCTATTTTCTGTACTATCCAACACACTGTGCTGCTGCGGGACTGTTCATGGAGGTGGAAGCTAGCGGCTCGTTCCGCTTTTTCGATTTATGACGCAATCAGATACCGCGGAGCACGGAACTGACCATAAAACATGGGAAACTACGTTGTCACCCCCATCCTCCACCTCTATCTCCCTCTCCATCACCCAAAAGAGTGTACGGAGAGAAAGAGAGAGAGAAGTCCCAGGATCGGCGTGTGGAAAACGTGCCGTGTGTTGCACAGAGAGGGAAAAACGATTCGATCGTTAATCCTTTTGGGGAAAAATACGTTCTCGCAAACGGCGACACTTTTGTGTAAGTATGTGTGCGCGCGCTATCCTGAAATCCCACTCTCGCACATATATATATATACAGCTCAACATTGAATATTGCATATTCAAGCCTGCGTGCTTCAATGGGCCCTCGCTGTCGTGGGGGGGGGGGGGGTACGCCCCTGTACCTTTTTATAAAGAATTTCCGGTGTAATATATCGGCGAAATATCCGGTGACCGATGACCAAATTTTTTTTTTCCCCACAGTTATCCCTTTCATGTTTAAAAATTCTATCGAACGCCCGAGTTTCCCAAAATTTGATAATGTATATCGTTTGCTTTGATTCCATTCTGCCTACGTCGGGCACAAATGAGGATTCGTGTGCCATCGTGACAAAGTTGAGAAAACACACATTTATCAAATTTTTTCATGTTTGGGTGGACAAAAAATTTTGGCTATGGGATACCCAAGCCAGCAGTTTCTGCGTTGTCTGCTGAGTTGAAATGAATATCCATTTTCTGGCATTAAATTCTCTAGTCATTTTATTCCGCTCTTTCGTTGTAATGGTCTCATTAATTGTGAAGAAACCCTCTTTTGTGGGAAATTCATTTATGGGCTTGCGAAAAGTTTCCGTGAGTTTTTTCAATTGTCTCGGGGAACTTTAGACTCATCGTTACAGAGCAGCGAATATCTCGGTGCAAATATAGAAATTTATATCCACGCGCGCGCATGTTTTGATCATGCACTAAATTTAAGGTTCGATCGTTTTTTTCGATTATATTCGGGTTAACGCGTCGAATGAGCGGTTTTGGATGGCACGGGAAGGGTTGAGGAACGAGCAGGGGGTGGATGATGGCGAGACACGGGTTACGATCGTCTAGAGTATGTGAATCGTTCGGTGTAGCAGCGAATAACCCGCAAATCAAATTATTACCACCCTCGAACAATAAACGTTAGTGTATATGGGTCATTCCATGTCAAAATCGTGGACTTGCATGATTTATAAAAATTCGAAAATCCATATTTTTGAAAAAACAAAAAACACCTTTCCGAAAATTTCAGGATTTCTTAAGGTATCATCAGTACGAGGTACTACATTTAAAAAAATTGAACCAAAAATTTAATGTTGATCGTGGATTTTCACGATTTTAAAAAATTCAAAATTCTCTAAATTCATCATTCTTCAAAATTTTTTTTGGAATATTTTTTTTTCGTAGCCACAAGTATACTCTTCAAGACGAACCTAAACCGATTTTTTCGTAACTATAATAGTTTTTGAGATATTTAAAAAATAAAATAAATGTTTTTTTCTTTTGGTACAACTTCGTTGTATTATAAACGAAAACTTCTGACCACATTTCATCGAAATTGAAAGGGGTCGATTCCAACTCTTGGTCGATTTTACATGGAATGACCCATATATATATATATATATAACGAACTAGCGCTGATTCGTTTCGATTTCGATTAATCGAACAAGTTGCGGAGTGCATCGTACTTCTCTCTCTCTCCATATATATATATATATAGATATATATATATATATATATATATATATATATATATATATATTCAATGGCATTTATATATAGCGAAAGAGATCGCGAGAGGAAGAGAGAACTGCTTTCGCTGCGTTTTTCATTTTAGGCCGAACTAAATCTCTCCCAGCGTCCTTTCAACCCCTTCACTGCGACTACCCCTCCGCTCTTCAACCCCGCGTTCGTTCATACAGTGTTTGCCTCCAAAACTATTCGACAATTTCCAGCATTTTCCCGCTCACGTTTTCGTGACCAGTGGCGCACGCCAATTTGTTTAAATTGCCTTTTCGACTAAACTGCGATGGACCGCTGGACCAGTCGAATTACGCAGTTTCGCCCAGCTTTTCCAGCATCCCACTCGATGGTATATCGAAACGTGTGTGTGTATTTATGGACATGTACTATGAGCGCAGGAATAGGAGACTGGGGTTACTCGATGCATTTTCGAATTATTGTTTTTATTTTTTTTTACGGAGAAATTTTTTTGCTATCCAGAAATAATGTCAATCCGTTAAAAAAAAGCGTAAACTGATTGGGCGGTAGATTGATTTATCGCAAGCAATTGACCATGACTGTTTTATTTTTTGTGGAATTCTAAATTTCCCATTTTCGTAGAAGACGCTTTTTATGAACAAATTAGATTTAACGATTTTCCGTAAATCGTATAAAATGCTTTAAATGCTCTAAAAAAGGATGAATCTGAATTTATTTTGATGATAAGAATACATTGAGTAAGAATGAAAAGATAGATTCCATGATTTAAAAATGAAGTTGAGGGATTAACTTTTTTCCCATTAAGTAAGAAAAAATCAGCGCATATCTTTATGGGTTTTTAATGTTATTTATCAAGCTTACGACACATTTTCAATGGTAGACATTTTTTAAATTTATTTCAGACTTTATTTAATTTAATTGTCGATGTTATAACCATTTGACAATAGATTTAACAACGTCATGTAACTTCTGTGTCGATCAGCCCCACTCACAGGCGATATACATGTCGAGAAAATTCGCGACGCGTTTTCTACTCGACGTGATCGAGCCCGATTCAATTCCATCGAAAATACCCTCTTTCCGTCTCGTATCGATAAAAATAAATTGTCCATGCACACGCGCACCTTCATGGGCATTATTTCAATCAATTGACCGCCTGAATATCCGCGGATAATGGAATTTCGTAATGGTTTTCCTGTAATTAAAAATTATCGGACATGGACGTTCGTTGATGCAAGTAAACTGCATAAATATTTACGTTAATTCGCGTTTATGCATCTCATTTTGTATTCCCATCACGATTTCAACAGTTCTTTTTGTAGGTTTTTTTTAAATTTTTTTTTAACTCACCGCGTTTATATATAACTTTGCCTCGAGAAAATCTCATGTCCAAGTGCCCCCTTCCGGTCGAGGAGTTCGTTGAAGCGTGAAATTCGCGAAATTGTCGGAGGGTTTAGAGATTATCGTGCTGATGTCGGCGGCACACGCGACTAATCGCTCTCGACGCGGGAATAAATCGGGCGCCGATGTATTCCACGCGATTTCCACGTAAGCGCCGCCGGCGACGTCCGACGACGACGACGACGACGACGACGATCTCGGAATCGCGTGTACGTCTAGCTACCGTCTGATATTATATATAGTTATCTATATCTCCGTCCCTTTTTCTCGATCCTGTATAACGACGACGGGATCATTATAAGGATAAACGGTCGCTGCGCGCTCACAAACCGTGGCCTGGACGCACTGCGATTAAAACGTATTACCAATCGATCGATCGATACCAGATCGAACTTGATACTTGACGACTTTCTTATAAGATACATCAATATTCGCGCAGAGGCCATTCTGATGAATCTTTGGACATGCATTTACGCGTCGATATAAGAAAATGTGCGCATATGCAGAATAAGCATTTGTTAATTTGAAAATGTTAGCATCAACCCCTTAAGGCCGTGTTCTAGTGTAGAAAGCCAAAATTTAGGGATTTTTCAACATGCTATAAAAAAAAACTAAACATGTTTTTGCATTCATCTTTTCACCACATATTTATTCATTCTTCAATATTCCACAAAAAAATTGGCGAAAAAAATCCAATATCTTGACAGATACCGGCTGATGAAGTAGGGGTGGGAAAAAAACGTCGGTTATTTCCACCTCACTAATTACTGCAATAATTCCGTTAATATTTGGCATTTCTAAATTTCCTTTGGAGGGTACATTCTTGAGACATCAAACACTGAAAACATGAACAAAAATTGATATTTTCACAATTCTACACTAGAATACGGCCTTAACGGCTGGTGAGACACAAATGTCCCACCTATTTTGAAAACGCAAATAAAAATGAACATATCGACATTGTTAAGGTCGCATTTTGAAGATCAAAGATGCATCTAATCATAGAAAGTTCGACAACCGGAAGGGTTGCACCCCTTCTGTCTCACACCCTGTCAAAAAGTACGAAAATAGCGAAAAATGATAAATGAGCATAACTTTCAGGCAATGTTTTTTTTGGAGTCCCGATCTGAAGTGTGTACTTTGAAATGACATCGAAAATTTGTAGCAAGAATATCCAATTGGAAAACTACCCCAAACAGTAACAAAACGTCGAAAACCACCCCTACAAATGGTGATACGCCCAAAAGTAAACTTCCATTGATGTTCGGTTCGTATATACTTTCGAAAACGCATGGAAAATGTGTATCAAGAACTTCCGATTCAAAAACTACCCCTAATAGTAACGAAATATCGAAAACCATCCCTAGAAATGGTGATAGGCCCAAAAGTGCACTTCCATCGATGTTCAGTTCAGATCATGATAAAATAACAGAAAATGCGATAATTACATTTTATCCCTTGAGGGGTCAATTTCTCTCAATTGAGGGGTAGTTCATAAGGGTTGATTGATTCGTAAGTTTTTCAGAATCCCACTGCGTGTTCTGGAAAGATTTTTTCTCAATTTCTGGCAGAAATGAACGATGGGAAATAAACTTAAGATGTTTTCAAGTGATAAGGGTGGTTTTTCATTTGGCGGTAGTTTCTGAGGGTAGGAAAATTCTCAAATAATTTTTTTTTCACATTGGGTACCCATAAATTCAGATTCACCATGTACGAAATTTGCCAAACGCTCCAAAAAAAACTGTTAAAGGTTTAATTGGAAAACTTTAGAATTGAAAGGATTAATTCATGCTGAAAAATGATGCTAAAGTTGCATAATTGTAACGCAATGAAAATAATTTTCCTCAATTCATTTTTAGTAGGATTTACGCTTTTCTTGTGCATTTAGCATCAAGTCCTTCATAAACACAAAAAAATATATATTTGAATAATTTATTACTTTAGAATCTTTTTGGAAGGAATGAGTTTTGTTTAAGAATAAACTATTTTCATTGCATTCAAAAGATGCAAACTTCAACGTCATGTTAACACAGAGAGTTGACCGATTGATGCAGGAGCACAAAAGTGACATGCAACTCGAAATTGTAGGTTACATTAAAAATGGTAGAATTTACAAGTCTGAAATAGTATGAGGATATTATTTTTGAGCGCTACAGATCAGTAAAGTTTCAATAACTTTAGGATGTTCAACTTTGCAACGTCGAAATGCAACACTACGTTTTATTCTAATCAACAACCCTTAAGGATATGTTTTCAAAGTGAAAAATGGTTTAAATACTTTTTGGGCTCTGTATTCATGGTTTAAAGTTCTAAATAGACAAAAAAAAAGGTAAACGATACTTGAAAGAAAGAAGAAAACTGATTTTCGTTGCGTTTCAACGATGTAGACGTCGGAAGGACCACGAAAAATGTCGCCGAAATACTGAAGAGTATCTCATAAATTTCACATAGTCACTTATTGAAAATCCTTTTTGGACGAAATCGCATCGTTGTCGGGTACGAGAATAATGGACCCTAGGCGCGAATTTTCTGCCATTTTATACAAACTATCTGCGAGCATCCTCGCCAGCGCAATTCTTTTTCGTTACAATAGTACAGATACACTTTTCTTTCGCACAAAGCGATACATTTCCTCGCCGTCTATTATCCGCGAAGGAAAATAAAAATCGTCTTTCCGCGATGGAACAAGCGAGGAGAAGCCGCGCATCCACGGGGGCGCCCTCCACCATTTCATTTCTATTCATTTTACTTTTCCGTTACTACCGTTTTACTACCCAATTCCGGACTCTGGCTGTAACAGAGGCGCCTCACCCCCAATTGGGGGATTATATGCACGCCCGACCATTTTGCTACTCTTCCAAATCTCTTCGCGAGTATCTAACACATGTATATATGTATATACGGTGTGCCAGCAAGTAGATAGTGCTCACTCCAGCATCTTACCCTTTCTTTTTCCTTTCCGCGAGGGAAAGACTTTCGAAGAGATAAGACATAATATAATATCGCTTCTGGGTGGAGTTTTATCGGGGCAAATCGCGTAAAAGTGGTAAATTTCAATTTCGCAAAATTATTAGATTTTCCGGCTTGAGTATATAAACCCAGACTTAATATAAAATTCGTGAACTCCGGAGAAATTTTGCATTTACCGGGACATGATAAAAAAAAAGAGAGAAGAAAAAGTACTCTCATCATTGATAAAAATATATTCTTCTGCTCTGAGCAATGAAAGAAGTTTAAACGACCTTTTACGAGGTCGGACGCGAAGTTAACAAAATGGTGGGACGAATTGAATGAAGCTAATTTAAAATAGAGTTGACTCGACATCGTCATTTCTGTTCATATCCAACCTCACTTGAAATCAGCTGTTTTTTTCATTCTTTCATACGAGAAATCCAGTTTCCCCTGAGATGTATTTCTGAGTGGAAATGTTTTCAACTAATTTAACGACTAGACTGTATTTTGAAATACTTTATTGGGAAGGTTAATTCGAGAGCTCTGAATTTGGGAGCGAGATGTGCAGCATCCGGAACTTCTCTCGAATTTATATCTCAAATACACAAAACGAGCTTTCTCGTTTGCTTCCGATTTTCATTTTATCTCCGCTATACGATTCTCTCCCTCTCAACTACTTTCTCTCTGTGTTATCGCGAATCGCGGCGTGACGTTTCTCGCGAAAGCATTCGCGTATAAGAGACACTCGCGTAAACTACGTAATTTCGCGGATGGCTACGCGTCCCCCCACCCCCCGCGGGATCCTCTCTCCTTTTTCTCTCTCGCTCTCTCGGGTTAGTCCTCTTTGCTTTTCGTACCGACAATCGTGGCCAGTGTGCCGGTGGTAACGCAATAACAAAGGTAAAACTTTTAGGGTGTTTCGCGTGGGGCATCGGTGACTCCATGGTAGACTGTATATGTATATATGGGGCATTCCACGTAAAATCACGCGCTCATCGGCCTGACCCCCTCGAATTTTGATATCCAATGAATTTTAGGTTTCGTTTAGCCCAAAATATGACCTCAAATTTTTTGAATTTTTTATTCGATTTTTTGGGGGTTGCCCTAGCTAAAAAATCATTAAATTGAGGGAAAACATAAAGAGGGCCCTTTTTCATATTAATGACATTTTTTCAACAGATACTAGGGCCCAAAACAGATATTTTCGTCATAGTTCGATAATGGGCTAAAAATAATTAATATTTTTTTTAATTTAAATTTTTTAATTGTGTTTGAATCATCCGTTTTATTTCAGGTTATCGAGGCTAATAATTTTTCGAAAAATATTGTCGTTTCACTCTTAAACCAAGAAAAAAATATCAAGTTTCACTAGAAAAACACTTTTGTTGTTGTTATTCTCACTACAAGAAACAATGAAAATAAGAAATAGTAACAGAAAATTAAAATACAACAAAAATAGTAATTATTTTTGGCCTATTATCGAACTATGATGAAAATATGTTTTATAGTTTTTGTGAAAAAAATTTCATTAATTTGAAATAGGCCCCTTTTTATGTCTTCCCTCAATTTAATGATTTTTTAGCTCGGGCAACCCCTAAAAAATGAAATAAAAATTTCTAAAAATTTGAGGTCATATTTTGGGTCAAACAAAACCCACGATTCTTTGGACATCAAAATCCGAGAAGGTCAGGCCGATGACCGCGTGATTTGACGTGGAATACCCCATATATATGTGTAGATATATCCAATATACGTAGACGTAAATACGATATATATTTTACTCCGTACACTCGACATATTGGCCACACGAGGGGAGACAAACGGCAACTTTGAAAATTGGTATATAGATGCATGTATAATATAAATTGTCGCGTACTGAGTGGCTTTTTGGGGGCGTGAAACCACACATACGTAGACAATTATACGATTGTGCGAGGGATGTTAAAATCACAATTAAATTTCACGCAGCGTGAATTTCGGGTTCTCTCTCTCTCTCTCTCTCTCTCTCTCTCTCTCTCTTTCTCTCTGTCGTCTCGTCTCGTTGTGGTTTTGCATCTCGCTTCGTTTGCGCCACAGATTTCACGTCCCACGCCGAAGAGGAACACGTGGAAGACCAACATCGCGTTTGTTTGAAGGTTTCCTAGCACGAAGGTGAATAGAGAACTTTCTGTTCAAGCCAGAATAAACCAAAACGATGATTTAAGTATAATTGTTCTGGGCAAGTAATAAACGAAATTACGAGCGTCCCTTATTTTTAACGTTCCTTGAGAATTCTTTGCATTCATTTCTTCCCAGCGGAAGCTTCGTTAATCTGAAATTTTTTCATAGATTTTCATATAAGTATACACTACTGACGAAAAATTTCCGGACAAAGCTTTAAAAAAGATCCGGAACTTTTTTTTATGCCATTTCGTCGGAAGTGAACGTAAACTAATTTAACAAACGGTATTTTGAAGAGGGAGAATTCGGCTTCATTTTGTATATTTTAAATTATTTTTACCATTTGTTTTTAGATTTGAACTCTACTTTGAAAACAATTGTTTTTCGCCTTTTTCCCCTCTCTTCAGGTGCACCCATCTTGTAGAGAAATTTTTTTAAATATATTTTTACGATTGCATTCATAAAGGGGAAAGTTTGGGGTTCAATTTCCTTTTTTTTTAAACTTTGAGCGATTTTTTTTCCAAAGTTCTGTTTTTTTTTGTGAGAAAAAAGGGAATTTGGAAAATCCCGTATAAGACTAAAAGAAATAGGTCCCCTAATAAAAAGTTCATGGGATCGATGTATCGAATTATCGAATCTTTGAAGCCTTTTTATTCGTGCTGTGAAGTTGGCTCTTATACACGAGAATTCCGAATTATCCGAGTTCCGCTGTCAGTTTGACAGTTGCGCGTATACGCGTGCGGTTATACGCTACTGTCGGAATGAAACATACATATTTTCATTGGTATGCATAGATTTGTATAGAGCTCGACGGGTCCATGATGACGTGGTTTTCACAAATTTCTTTAAATTTTAGTATCCCGGTCGATGATGCTGCTGTTATCGAAGTTCAGGTCGACTTCGTCTAGATTTTTAATGTCCAGATCGATGCCTCCATGGTTTTCTATTCACAGGCTTCAAACCTCGAAACGACGAAAAAAAACTTTTTCGTCGAATGGAATGGAATAGAATTTTCGATTCAAAACACAGGCTTCAAATCTTGAAGAGACGAAAAAAAACTTTTTCGTGGAATGGAATGGATTAGAATGGAATGGTATGGATTGGAATGGAATGGAATTTTTGATTCAAAATACAGGCTTCAAATCTTGAAACGAGGAACAAAAAAATTTCGTGGAATGAAATGGAATGGAATGGAAATGGAATTTCCGATTAAAAAAACAGGCTTCAAACCTTGAAACGACGAAAAAAAAACTTTTTCGTGGAATGGAATGGAGTTTTCGGTTCAAAGCACAGGCTTCAAACCTTGAAACGACAAAAAAATACTTTTTCGTGGAATGGAATGGAATGGAATTCTTGATTCGAAACACTTCAAGTCTTGAAACGACAAAAAAACCTTTTTCGTGGAACGGAATGGAATGGTTTGGAATAGAATGGAATTTTCTATTTAAAACACAGGCTTCAAATCTTGAAACGACGAGAAAAATCTTTTTCGTCAAGTACGACCGAAAAATTCCGGTCGACAAATCTGCTAGGGTTCGAGGCACGCATTTTTTCTCGGGTATGAATTTGAAAGTTGCCACTCGGGAATTTTTAAAGTCGCACATTACATATCCGAACTCAACATTTAGAAATATGTATTTCAATGCCTAAATTCAAGCAATTAATAAATTTCAGACCATATTCAAGGTCGAAGCGCTGCAGCGCTGACGGGCAGCCGCTCGCGCGCGTGAGCGCGCGTCTCCGTTCCCTAGTTCATTAAAAACTTCAAGATAGCAAAAAATGGCGTCCGTTCTCGTTGAGTTCAGAAGCATTTTTTCAGATTTTTTTTCCAAAATTTTTTGCAAAAAAATTGTAAAAAAAATAAAGAATTGTAAAAAAATTAAATTAATTATTTTTATTCAGACAGCCCCCAATTTGCGAATTTTTTTCCGTTTTTTTCTGTGGCAACCGTGTCAGCCAGCACACCCTTTTTGTAGCCTTATAATTCATTTAATTTTCATTTCTTTTCCTCACAAATTTTGTTCTTTATTGTCAAAATATTAATAGACATGTTGTAAAAAAAAACGAATGGTAGAAATCTTTTCTGTTTTTTATTTATCGAGCTCGACAAAACACTTAAAATGTATGTCTCTAGACCAGAATACCGCCTTAATTGAAATAAATCTTATTTCACATAAAATATGTGTCGCTAATAGAGAATTGCCAATTGTGCTCCGTGTGTCCCGAAAAGTATCAGGTTTGTCGGAGCATTTCGTGAGGCTTGTGCACAAAAAAAAAATTAAGCAAAAAATAATATGAAATGATGGGGAAGAAGAGGCGCCGTAAAGAGAGACATAACGCCAAGACTCTCAGAGGCATGTAGAGAGAGAGAAATGCGAAATAAACGAGACCCGTCATCAGGGCGCGATGTGCGAAAAAATAAAGCGAGGGCTGAGAGAAATATAGACGAAGTACAAATTTCGCTGCAGCGCCGATAGAATAAGAGAGCTTGAAAGGGTAAAGAAGATGAAGTGAAGTTGCTTCCCTCTCTTCTGCTCTCTCTCCCTCTCTCTCTCTCTCTCTCTCCCTCTCTCTCTCTCTCTCTCTCTCTCTCTCTCTCTCTCTATTCTACCCACGAGAGACTCTCGCGCATGGTTAATATTTTATTCAGGGTGGAGTCCGATTTGCATACGAAGTAGGGTCCATGGGTGCTCGCATCTGCCGGAGATATAATGCTCGCGATACCGTCACAAGAACGAGGAGAGAAAAACTTGGAGCCCGCGCGGACGAAAGTGTACGCTATAAATGTATTTATATGCATATATACTTGTGTATATACATTTTTTTATTATTACATACTGCATACGCGCATGTGCGTAAAATACTGCTCTCTGTAATACCGCCCGGTGTCTTTGGTGAAGTTGACCGCCAGCACCGGTGCAATCGTTGCTGGGAGATTTTTCGATAAGATTTATCAGCGGACATATTGCGGTATCCCGGTCAGTTTCATCGTGGGAAGACGCGTGTATACGGCCTGCACGGTAGGAGAAATATATAGCTTGCGAAAAGAGAGAGAGAGAGAGAGAGAGAAAGACGGGATATACGAAGCAGCGAGAGATGATCGGTACAGAGGAATAAGATCTCCTCGGATCTTCTTTTCACTCGGGTCTGTCTGTGTGTGTGCGTCTGCTGCTTCGCCGTAGCAACTCCCGCTCGAATTTCGATCTTAATTCGTCCCGAGGATCCTTTGTGGCGTACCGCTGTGTGCGCAAGAGAGAGAAAGAAAGAAAGTGCAAGAAATCGGATATCAGGCCAGGAAGCAGAAGAATTGTGCAGCGTGGCAGAAGATCCTTAGTCGTTCGGAGAAATAATAATGCTGAGAGATGATTCGGGTTATATATTGCAGGGGAAAATAGAGCAAAGAATCAGAGACCGGGAACACGTTACTTAATCAAGAAATTGCTCAGAGGGAAAAAAAAAATTTGTCTGTTAAATTAAACGTCAAATGGAATCAATAAAATTGTATGGCAAGATTCAATAAATAAAAAAAATTCCGAATAAAATCGTGGTGACTCCATCATAATAAATAAGAACATGATAAAACAACAATTCCTGAAATCAAAAAGTTGTAAGCTAAACTAATGAGCCATTAATTGATCCATTGCTTAAGGATTTTGAGTTCCAAATCGCAAATGATGAGAAAATTCTGAAAATATGGTGTGTTTTTGGATGAATTATTTAAGAGGTCGTGTAAAAATTTCACGATGATTAGGAAGCTCGTTATCGAACAATTAACAATTTTTTTATATCTACACTATATTGAAAGCAACGGAAACAAAACGAAGTTTATTGATAAATATTTTTTTTATTTGGTTAAAAAATTGTTCTTAACAAAATGTTAATATTTTAATAACGAGCTTCCTGATCGTCGTGAAATTTTTACACGACCTCTTAAATACTTCATACAAAAACATACAAAATTTTCAGAATTTTCTCATTATTTTTCATTTTAACCCTTAAGGAGGTTGAAGTAATGATAGAATTCTGAAAATTTAGTATGTTTGTAAATATTCAGAAGGTCGTGTAAAAATTTTACGACGATTAAGAAGCTATTTATTGAACAATTAACATTAAAAGATTTCATAGGGACTCAACATCCTTAATCAAATCACTTACTGATCCAATTTTGCAAAAAAAAAAAAATCGAATGATGCAAGATTCATCCTGATATCTTGATTATCCAGCGATAGAGAAGTTTGAAAATCGCCAAAAATGGACATAAAATTTCAAAAAAAATCTCATCTTGAATCGAATTGATTATCTATTCATTATCAGCGAAAAGTTTTCAGTCGAAACAGTACTTCAAATTTAGATTTTTTTGTTCATCATCATATGCGTATATTTTAGAGTTCACTTAAGTTAGTAGCCCACTGTGACGGGTTCAAAAAATCGATTTTTGTTTTACATTTTTCGCAAGATAAATATATTAAGAATATACTGTAAAAGTTTCAGACCCAAATTAAAAATATTTTTAAAGTTATAGCCAAAAGAAGAGAGCAATTAACTAATAAGTTAATATTAAAAATGACTAATTACTACGGTTTGGCAATCACCAGAAACTGTAAATCTCTCGAAGAAATGAAGAGAGCTTTGAGATAACTTTCAGGACATGGAAGGATTGCTCTATGCACTAGGCATAGCTGATATTATGTAAGTATAATTTTTTTATACAAAATCTGTTGTCAACACTTTGAACGAGTTTTTCTCGAAACAACGTTTTCAAAACTTCGGGGAAGCACTAACTAAAAACTATTCAACCGATTTGGCGACAAATTTTACTCGTTATTTTAGACACACATAGTTAAATACCTAACTTTTAAAACATTCAATTTTTAAATAGTAAATGAATTTTTTTAAATAATGTATCATAAAAAATTCAATTTCGAAGACCTTTTTGTTCAAAAGTCCGCCATTTCGGTTTTTTTTAAATTTGCATATTATAGGTTATAGACCTAGAATTAAGCCTACAAAATAATCTCTTTGGATTTTTGATTTCAGATGACTAAGGAAGGCTGTGTGCTTTCCCGAAACAAGTGACCTTTTTGTTGAGGTCTCCACTTTGACGTACAAAATCATAAACAAATTCATGTAAAATTAAGTAAACAAAAATTTGTTTGTTACTTTTCAAGATACATATAACATGTAAAAATTTCAAAACGATTGTCTTTTATTTTGTTATTTAAAAAAATTAATGAAAACACGTCAAAATTTCGGTCGTCACACTGGACTACTTAACCCTAAACAGTAGCAACACTTTTATTCTTGGAGTGTAATTAAAACAGCCCAATGTTAATTTCTATTTCGCTGTTTTTTCTGCCTTTTAACAAACGTTCTTCAACAAAGGCTCGATAGTTCATCCACGTGAAAATTTTGCATCGTATTACCACCCACGTTTTTGCAGTGATCCTTTCGAATCCGTAAGAGAATTGGTATAAATCACATAAATACTTTATCAAGCAAAAAAAGAACGCACACTGACAATGAGGAAGAGTGTAATCGGCGTTGAGTGAAGGTTCGAGAGGAGAAGTATTTATGTTGAGCCATCATGACGGACGCCTGAGGGTTCCTCATACGCTCACCAGTTCCTTACGATTATTCTTCGTCACATTGTTTTTTTATATCCTCCTCTTCTGGTTCGCTTCCTCTCTTTCGCCGGACGTATACCCACATTTGCGGCGTGCGCCTGGTGAAAAAGAATTCTCATTCGAGCGAAAAATATTTTCTCCCTGACACACAAAAAACTATCTTCTCTCTTCGTCCTCAATGAATCCTTCTCGCTCTTTCTGATGCTTTCACTGCACCAAGTGAAACTCCATCAACGTCCTCGCGCCTCTTCCCTTCGGGAAACGTACAATCTCAGTCTCGGAGCTATCACTTTTCGACGAGATTTGTTCATGTGTTTACAACGTTTTTTTTTTTTTATTCCTTTCTCTTCACAGACCGTTTCGCGGTCCGCTTTCTCCTTCACCCTCGTGACCAATGGGTCGTCGATCGATGAGGCATCGAAGCGCAGCGGAGAAGGGAAAAAAACGATTGATAAAAATTCGGTTCGGGAGCGAAAGAGGGAGGAGTTTCGTTGTATATATCTGTGAAATACGAACGATCGAGCGATCGTGAAAGATTTATCCGCCCCATCATAAATTAAAACCACCGTCGCCCGAAACGTTTTATCGTGCCTTCATTATTTATGTCTTTTGTTCTTGTTCACCCGAGACAGCCTACAATGATTCTTGCCACTTTAGGGCGCACCCTGAATCTAATCACTGTTTAACAGACGTGAAACTAGCTCGTGAAGCACGCTTAAATGCACGGTATCACCAGTACGGTCGACTCTCGTGTGTGATCCTACATCTGTGCAATGGTAAAGGTTTCTGACTTCGAAAATTGGCCACCTGGGACCAAACGGGTATCCGCCCATATAGTCGCTCAGACCGGGCTCCCTCGTTATGTCACACTGCTGAGGCTGAAACTTATTCCTCCCTGTGTACCATTCGGAAAATCTCAGTTCGTCGCACTGCCAGTGAGAATTACAGCTCCGAGTCTCTTTGCTATAATATAATTTCAATGTAGGGCTAACTTGAGTACGTTTTAATGATTGCCCACTGTTACGATAATTGAAATATCATCGCAAATAATAATAAAATAATCAGCGGTCCCAATAAAGATTAACCAAAAATTATTAGACGGCGAGAACTTATTGTATGTAGCTCTTTCAACCAATTTTGTTGATTTACCATCTTCACCTCGATTTATGGGAGGAAAAACGTGATTGAAGGAAGCGATGTTGGGCACATTTGCAGCTCTACCAGTTATTTCTCTACCGGATAATCTCTGCCAAACAGGAGCGTTAACCCTGACAAATAACAAGCCTACCAAAATAAATCTGCACCAAATAATAAATCCTTTCAATAATACCTTTATCATAAATCAAGTCTCCTAGTAAACAGCTCTCCGATAACATCTTTACTACAAAATTTCTACCAATTGACAGCTCTTCCATTTTACAAGGGTAAAGGATTACAAGTCTTCGGATCTCGAATAGTATAGAGTCTTAATTTGGCAGAGTCTTAATTTGGTAGTGTCTTAATTTGGTACAGTACACTACCGGCGAAAAGTTTCCGTACAAAGCTTCAAAAAAGGTCTGGAACGTTTTTTTATGCCATTTCGCTGGAAGTCAACGAAGACTGATTTAACAAGCGGCATTAAAAGGGGAAGAATTCGTCTTCATTGCCGGTTTTTAAAAATTACTTTTACAATTTGTTTTTAGATTTGGACTCTATTTTGAGAACAGCTGTTTTTCGCCTTTTTTCCCCTCTCTTCAGGTGCAACCATCTTCTAGAGGATTTTTTTTGTACATTTTTACGATTGGATTCATAAAGAGGAAAGTTTGAGCTTCAATTTCCTTTTTTCAAAAACCTTGAGCGATTTTTTTTCCAAAGTCATTCTGTTTTTTGTGAAAACATTGGAAATTTGAAAAACCCCGTATAACATGAAAACAAAGAGGATTCATGAAAAACTTCAAGATAACAAGATAACAGTTGTGTCTGTTTTTGTTGAATGCAGAGAAATTTTTTCAGATTTTTTTTCGCAAAATGTTTTTTTCCCTATTTTCTGGGTCGGAGCTTGGATCATTCTATCACCATAACTCAAGAACTATGGGATTATTGATAAAATTTCAAGAGGGAAAAATACTTTATTTTACCATTTTCAACACGATGGAATTTTTTTTCAAATTTTTGTCCCTGAAAAAAAATCTTAAAAAATTCCTCTGCACTCAACAATAGCAGACGCAACTTTTTGCTATCTGGACGTTTTTCATGGATCCTCTTTGTTCTCATGTTTTACGGGATTTTTCAAATTTCCTCTTTTTTCACAAAAAACAGAATAACTTTGGAAAAAAATCGCTCAAAGTTTAAAAAAAAAGGAAATTGAAGCTGAAACTTTCCTCTTTATGGATCCAATCGTAAAAATGTATTAAAAAATTTCCTCTAGAAAATGGGTGGACCAGAAGAGAGGGGAAAAAGGCGAAAAACAGCTGTTTTCAAAACAGAATCCAAATTTTTTAAAAGTTTGTAAAAATAATTAAAAAATATGCAAATGAAGCCAAATTCTTCCTCTTTAAAATGCCGCTTGTTAAATTAGTCTACGTTGACTTCCGGCGAAACGGCATAAAAAAACGTTCCAGACCCTTTTTGAAGTTTTGTCCGAAACTTTTCGCTGGTAATGAATATTTCTGGTAGAGAATTAGGTGATGGTCCTGTAAATATGCTCGATGTTGAGTCATTCAAAAGACAGTAATCTAGCCAAAAAATTGGCGATGAAATAAAAATCTATATCGAATTACAATACGGTGATAAGGAGTCGCATGTCCTTTGAACCAAAACTTAGCTCCAGCGTTAAACAGAGTTGCGTGTGTTCCACACGACGCCGAGTGAATTTGCCGAAGAGCGCGTGTCAGCGAGAGGTCGCGACAAGAGAATCGCGAATTTGAGAGTTCGTAATCTGATCACGCACGATGAGTAACGCGTTCGCAAATACCGCTAGTCACGTACATCGGCTTAAGTCCTCGGGATGTACACGCGTCCGAGAGGCGGCGAGAGCGGGAGAATGAAAAACGGGCTATACGTATCATATCTATACAGACAAATGCGTGAAAAACAGTGGGAAAGATCGTGCGAAATCTGTGCGAAAATGTGAGCTTTTTCCTTCTCTCTCTGACACGAGGTCCTGGCAAGAGAACTGGATCTCTTTCGCTGGAAACAGTCGGATCCCGAAGGTTTCACGCAGGACTCTGGGATAGGCGAACACGGGAGTCCGTCGCTGTGGGATAGAGGCAAGATATATATATGGGTCATTCCATGTCAAATCGATAAATAATTGGAATCGACCCTTTTCAATTTTTATGAAATTTGATCAGGAATTTTCTTTTATCATAAAACGAAATTGTACCGACGAAAAAAAATTATAATTTTATTCTCGAAAGTTATGCAAAATTCTATATTTTACCATTTTTTTAATTTTTCAAGTTTATTTTTTAAATATCTCGAAAACTATTATAGTTAGGAAAAAATCGTTCTGGATTCCTCTTAAAGAGTATACTTGGGGCCACGAAAAAAAAGATTCGGAAAAGAAAATTTGAAAAATGATGAATTTAGAGAATTTTGCATTTTTTAAAATCGAGAAAATCCACGATCAACATTAAATTGTGGTTCCATTTTTTTTATGCAGTACCTTCTACTGATCTCAAATAGTCGTGAAATTTTCAGAATTGCATTTTTTGTTTCGAAAATATGAATTTTTTAATTTTGCTAAAAAAAAATGTTGTTCACGTTCAAGTTAAGTAAAGTTGAGCAATCATGTAATTTCGTAAAGTTGAGCAGTAAAAATTACAAAATTGAATGATTGCTGAACTTTACTCAACTTGGAGGTAAAGAAAAAAAAATTGTTATCAAAATTCAAAAATTCATATCTTATCCAAAGGAAATTTTTTAAATTTCTTTTTCCTCTACTAGAACTTTGTTTTATGATAAAAGAAAACTTCTGACGAAATTTCATCGAAATTGGAAGATTTCGTAGATTGGTAGATTCCAACTATTGGTCGATTTGACACGGATTGACCCATATATATGTGTATAAGTTGGCCATTACGAGAAAACGCGCGTGTATGAATACATGCAGTAGAGATGGACATTGTGTAACAGCCGCTTAGTCCTAATCCACGGTTAGAGCTTGGTTTCTACTAAAATTGAAGCGACACACCACCAGACACCGTAAGCCAGAGGACAACGATTCTGTCTACTCCTCACGGTGATATCACGTATGAAATGTATATCAATTTCAGACGAGCAAAAAGACGCGGAGAACGACATTTCATGCGTTAAAGCACGCAACTTACGCCCCATTGCAGTTTATAGGTCGACGTAAACCTTGCTAAAGTACATATAACGTTAGTGGCATGTAAACTCGCGTTAGGTACACCATGTGTGATAGTACGAGATTCTCTCAAGTTACGCTGAACTTGGTACGGGAGACACGAGTAGCTTCGCAACTTTCCTTCGTCGCTTTCGCCACTTCTGTCTCTGCATCTCTCTCTCTCTCTCTCTCTGTCAGGATCTATGTGCTCCAAGGACTTCCTTAAATCCCAGAGTCAGGTATATATATGTATAAGGGCCGCTGTACACTTGTAAAGACTGCTTTACAACACCGCAAAGCCAAAAAGATACTTTGCACAAAAGGTGTATGTGGGCTATGATGTAGGAAGACAGCTAGAAATCCTTGCTCATTCGAAGCATGGGCGCTTTCCCGCTAATACGGCTCTAATCCTTCCGCGGATTACTGATACATCTCTCCTTTATACTTCAAAGGAAATGAAATTTCAATTTCTTTTTCGCATTCATAAATTACGCCGAAATAATCGGGAATTCATTTGATAACGTTATTAGATTAAAAGCGATTTCGTTTTAATCGAATGGATTTTTCTGAATTCCAAATGAAAGTTTTTATAAGAAAGACATTAGGATGAATAAAAGTTTCGAAGGTTGTTTGTTAGAAAAAATGTACAGGAGCAAAAAATCCAGAAACAAAATATCCAGGAATAAGAAATTCCAAGGAATTGAACTCTAGTTCACGAGATGCGAATATTGCAAATTTTCGGAAGCTTTTTTTGCAAAATTCCCATCCTCAATAAATTCCTCAATAAATGTTTATCGACAATAAATAATTTTCTTTTTAACGCAAAGTCAAACAAGATTTTTGAAACAAAATACCAGGTTTAAAAAAAAAAGAGTAGCGAAATGTAAAATTAAATAAAAGTCCACCCCGAAAATCAATTCTGGAATAACGAAAGTTCGAAAAAGCAATCATATTGCTAAATTAGCTAAAAAACAAAAAAATGCATTAAGGGGTTCGGCCACTCTGGCATTTGCAAAAATTCGATTTTGTTTTGTTAAAAACGTAGCTTAGTATGTTATAAAATTATATTCCAAAAGGTTAGGTGCGTGAAAAATCCCTTAGTACTCGATTTTCGTATTCTAGTGCAACCCCACTTCATCCGCAGCGGGCTTTCAACAATCTTGAAAAGCGCTTATCTCAAAACTACATTTTTCAAGTTAGCCGTACTCAAAACAAATTTCAACCGATTCATTTGAAATTTTAACTGTACATTCATCATTATACGTTCTCTAAGGCAGTAAGTAGGATTTTTTCGATCGATTGCATAGTTCCTTTTTTATAAACAATTCACAGACGATTTTCTCATAGCAATTTATACTTTTTGATTCAGAAACGCGCCATCTTTTCAAAAAACATTTTAAAAATCCTACGGACTTCCATAGGACCATAGCCACTCTCATATATAATCGAAAAAACTTTGGAGCCTCTCTGTAACTCAAAAATTATAGGAACTGTTGGTACGGCCACCGACCTTCCAGAAATAAAGGCGTCATCGGAAAAATGCTGCACAGTCGCCATTTTGGCATACATCGCCGTAAAAAAATAATGTTGTATTGTCAATTAGATGTACAATAAACCGCCATTTTTGTAAGTCCGATTTATTTTATGGTTTCACTGAAAAAAATCACGAAATATGCCCTTTATTTTGGTCTGTAGAGTGGCCTGACCCCTTAATATGCATGTAACCAGATAACGCTATGAGCAGGAATCATTTTGCGTTGGGGAGATTACATTAGTGGTTGAGAGGTCCTTTGGTATGGGTATGCTTACCTCCGTGGCATACAGAAAAAGGTAGAAGGGACATTTATTGAATGGTTTTTCTGATGACATACATATGTACATGCTATCTCATAGAAAATGGAGTTCGTTTGATTGAATAAAACAAAAAAATATCTGTTTATTTTACTTCATACACCTATACCTGAGAAAGAGTTGAATTTACGGGCTCGGCTTATGAGACTTTTTTTGTAGCAAATTACTTTCTGTACAAAGTTCTCATTTGAATTTTTTTGATATATCCAATAGCTTAGACGTTACAGCCGTTTGAATAGATATTTTCATACAATATTCACTTGAAATAATGATAACGCTGAAACGGTTGAATTTACGGACATGGCTCAATGAACTTTATTGTAGAGTATCATATTTCCTATAAGAACCCACTTGGAAAATATCGCGATATCAAAATTCGCAGAATGCGGAATGAGAAATGTTTTTTTTCCAATGTTAATCAAATGGGAAACCTTCAATTTTGATTCGCGACCTCTAAATATTTTTTGACAACACCCCCCTTTCACGAAACTTGGTTTTTGGGTACCAACTAAAGGTTTTCGGGCACGATGGGTCGAAAAAAAAAGTTGCCCTGAAACGAATCACCCTAATATGCACCCCTCTCACTCTTTCTTTCTTCAACTCTTTATACCGCGAAACCCGCGCGGTATAAAGCGTTTCGCGTTTACGAGGGCGGAGAAAAAGGTAAGGCTTGTCACCGCGAGAGCGGGTGCACTCGGAAGAGCGCATCGTGCACCGTCACAGCAACAGTTTTCTCTCTATATGCAATGTGTATGTCGTTACACAGGTATGTGTTATGCTTGTGGCATCCATTGCACGTACACTGCACTCGACAAAGCAGTGACTGCGCTGCCGCACGGTACGCTATAAGCTCGGTTACTCCTCTCGGTTTTATCGTAGGCAAGGATCTCACTGACAGCCGCCAATTAAAACATGCTAACGAGCTGCTGATCTTGCGAGATATCTCGAAGCGAGCCTAATTAAACTCACCGGTAGTGGAAGGGGCAGAATTTTTCGAGAGGGATATAATATAGGGAGGGAATGAGGAGGCACACACACACACAGCGAAAGAGCGAGGGCGAAACGACCAGTCGCGAGAGTACTGAATTCTCTTTCATTCCCTCCCATTCCTCTCGTTGTCGGCGAGAGAAAAACAGCGATGCTCGAGGAGAGCGAAGAGGTGAGAGAGCGAAAAAAATTAGAGCGAAATCTAATGTTCGAGAAGCTCAGAGGGAGACACAGAGACAGAGAGAAGCGACAGGGAAAATTGCAGAGGAAAAAAGATAGAAAAATTCGAGTTCAAGTTCCGTTCAGAAATATGGCAGAATAATTTTTTCAATGGACTCGGCATTGGACGAGAAAATAAATTTCCCATATTTTATTATTTCCGCAAAAGTAATCATTATTCCTTGATGGTGAACTTTCGTGGATTTGAAAAATGGGTTGTTTTGTTTCGATAAAGTTCTGAACAGAACACACTTTTTATTTTTCGCAGAGCTAAAGAAAAAAGTTTCATGCAATTCTACTTTTGTATTTTTACACCCGGGATTAACGAAAAGTTCCTCGTGAACGGGGAAAAGAAACGAGGGATGAAAATATCGTCCACGATGATATTGCCCAAATTAAACTCACCTAAAGTCGCAAGCTTCCACTTGGGGGGACACGAAAACTCTCAAGTTATCCGATTTCAAAATATCTCACTCCGACTGAAAAAGGTAATCTCATTTTGCTGAACTTTGTCTGATTATCTTGCGCAAAGCGGTCGTTTTTTCAGTCCTATATGAAAAAAAAATCTTTGTAGGAAACTTCCTCTCTAACTCGACGTCGAAACTCAATGTATTTCTTCAAAGAATGTATCCATAACTCACAGCTCATAATTCGAGTTGTGAGTTATGGATGAGGTTCGCACAGAAAATCGTTATTATCGAGCTAAATTTCTAAAATGGATTGTCAATCGACGGCGGCTGATTGAAATCAGGATCATTCTGTTCCGTTAGATTTGGCAGCCGAATTCCTGGATAAGCGTTTAAATGAGATTAACTAAATTAAACTGAAGAGTTTTTTTTTTTAATGGACGAAACCTTCTTTTCGTTATGGTCTCGTTCGTTTTCCGGATAGATATACGACGGGGCCGGGATGAAAAGGCCAGAGAATAAGAACTCAACACTATTACAACGCTGAGAGTCTAACTCTCGCCAATATATATGTATCCATACATGTATATGTATATATATTTACACGTAGCCTAAATCTCGTATGTTTGCAGTTGGATTTGGAACTAAGCCCAGGTTTGCCCAGACAGATGCACCCACTTGCCGCCCTTAATGGCATGGCTTACGATCGCTATTCTCTCTAATTCCCTCTTTCTTTCTCTATCGCGAAAGCTTTTTTTTTTTAATTGACAAAAAAAGGTAGATTTCCTAATTAACAAAATAAACACTGAAATATTTCCTACCTTAAGAATTCAAAAATTCGCAAAAGTACTTTTTTTCTTTCCTGGAAAAATAAACAAAAAATCTCATGGGGCCCTCCGCAAGGAAGATTAATTTTTCAGGTAAAAAGTACTCCAGTTCCAAAAAGAAATGCAACTAAAAGGAGTATTTTTCAAATCATCTCAATGTACATGTGCAAACGTAACCCTTTCCTCCATTTTATTGCGCCGAACCCTAAAACACGAATCTATAGAGTATTACCAAATCCGAGTATCTCGTTCGTGTGATCAAAACTCTCAATGACCAACCCAGAGAGAGAGGGAGGAAGAGTGAGGCTTTTTTCAACCCCCCTTTTCCCCTTTTTCAACCCCTTTTCGTACATTTGCCACAGCCTCGAAGGCTCTTCTCGGACATTACATCAAACTCTCGTACGTGTGCGTGAAGATTCCCAGCTGTCGGATATGAAGAGTGTACGTGTTGAGAAATAACATTCTGTTAAGCTCCGGCACACTTGTGAGAGCGATGAATAGGATACACGAACGAGTGTTCGCCGTGGGCTATCTCTTCAAAGCCACAAAAGCAACTGGTATTAAGTATATACCTACTACTATGATAATAATCGGGATGAAAATTAATCTCTTCTCATTTCTCGCTGATCGCATGTGTCACGCAAAATCACGTTTTTATATTAATTTTTCAAACACCAGGAAGTTTTGCTTAAGGGGGTTGAGACAACGTCTGAACGCCGATTTTTGAACATAAATATAAATGGTCGTTGAATACGTGTAAACATGACCAATGGTCCATCATTTGACGCATCAAATGAAGAAATTTTTGGCGCTAGTTGGAACCCTTAAGGTACAGCGGTTCCCTCATAAATCAATTTTTAAATTTCACTGCACGATCCGTAACACTTTTCCGCAAGTGCACCCATCTTCTAGAGGAAATTTTTTAGATACATTTTCACGATTGGATTCACAAAGAGGAAAGTTTGAATTTCAATTTTTTTTTTTTACTTTGAGCGATTTTTTTTCCAAAGTTATTCTGTTTTTATTGTAAAAAAAAAGAAGAAATTTGAAAAAACCCGTATAACATGAAAACAAAGAGTATTCATGAAAAACTTCAAGATAGAAAAAAGTTGCGCCTGTTTTTGTTGACGGCAAAGGCATTTTTTCAGATTTTTTCCCAAATATTTGTTTTTCACACTTTCTGGGTCGCAGCTTGGATCATTCAATTACCATAAATCGAGAACTATGGGATTATTGATAAAATTTCAAGAGGGTAAAATACTTTATTTTACCATTTTCAACACATTGGAATTTTTTTTCAAATTTTTGTCCCTAATTTTTTTTCCAGCCTCAACTGCTTAAGCGCTGCACATTTTTTTCAGGTCCTTATTATGGAGTTAGAGGGTAATTTTTGAATTTTTGAAACAAAAAGTGGGTGAAAAATTCAAAAAGTGGCCTGTAACTCTATAATAAGGCATTTCGACGCTGACTCGGTCCAATTATGTGATATTTTGCAAAATTCCTCAAATGTTGCGGGTTTGTCATACGAGCGCCTCTGTTCTACAATTTGTTCGACGTGGATGTAATATATGTATAGTCTTGCGGTTAATTACAGTCCTGAAACTAAACGTATAATTTTCCGTCTCTGTGGCTTGATTAGAGCCACTAATTTATTCCCAATTCAACTCACACGTCGTGTACATTTATATAAATCTATAATGAAAAAGTGCGGGTCAAAGAGAATTGATTACGATAATTCGTTAACGACCACGTTCTCGTATTCTCCTGCCTCTCTTCCCCGACTATCTCGTCATATCTACGTATAATCGCCGAGTGAGAGGGGACTTGAATGAGGTGCCCACCCCTTCACTATTCAGCGATATGGGTATATATATATATATATATATATATATATATATATATATATATATAATATGCTTGCAGTGTCTACGCTCTCTGTACTAATACGTTATAGAACCACGCAGTGTGATAGAGATCCGTCTCCTGTAATTTCGTGTTCACAATGCCTCGCCTGATTGGGACTCCACCCTGTGTATGTTACACATATATCGATATATGTATGTATATAAATGTGTATGTGTATGTTTATGGATATAGCAAAACGGGGTACATTGGCGTCCTGCTTCGTGCAATCATTGTACAGATACGAAATGGTCGTTCGAGAAGAGGAGAGGGTGAATATGGAACCCCCTAGCATCGAATATGCCGGAGGACCACGACGATTCTCTTCCCTGTGCTTCATGAATACCCCAACGTGTTGAGAAGACTGGGGTTAGTTGACGCATTTTCATTTTATTTTCAATATAAATAGAAATTTGCACTACCGGCGAAAAGTTTCCGGACAAAACTTTAAAAAAGGTCTGGAACGTTTTTTTTATGTTATTTCGCCGGAAGTCAACGTAGACTAATTTAACAAGCGGCATTTTAAAGGGGAAATATTCGGCTTCATTTCCCGATTTTTTAATTATTCAAACAAATTATTCTTAGATTTGGACTAATTTTGAAAAAAGCTTTTTTTCGCCCTTTTTGCCCTCTCTTCAGGTGCACCCATCTTCTGGAGGAAATTTTTTAAATACATTTTTACGATTGAATTCATAAAGGGGAAAGTTTGAGTTTCAATTTCCTTTTCTTTAAACTTTGAGCGAGTTTCTTTTCCGAAGTTATTCTGTTTTTTGTGAAAAAAGAGGAAATTTGAAAAATCCCGTATAACACGAAAACAATGAGGATTCGTGAAAAACTTCAGGATAGCAAAAAGTTGCATCTGTTTTTGTTGAGTTCAGAGGAATTTTTTCAAATTTTTTTTTTCAAAATTTTGTTTTCTTATGTTGAGACTGGAAAAAGAATTAGGCAAAAAAAATTGAAAAAAATTCCAATGTACTGAAAATTGGAAAATAAAGTATTTTTCCCTTTTGAAATGTTATCAATAATCCCATAGTTTTCGAGTTATTGTAATTGAATGATCTGAGCTCCAACCCAGAAAATGAGAAAAAAAAAATTGGGAAAAAAAATCTGAAAAAATTCCTCTGCACTCAACAAGAACAGACGCAACTTTTTGCTACCCTAAAGTATTTCATGAATCCTCTTTGTTTTCATGTTATACGGGATTTATTAGATTTCCTCTTTTTTCAAAAAACAGAATACCTTCGGAAAAAAAAATCGCTCAAAGTTTTGAAGCTCAAACTTTCCTCTTGATGAATCCAATCGTAAAAATGTATTTAAAAAATTTCCTCCAGCAGATGGGTGCACCTTTTCGCTGGTAGTATATGTCATAATGCTATTTGTATTAATTTCTGTTTTTTTTTTCATTAATTATTCATTTTGATTTTTTGTACAGAGATTGATACGAAACTTCTCTATCGGTCGATTGATTTTTTGTATGGGCATCAAGTTGTGACAGTTCTGGTGGATCAAGTAAGATAACCAGCCCGAGTTATATTAAATATTAAATATATGAAATGGACTCTAGGACTTGTATATAATATAAGAACTTACTCTAGAGATCTCAATCGAACGTACAATGATTTTAGAAGCTCAGCGATGGAATTAAGGCTTTGAAATCGAGATCACTACTTTCAAATACAGTGGAACCTCAGATAACTCAATTCGTCGGGACCGGAAACCTCGCATCATTCAAATTTCCCCTTTATTCTCCCACTCACATTCTTAAAAGCTCATGCGTACTGTTTTTTACCTACCAGCGAAGTTTACCTCACATTATTAATACGTTTTAGGCACATTCATTACTTAGTAAAATTCATATTTTCCCGAGAATTCATATTTTCGCGAGAAAATTTGACAGGTTGAGGTTATGTTACTCTGTGTAACACACAGTCAAGGTTTGAAGTGGGGAGAAACGGCGATAGGGGAATTTGAGAAATCCGAGGTTGTTGCCATGGTAACGAGTTGAGAAATCCGAGGTTTTGAGTTATGCGGGGTTGAGTTATCTGAGGTTCTACTGTAAGCAGTAATGTTTTTGATGGGTTTTTTTCTGGTTGCACATAACTTATCTATTATTTGGGTTATAAAAATGGCGTTTTTGCAGTTTACTTTTAATTTTGTTACTTTTAACGAACTGAGATCCCGTTAATGCGTCAAGTAACCCCAGTCTCCTCTACAGATGTAAATGATGTGTATGTAAATATATGTGTTCATATATGTATATATGAATAGTTGACGGTACCTCTATATATACGATTCTATTAGATACGATATAGTTACGGAGATTGTGGCTCGATATTCGGACCGCAGATCTACGAGGCCTCTCTCCAGGCCTCTCTCTCTCTACACGTACAATGTCTCTGTAACGAGATGATTACAGGGCTTCCGAAAGCTGACGCGGTGGCGTCAACGCTTCGGGTGTATAAATCGCACTACAGGGTGTCACAAATCGCTCATTAGCATGAATTTTTTCTGAATTTCATTTCACGCGAAAGTATTTTCGATCATTAATAATTTGTCTCGGTTCTATAATTCATTAATTGCAAATTTATTGGCGATCGATTAGAATCGAGTCATTGCAAAAGCATGCAATTGCTGGATAATAAAAGTTCAGCCTATATTTGGAAATAAATTTTCGAGCAAAAAATATATGGATCTAGGCGGGGCATTGTTGAAGAGTAGAAACAGCAAATGAAAATATAAAAATCACTCTATATACGATATGAGAGTTGCGCAAAACTTTTTCCCTCGTTTATCATATTCGCGCCAACTTTTCACTCGAAAAACTCAGCTGAAAAATTCCGTTCGCGTGTATTTGGCACTACAGCGTACCTCCGAGATTCAGGAGTTTACTTCACGAGGGAAACGGAGGGGTTGTAGATCTGCGAGGGCTGTTGAAGGGCGATGAGAACGGCTGGGAAACAAGAGAAAACGCGGGATGGTGAAGACAGGAATCCTTTTCGAACCCTCGAAGAGACCTTTTCCTCTTTAGAGCCTCAGGATTCGACAGCGTTGCGAGCCCAGCTGAGGAGATCCTTTTCTGTGGCAGCAACGAACACTTGGCGAATATATTCGACCATATTGTGCCAAAGATATATCCGTAAATGCTACATACACATATACAACATATACATAAAGGATTCCTTCTTCACGGATTCGCTCAATTTTTGGGGTCACTGAAAATATCTCAGACATTTTTATGAAATCATCCCAACTATTTATTTAAAAAAATCTACTTCTAAATTTCTGATTTTGCCTAGAAATAAATTCGACAAATTATCGTCGACTCTAATTTTACTGGGGAATCAGATAAAAAATGATTAAGACATCAATTAAAAAATTGGTTAGTTTTTTGGTGTTTTTAAGTAGAACCATAGTCAAAAGGTTCAAGTAAGCAATTTGAAAGTCTGAAAAAAATCAATGTTTTTTTTTATAATTTGAACTACCGTCCAAAAATTTATCTGTTGAATAGGGTAGTCCTGTTGACGTGGAATGCCTCATATACAGCGTGAGGGGGAATCACAGCTGACGTATTCGAGCGGCCTGGTCGAAAGAAAGCTACAGGCGTTCGAGGCTCAGAACGTCTTCGATTTTATTTCGTTCAAGCAAGCTCTGAGAGGCCATCCAATGATATAGAACGTATATCCCCCTATCCGCTCTCACCCTCCAGCTGTATACTTATCCGACACACCCGGCGCCTGAAGAAATCGTGGTAAGAAGCTTTTTCTCATTACACCTACTCCTCCACTTTTCTCTCCCTTCCTATACGTCCCTCAACGTACGCTTTACACTCCTGATATGGCACATAGTCTCCTCATCATATTGGAATATACTTGTTTTGCTTCTCTATATTTTTTAAAGAATTTTTTGCATGTTTGTCCAACAAAAGCTGACCCGACGCAAATGGAGGTCAGGTTTGGTTAGGTCACGTAGACCCGGGTAAGGATGCTTTGAACCATATTAAGAGGGCGGGGTTGTTATGCATATGAAAAGTAGGGACAGCTTGAAAAATTTTGGGAATTCTTGAGAATCATCAGAAATTTTAAAATATTTTTTATTTTTTTCAAAATTAAGTCAACTATCCTTTTACAAATATTCTGCACGTTAGAATTAGCACATTTTTTTCAGTTAAAAATAAAAAATGAAATGTTTGATCAGATTCTCTTCAAACTAAAAGAGATTCGTTTTGCAATTATCCAAAATCAGTCTATTCTAAATTTGGGGGACGGAAGGTCACGGAGTTGCGAAATCAGCAATGCGCAACAATTCGGGTCACATCAGGCTGAGTTTATTCGGATTCGGTTGGATTTCCTTTTGACCAGGAAAATAATAAAGTACGGCACTTACACGAGAGGCATGCATAGATTACTTTGGCATGCATAGATTCCGCGCTATCGATTTCCGATGGTCAAACTGCGCGACTCATTACACTTTCATGAAATCGAATATTCTATGTACCTGCCCAGAATTTATATATATATATGTATACTATATAAAACGTACGATATTTTCACATGGTAACGGAAATATCGGTCGTGCACACACACATAGATTTATCATACTTGCATAACATATAAACCGTGCTAAATTATCGATGAATATTCCTATCGATGCCGCTGAGCCCGTAAATCCCTCAAATGAACGTATGTATCATTAATACCGTTATGTATTAATTGGGACACGATTGTCAAGGCAATGTGGATTAAATAGATTTTTGGCACTCATGACTAATTGAATGATTCATCTTGTTATCGCCCATATTTATTTAATCGTCAGGTTAAGCCCAAAAACATTATTCGAATTGTAACAGCATGAGAATTTTCGAAAATGAGCAAAAACGAACTGACCATTGCAATTGAATAGAAAGCTTTCATTGGTACGAATGTATCCTGTACGTACACGGAAAAAATGGTTAGTTAGGACAACCAACAGATTACTAGTTGGGTATATGTTGGTTACCCTAACCATCTTAAAACAATAACACTGGTCAACAAATTTTGAGCAGCTAACACCCAATAAGAAGGTTTTTACTCACTTTTTGATGATTTTTCGTTAACTGTGAAGTTCGATTTCCCTTCGTTGGTCATCACGGCCATCTCTCCCGGACTTCCTATGTTTGTCCTAAAACAGAAGAATGTAAATAATTTATAATGTGACTATTTTCAATTTTCGATATACTTTCTATATAGTCATAATAATTTGTATCATTTGTCGCAGTCGATAATCATAAAAGTATCATTGTATCTTTTTTCTATAATGCAAATTCGAAGTATCAAGAGCATGCAAAAACGACCGTGTTTTTCACGGAAAAAATGGTTGATTGGGACAACCAACTGATTATTAGTTGGGTGTATGTTGGTTACCGTATGAGTTTATGCAACTAGTGAACACAACTGACTTGATTAGTCATCCTAACTAATAAAATAATATTCAGGAGGGTAAAGAATGAACAACGAATTTTATAGATATACTGTAGCCAACTATATGATCCATATCTGCAGATTTGTCAGTACCCCAAAAGTCCGCCAGGTGGCTTCCTCTCGCACAAACGAACTTTCCCCTCGACGCTTATAACCCTTCCAAGTTCGTCTATGTTTGATATCCTTATTTTTTAGTATGGATATATAATACTTTGCGGCAAAACGCAAGTTGGTCGAATCCGAAATGGATTCCAATAAAAAGTCTTTTCCTATATGTAGTGACAAAGTCTTCGTATGTATAGCGACATTTAAAGATTGAAATATTTGAAAATATTGTGTAGATATTTTTAAAAATTATAATAAACCACGAGCAAAATAGTTGATACAACCATTTCACTCGTGGTTGGCCGAACTCAAAATTAGTTGGTCTGCCATTTATAAACCAACCATATAAAAATCGTTGATCCAACCAATTTTTCGTCTGGCGATCAGAGCACTGAGATGGTTGAGTCTACTAATTTTGTTTGTTTCCAGAGCTAAGACGTTTTTTCGTGTATATTGTTTGGTTACACTTCAAAATCATCCTTAGATGAGGAATCTCGTGAAAATGGGAAATCGCCCTGGCTAATCCTGATCGGAAAAAGCGGTCTGAAACTCGCCATAGAGTATACACACGATGGGTTATATCCGAAAAATTCCGATAGTCCGCGCGGGCAAACTCGATTAAAACGAGCGTTAAGCGATCGAGTCGATGCCGTACGGAAAAGTGGAGGGCACATCGTCGAGGGAAGAGTGAGCCCACGAGCTTTTGCACACACACACACACACACACACACACACACACACACACACACACACACACACATCGCTTAATAGGGTGTGATAGATCGAGTAAATTGCATCGGTGCTAATGGGATTGCACGCGATGGTGCTATAACCATTACCGCGGCCATAGGGAATGGTATTCCCGCGTCGTTGCAGCCAAAACCATGCCGCGCTGTACCCGTTTCCCTCTCTCTCTCTCTCTGTATATCTACGAGTACCATATACATATGCTATATGTATTTATATAATACATATAGCGGCTATCACCGTTCCAGCATGGCCCGTAGGGCACGTGAGTATTAGCTCTGTGCTTCTGTGCTTTTGCTTCGAGCCAACCTATTCTACTATTCTTCTCTCGCTCGCTTCGTTTCTCCCTCTCGACTACTCTGGCCGTGTGTATGGGTCGGCCATGCGAAAGAGATAGAACTCTCATACAGTCCTGATAACAAGCCATGTAACTGTGTTAATGAGGCGATATTACAGGAAAAATATCAGCAATGCCCTGTTTAGCACACGATAACCGGACACCCTCGTTTTCTCGATCTCCCCCCTCCGCTCGAATAAACGCGACTCTTGCGTAATTAGGCTTACCGAGAAATTCTCGTGTTAAACTCGATGGTGGAACTCGTTTTCGATCGAGATAATGATGCAGAATTATTTGATTTTAAGAAAACGTCATTAATGAGGACTTCTGATTTATAATGGCACATTTACAGCTCTGCAACTTATTTTTCACTACCAATTAATAAGTTACCGTATAAAATATCTGCCAAACGTTTTGATAGCCTTACCAAATAACAAACCTACCGGAATGAATCTGTACCAAATAATAACTCAAATAAAATCTCCAACACAAAATCTCTCTATAACATTTGACAGCGCTCCCATTTTTTACAAGTCTACAAGTCTTTCTGTGATCTTTATTTCTGTGATACCCTATTTACCGACTGTGTTTTTTCATTAGGGCAAGCTTCAGTGTCGGTAAGTGACCGGCCAAGTTGACAAGCCGGAGAGCTGTCAAGTAGTAGAGATTTTGTGGTATTTCCGTTAGAGAAATAAATGATGGAGCTGTAAATGTGTCTTTATAATTAGTTACGATTACATAATGATGGTAATTCATTTACATGGAGAACTATAAAACGGGGTTACTTTGTTGGTGTTTCGGAAGTTTTTTGGTCGTAACTTTTTTTTAACGTCCAAAATTAATTTTTTTTTGCTTGAACAGAATAATGTGTCCTTTAGCTATAAAATGTATAACAATAGAAGGCCCACCAGACCCTCACAATTTTATATATTTAGAAAAAAAAGCCAAAGTAACTCCGAGTGTGGGGCTACTTTGGAGAGGCATTGAAATGCAACTTATGTCAAAGATCCACATCTTAAATGCAGCTTTGACATAATTTTGATAAAAAACAATAATATTTCATACATTTACATGAAATTAAATGAAAAACAACGATTTTTGACAATGAATTCGTTATTTTTATTGAAGAAATATTTTACATAAAAATACCAAATACTTAGGACCGAATTTTAAGCTCTTAAGATCAAACTTGAGATCAAACTTTCTATTGAACTCAAATTTGAATTTTAGTTCGAACTCAAGTTTAAATTTAAGATGAATCTTAATTTTGAACTTAAGTATCATTATAAGTTTATACTTATGTTCAAACTTTAATGCGAACATCAAATCGATCTTAAGTTCAAACTTAAATTGGGTTTGAGGTTTGACCTTGAGATCCATCTTGAGCATGAACTTAAGTTCGATCAAACTTCTTTCATCGCCTCCCTCAACCGTGTTATTTTAAATTAGTTTTGAAAATGATTAAGTACAATCAAACTTGAGTTTAAGCTTAAGATGTATCTTAAGTTTGAACTTCAAACCAAATTTAAATTTGAACTCAAGATCGATCTGAAGTTCGCACTAAAGTTTGAACTTAAGTATGAACTTATAATGGCACTTTAGTTCAACTTACGATTCATCTCAAATTGGAACTTAAGTTCGATCTTAAGTTCCAACTTTTGAGTTCCATGGAAATTTCAATCTTAGGGTAGGATTTGTGACTTGAAATTCGGGCCTTACAGATGTAACAGACGTTGGAGTGGTTCTTCTTGCCCTTCTTTATTCCCTTCATGCGAATGGCATCATCGATTGTTCGGACATCTTGACTTGTTATACATATCTGTGTACTTGGTTTATGAATGACTTTTTTTCCTCTTCTACCCACTCCCCACACCCCCTCCTATCCCACAAGGTCACGAGGGTTCACTGCGCACATGTTTTTACCGTATTTTGCTGCTCGTCCAAAGTAGCCCCAAGAATCAACAAAGTAACCCCCAAAGTCAAAGTAGCCCCGTTTTACGGAACTTCCTTTGATAAATGATAATTTGGGAAAAAAATATTATGATGATAAATTTCGAGAATGTAACTTTTGTTTGTTTTTCAAAATTGTTTCCCTTTTTCGTGACAACTTAAAATTTATCAGAGAATCCTGAATCCAGCCGTCATCGAAACTCCCATTTGTTTATAAAACTTTCACTTCGTTGCGCAAGACGATGTAAAAAATGGTTGTTAAATTTCGTCGATACGGGACGAGCCGAATTCAATCGGAAATCACGATAATGAAGCATGTCGCAAACATGCGATAAGCTTGTCATACGTATCTATTATCCTGCACGTCACGTTGACTCCGAGTGAATATGATGAGAATGTCCTCTAGCTTGCACGGTATAATGCGGATGACTGATGGAATGCAACGTCAACCGGAGTACGTTGAACGAACGGTGGGGCGATATAGGACAGGATAAATAAGAGAGATGAGCGACGGGGCAGATGGGGTTGAACGGGATATATGTCTGGGTAATGGAAGAACACAAGCATGTCTAGTATACGTCTGTATACAGGGTAGCGATAGTTACAGCAGCGACAAAGTACGCGATGGTGACGGGATATGCGTGCATGAAGCTCGTCGTCATAAGCCTTGTTCATCCGTAGGCAAAAAGGGTCGAGGGATCGTCTGTATCATGACGACGGGGATGGAAAAATTGAAATGGCAAACAGAGTCCTCTGTCTGTCATTGATAAAAGCCAGTGAAAATAATGGAAGGCGGAATAAGGATGAAATAGTTTCGCAGACAGTTGTGATGATGAAGAATCTGGATTTCAGCGGTGCATCGTCGAAAAATTGTGAAATAGCAGAGGAGGCATGATAAAAAAGAGAAAATAAAGTGGTAGCGACGAAAAATCTTGCAAAGACAGGAAAGATCGTAACAGAGGATTCATGGTGCTGCGGAAGACCAATTGGTTCCCCTCGACGTTCAATTGAAAAAGGACGAGGAGGAAGAAGAAGTGCAGAGGATGATGTGCGAACATACATGGAAGGAAATCGATGACAGCTATGAAGAAGCGGAACGAACACGAGCTACGACACACGATGGAGAGCGTTGGAGGACACGAAGAGCATCGTGCGTGGATCCGTTCGTTTGTACTTGGCGGATGGTTATGATGGCAAGGACGTGGAGAGTCGTTGGTGACAACGCGATAGACAGAAGAGTAAGAGAGAGGTTCAGCGAAGGGGTGATGGAATCGGTCGATGAGCATATGACGCTGAAGAACTGGCAAAGGATGGTAAGAGAACTACGAGGGGTTGAAGAAACGACCGATGAAGCTCTCTTCCTCTGTCTCGTTTTTCATTCTCAATCTTCCCTTCTCTCCCCTCGTCGACGTCTCGCTCTCGCCAACGAATTCGAGGGACGTTTCGCTGTCTGGTGTACAAGCACCAGAATCATTGACATTTAGCGGTGAACAAAAACCCGGAGACGAAGGAACAATGCCTATCGAATTCTTTGTCTGAACGGAGTGAGCACGAAGGATTTTTAATAACGGCGAAAAATAATGGAGATACCGCTTCGTCTGCATTGGTGGGAGAGAGGGTGGAAGGAAGACCGTTCATAAAAACCTACCAATGGTGTCCCATGGCAGTGGTCTTCATTAGGATCCGCGTGAGAGCGAGCGAGCGAAGCGCGGCAGTGATCAAATGCTAGTCTAGTCACCGGGGGAACCACCAAACCAGCATCCCCCGTTTACTCTTCCCGCGTCGTTGCTGTTGCCGATGTGTCGCCGCGCCCGATGAGAGGGTTGGAAGGTTTGACAAATACCGGTCGATGTGATGCTCTCGCTCGTGGGTGAACGAGGCATCCCCCCCCCCCCCCCCCGATGCCGTCAAAAAGCCACTGGCAACAGCGCGACATCCAAAACCATTCGGATATACCGCGCTGTTAAGCCACGTTCCTGGGGTTGATGTATTGCTCGATGCAAAGGCCGCGTAAGCGCGAAAAGGCTTGACGTCCGGAAGCAGCAAAAATTGGCAAAGAAAAAGAGGGAAACCCAGAGTAGGGCGCATAGCTAATCACGAGAACAAGAGCTTCACAGTCCAAACGGAGCCGATGATGCGCTTTTTTTCGTGAAGCCTGCGGAGTCATATCACACCCGAAAAGGCATCCTCGCTCGGTGCGTCCACTGCGACGCGTCCCGAGGCGCCGTACCACATTTTTTTTTGGGCCCAGTGATAAAAAAGAAACAGAACGAGGAAAGCGTGAAAAAGAGAGAAGTAAAAATGGAGCAAAATGAAAGGGACGGTGTAGGCAATCTCAACATCCTGCTGTTGCTGTCCCGGGGCTTGTGATTCTGGACCAAAAAGCTTTCGGCGGCCAAATCTACAGTGAAAAAAAAGCGAGTGACAGAGAAAGATAGAGAGAGAGAGAGGCAAACGAATGAAAAGAGAATGGAGAAAACCGAGAAAATTTTGTTTCGGAAAGTTAGGTATATATATCGCGAAGTGGGAGGTGGGAGTTTCGCGGAAACGATAATTACCGGAATAATTGAGTTATGACCGCCGGGCTGGAGTCTCCCTGGAGAGCCAAGCACCATAGAACGCGCCAGGGAAAATGCCTAGGGAGAACATGAACTCTTGCGGAGAGATTTAATCGAGCCTTGGTTAACGAAATTCACCTCCGCAAAGTTGAACAAAGGTGTTAAAACTAGTTTCTTTTTTTTTCTCGGCGATCTGTTGCCCCCTCTCTCATCCGTTATAGCTATCAAGTCCAGTACTGGAAACAAAGTGTGAATTCAAAAATAGCGCAATAATACATCTCTTCCATTTTTCATGAAGATTCATGCTCTTTATGGAATACCAACCTGGACGCTGCGTTCGTTTCTGACCACTGAGACAGGATGTCTGCTTCGAGGGTGTCGTGGACACCGGATAAATGCGCAGGTCGGAATTGGGTGAATTTTTGAAGGTGAAAAAGTCCAGATATATTGATGCGTGTATTGAGGGGCTGATGAAAGTACTCATGAAAGCCTGGACAAAGGCTTTTAGGAACCACGTCTCAGCCTAAAATTCTTTTTCTCTGTCGTCAGTCAGTGAGTGAAAGAGGAGAAACAGAGATGTCGGAGAGAGGAAAAAAGCGAGGCTTTCACCCAGAAAAAAGATCTAGTACATTTAACTAAATCCTAGCCAAGCCAAATAATTTTTTTAGTTGTAGGCCAGCCTAATGCAACTCTATTCATGTCAACGATTTTTGTTTTTTTTTATGACCTACTAGGAAAATATATTGCGTTCTAATAAATTTTTATTTAATATTAATAAATATTATTTCAAACTGAACAACTATGGATTTAAATGAAATAATTTTATTTTTAATATTTACACAATATATATTTTTAAACATTTCAATCTTTGAATGTATAGCTTATGTATACTATGAATGTATGAATATATAGCTTTCTTTAACAGAAGGGAAAAGAAAAAGACCCTTTTTTATGGGAATCCTTTTCGGGGATTCAACCATCTTGCGTTTTGCCGCAATGTTCAATGTATAAAATATCCATACTGAAAAATATCACTATCGCGTATCTGTGTGAAGACCAGGCACGAAGAAGCCCAGGCTTTTACTCTTTCGGAGCGCCAAAGCTCAGTGCGAGAAAAAAGCATTTTCTATCCCTCTCGGCGAAATGGAAGGGTACAGAATGACGAAAAAAACGAAGGCCAAGGTATAGGGAATCGAATGGAAAAAAATCGTGTGAGGCGAGAATAAAAACGAGGCAAATCTCGGTCGGTTCACAACGAAACTAATGAAACGAGAAAGAATAATAAACATGAAACCTGTACATATATTTGGCGTTTCGGTAAAGGCGTAAAAACTAAAAAAAGCGTTTCGCGGAAAAATATATGCAAGATATTTGACATCCATCAATGGCAGCACAATAAAAAAGTGGCATTGTATTATATTATACATATAAATTTTTTTTTAGTCAACGACGAGAAGTTGTCCTTCCAACTAGAAGAGGCTAGTCCCACTTTGGAGTAAACTTACTTATTACAGAAATTAATATTTTTGAAATTACTTTGTTCAAGAACTGGATCATTCCATACAAAAACTAAAATCTTGCGTTTTGCCGCAATGTTCAATGTATTAAATATCCATACTGAAAAATAAGGATATCAAACATAGACGAGCGTGGAAAGGATATAGGCTATAGGATATAGGATATAAGATATAGGATATAGGATATAGGCGTCGTTTGTGCGAGAGGTAGCCACCTAGCGGATTTTTGGAGTACTGACAAATCTGCAGATATGATCGGATGAGATTACGGGTGAATAGGTATTTAGTAACAACGAATAGAATTTTTCTTCAACGCCTGTTTCTCGATTACAGGGAATTCAAATAAATAAATAAATATAGTGGAAGTAAATATCGCCCAAAATTGGATGGAAATAAAATTTTCTTTAAAGTAACTAAAAAATAATCAAATAAACGATTATTATAGTACCTACGACTAGATCTTTTTTCTGGGTGTTCTTTTGCGACCAGATTCTCGTAACTTCTCGTGACCCAACTCGTATACCAGAGGCTCACTTTTTATTCTGTTCCTCATACTAGAGACATCGTCTTTCACGATAAACACTCACCGTGTCTACTTGCCTGAACTTTCGTATCCCTGTGCCCGTGTTTCTGGTGTCTCGTTGAGTTAGCGTAACCGGAATATGCGCTTGACATACACACGAAACCGCGTCTGTACGTGCGGAAAGAAAAGAAACACGTTGCAGAAGTTGTTTATTCGCGTGGTAAGACAAAAGTGAGTATATATATACGGACCCAAGACTGTGTTTTCGTCGACGACAGTGGTAGTACATAATCTTGGCTGTATGGGACACTTGGCTCAGGACCACGTAACTCATGATAAGAATGAGTTAAATGGAGATATACAGGGAATCGAGCTCGGGGAGACGCGTGGAGTTTGTGAATTTCGAGCTTAAGCGCTGATAAATTCGTCCATTCGCAACTGGAAAGTCGCCCTTGGAAAATTTCGGTCTCATTTATTTGCCGGGTAATTTACGATTCGTGCGGGGCCAAATTAAATCGTCCGGACAGTTTCACCCGCCACCAATTACATCGTTGAATAAAAAATAAAAAAAAGTACTCAACCCAGTGAGATATACGCGATGCTTTGGCGCGATGCGCGTGCGCTTGTGTTTGCGTGTGAGCGCAAACGCGCGTTTAATCATCCACGCTGGCTCCACTATAAGCATCGACGGGGGCAAGTGCTCTCTTGCGTATGCTATATCCATATCACGCTGCGGATATTACATTGACGCTGCAGATTACTCGATCGGCGAGGCGTACCATCGTTTGCTCAGCGCATATTATTACACTTTCGCGCCCGTCGGCCTCGTGCTCGCGAAAACCACACAAAATCTCCTCTCCTGCTTTCTCTCTTCGACCCTCTCTCTCTCTCTCTCTCTCTCTCTCTCGCTATATATACATATGTATGTATACCTCGTATATGGCAACGTCAAATATTTAACCGACTGGCGGCACGTCCAACGAGAATACCAAAATTTCGGAGGATCGATGCGAGGGTATCTCAAGGTTTATGAACGAAAATGCAAACGTACGTGATGCGCAAAGGCCTTTGCAAAAACTAGGCAGATACGTTTTCGTTTACACGAAAATATGAACTTGTGGTTTCGAAAAGTTTCCGGACAAAACTTCAAAAAAGGTCTGGAACGTTTTTTCATGCCATTTCGCCCAAAGTCAACGTTGACTAATTTAACAAGCGGCATTTTAAAGGGGAAGAATTCGGCTTCGTTTCCTCATTTTCTAATTATTTTTACAATTTGTTTTTAGATTTGGACTCTATTTTGAAAATAGTTGTTTTTCACCTTTTTCCCCTCTCTTCAGGTGCAGCTATCTTCTAGAAGAAATTTTTTAAATACTTTTTTAAGATTAGATTCATAAAAAGGAAAATTTGAGCTTCCATTTTTTTTTTCATACTTTGAGCGATTTTTTTTCCAAAGTTATTCTATTTTTTTGTGAAAAAAGAGGAAATTTAAAAAATCCCGTATAACATGAAAACAAAGAGGATTCATGAAATACTTCAAAATAGCAAAAAGTTGCTCCTGTTTTTGGTGAGTGCAGAGAAATTTGTTCAGATTTTTTTTTTCCCAAGTTTCATTCCTTCGTTTTCTGGGTTGGAGTTCAGATCATTCAATTACCATAACTCGAGAACTATCGGATTATTGATAAAATTTTAAGAGGGGAAAATACTTTACTTTACCATTTTCAACACATTGAAATTTTTTTTTCAAATTTTTGTGCCTAATTTTTTTTCCAGCCTCAACATGAGAAAACAAAATTTAAAAAAAAAATCTGAAAAAATGCCTCTGCACTTAACAAAAACAGATGCAGCTTTTTGTTATCTGGAAGTTTTTCACGGATCCTCTTTGTTTTCGTGTTATACGAGATTTTTCAAATTTCCTCTTTTTTCACAAAAAACAAAATAATTGTGGGAAAAAAATCGCTTAAAGTTAAAAAAAAAAGGAAATTGAAGCTCAAACTTTCCCTTTTATGAATCCAATCGTAAAAATGTATGAAAAAAAATTCTCTGGAAGATAGGTACACCTGAAGAAAGCGGGAAAAAAGGCGAAAAACAGCTGTTTTCAAAATGGAGTCCAAATCTAAAAACAATTAACTTGAAGAACTTAAGATATCACGTCAGCCGTGTTGAGAAAAGTAGTTTTGTGAAAAACTACTTGCTACGTTACTAAAATAGCTATAACTCCGTGAATTATTAGAATTAAAAAATTTCCTTTCGAGAATCCATCCTTGAAGATCCAAACTTTAAGAATATGCGAAAAAAAGATTTTTCCAAAATTCACAATACTGCCTTAATGACTTATCATCGCGATCGGCCATCAAAAAATTCGAAACACATTAGACTTCCCTCCTCGAATTGTCAAAATTGAAATTCATGAGACTTAAAATTCATGAAATTGGAATTGAATTTTTCAAATTGCTTTCAGCAAAACCTTTAGGATTCAGTGTCTTCGAGAAACTGAAGATTTACTCGATAATGGCAACTACCAATGCATGCATTTTTTATTCACGTCCTTTTTTGACAATTTCCACGCCATCACTTCATCTTTCCCTCTCTTTTTCTCGATAGGCTCTCAGCTGAGAGTCAGTAACTCAGTTTGGGTTGGGTATTCATCGACAGAGGGTGATATTGGAAAAAGAGAGAGAGAGAGAGAGAGAGAGAGAGAGAGAGAGAGTCGTTTGCTGCAAGGGATACAGTGAATATATCAAGGTCTCCAGATGCGTCCACCTACGACCCAGTTAGGGGTCGAGGCTGTTACTCTCTCATCGAGGATAACGTAAGAGGGAAAAGAAGACCTCTGTATCCGTGTATATAGACGGATCTACGTACATGCCATATACAGGAGGGGTGTGTGTGTGTGTGTGTGTGTTTGACACGGGGGCTTTGTGTGCTGGTGCCCGAGACTCCGTGGATTCATAACTCTTTTCGCGAAAATGGAACGAGCTACGAAAGCATGTATGTATATATGTATATATGAAGGACGAGGAAAGGGGTTTGGAAAAAAAAGCCAGAGAGATCCTTTCAGAAGGACCATTTTCGACGTCGTTCGGTCTCGCACCCCCGCGGCGAGCTTCTTTCCTCCGCAAAAAGCGCACATACAGTGGCTCGTATCATACATATTTTTGTGTGTGTGTCAGTGTGTATATGTTGATGTACACCAGCATATTGGTATCGTAGCACAAAACTCCGTGAAAAAGTACAGAATAGAATAGGGTTGGTGAAGCGTGTAGTCCTGATATCACTATCGCGTATCTGTGTGAAGACCAGGCGCGAAGAAGCCCAGGCTTTTACTCTTTCGGAGCGCTAAAGCTCAGTGCGAGAAAAAAGCATTTCCTACCCCTCTCGGCGAAATAGAAGGGTACAGAATGACGAAAAAAACGAAGACCAAAGTATAGGGAATCGAATGGAAAAAAATCGTGTGAGGCGAGAATAAAAACGAGACAAATCTCGGTCGGTTTACAACGAAACTAATGAAACGAGAAAGAATAATTAACATGAAACCTGTACATATATTTGGCGTTTCGGTAAAGGCGTAAAAACTAAAAAAAGCGTTTCGCGGAAAAATATATGCAAGATATTTGACATCCATCAATGGCAGCACAATAAAAAAGTGGCATTGTATTATATTATACATATAAATTTTTTTTTAGTCAACGACGAGAAGTTGTCCTTCCAACTAGAAGAGGCTCGTCTCACTTTGAAGTAAACTTACTTATTACAGAAATTAATTTTTTTGAAATTACTTTGTTCAAGAACTGGATCATTCAATACAAAAACTAAATTCATTTAAATTTTTTATTTCTAATGATTTGTTTTTTAATAGAATTAGCTCTGAGAAACGATTATATCTGCGAATTTTTTCAATTTTTTTTTGTTGCAGCAAAATTTAGAAGATACTGGGAGTTATTTGACAAGTTCATCCCAAAACATACTGAATTTTGTTTGACATTTTTCCAACACTCGTGAGGCTTTCTCCGTGAAAAAAAAATAAGGGTCGAGAAAGCTACTTGAACTTAAAAAAATGAGAGATCAAATACAAGCTTATCGAACTTTCCCTTTTTTTCATCGACAGGCTGAAATTAATTAAATTGGAAACGATATTCCTAACGAGGAGTAAAATACAGAGTGGAGCATCGACAATAACAACAAATGCAATGAAAGTATTTTAACAGCAGCCGCGTGATTGTCATTCACGTTTGTTTATCGAGGAATCACGATTTCCGTTGCATATAAAAATAAATTTAAAAAAAAGAAAGAAAACTGTTGCTTCTCTTCTCGGCTCGAAATATAACCTCACGATGCTTCCGTAACGCCTGGAATCGGCGAGACACGTTGCGCCACTCTCGACTGTACAAATATATGCATACAAGTGTATGCTAAAATGTGTGGGTCCTTTTGTTTGCCAACAGTCGATACACACATGTACCGTATATTCAAGAGTGGAGAGTCGTGCCTCTCGTGATTCTTGAGCTTGCCGCGGATGGTCGCGGCTGCGGGTTGGACGCTCGAATTGGAGGGGCAAAGGGCGGTGTGAGAGGGGACGAAGAGAGGAAAAAGGGATGAGACACACAAGGTAGCCCCCGAAGTAAGACGGATAGAGAAGGCTCGGAGAGAAACGTTGGATTCGGCGAACCAAGTGGATCCGAGTCGCGGTGAGAGTGGAGCTTCCCTCTCATATGGGCTTCCCCACGCGGCTCATGCTCTCTTTCTTTTCAAGTCCCCCCCTCTCTCTCTCTCTCTCCCATTCGACCTTATCGATTCGGGAAGCCAACTCCTGGGTGGTCCCGCGACTTCTGCCTGTGCTTGCTCGATGTGTGCAGTGTGCGAGCCCTCGGGACTGCTTTCTGTCTTCAACTTGCCTGCCTGCCCCTGTTGCGGCCTCGCGTTCTTCCTCCTCCTCTCCCTCTTCATCTTCATCATTCTCCACCTCTCTGTTCAGCTCCTCTCCGGCATCTCTCTTCGCCGCTCGTTCACCAAGAACTTGTGCTCTCTCTATTTTTATTTTATTTATGGCAAATGCTCGAAAATACACGTTCAGAGGCCTACTCGTGGCTCCTCCTCCCTTTCCTGCTCCTCTCGATCATTCGCGACCGTCTGATCTTTCTCTCTCTCATCTCACTTCATGTCCAAGTTTCCAAAGGGGGCGGGAGATCCTCCACGTGGGTGGCTATTGCGTGTCGGGGGCCTAATACGCTACCTAATTGAAACGTTTATCGACCCGCGAAACTTATATTTAGCTAGTGCTTCGTGCATCATAATCTCGTTCTTCCCTCCCGCCCTCGCTTCTCTATTTCTGTGTATGAACCTCCGGTCATATTATTTTCTCTCCGCCAAAGTTTCCTAATTTGTACCGAGGCAACATTCTTCATTGATGTTGATCAGCGGGTATTAACTCGGAAATCTAGGTAACTTCCAAAAACGGACGGATACAAGTCGATGACACTTCTGTGGCTTCCCGGCAGAACGAGTTAGGTCCGTTTTTTCAAAAAATTAGTTAACAACGGAAATAAGTCAACTGTTAGGTCTATTTTTATCTCAGATATTTGTTACCCAGGTTTATTTGATTTGATAAGAGATACAGCTATATTTCATAACCAGTTGAGTCCAAATATCCCGGCATAACGAATCAAGTCCAAAGATCCCGGTATAACAAGTTAACTCCGCATATGGAGTATGATAATTAGTGACACATTTGAACAATGGTTATAGTATTACTAATTTTTTGTACAGTTTTATTAATTTTTTATCGAAAACTACAAATAGATAATAAAATAGTAATCAGCGAATTAACTATTTCGAACACAAGTATTGATTTTAAATTGACTTGGAGGGATCAAAAAACGTATTAAAACGACCCTGAATGAAAAATATCAAACAAGGACAGCAAGAAACAATTTTTACAGAGAAAAATGCTAAAATTAGTTGATGAAAAAGTTTAGGAACGTGAAAAAATTAAAAAAAAAAAAAAACGAAAAAAAACCAGAAAGTTAAGATTATAAATAATAATTTGAACTTTTCGTTTTTTTATTATTTTTCACGTTCCTAAATTTTTTCATCAACTAATTTGAATTTCTTTTTAAAAATTATTTATAAATATTGTTTATAACAAATAATTGCTTATTTTTCACGTTCCTAAAATAACTGCAACTAATTTTAACATTTTGTTCTCAAACAATTTTTTATTGATGTCCTTGTTTGGTATTTTTTATTTAGGATCGTTTTAATGCGTTTTTCGATCCTTTCAAATCGATTTAAAATCAATACTTGTGTTGAAAAAATCAAATTTGCTGATTACTATTTTATGATCTATTTGCAGTTTTAATCAATAATAAATTAATAAAGCTGTACAAAAAATTTAAAAAAAAACAATAACCGTTGTTCAAATGTGTCACTAATTATCCGGGATCTTTGGGCTTAACTCGTTATGCCGAGATATTTGGACTTAACATGAATATTCAATTATTATCAACAATTAGAATAATTAGAATTATTAAAATTTGTCAGATATTTTGGAATCCTGAAGTATTTCTCCTGTATTGACGTGTTATTAAAAATCGAATCTGTCAAAATAGAAACAGCGATTTCTCGGAATTCTTGTTTTTGGACTTGACTCGTTCTGCTTCCAAGCCACAGACTTGATTCAATCGATTATTCTCCGTTGAAAAAAAATTTGGTCATTATTCGATTACTGAGAAAATTTTTTTGTTGAAAATGCAAAAAAATCTGTTTGACTCAACCAAATATTTGTTTCCGGACGTTGAACGAGATTATTTTGGTAATTCAACAAAGATACAGTGGAAGTTTTAGTTGAATCGGTTAAATCGTTGCTTGAATGGGCAAAATTTCAGTTCAATCAAATAAATATCTTTGTACCAAATAAATTGTGTGATTGAAAATACGAATTGTTTTTTTTTGTTACAGCTAAATTTATTTAGTTAAAATATACTAGAAATCAACGAAATATTTCTGCACAGCAACTCACTAAGGTGTTAATTAGACTAAACTGTATCTGGAAATTGATCAAATAATTTCGTTCACCTCATATCTTATGATTAACCAAGTCCATTTGTTGAATTAATTATAGTTTCATTATTTCGAACAAATTAATATTGAATCAACTAAATTTTTTTCAACTAAATGGATTTAGTTGTTTTAACTGAACTTTTTTCTCAGTCGATGGCAACCGGAAGTCACGGGGGAATTGTTTTTATTATTATCGCTTCTGCAGATCGCATCGGGCACGATCAGATTGGCCGAATCGATAAAAGATGACACGGGTGCGTTATGTTACTTTGCAAAATCATTTGTCCCCGTCAAGGAGTAACGAAGTACCAGGATCGAGTGTGAGCCATGAACGATATGCTCGTTCCTTCGTCTTGGTTGATATCACACCGAATTGAATCAGGAATAAGAGAAGAAATATCTCGTATCGTTAACGTCGAGACTGATCTCGTATTGATATTTCGTCTTACATTATGCTCTTTGCACGAACGTTTATCCGTAATATGTATATGTGCATACATTATATATATATATACAGTATGTGTTAGCCCAGAGAATCGATGGACTCCGCAATGGGGATGATGATCCAAGATGTACATATATATTTATGCACTGCTATGAGAGAAAACGCGTGGGTTTCCGAGACGAACACTCGGTCATTTCCACCCACATTGGCAAGTGGCGAAGGTGGACAGTGAGCGAAACCTCGCCATGTTGTATAACACGGAATTCACGGACGAACTGTCTTCCTCTGCTTCGTTTTTTCTCATCTCTTTCTCCCGTATTCTCCTCAATTTCTTTTGTTCGAATTATCGTCTCGTTCAAATTCTTCACGCTTAATTTTTTTTTCCGTTCCTCTTGTCCACAAGCACTATTAATAATATCACGTGACATCGCATTTAAAATTATTTCACAGAATGACAATGATGAAGTACGGTGACTTCAAACAATTTCACAGCTATCTTTGCTTGCGATTAGGGCGATGTATTTATGATCAGATTATCGCCTGTCCGATGTCCACAGCTTTTTTTCGATTTCTCTTATCATGTTAACCGTTAAAGCTTGTACTATCAACCATGATTTTTAAATGGCCACTATTCTGTGAATTCTTAACTTTATTTCGTTTTCAGTAGTCTGTGGCTCCTCGACTTTGATAGATAAAATCTTCCTTTTATTTTCATCCCCGATGAATCTGACCGCTGAAATGTTCATATGATAACCCTTTTAATAATTAAAAAAATTGACATATACAAAGTGGAAAACCACAGCAGATCCCTTTTCCCTCTGAATGTAAAACATTATTTATTGGATTTAACCGGATTAACTCTCTATTTCCACAAAACTAATTCCGCGATAATGAAAGGTGTGAAATAAAAATAGATTCCAGTCAGACATTAGAAAAAGGAAAATGGCTCCGAATTTTAGAGTCGTTATTGAAACAAATTGTATGAAAAAAAAAATAATAATTAATTCATGGACAACACCAGCGATAATTACTGAAGTGTGTACCGAAAAGTCCATAATTTTTAATCGCAGTTCCGCATGAGAAATTTTTGAATTTTCAGCTTGGAATGCCGTACTTAGTACTGCACCAATCCACGAATAATCTCTGGACTTTTTTCCACGTGCAAGATCCCAAATATTAAAAGTTGGAATTTCAATATCCGACGATTAAAAATCGATGGACACAGGGAAAAAAATGATCAGTGATAACTGCTGAGATTCCCATTAATTTTTACAGTTTTCCCCATTAACAGCGCCTCCTGGAAGGGCAAACCGTGAAATTTGCATATTTCTTGAATACAATACACAGATGTCACATATGACATAGTACATCCCCATCGGACGAATTTTTACAGTGTGGAACAGTAAAATGTACACTACGTGAAACGTTATATTTCTGTTGTATCCGGTGAACTTTTTACACATTTCACATTGTAAAAATTATCCAGGGCCCGTGAAAAAAATTACAGTGCACGTTGTAAAAACTGAAAAGAACGTAGTATATTTTACGGTACGTTTTTTATTTTTCACTGAAAATACTGCAATTTTAAAAATAAATTATAATGTAGTGAAACGTTTCGATATTTGAATAAATTCCAATTTATTCAAAAATTGCAATAATCCGTTATGTATCCTCGCTCAGGCTCATAGCTACGAAGGCTTGTACTTGACTAATTAATCGTGAGATCAATTAATGAAGCGAATCTAGTTTAACCTAAAGAGCTCTTTAATCCATAAAGAGCACGACCTTCACCGAAATGCAATGGTGATCTGTTAAGAAAATGTAGTCTTCAGTCCATAGGACTGCTCGACCACAGAACGCGGGTGACGTTCCAACAATTGTATGTCAATTGAGGATGCCGATGTTGGTAATACATCGGACCTTATAGGCGCTCGGTGGCTCTCTCGCTGGCGCGAGAGGGCGCGCCGTCCAACGCCATCTAGCGGATCTCGGGCGAAATGCAGAGACCGTGGCACGCCGCAGATCGTCCCGTTACGGTGCCACACTGTAAAAATTGAAATTGACATTGCATATTTTGCGGCGCGCATTTAATTTTTCACTGGGAACACTGCAATTTCTAATTATGTGCTTTGAACATTCTACAGAGACCATTGTAAATTTTACAGTTCAAACACAGTGGATTTCGTCGTTTCTGCTTGTTATTTCTACTTTGTCATTTTTTTGCGGTGAACATTGCATTTTTTACAGTGTAAATCAGCATTTATAATGGTTTGAAAAGTAGAAACTACATTAAATCCATTAATTTATAATGGATTTCCAGTAAAACTGCATTGAATTAAGTAATTTTTTAAATATTACACACGAATTGTGACTGATCATTTTTTTCCTTGAACACGTCTGAAAAATCTACCCCCCCCCCCCCCCCACAGTTTTACCGATGTAATTTTTCTGAACTCTTGTCACGTAATGTTCATTTCTACACGTCTTTTTTTTCCATCTTCTTATTCTTGCCGAAGCAACTCCACGTGTCGTCGAGACAGACGGGCATGCTCACTTGCTCGTGCTTCCTCTCTCGTGTGTCCCCCGCTTGTACGTTCAGTGTGGTCCGGAGTTGTCCTCTTGCACGGACGAGCGTTACCGTGCTATGCGACCGCGAGAGCATATCAACGCGGTTTGGGTTCGCTCGCACAGACGCACACAAACATAGGCTCACAGCGTGTCGGTTGCTTAGATGGCCCGCGCGACAAATTCTCGCTCGCGCCGCTTCGTAATTGCGATTTATGAGCTCCAGGCACCAACCATCGTGGCCCGACGTGCGCGCATTTAATGGCGTGTTGAATAACGAATTTATACGAGCCGAGGCGGTGGCGCGGGATAAGGTTGGCACGGGGAATAAAGCAGGAAAAGCAGCGTATGTCGTATATCCCACATATATGCGCATATAGACCGAGCAAGAGAGGGTGAAAAAAAAGGAAGACGATGAAAACTGTGAGTGGAAGAGAGTGACGAACTTTTGGTCCAATATATGTGTATGGGGCATTCCACGTCAAATCACGCGGTCATCGGCCTGACCCGCGCGGATTTTGATGTCCAACGAATTGTTGGTTTCGTTTGGCCCAAAATATGACCTCGAATTTTTAGAAATTTTTATTTCATTTTTTAACGGTTGCCCGAGCTGAAAAATTATTAAATTGAGGGAAAACATAAAGAGGCCCTTTTTCAAATTAATGAAATTTTTCACAGAAACTAGGGCCCAAAACAGATATTTTCATCATAGTTCGATAATGGGCCAAAAATAATTACTATTTTTGTTTGTGTTTTCATTTTTCTTTTTTACAATTTTTTATTTTGATTGTTTCTTATAGTGAGAATAACAACAACAAAAATATTTTTCTAGTAAAACTTGATTTTTGTGTCTTGGTTTAAGAGTGAAGCGACAACATTTTTCGAAAATTTATTAGCCTCGACGACCTGAAATAAAACAGATGATTCAAACGCAATTGAAAAATTAAAAAAAAAATAGTAATTATTTTTGGCCCATTATCGAACTATGACGAAAATATCCGTTTTGGGCCCTAATTTCTGTTAAAAAATGTGCATTAATTTAAAAAAGGCCCCTCTTTATGTTTTCCCTCAATTTAATGATTTTTTAGCTCGGGCAACCTCTAAAAAATGAAATAAAAATTTCTAAAAATTTGAGGTCATATTTTGGGGCGAACGAAACCCACAATTCGTTGGAAATCAAAATCCGAGGGGGTCAGGACGATGACCGCGTGATTTGACGTGGAGTGCCCTATATATAGTTATATACAAGTTTTGCGTCTTAAATATACATTGGCGACACGTTATACGCCAAAGAATTGCCGACGGCGAAGACGGGACGAGCCCGGTATTACACTCTGCAATGTTGCTCCTCTATCTTTCTCCTCGCCCTCACTGGAAAATAGCTGAAGCGCGCGCGCGATATGCGGTGGACGTGTTTACGGCTCCAAAAATACGTACGAGGGAAGCAAAAGACTTTTGCGGCTACACAGACACCGCGATGCACATTATATCGTATAAATACAGAACGCAGATTTTCGACATACAATTGTGTATACGTTCCACCGTCTCTTTCCGAAATCTTCATAGATCCAATCGCTCAAATCGCACTGGAGAAATATGCCTCGGTTGGTTTATGCTGAATCTGTATTTGAATGACAAAAGTCGGCGCTTTCTCATCGATCAACGATGAAACTCACACGTTTCGTATGTATTTCAGTTGGCTCGTACAAACCAGCTCAAAAGTTTGGATACACCTGTCGATATTTCTTGCCGCACTAGAAGTTGCATAACTTCGCAAAAAAAAAAATGTATTCGAATTTAAAAAAAAGCTTTTTAACGGGAAGGAATTTGGCTTTGTTTTCCTTTTTTGAAATATTTTTTACGATTTTTTTTCGACCATCGCGAATTGGGCGCACAACTTAAGGACATTTTTTTTCCTTTTTACCTACGGTACATTTGAAAGGGTTAGCAGACGCTCCATTTTTTTTTTAAGTTTCCGTCCAATTTTTTTCGCAATGTTATTTTACTTTTGGCTAAAAACGACAAATTTTGAAAGATGCAACTCAACTGAAAAAATATAGAGCTTAAGAGAAAATTTCGAGTATGAAAAAAGTAGCGTAGGTACACACGGAATCGCCGGGAATTATTTCAGAATTTTCGAGTGAGAATTTTCTCACTCGAAACTCTGATGATGACGTCCTAGCAAAAAATTGTACCTGATTGAAATTTCCGTACTTCGTGATACAATAAAAATCTGAAAAGATGCAGCAACCTTTGGGATGCTCTAAACAACAATTATCAACAATAATTATTGATCATTGTTCATAAAACGAAATATTGCCAAAAACAAATTGTTTAAACAATTTATTAAGAACTTTTTTGTAATATAATTTTTTATAATTGTTGCTTATTGCATGCCAAATGTTGCTGAATTTTTTCATATTATCACGAAGTACGGAAATTTCAATCAGATACAATTGTTCGCTTGGAGGTCATCATCGGATGTTCGAACAAAAAAAGTAAAAAAAAAATTTCATAGGAAAATTTTGAAAAAATCGCAGGTGATTCAGTGTATACGTACGCTACTTTTTTCATACTTGACATTTTTTCTTAGACTTTGCAGTGTTTGAGTTACGTTGAATCTTTCAAAAATTGTCTTTTTTAGCCAAAAGTGAAATAACTTTGCGAGAAAAAATCGTACGAAAATTTCGAAAAACGAAAATGGAGCTTCTGATAATCCTGTTGAATGTGCCGTAGATAGAAAAGACAACAAAGTGCGGCAAGAAATATTAATTGATGTTTCCAAGCTTTTGAGCGGGGGTGTACGTCGGCGCATGTATTAACATAATTATTCCGTCTCATGCGGCTACACGAGAACTCGAAAGAGAATTTTTGAAACGTCCACTTTGAACGCAGGTCACCACACAAAGTGCGGTATCCTCTTGCAATATTAACGCGTGTAACGTGGTTCGGGGTTTCCAGTAGGCGACCGCAAGTCAAATTAGGTTTTATGTTGCGATCTTGAATATTTCAGGAATGTTATTTTAGACATTGAATCCTGAAGAACTATAAAAATATATATTTTGTGCGGCATCTCTGAGTCCATCTTTGGCTTTCACGGGTGAAAAAAGATTAGTTGAAATGGCTGTGCCAAAAAATTCTAATTTCAAACCCAAATATAAAAAATGTAACCCCGTTTTGAGCTAAAGTTCAATTTTCCTATTCGTGGTTACCACGTTTCACAGTCGGCATGACCATAAAGTTGCATCCCCGGATGACCATAATTTATCACAAAATCCATGGCACGTTTTATTTTTTCTCCAGTGCGGTAGTTTCGGCGTGAATGGACGATTTCGGTATGGCGAGACACCGCGCAGTTTCGAATAGCCAGAAGAAGCTATGGGGGGAGGGGGGGGGGCCACGAGAAATACACGGTGCAGGGAAATACACGGGACAAAGAGAGGAGTAAATACCCAGCATGATCAGCAGCAGAAGCTGCCTCGCGGTAGCTACGCCACAGTCCGGCTTGTCGTCGTCCTCGTCGTCTTGGGGGTGGGTGATTCTTCGGTCCCTATATATAGTGCATTTACACAGCATAGTTCCCTTGCCCAGCACCAGCAAAAACAGAGCTAGAGAGAGAGAGAGAGAAAGAGATAGAAAGGGACAGGGAGAGTCGACTCGCCGGCGTGTACTTGGCAATCGAAGGAAGCGATAAACCACGAAGACAATGCGCGCTCTCTACCATTGTACGGAGCCAGGCAGCGTGTCTCGCGGATGCTGTGGGAGACCGAGAGAAGATTCTCGAGGAACGAGCAAATACAGCAGCGAACGAGACCGAACGGGAAGGAACGAGTCGCCTATATACTCGCCAAGGCAACGCCATACCGAAAAAGACGACACAGCCGTACGTTGAGAAATAAAGAAAGATGGAGTCGTTGAATGAGACGCGGAGAACCCAAAAGAGAGAGAGAGAGCGGACAAAGTCAACCGTCTCGCATTTATACACTTATACTTAATACCCATACATGGATGGTCCTGGATTGCGCGTTTATATACATGTATATACGTACTACAAGTACTATAAGCTCCGTGGGCGCAAGTCCAAGCAAAAAGTCGAACGACTCCTTCATACCCAAAGCTCGGTGGCTTCTCCTCTCTCATTCTCTTTCAGTTCTATTGACTAACTTCAGGTTTCACGAACGTGTGCACGCTGGTACCAGCGCGCAGCGTCTCCGAGAGAGCCAAGGAGAAGGCGAGGAGGCCCATAGTTGATATGGTGAGCTGTGGGAAAAGCCGAACCGCTGTATCGCGGCCTCCGCTTTAGCGTAGCTGCTGCCAACATTGCCAACCCCCGTAGCCTGGCTTCTGCAATTAATTAGCTCGCGGTCCCCTACCGGGAGAGAGAGAGCACAGGCGCCCACACCGACTGTGCAACTACCACTACGACGATCAGTTTGCCGATGTTCGGGGAACTTTTAATCCGAACGGGCTCGTGACTATCGCCCATCCGGCGTTCCTTGTGTCCCGAGAATCTTACGATGTGGACCTTGGCGCTTCCTCCTCCTCCTCCTCCTCTTCTTCTTCTTCTTCTTCGACTATTACTTCTTCCACAGCGTCTCGACGTGCGCCCTTCCACTCCCTTCTTTCCTTTTTTATCAGCTTTCTCTCTCTCTCTCTCTCTCTCTTTGATACTTCTTCTTTACTTCCACTTATCCGTCTTTTACACGAGCGCATGTCTATACTCTGGCGTCACTCTTTGATCCTACCTCTCGGACTATTGGCATGCTTCTCAAGCAGATAAACGAACCGAGCCAAAGCGTTTTGAAGTTTCTCGAATGTCGTCATTCAGTACACCATGAATAGCAATCGTGTTATAATGAATTTGAGTTGGGACCACGATTATCGTATCATCATTATTAGTATCGAATGAACTTGAAGTCAAAAAGTCGTAAAGTCTGTAGGAAAATGGGAGGCGAAATGGATCAATCTCAAAATTGTATCAGGGGTAAAAAATTATAATTTTGAATTTCAGGCTGAGTCTCAACGTAATTATTCAGTTAAATCCAGAGTTGAGCAAAGTACTTGATAGTACTTCAAGAATCAAGTACAAAGTACCATCGGTACTTGAAGCATCAAGTACCGGTGGTACTTGAAGTACAAAGTACTTGTTACTTGCAAGTACTCGTCAAGACGAGTACTTGAAGTACAAGTACTTGACAAAATCAAGTACCAGTATCAAGTACTTTTCAAGTTTTCGGGTACGTCTCGTAAATTCTGGTTCTTGGGTCATTCCATGTCAAATCGACAAAGAGTTGGAATCGACCACGTTCAATGTCGATGAAATTTGGTCAGAAGTTTTGTTTTATCATATAACCAAGTTCTACCAAGAAATTTTTTTTTTTTTTTCAAAAGTTATGCAAAATTCAGAATTTAACCATTTTTCATTTTTTTTTTCTAAATATCTTGAGAACTGTGATAGTTATGAAAAATCGTTTGTTTCGTCTTGAAGAGTATAGGCGACGAAAAAAAAAATATTCCGACAAAAAAATTTGAAAAATCATGAACTTGGAGAATTTTGAATTTTTTTAAATCGTGAAAATCCACAATTAACATTTAATTTTTTAAATATGATACCTTTTACTGATTTCAAAAGATCCTGAAATTTTCAGAAAGGTGTTTTTTTTTTATTCAAAAATATAAATTTTTTTAAGTTAAGCAGTCATGTAATTTTGTAATTTTGAGCAGTCAAAATTACATGATTGATCAACTTCACTTAACTTAGAGGTAAAAAAAAAAGTTTTGCCAAAATTCAAAAATTCATATTCTTGAAACAAACAAAAACACATTTCTGAAAATTTCAGGATCTTTTAATATCAGTACAAGGTGTTATATAAATAAATAAAAAACCAACAATTTAATGTTGATCGTGGATTTTCACGATTTTGAAAAATTCAAAATTCTCCAAATTCATCATTTTTCAAAAATTTGTATCGGAATATTTTTTTTTCGTAGCCTCTCTCTCTCTCTCTCTCTCTCTCTCTCTCTTTCAGACGAACCCAGAACAATTTTTTCGTAACTATAATAGTTTTCGAAATATTTAAAAAATAAACTTTAAAAAATAGTAAAATTTTGAATTTTCGAAAAAAAAATTCAATTTATTTCCTTTGTTAGAACTTTGTTTTATGATAAAAGAAAACTTCTGACCAAATTTCATCGAAATTGAAAGGGGTCGATTCCAAATATTGGTCGATTTGACATGGAATGACCCACATTCAAGGGCTTCGCACATGCAACCATCAGCAAGATACATTCAAAGGTACTTGATACTTGTACTTGAAAAAAGTACTTCAAGTACAGTACTTCAAGTACAGGAAGTACTTGAAAAATGTACTTGAAATTTTCAACTACAGTACTTCAAGTATAGCAAGTACTTGAAAAATGTAAGTACAATACTTGAAGTACTTTTTAGGTACTTTGTACTTGAAAGTACTGTACTTCAAGTACCTGCAAGTACCGAGTACTTTCAAGTACTGCCCAGCTCTGATTGAATCTGAATCGGTAGATGTCCGTTTTGTAAAAAGAATTGAACTGACCATGTGCAAATGGTAATGCGGTTCCCTCGTTTTAAATTTCGATCTACGACAAATTCAACGTTGTAATTTCGACCACAGACATTGTCCTCTCACACCTACCGCTAAAAGAGGCGTCTTCTGTACAAGCAATTGTTCATTTTAGTGCAGACAAGACTTGATGTATATCGAATTGGAGACTAATGCTCGGAGTTAAAATTAAGCGAAATCCGGGGATTCAGGATCTCCATAAATTTCGACGCGTTCCTCTGCAAGCTGGGTTATCCATTATGCGCTCACTCTCTGTGTTTTGCTGCGAAACCGCAAAGTTTTTTTCTGAACTCTCCCCCTTCGCGGTGGAATATACTTTTTCAATCCGTCCGCAGAGGCGGATATAACGCTACGACGAGCTTTGGCCACGAGCCGATGCCGTATATCGATATATACATATATCGTGTAGCTTTGCTCAGGATAATCGACGACCTGGGGAACAGCTCCGGGGCGCGGTGAGGCTCGCGTGGCATTATCAATCGTCGACGGGAGAAGAACGGAAGCTGCGGGTGGTCGCGGAGTAAGCGATGGGTCCAGACGAAGAAGAGAACAGAATTGAGTATATATATATATATATATATGCATGTAGGCGAGACAACGAATGAAATCGTAGCAAGAAAATCCGTCGAAAAACTATCGAGGGTTCGGAGGGCGAAGAAGAATCCGCGGAGACGATGCTATGTTCGTCCCCACGGGGATACTGAAACCGGAGACTCGACGACGAGACCGCGCGACGACAGCAAATGTCGCGAGGAAAAGGGAAAAGCTTCGTTGCAATGAAACGAGAAATGAAAATAATAAAATAAAAAAAAATTGCATCGCTCGTTCCGCTCGCGGAAAAATATGATTCTTTTCCGGCCCATGGACGTTGATCGAGTTCTTCCACGATTAGAAGAAGACCCGCGAGCGTTTTCTCTGTCTTCGTCAAATTCGTTTTCCGCGCCGAGTGTGTTGAGAAAGCACACGAGACGAATTTCGTACTTTCCACACGACGAGCGAGCATGCGATTATATTCCGCGGCTGTGATGCGCCGCTGGGAAAAAAATGATATATACGTATTTCTGTGGCTGAACGTCGCGGTGAAGAGCGGGATGGCGAAAAAAGAGCCGAACAAAAAACGCGCCGCAATACACGGAGAGAGCGGCGGGCAATAAATTCTACTTCCTATCATAAATTCAACGTCTCTCTCTCTCTCTCTCTCTCTCTCTCTCTGTTCCTCTTACACTCTCGGAGGCGCCTCCCTCTCTCTCCCTGAAACATGAAATAGTTCAGCCGCGAACAAACAACAGTGTTTAAACTTGTGTGCCGCACTCGGGCGGGCATATTGTAACGTCCTTCGTACACTCGAAATTGAAAAAAATGTATTCCCAACGAAATTAATTAGTATACGCAGATAGCCGGTGCTTCTTTTTTTCTCCCTTCTTTTCTTTTCTTTTTTCCAGCGGAGCAGATGTCGGAGATGACGATGCGGACGCGAGTAAGAGTGTTCCGCGAATTTAATTGGGCTTATTTAGGCGAACAAGTTGTGTGGCACGAATATGTACTGCCCGTGAGACGTACGAAAATCATTCCTCGGAAGGTCGATTTTTTTCATTCCTTCTTTTTTTTCCTCATGAGAACGACCGCACAATTATTTCTTTCAGGTTTACAGGATAATGAGTGAATAGAGGAAGCCCGCCACAGTTAAACGCTTCCAGGGGTTTGCAATACGCTTGAATTCGCGGAAAGGCTCTTGGATGCTCGGAAAGACAGAAGAATTGCCAAACTTTTTTGTCACTGTTGTGTAATTTGTTTTATAATCGGGTCGGAACGAGACTGTGACGAAACAAGTGAAATAAAAGTCAATTTTTAAGACTGAACCTAATGTCATAGAAAAGTCAGAAAGGGTTTAGCCGGACAAGAATGGTGAATCGGCCCCAACGAATTTTGTGGTGCCGATTTTTTCCAAAGTTTCTAACCTAAAAAAACAATTTTGTGCAAAATTACAGCTTTCGATATCGATAACGAGGGGTCTTCCTGCTAAAACAGCGTTTTTTCGATTTTTGCATTCTTCAAATATCAAGATGAGACCGAAAAATCTTAAAAAATTCTGAAAAATTACAAACATGTCAATTCTAATGGGGATTTTTTTTCTTCTTTTTAAATGTTTAACTTTATTTTTAATCATTGAATCTTCATTTTTAAATATTATTTTGTAGCGATGCGATTTTTCTACTATTATGACAAAGATTGGTATGATTTTACTCTTCATTCCTTATGCTTCAAAAAAAATTCTCATTATTCAACTCGCAACACATTGAACAAAAAAAAATAAAAACGATAAAATTTCTTATTTTTAATTAGAAATTCATAAATAAATCATTCTTTTGGTTTGAAAAATGGGCGCTCATGGCTGAAGATTAGGAAGCAGGACTCTTTGATGTTGAAGAATAATATGTTGCAATATAGATAGTAGGGGTAAATAAACTAAAATCAGCAATAAAATCATATTATTTACATCTATTGGTTATGTCTCACATCTATGGATTGTTCACAATGAAAAATGAGAAATTTGGTCGTTTTTATTTTTTTTCAATGTGTTGCAGGTCGAATTTTAGGCATTTTTTTTGTAGCCAATGAAGAGTAAAATCATGTCAATTTTTGTCATAATAGTAGAAAAATCTCTTCGCTACAAAATAATGTTTTAAAGGAAGATTTGACAATTAAAGATAGAATTGGGCAATAAAAGAAAAAAGAATTTTCTTTCCCATAAACATTGACATGTTTCTGATCTTTCAGAATTTTTTGAGATTTTTCGGTCGCCTCTTGGTATTCAAAAATGGCAAAAATCGAAAAAACACTTTTTTTAGCAGGAAGACCCCTCGACATCGATGTCGAAAGCAGTAATTTTATACAAAATAGTTTTTTTATGTTAGCAACTTTGGAAAAAATCGGCGCCACAAAATTCGCTGGCGGTCGATTCACCATTCTTATCCGACCCTTTAATAAACCCTTTGTTGTTAAAAAAACCGGTTCATGGTTTTTGAATAATCAAAAAATACGGAAATGTATTCTATTCGTGAAAGATTTTAATTTTAATTTTTGTTGTTGTAAATCATGACAAATATATCGCACTGCCATTTTCTAGAGCGTATTTCACTCCAAACATTTTACTTTGACTTTTATTGTTCTGTAACCGATCACCAGAAATAAAATTTCAAGAGTGTCTATTTTTGTATCAAGTGATTTCCTCTTTTAACAAAACGACGGGGTAATCTATCGATTCCAGAAAAAAGTGAAAAGTACAATTCCAGTATTCTATGTTTACAATTCCATAGAAACTTTGTGATAACCCCTTGAAAGCATTTGGACAAATTGATCATTGCAATCACTATTTATACTCAGCAAAGAACTTTATGAGAGAATTTTCGTCTGATATTTTTGCTAAATGATTTTTTTTTCTAAATTTGCTACAATCAGGAGTCAAGATTCAAGGCTACGGAGGCGTAGCATTATTGCGATTCGAATATAGTATTACGCAAACGTTGGTGAAAGAGAGGCCACATATCAAACTTCAGGGTTATCACAAAATTGCTGTGAAGATGCAACGTTTTCAATCGAGGCTGCCGGACTAAAGTACCGAATCGTTCTTTACGTGCATCCTCAGTAATTTTCTTCCTCAATGGTTCTTGAATTTTTCCACGCCATCTTTGTCTTGTAGAGCTTTCAATTCGATTGAATTCAATTTTTCCACATTGAACGCTCTAACGCTGTTTCTAGGTAACGAATTTTCCCCTAAAGTGTAACAGCGTTCCTCGAGCCACGAGTCCCCGCTACGTTTTCTTCAGTACGACGGAAAACCAACATTTTTTTCCTCCATCAGTCACAGAAGCAATTTTCCGGCGGACAAAGGATTCCGAGATTTTTGCCAAGATTTCTCGCAAAGTTTCGCATTTTGTTGGTGAAAACGTTTGAGCGTACGATGTACCGAAGCGATTATCCATCCGGCATTCGGCGTATAACGCAATTTGTAACTTTGGTGTACACGGTCCGCACGTAAACGGCCTGTACTACCGAAGTACGTGGTATTTGCACAGTGTGTGCAGCGCGGTAGGTACGAACGGGAGCGAGCTATATAGAAACGGACCATCATCCCTCACTTTCCGTGATTAATGACGATCCACGATGATTTAGCACAAAGCTCCTCGCATGTCGGTGAACGATGGACCGCGGAATATCGCGTGACTAGTTATATATCCTTCGTCGAAAGCGAGAGCTAATGTTAGTTACGTTTTACGTGACTGTATAGATCACACCACAGGCAGCTATGCCGTTTCCACAGTGGATATACCGCAGTATCTACGAACGGAAATGATTCAGCGAGAGATATCGAACCCTATTTTATCCATCATAAAGTCGCTCGCGCACCCACCCACACAAACACGGACACACATACGCGCCTCTCATACATAAATTTGTACAATTTCCGAATTTGTTAGTGCCAGCCGTAAATCTGGTCTGCTGGTAATCAATCGGTTATGGTGGGCAATGAAAGTGTCATATAAACTGTAGTGCGATAACGAGAAACCGGATTTCGTCACGTTTGTACAGTTTAATGACGTTGCGAGTGAGTTCCAGGAAACTTGGACGAGAAACAGGGAATTATCGTTTCGATCAACGTTTAATACACGAAGGATTCGTCGATGGATCCGTCTGACACGAACATTCCGATTCCAAGCTTTCCACTCCAAAGCGCGAAGCTCTTTGCTCTGTTGGAGGAGTATAAGAGTGAACAGCATTACCCGATGCGAGAACATAACATTTTCGTTTTGAGAGCGAACGAGAGAAAGAGAGAGAGAGAGAGACAAAGCTTCGGCAGAAGCGTCATTCGGATTTGGCCGATCGGCTTAGCCTGAGCTACCGTGAGGACTGTCACAGCTGTCGTTCCCAACCGTGTGAGAACGACGAGGAGAGTGCCAACATTTGAAAGACAGAATGGATAGAGAGAGCGAGAGAGTTGCAGAAGGACCGAGGGTTGGTGGAAACGAGAGAAGTGTCTCCTCTGGAATCCCCGGTTGAGGGAATCCTCTGTTGATGGTGGAAGGCCGATTTGTACGGTGATTGGTTACAGGAGACAATGACAATTGCCAGTTATAAGCACCATGTGCCTCCTCGAACACCAGCCATTGACATTCCTCGATCCTTGTCCGTTCAATGGCCATCATCGGACATTCACTGTGCAAGAGGGCCAATCGCACTGAATTCTTGCCAACGAGTGTTTCCCCTTTACCTCAGAGTCATGGAATACAAGTGAACCCTCCGGCCGCCGATTGTGCGACGTTACCCTTGCCCAAAGCTTTCCGTTGGGCTCCGACGCCAAGTCGTTACTTATGCAAGCCCCACTTACAGGTTCTCTCCCTAAAAGCTGTGTCCTGCCCATTCCAATCGGCGAAGAACGCCAGCATTACCAGGCACACCAGCAAAGCATCAATCCGCCCTTTCGACGATGGATGGAGAGTGCCGGAGCAGCTCTGCAATAATCCCAAACATCAGCAACCGGTAGGAGAGAAAGAGGGACAAAGGGGTCGGGGGTTAAAAGTTGTCTTGTATCTCTCGTAACGATTTTGTATTATCGATCACCAAAAAGCACAGAGAAAGCTCCGGACGATATAATGTATACACAGGATATAATCAGGACCTTTCTCGGCTCATTCGTATTTGCATCTTACGCATAATTGAACTATGCAAAATGCTGAAGGCAACGGATTAACGAGGCAAAAGCCCTCGCAGGATCAAGCCTCTGTATGGGCGTAAGCTACATCGCGCATTATCCGCACGATAACAAGACCTATAAGCGTATTGTATCCTATGACTATCGGTAAACGCATGCGAGGCAGGCAACAGAGATGAGAAAGACGGAACCAGACCGAACGATTACGTTTCGATTATATCGCCGCGTTATTCTCGACAGGATAATTGGGCAGTTAAGATGAAACTCGGCGCAACGAGGAGCAAAGGGGAAAAAAGGACCCAAGAATATACGGGGGAATGAGCACTCACGCGATGAATATACGACTTCGAGTAGTAAAATTCGATTGGCCAGTGGGATCCGGAGTTACGATCCATCTCTCAAGCTCATCGAAAGCGGCGAGGGAGAGAAATCCTGAACTCGAATATAAGTGACGGTGATGAGGAAATAGGCGGAGAGGAAAAGATATGCGAACGCATTTATATAAACAGAGCGTGAAATGAAGGAGAAGAAAAATGTATTTCTTTTGCCGGAGAGAAAATTAGACTTCACATTTGATTAGTTTTAGTTTTTTCAAGGTCATTGCATTGTCAACTGCCAAATAATATCCTCGTTGCTGCATTAATTCCAACAGATGTTACGGCAAATTAACGTTGGCATTTAACGGCGTCTGTTTCTGCTAATTAACCAACCGTTTTCCTCGTACATTGATTCCTTTTTTTCTTCCTTTTTTTTCTTCCTCGAAGAAACGTTTTTCCTATGCTCTTATTTTGCTTCAGCATCGTTTGGCCGAAGAAGCCGCGATCTTCGCCAACACATGGCTGCGCAGGATGGGCTTGTTGCTTTCGTTTGGTGCTGTAAAGAAACAGATAAGCCGCAACAGGAGCGCAACTTCTTGGCTGCGGCGTCTTACAGCCACAAATAATCGAAAAGCGAAGAGACTCGAGCGGGATATAGACTCTCGGGGCGCGCTTAACGATCGCGGCCAAGGGAAGCGAAATGAGGGCGCGACGCGGTCCCAGCTTTTATGTCGCTTCTTCTTGCGAGGCGTACAAGCAGTAAAGTCTTAATTGGTCGGTCTCACGCTCACGAATAACGCTGTTATACACGTCCCTGCTTTTCTACGAGATAACAGCGCCTGATGATGATCACAAGTGTCGATTTCTCAACGATTTTTTTCTTTGGCCCTAATGCGTTGCGTTATGCTCTTCAGCACAAATCATAATCGATGTAATGTTTGCAGATATGTTGCGTATTAAAAAAGAAAAACGTATTACTCATGAATATTTACGAATATTTACGGCTTTACCACAAATACATTCTTAGCGCAATTAATTTCTGTCATCACATCGCTTAATAATGAATTCTAGGGTAGGATTGGGAAATGGGAGAGCTTGTTTTGCGTTTGAGTTAAGGCTTTACCGGAAATACACTACCGGAAATACATTGCCGCATAAAAAGTTTCACTGCGCTTTAAAAAATGATTTATTGCAATTCAACAAGCTTTGTTTCAACAGGGATATATTCAGCTTCATTTCGCTTTTTCCAAAGATTTTTTTTGATTTGTTTTGAACCCTTTGAAACATGGTTGTTTTTCGGATTTTTTTTTTACCGTTGAAATTTTGGCGCACGTCCCAGGAAATTTTTGTTTAACTGTTTTTCGCGTGAAAAACTTGTGGGGGAAGTATAAACTTCAATTTCGTTTTTTAAAAAGTTTTGTACGATTTTTTTTCGCAAAAATATTTAATTTTTTGCAAAAAACAACGATAATTATAAAGTGTGGCCTAACTTTAAATTACTGGGTTTTCGTGAAATCACCAAGAGGGTAAAAAGTTGTATACGATCATTCTGGATTTAAAGAAATTTTTTCAGAATTGTTTTCAAAAGTTTTTTCCCAATTTTTCCTGTCAACGAGATCTTTTTTCATCTTAAATAATTTTACCTCATCTACACGGCTTTTTCATCGAGAAACCTCATCTACATGGCTTTTTCATCGAAAAACCTATGTAGGCAAGAGACTCGATTGTTCAAGATAAAAAAAATATCTCGTTGACAGGAAAAATTGTCGAAAAAAAAATGTTGTAACAAAATTCCGGAAAAATTTCATTGGGTCCAGAATGATTGTATGCAACTTTTCACTCTATTAGTGATTTCGCGAACAGTCAGTAGTTTTAGAGTTACACCAAATTTTATAAATATGGTCGTTTTTCGCGAAAAATTGAATATTGTTGCGAAAAAAAAATCATACGAAACTTTCCAAAAGACGAAATTGAAGCTGATACTCCCCCCCCCCCCTCGCAAGTTGTTCATGCGAAAAAAAGTTCAAAAACATTTTCATGGATCGTGCGCCAAAATTGCAACGCGAAAAAAAATCCAAATAACGAGCATGTTTCAAAGAGCGTACCGGGTTAAAAAAAAATCGAAAAAATTCTTTGGAAAAAGCGAAATGAGCCTGAATCTGTTCCCTTTGAAACGCCGCTTGGCGAATCAAAATATCTTCATTTTTAAAAGAGCAACGAACTTTTTGTGCGGCACGGAATTAGGGCGAGTGTTTCCAAACTTTTGGACGGCAGTATATATCCTTGTTGCAATTAAACTTTACTATCGCTCTCCCGTGATAACGAATTCTAGGCTAGGCTTGGGAAATAGAAGAGCTTATTTTGCGATAGAGTTGTGATTCAATTGGTTTGTTAGTCAGTAGAGATTAATTTCAGTAAGTTTGTCATATTTTTCTTTCCGCACAAATGTTATGATGGAGTTGCGATCGAGATGTAGGGGAGCGTGGGCTAGTTGTAACAGGGGTAAGTTGTAACACTCAATTTTGACGGGAATTTAAAACATTTCGATTTAAATTTTTTGCTGAATGTGCTTCTTTTAACTCGCAGCATAACGTAAACACCGATAATATCCCGCGAGACATCAAAATAAGAGGATATGCACACGAGCTCTATTTCGGCCAGGTTTCGTAAGAAAAATACTTACGAAAATTTTGATTTTGACTATTAAAATTAACTTTATTGTTTATTGTTTTTTCCTTATTACATTGTAAATTTAACTGGCTTTCATTTGCTTTTTTCAAAATTATTCTATCGTTTGTAATTTTTGAGATATTTCATTAAGTAGACATAATGAGCTCATGGGGCAAGTTGTAACATGTTAGAACTTGCCCCATGCGCGTGTATTTTTTTCTACTTCTACATGTATTTGTATAAATAATATTATGACAACTTGTAGTATAGTGATTACATAGTATTACAAATTATTTGCGGCTTTTTGTGCATTCTTTTACTCTTCTTTACTCTAATATTGCCCAGAAAAATATGCTAAGTTATTGTATTGTATTTTTTTTAGCATGAGAGACTACCAAAAATTATAATCATCACAAGAATGAACCACGAGAATAATACAAGACTATGAACCAATAAAAACGTGTTCTTTCTTATAAATGTTGCCAGTCTTTTCACTGTTACAACTTGCCCCGAGCCTGTTACAACTAGCCCCAGACATGGGGTAAGTTGTAACAGCTCCCATTTTTTCAAAAAACATTTGGTGTAAAAGATGGGTAAAGATTTAAAATTATTTTTCAATTGGAATTAGTGCTCAGATATATACTTTACAAACTCTCTTACTGACAATCTCAAAAGCATACATATTTTAGGTGTTACAGGTCTTTCTCCAAAAACTGTTACAACTAGCCCCACGCTCCCCTATTTCCCTTAGAGCTGCAAATGTATGTCCTCATGCGAAACGTAGTCAAATTTGCATTCGCAGTTGAGGAAAAAACACGACTGGTGATGCGGTTTTCGGATAATGTCAATCGAAGAAGCGAACACGGGTGGACCCGAGCGGATTATCGAATGGTATATTCAAAAGCATCCTCGAAAATAGAACTTCCGTGGAATGAAGAAACTGTGTGCTGGATTCAACGTCGATTACGCCGTAAATGCAATTATACGACAGGACTAAGATAAACAGGGCAATGACATCTGACTCTATGACAACCTGTTTCCAAACTATTATACATCGAATCCCATAAAACGTTTCCTCCCGCTAACCGACTAATTCTGATGTAATTTCCGTCAATGTGATTAAACCGCATGAAGCGGGATTGCGAAAACGGATAACGTGATAATAAAAGTGAAGGGAAAAAATCTCGAGTTATCCAACTTGTGATTCCATCTTTAAAACATTATACGCGGTTATTCCCGGACCTCTCTGACGGTGAATTCCACCTTCCGGCTATTATATTACCGCTATCTTCCAATATCTTCATCTCCTCTACCGTTACATCCATCCTTTTCGCTCTTATTTCAAGTTTTGTTCTTCAATCAATCTCTCCGTCTATCTCCTGTTCTCTCGCTCACGTTCAGGAGTCGTTTCATCTGTCGAGGGACCAGAGTAAACTGGGAATTACGCCGAGTGCCAAAGAGAATTGCCAGACGTTCGCCGGAGAGTGTAGAGGGCGGGGGCGGGGGCGGGGGAGGGAGGAAGGTCTGAATAATTGATGGGTATCGCTGACTGGCGACGGGGGTATCGACCGGAAGCCCCGTGATAATTAATTCACGAGACGTGAAAATAGAAACAGCACGAGCCCTGCCATTGCCAAGATAGCTGGTGTAACGCAAAGATGTGGAGAGAGAGAGAGAGAGAAAGGGAGGAAGAAGAAAGGGAAACCCTGGGAGTGAGATACCGTTATAGTGAGGTTGACGAGAACGAGGGATGTAGCTCGGGGTAGGTGGAAAATGGCGAGAGAATGGAAGTTAAGGTTGATAGTACGTAGCCTCTGTAATCCATCAATGATGCATTTACTCGGGTGAACAACCACCACAATATCTACCGGCGAGTATACTCCGTAGACTTATGATGACTATAGCTGACTCTCGAGCTTGTAACATTACAAACGTAATATAAACAGACTCGTGCAGCCATTCCAATCTTGGTTCAACCGTATTATTGGCACTTTGACAAGTGGCAAATGAAAATTATTAATCGCCGTACTCGCCTATCTCATATTCGAGCCATCTGGCTCTTGAGACCGATAATTGCCCCCATAAAAATAACCTAATCGATAACTACATCCATACGCTATAAATTCGCTAAAAGCACGGAACACAATATTGAATTGTTTTTACATAGACAGAATATTGAATATAAAAGATCAATATTATGGAATATTATAGATTCGCAAATATTTGTAATAATAAATGGTTCTGATATCTCATTAGTGAATAATTTGAATATGCTTATAAAAAACGATAGATTAATTTGCGCATACATTATTTTTATGGAGTAAATGAACCGCTTATGCCAAAATTCATTACTTCATCTTCCCAATTATTATTTTATCACAATTTCTAGTTGATTTCTTAATAGTATTCAAGGATGTATTGCCTATAGCAATATTCCGGTCAATGATTGAAATTTCCGGACTTCGTGATACAATTAAAATCTGAAAAAATTCAGCAACATTTGGCATGCCAGAAACAACAATTATCAATAATAATATTGCCCGAAAATTATTAATAAATTGTTTAAATAAATAATTATTCAACAATTTTTCGGTGTCAGTTCTTTTTTTTCAAACCAAATACGTAAATTTTTCTGAACGCATATGAATTTTTTCAGAATCTTCTCACTATTTTGAAATATTGTAAAAATATTCTGAAATACGAGCAAAGAAAAGTCAATTTTGTATATAGGGTATTCCATGTCAAATTCACAATTTTTAAACCCGACCCCTTTCGATTTAGCTGAAATTTGGTTACCCAATGAAAACATTTTTCAGGAAATTTTCAAATTTTGTTATCCAACCCAAAAGAAAAAGCTTTTTTTTCTGAAATAACTATAACTTTTTCAAAAACTGACTAATTGGGACGTTTTTTTTTTAATTTTCATTTTTGAATGCACTCAAAAAATACTTTGATAAATTCCGGAAAAAATCCTGCCCAACCTGGAGTGGAGTTCCTTTTCCTTCTATTTTTTATTAACGATTTAAAAAAAATGTTTTTTCTCAATTCGGCTTATTTCACAAAGTACCACGCTGAAAATTTTTGAGGATTTATAAGGACCTCGGAATTTTTAAAATTGAGAAGGAATAAAAAATTGAAAGTGGTAATCGCCTTTTTTTTCTTTTAAGTGAAAAAAAATACATAAATACAGCCATTCTAAAAATTTTAACACAGGAATTTCAAAATAGAGAAAAAATTCCCATGCGTTCAGAAAAATTAACGCATTCGACTTGTTTAAAAAAAAGAACTTACCGAAAAATTGTGGAATAATTATTTGCTTAAACAATTTTTGAATAACTTTTGGGCACTATTATTATTGATAATTGTTGTTTATGGTATGCCAAATGTGGCTGAATTTTATTTTTATTGTATCACGGAAGTACGAAAATTTCAATCAGATACAATTTTTGATTGGAAGCTATACATGCTTAATATAAATTTGTATAATTGACAAGAAAGTTTTTTTGAGATTTGATTTTTCTTCAAATGTTCCGATTTGAAAAATAGTGGCCAAAACGGGATTAGAGAGCCTACATAATTGACATCGTTTTATCGTCTGCAGAATTGCCAAGCACTGTCAAGTTTGAGGCCAATAACTCGACCACCTGATTCTCGTCGCGAAGAGAGTTCTGTTCTCAAGTATGCTTGTGGTTTTTAGCTTCGCAACGATAAAACACTGGCCTCAGTGGTGTTTTACGATGATGCACATCAAGGGTTATATACGCTGGGAAGCAAAAAAAAAAGCCTTGTTCTGGTCGTAGAACAGAAGAGAGCGTACGCGACGTTGATAATAAAAAATTCACATCTCGCATCTACGTCAAACGATAATCGTTTGCATCGTACATACACTTCGCGCATACTGAAAGGTTTCTCACGCGATATGACATTTCGCACAGAGACCGAACTTCCAATTGACGAGTGTCGGCGAGATATCGTTTTATAACCCGTGCATTCATTATATTTCCTTATACCCTTTTTTTCAAACGCTCGCACATTCACGCCGTTTATATCTCCAAAGTCATGCATATACACACAAACTTATACGTTAATTTTTTTTTTTTATTTCCGTGCTAATTTTTTTTTTCTTTACAGCAATGACGTAAAAAGTTCACGCTAAAGCCGTTGACTGCGTCATAGCGGACGAACACTCGCGTCCTCAATCGGGTGTGCTTTTTCTCTCATTCTCTCTCTGTAACTATTTACCTAAAACGTCAATCTTCTTTAACCTTTTCTCTGCACGCCCTGCACGTTTTACCTTCCATTTTCCCATTGTCATCGCACATGTCTTGCGAGTCTATAGTGTTTTTGCGTGCGCATAACATTCGCACCGACGTCACCACAATGCTGCGAATATTTGCGATGAAACAGCTTGCACTATTCCGCGTAAGAATCAAAAGTTCTTTCGAACAATAGCTGGAACTTTCGTAGTTTCAACGTTTGTGAAGTACCGAGACTTGCGTCATCGGTGAAACTTATTTGATAGGTGGAATATCCACAAAGGTGCATTCCATTGACATGGTCGACTAGCTACATGTCTTTTTTTTATAATATTTGTAAATGCATAAAGGCACAAATATCGGAAATTGAGGATCGTATTCGTCGAGCGGAAATCGCACAGTACCAAATGCCACGACTTTTCCTTTCAACGTTAATCTCAAAGTTTTCGAGAGAACTCGTCAAGTTTTATCGCGAAACTTCGAGATGAGAAGACACTCTCGTTACCCGGAAGTTGAGATCTTTGCGGAGTTCGCGACATTCCAACCGGGACGAAAACGACTAGGCTAGAGAGGGAAAATACACGGTAAAATAGCATTCGCCTTGTTTGAGGCAATGCGTTGGACTCGAGCAAGGAAACTCAGTGACAATAGTCGCGTGCAATTGTCATTGGAGAATGCGGACAAAGGAGATCTCAAAATGACCGAGGAACGATTCTTCCTCGTGTCTGCAGTCGAAGGAAGCAAGACGAACATTCGACCTATCATAAAATGAGATTTTACGATTGCAAAATTATAAAAAACAAATCGAATTGAACTTTAATGCATTGGGATTATAAAAAGTTGATAGACGGGTCTGTTGATTTTTATCTAAGGAAACAAACTTATATTACAAATAGATCTTGGTACATTCTCTTTGTGACTGAAATTAAACCAATTCGGTCTAAATTTCATGAATCGTCGTTACAAATGAAATCTGCATATAGGCTAAGAGCCGGATAGTTACCCCGGGGGGATAGGGTGACGCGTTAAAATAACCCTATTCAAAAATAACACCCGATAAAATAACACGCAAAAATACCACACTCCAAAATAACATACACCAAAATAACACTTGTATCGTAATTTTATTTTTCATACGTATTTGTATATGCAATTTTGTGTAAAAAGTAGTTTGAATCTTAATGTTGTGGGCAGCACCCCTTAAATATTCTATAAGCTATTCGACGAATGTTCGATTGATCCGAGCTCATGGGTGACACGTCTAAATAATACTAGTAAATGACGACATTTGCGTTCAGGTGGGAGAAGCCTAGATTTGCTACTGGAATGGATATGTTCGTTGCACAGATGTCAACCCTCGTTACTTTTGAAAGCGCGTTCTTTTTTAATTTTCTCTAGTAAATTGTAATAACCAATCATTTTACAAAAATAACCCTCAAAATTTGTGTCTGGATATGTTAGCACTTCAGTTTGTATAATAAATGACCATTTTTTACTACATTTCTGGAAAAAATCATGAGAAAACAATGTTACGCAGAAAAGTAACGATCCGTTATTTTATTAGTTACTTGTTTCGTTACATTTCTTGTTTATGTTTTTTTTTCAGCAACGCAGTGAAAAAAATAGTAATTTACGATATAAAGTGCAGAGTTAACATATGCAGTTACAAATACTGTGGCTCATTTGAGTAAAATAATTGGTTGTAAGCAAGTAATAAAGAAAATTAAAAAAAAGCGCGTTTTCAAAAGTAAGGAGGGTTGACATCTCTGCCTCGTAGTAGAGTTTCTGTGGTGTTGGAGCTGTTTAAAACCTCACAGGCAGAGTTTCTATACAGATATGGAACAATTCATCGAAATCATTCGCGATAAATATTTCGTGTTATTTTATCGTGTGTTGTTTTCTTGTTGTGTTAATTTTGTATTGGGTTATTTTGTTGTTGTGTTATTCCGTAATTGTGGTATTTTTTCGTCGTGTTATTCCGTCGTGTGTTTTTTTGTCGGGTGTTATTTTGTCTTCGGGTTATTTTGACATGCTACCGGGGATAGTTGGCCCGGTTTTTAATACACTATGTTAGAGATGTCCCTAGCATTAGCGCTTTTCTGTAATTATTAATACGCCCTCGCAGGCCTCAGTGCCCAAAAAACATAGAAGAGGGTCCACAAGTTTCGTCTGTGTGAGCGAAAATCTTCCGCGGTGAGACCTCGACGAACGTTGTACTAATATTGGTGACTAATTTTTATTGAATAAATAATGTTATGGTTGAGGATTCAGTAAACTATTTGTTTCCTCGCATGCATTAGAGTTTCAACTACACGGTCTGATACGGTATATTGTTAAATGGCTTTCATTTATTTTTTTAATAAAAAGGGCAAGTATCCGTATCGAAAAGGATAGTCGCCCGAGATTCCTTTCCGGTCAGTTGTCCTAACGGCAATATGACAAAAACCCAGGCGTAGTCCTTGTTAGACCGAAGTTAGTTTAGCACTATCGTTTAAAGAACTAGATAAGAAAGAAAAACTGTTGATTAAAGGTATTTAAAAAAATTATGAAATTATTAATTATAAAATAATAAAATTGATAATAAAATATCTAAATAGAAAAATAAAATTTAAAAAATATAATAAAATAAAATAATCTGTAACTTAATATTAATTATAAACTCCTTCGAAGTATTTTCGACGTGAGGCGACTATCCGCCATGTTGAGCAACTATCCCTCTTTGAAGAGGTCAAATGAAACGGGATTTACTCAAAAACAATATTAATTGGGTTTGCAAAAATAGTGCACAATGAAAGATTAAAGACCAATGTTTTAATATACCCGAAGCATGTTGTCAGTAGATACTTAATTTTTAAGTAATAGAGCTTTTTCCTTAAGTGTGGCAACTATCCGGCTCTTACCCTGAATCGATTAGTAATCTACCTATTTTATCCCAATTACCGACGTCATGAATTTTCATGTTGTCATATGATAATTGTTATCGTAATTTTTGTTAAAAAAATTATAACGATTCGACTTCTCTCTTCGGATAACCATATAGTGCTAATTTTGCATTAACTACGCATAAAAAGCAACGTGGTAAGTGAATTAATAATCTTGTAAAAAACGATGTTGAAGTTTGCATCGTTGAAATGCAACGGAAGTAAGTTTTTCCAATTAATTTTTAGGGAGTTTTCCGTTCAACTTGTGCATTAATAATTTCAAAACCTCAATAAAGATCTTGAAAGATCTTTCAACGATTTTTCACATAAAATAATATAATAAAATAAACAAGATTATTCGTTGCTAAAATTTTTCGCAAAACAACCGTTAACTTATTTAAAGCGTTATTAAAGATTTTCGTTGACCGATAATTCCTCAAATATTTGCAGATCCGATTCTGTAAATTCAGCACTAATTTTTACTATTTTATACTCATTATTACTAGTAGACTAGTTTTTCGCAGAAATTTTTTGAATCTTCATTTCGGACGATCCAAGGATTTGCGCGTACGACGCTGATGAGCTACGAGCGAATTTTTTATTCTTGCGAGGAAACATCACAAAATGCGAGAGTCAAAATAGTCGAGGGAAGGAACTATTCAGGGGACTATTCGAAGCGCGATACGGGGTCGCGTTATTGTGCTAAAGCCGAAAGAAAGGAGGAAAAAAAGAGGTAGGGGAATATGCCATAGGCCGTAAAAGAATTCACGGCATGAGCATATCACGTCCGACTGAATGAGCGAGAGAACGATAAAAACGAGATCTATATACGCGTGACGGAAAGAGCTGGAAAAAGTGAGAGACACACAGCGAAGGAATCGAGGACGAGAAAAGCCATTGGAAGGGGGAAGAGAAAACTGCTCGAGGATATAAAGGATCCTCTCTTTATCCTGTCGTTCACAGATACCGCAGCGCATGATTCATATACGGATGCTAGAGTCAGTGGGGTAGAACCGGACGATTTTCCTTCTGGAATAGAAGCACCGTAATGTCGTGTGCCATGCTGTATATAGACATATAGCTTCAAGCGACGAGAACGAGAGAGATGGCAGTGAGCAAAAAACATGAATGCGCGATGGTCTCTACCACTGACACGAGCTGATGGTCGTTCAGAAGCCATCGATGACCATTCAGACATCACACGTCAGGTTGGCACAGAAAAGCCCTTGCTGGACAAAAAAAATGAATAGTACAGATTTTCCTTCGCGGCATCGTTATCCCCTTTTTCTTTTGCCATAACGACCACGTCGATGTTTTTCCATACAATTCCATGATCCTGATTATCATGGACATGGAAAAACTCTCGTTCAATGTCCATCATCGATAAATTTTTCAAAGAACGAATGACTCTTCGTCTTTCAATATTTTCTTTCAAACCATCATCTAGTTTCATCTTTCTTTCGTTTCTCGTTCAATTCGTATTTTCGTTGAATTATTTTTCTTCCCTTTTGCGATTAGAATCTATTATTACTGTGGCCAAAATGTGCGGCTTGTATTTACGGAAAACTCGAAGAATTGGAGCTGCAAAAATTTTGATGGAAAAAAAACGTACGTATGCGAATGGAAGAGGACTACGAGGAAAAATAATCCATGTGTGTGATATAGAAAGTTGCGGAATTCGTAGATTCCGTCGGCAATGCGAAGAAAAATGAATGCGAAGCTTCGGGAAACGTGAAAAAATTCGTAAAACACGCGCTTCAGCCCGGTACCACTTCCTATGAATATTGCATTCTCAGCGCAAGGTCATGATGCACCACTCGGAGCGCTTTAAAACCGCTGGTAGGTAGTTGCGTTTATTTGATTTCTATTTTTGTTTCCGTGCTCGTCTATGCAGCAATGGAACATGGAAAACCTAAATTATTCTAGGCGTAGTTTGCGCGTCTTGTGAAAACGAATTCCCTACCTAAGCTATATACTTCCACCTGCGAGGTCTCGCGGTTGAGCGTATGACTTTACAAATTTATCAGTCACAGCGTCTCAGCGTTTTACGAAATGCAAAAATATGCGAAAAACGACATTTTTATGGATTATATTCATAGCATAAATCATCGGATCATCGAAGTTTCTCGAAAAGGTTACTATAATTTCACACATCGGATGAATTTTTTTCGAAAAATCTTTCAGGATCGATCCAACGGTGCAAAATTGCATCGAATTAACTCCACACGCACGATTCTCTAATAATTCGATGCAGATTGGAAATCTCATCGATTATAGTAAGATATACCCGTATGGATGCAACTGACGCACTTCTTTACTCCAAGAAGTTTGACCCGTGTCCTGAGAACTTAATTTTCAAATTTTCTCTCGATGAGCCTCCGGAGCAACTATACCAATTTAACTTCTTCGTTGGTAGTTGGAATAAACATGTTCAAACTTGGCATTTTTTTCCAAAGGATTTTTTTACGGTCGACGAATCTGAATTGGATGTAAAACTTTGAAATGAAAACATTCAACAACCGAATATGAAAAAAGTGAAACTCGTTCATGAAACTAGTAGCCCAGGAATTAATGAGGTCTCTGATTACAAAAAAAAAGCCACGACTTGGAAAGTTAATTTTTTTTCAAATGATGTCCCCAAGCAACGTAAGAGCTACCAAAAAAGAAGCGATGAGCCGAGGATGTTTCAGGGATACCCAATAAATGATGATACACTTCAATGATGATGATACACTTCAATGAGTCGAAAAAATGGCTTTTAAAGTATAATATGATTTTATGAATTTAGATTTACGAATAGGTCCAGTTTTATTGTAAAGTAGCTCATGTTCTAGTTTTAGACGTTTTTACTTGAGATCAATATCTATCATTAAGAAAAATTCCTGAAGACTTTTGTTGAACTGTCGGGGAACTTGTATTTATTGCAAACAATCGATAGATGACGCAAAGATTTTATTTTCTGTTTGTGGTACTTGGAATTATTTGGATAGCACTTTAACTTGACCAAGCAAAACACCGTGAAACTTGGATCTTTGACTTTTCACCAATTTGTTCAAATTATAAAGTCGTATGAAATGTATATTTTTAAATCCACTTTGGTTTTAACTTCGTCCAGGGCGGTCCAAATTTATTGTTCGCTCTACCAATTATAAAAATCTCAAGACTTGTTCAAAGAACTTTCCGCCACTTTCTTCCTTTACATCACGGAATGAAAAAACGAATAAAACAACACCAATAGTTCCTGTTTTTTCCAACTAACATTTCCCATTGGGCACCAGCAACAAATAGTTGGAATTTCAATATGGAGGAATACTGATTAAAAAAAAATGTGCATTCACACTGAAAACTTTTGAATTTCCGGCGGTATTGCCTCGATGTGAACAAAGGTATTGATGAATCCTGATTTTTCAATAAAAACCTGCGCTGGATTCGCAATTATTGTACAAAGCATCAGTTGTTTCGAGCGTGGGAAAATGTATGGCGTATAGACAGAGGTTTCACAGCGAGAAAACGATATTCTGCACTACAGGATACATTTATATATCTATATTTATATATCATATGTTCCGGGGCTTCGAGAAACCCGGTTTCATTCTCGTGTAATTACACTCGGCACTGATCTACGGTTATTAGGGTGAAAGAGGCAAGCACTTACCTTGCACACGTCCATGTATATTCGCGCGGTGATATAATACATTGCCGAAATCCTCGGAACCCTTCGACGATGGTAATTGCTCGCTGAAAACCTCGCGCAAGCTGCCATTGGCCCCGAGGCAGAAGCGGACCATTTTTCGCAGGCCCTTTGGCTGCCTCGGCCCGAAACGCGTTAGCCTGAAAAAAAAGGATAAACTAAAGAAGAGAGAAAAAGCAATCCAACCAGAGAGAGGTCTGACGGTGTGGGAGATGCGCGTGGGTGGTTCGGGCGAGACAAGAAATTGACGAGGTATGGTGTGTGCGTCAGAGTGGGCTTGAAGGGCCTATGCGGAGGGTAAAATAAAAAGAATTCTCCTTCCCGACCATTAGGACTAATTTGCGTCAAATTCCACATCGAGCTTTCGAGTCTCGAGGGTAGGAAAGGTGTGTTTCATCGCCGAAGGGCGATCGAGTGTCGGAACATTGCGCCAAAACAGTAACCAAGAGTGCGCAGCACGCACACGAACTGCCCCCCCCCCCCGCCAGAACTTCGCTTATTTCGGCCCTTCTGGGATGAGTGTACCTTCCTCCCGGCCCTGCCATTCCCAACTTGCCAGTCACACACCTTCGAGCTTTCTCGTACGAATGCCGCGAACGTACGTGACGTGAGAATCGCAAATTGTGCCAATTTAACACACGCGCGCATTGCGTACACTCGAGGGAAAGAGCGCCCAAGTTTTCTTATCGCACGATAGAGCGACAGAGGCTCGTGTGTGTTTTCGTCGTTATGTAATATTAACGTCGAGAGGAATGAGAGTGTGTGATTTGTCAGGACTGCGACATTGTTTTTCCGCGATTGAAGTTTTGGGATTTTTTGCCTTAAAAAAAAGAATTTTGTTTTTATAAAAGAATAAAGGAAAATTTTGAACTATGCGACGATGTTTGAAAAATCCAAAAACGTTGAGAAGCCATACTTAGAAAAAAATCAATAACAATCGGTAACCAATTAAAAAAAGAATAGCTTAAGAGGTTTTGGATTAAAAATTAATTAATTTTCAAAGAACCTTCGTTAACGCTCTAATTTCGTTTTCATTTTGCAAATTTTTCAGGATGAATGAATTTCAATGAAAAAAGAAACTAATTCCATTACATTAAAAAGATGCGAACTTTAGCATCATCTTTGTTCGATGCTAAAGTTTCCATCGCTGCAAACCAACGGAAATACCTTTTTCGGTTCATTTTTAGTGTAGTTACATTTTGATTTTGCATTAAAAATCCCAAGTCCTTAATAAAGACTCCAAAATACATTTTTACGATTTTTCATTTTGCAAATTTTTCAGGATGAATGAATGTTAATGAAGAAATAAACTGCTTCCATTGCATTAAGACGATGCAAACTTCAACATCATTTTTGTTGGATGTTAAAGTTTCCATCGCTGCAAACCAACGGAAATACGTTTTTTCGGCTCATTTTTAGGGTATTTACATTTCGCTTGTGCATAAAAAACCCCAAGTCCTCAATAAATACCCCAAAATACATTTCTACGATTTTTCATTTTGCAAATTTTTCAGGATGCATGAATTTGAATGAAAAAATAAACTATTTCCGTTATATTTAAACGATGCAAACTTTAGCATCATAATTTTGTAGCCTTTTTTATTTTACGCAAACTAGTTGATCAGGACAGTTGGTACTGAATTCGTAACGAGACAATCAAGAAGTTTAGTTGTCAAGGAAATAAAAAAAGTTCGAAGAATAATTATAAAAAACGGGCAAACTAGATTTTAAAAAAATTAGATTTCTTCAATTCTGAAAACGTTCATTAAAATTCCTTTATGAAAGAGCTAAAATGATGACTTATTTTCTCATTTAGTTGCCAAGATATTATTTTTTTACGTTCTTCAATTCATAAATAAAATATTCGTACGGTGTGAAAAATTCGGTTCACATGGAGTATTATTTACTTTATTGAATCTATATTGATATCATAAAGCGGTGAATTTTGTAATCAGCGTCGCTTTTGCTCAATTTCTCTCGAGGGTATTGGGTATTACATTGTCGTGATTCCTAATAAATCTTTCGTTGCCAAAAGACACGAAATGTCCCCTTTATGTTCACACTGTATTGGTATATATATGTGTATACATATAGCATATATATCGAGGGTGAAACGACACGTCGAGCCGGGAAGAGATTGCGTCTCGACGTCCTGCTGAGAAGGGGATCGCTCTTTCCCTTTCCTCGAGTTCACCATCCCGATGTACATTCTTCCCAACGAGAATTTGCACCCTCGCACGCCACGTTTACGAAGCCGGCATTATATTTTCATTTGCGAGCGCAAATTTTCCTATACCCTGTAACGATACGACAACGACCAGTCAACCCAGCCGCGATTGTGGGAGTGTTCGATTTGTCTCGTACACCATTCATTCTCGATCGCAAAATTGTGACAATGCCACGACGTCTTTTTATCATCCATGATCATTCTAAAGAAAATTTATGTGCGCCACTGGCCGAGAAGTTGGACAAAAATTTATCGCGAGACCAGGATGAATATTTACGTGAAAAACAGGCGTCGAATTGTCTAGCGATTTTCGGCATATTAAAAATATATATATATGCATTTAAATACGTCTCCCACGTTGTGCTATATTGCGTTTATTTTGCATCTTCTCTCGAATCTTTTCGCGTCGATAAAATCAGCAAAAGTAGGAAAAAAAAAGATTGAGGAGCACAAAGAACGATTCCCATTGCCTTGGAACCACTTGCGCGCTTCGTTTTTATTTTTCCCAAAAGAGATGTTGCCTAGATAAGCGTGAGAAGTCTTCTTGTTCCTATATTTATCACCGGAAGGTGTTAATCTAATATCTGCCGTCAAATCTACTTCCTCTTGCATCTGAGACCCAATGCGCATCTTTAGATACGCGTTAAAGGCGTTACATGGGTTAAAGGCGTTACATGCGTTACATGGGTTTTGAAATTTAAAAAAATCAATTTTTTAAATCTAGTAGTACGATATGTCCAGAATATTTTCCCAAAGTTTCAAGTCAATCGGAGTAAAAGCCTAGGAGCGAAAGCCTTTAGAAATTCCCATCATTGAGCTAGGCCTAGACCTTTTTTCTAAAAACACTATTTTTGGAGTCAATGGACACGATTTCTTTTTAAATCCTTCATTCAATGACGACTTATAAGGTAAATGTCCCAATGACTGGACAGGTCCCAATTATTGAACACTATCTTGTATTTTTATTATTTCTCATTCACCTGCATGCATTTACTTATTTATAAAAATTATATCGAAATATTACCTTACTTGTGCAAAAAAGCTTTAATTAATAGAGAAAAAAATTATTTAATCAACAACGGTGACCCGATTTGACGTCTCGTGGTAACTGCTTATCGTTTGTGCTAAGACGCGCCGCTTCACGCGTAAGGGCATTAAACAACTGTTGCATCTTAAAAACTAAAAGCGTTTCAGGTTCCTCAGAAAATTCCTTACAAGAACAATTAAAAAAAAAAAGTTCAATTAATTATTTGTTAAAAAATACGGTGTTCGATCATTGGGACATAGAAAATGCAGTATGTCCCAATTATTGAACACTGGAATGTAATGTTCAATATATTTTGCTCTCCGATATTTCAGTCGAAAAACAAGAAAGCTGCGACAAAATCAAACAAAAACGGAACATAAAAACGAGGAAGCTGAAAATAAAAATAAAATAAAGTTCGCGTTGAAAAGCAAAAATAAACCAAATGCGAATGAACCAAAAACCTGTCAAAAGAGACTAAATATGTATTTTTGTATTTTTACATGATTAATAAAAGATTATTCAAGTGTTTGATTTTGCTTTTTTTTCTTAATATTGTACCCAAAATAACATTTTCAGAACGGAAAAAGAATTCTCGAGAGTGTTCAATAACTGGGACATGCCTGTTCAATATTAGGGACATAGGCACTTCCAGTGTTCAATAATTGGGACATTTGCATGCTTCACATTGTTATTCTTTTTTTCATTTGAAATCATTCAAAAATAATTTGAAGGGTGATTTTTCGAAAGTAAAAATATCAAAGTATCATTTGAACATGAAAGCGATGGTTTTTTTCTTGATTTTATATTTTTTTCTCACCGAATTCAATCCCCAGATCCTTAGCTGTTCAATAATTGGGACATTTACCTTATGTAACTGGCTGCGTTTGTGGTATGCGTATGGAAACCGTGCTTGAAAATCATGAAGACATCAGCGTGAAAAGTAACGAAGGTACTGCTTTAATATTGAAACGGAGAAAACGAGAAATGGGGAAACTCCAATATTATACACACGTGTGACAGGTGGAATTTCTATTATGCAAAACTGCCGGTGGGCTGATGCTGCTGCATCGTTCTATCCGCGATGATCATCAGACAACCCTCTACGCTCGGAGGGGTTATGTAACATCGGATGAGGGAGGCTGAAGCAACTCTGGCGAATAGGCCACGTCACGTCGCTCATAATTATCATACTGCAACAACGGGGCTGACTGCTAATACTGTAACCACCATTCGCATACCTCTCCACATTGATGTACATACGTATGTGTCTCTGTGTGTCAGCGATAACGATAAACTCCATCCACGTTCTCGATAGTACTTCTGAACTGATACCAAAGCAACGGTATAGTTGCATGGAATAAATTCAACGTGACATAACTATATAAGGCATTGTAGTTTAAGGGAGTATATTCTGGTCTAGAATTTTGAAAAAATTGAATTTTTTCTTTGCATATTTTTGAAGTTCAGTCAGACCTTTAAGGATATTTCTTCGAAAGGAAGGTTTTTAATTCCAATCATTTCTACTCAACCGATTTACTCGATAACTCGATTTACTTAACCGATTTTTGAGAATCGTCAATGTATAACTTTCTATAACCTCTAGTACTTCTGTATTAAAATTATTTTCTTTACTATTGTGAAAAAATTAAAAACTATAAAGAGTCGAAAAACGCCTTTTTTGTTGACAGCCGCCATTTTGCTATTTTTTTTTCGTTTTCTCTGAGGTAGCGACTATAACGACATTCTTACTAATTAACCCTCCGAGCTTCGTGGTCATACTTATCTGGGTCGACTTGACCTTGTTCATTTTTGAATAAGTATTGTGACCGAACTATCAGTCGGAAAAATCTCAAAAAATTACAGAACATCCCTCAAACATTCTAATTGATGTATTAAAAATTAGTTTATAAAAAAACAAATGACTATGTATTCTAAAAAATTTATGAAGAAGAAAAAAGAAAAGTAGTCGTGAGGTCGTTTGACCCAGTGTGACCAAGGAAGGTTAAGAATCTTTTTTGAAATTTTGTATCAGATGATTAGAAAGGTTGCAATCGTGTCAGCCGTTTGTTTTAACCCCAACTTTACCAGCTTATAACTTGCTTAATTTTCTTTTTTTTCTTGATTTTTTTTTTAGTTTATTGCCAAAATATTACTGAATATGTTGTAAAAAAGGAATGGTAAGAATATTTTTTGTTTTCTTTATCGAGCTCGAGAAAACGCTCAAAATGTATGTTTCTAGACCAGAATACCGCCTTGACACATAATTTTGAAATTTGCATGACCAGACTGATTTAAAAAAGCGACTATTTTTTTTGTTTTTCGAAACAGCATATTAAATATTTTCGGGGAGTCGAACAAAGATGCCTGTTATGCATATTCTCGTAGAGAATTGAACGCTCTACAAAAAAAGATCTCTTATGGCTTTTCGATAAAGTCACTCCTTCAAAACTTATTGAAGGTTAAAGTTAAATTTAGAGTAAATTTCACTTTGTTTTTAATTTCCGACAAAATGTTGAAACTTATTACTAAATATCGTAAAAGCTTTCTTGAAACAAAAGTTTAAACTGCATCAACATAAATTACTTAATTTTTAAATAAATGACCAACAGTAGTTAACCTATATTCACAGTCTAACATACATATATATTAGACCGAGAATAACTTTTCGATAGGGTACATTGACTTGAAGCCGAGGTCTAAAATTTCGTGGTAAGAAATTGTTTTCCTCTGTTATTTAAATGGGAAATAGAAATTTGCGATGCGATATACCTAAATATTTATATTGAGAGTCCAACTTTAAACAGGCATATTTTTTCACCTACCCGAACGTATTTAATAGCCGGTTTCGAAAAACAAAAAATGGTCGCTTTTTTGAATCATATGTCCATCTATTTGTCTGGGCATAATTGTGCCTGCATGTATGTGTTTGATGGAATTTCGTCAGCATATCACGAAGCATAAAGATGACTAGAGGGAGAATAGACATTGAGGAGAAGTTCGACAACGGTGAGCGATAAAACCAACGGGCATTATGGAACGACGACAACTACGTCGATCAATCCTTGCGAGGGGTGAATAACGACAATCTCGCTATTTCCTTTTCGGCGTTCGTCGTGACTTTCCAAGGGGGCAAAAGACAAGGAAAGAGCGTGGATGCAACGCAGACGAAGTGGAAAGACTCAACTCCGCTACGAGAGAGGAGAGAGGGAGGGGACAAGCTTTTCGCGTGCTCGTGACAGGGATGAACGGCGAAGGGAAGAGCCATTCTCGCCGATCATTACCGCACGTCGTATATACAACGTCGGAGAGACCGGAATCGAGAAATTTATACGCTTAACGGAAGTCACCCGACGAGGGGATATCTTGATTAATCAAAAGGCTGCCGGAACGGAGCTACGGGAGTGACTCGAAGCGATCCGAAGATCAACTCTCGAATGTCCGAAAGTTCGAGATTTATGGTGTCTTCTCTTTCGCTGCTCTCAACTGATATCCGTTGCAACTGTTCTCGTGTATATTAAGGGTGATGCGAAAACCAATCAATAATTTTTATGTCTCGAACGAAATTACGTTACTTGAATTTTTTTTTAAATCGATAATTTTTTTAGATGCTGGGATTGCATTTAGTTTTTCACGTATTGAATCAAAATAATAAGCAACAATGTATTATGAAATTAATAATGTTATTCAGAAAATGTGGTTGTCAAATAATTTTTACTGCATTCAAGATGCCAAAAACAAAGATGAGGGCCCAAAATAACATGTCAAAAAATTGCTTATGGCACCTTGAAAAATTATTCTGGGGGATCATCATCGGGGAAAAATTAAGGTTTACCATGTACTATATTTTTAAAAATTTTGTACCGAAAGTAAATATAGATCGAAACGAAAAGTTGGTGGAATTGACAGTGAAAAAAATGGTTAACTCTCTACAAGAGAGAGTTAACCATTTTTTATCAAGGATTCTATCAAGAATCTTCGTCAATGGAAGTCCATTATTGTCTGGAAAAGTTGAGTCGTACAATTATGAATCGTACGACTCAACTTTTCCACACAATAATGGAATTCCATTGACGAAGATTCTTGATAAAATCCTCATTGAGTTTGCAGTTGATAAAGCTTTATTCCTTTTTATAGACGATCAGCTTGAGAAGACGTAACTTTTTCCGTATAATGTCTCAAAATTCAACCTTCGATACTTATGTTTGCGAAGGTCCAACGGAAACTCGACAAAATTCTGTCACACTTTCAACAGCAGCCACGTACTTTCGCGTCTTCAACAGCACACTCTGGTTGAAACAGTAAGGGGCATTAGTACGAGTAAAGAGGAAAATCTTTTACTCCACTCGTTGATTTTTTTTTTTTTTTATACTTCGCGGAGAGGCGAGGATTCCTCTTTACCAAATGGTTCGAGACAAGTGGAGTCTGTTCAGGCAAGTCCAATAATGTGTCTCCCCATGACTGTGTTCTCTTGCACATTTATGTGTGTCTCTTTCTGTGTGTGTATAAAAACGTTGAAGGTTTTTTTTCCGCGAAAAGTATAACCGAAGAGGGTAAAAGCTTGTGCTGGTGCGCACAGGATGAGGACCACTAACAGGAATACAGCCGTTTTCCACAGCGCCCCTTGAAAGAATAATGCTCCCTACACTCCCTCCGACTATCGTACAGCGCTTGTAGTACATATACGTATACTATATCTCCAAGTAACGATACAACCCCACCGGTAATGCCCCCAGAAGAAAAAGCATCAGACGCCACACAACAGCGCACGTGCAAAATCGTTCTCTTACACACTGCTTTTCCTTCTGTTTTCATTTAGCACCTATTTTTCTTCCCCTTCAACTCGCTCACTTAGGCTACAACCACACTGGAAATACGCAATGAATCGAGAATATCTCTCAGAAATTGCAGTGCCAAATGTGTGATGTCTTTATCTCGATTGATCAAAGAAAATCTCACAAAGATTTCACCATCGTCCTGCTTCGTCCCTACATTAATTTAAAAATTGACTTTATCATTCATACTTGTGGAGTCAGAAAAAAAAACGTAATGGAAGAATATTTTTTCGGGTCGAAACAAAATTCCTTATTTTAGACGCCATAGATTCTTTTCATTGTGGATGTACCCTTATACTCTCATCGTTGAAGATATAGAACCCGTACACGGTTTGCTGCCGCTTCTTGGTTCAGTTCCTAACTTGACACACGAATGCGAGCCACGCCGAAAGATATAGGAACAATTCGGGATAGCACTTTCCGGTGGCCATTTACCGAAGTGCCATTGTCACCGAGAATTTCGGTGGCCATGTGCATGCGCCATTAAACTGGAAACAAACGACGATAGGGTTTACGTATCAATAGTATCAACAAATTGCTTATAGCGCAGAGTGCACATGCACATATACTCATATGTACACATTTTGGGTTCTAGGTTAATTTCACCAGTGTCTATAACTCTTTTCTTCTTGGATGTTTGAGTGTTTTGCAGAAGTGTTTTTCAGCCAAAGAAAAAAACTTGCAAATCGGAAATTTGCACATCGCTTCCTCAGTATTTTTTCGTAATCGTTCAATAGCAATAATCTTTAACACTCAAACGATCTGTGTAATATTTTTTAACTCGATATCACAACATTTGCGAACGCTAGAGCAACCACGCCCTTTTTTTAAAAATTTAAAAGTCGCATAAAATTCGCACACATCAATGAATTTTTGCAAAATTCATAACAAACAAAGGGGAGCTGTGGAGCTCAGCTTATGTGCAAAATTTCGATTCGCTACTCCAATGTAGTCTTGAGATATAGATGTTCGAATTTTTCGAGGCAGTGACACACACACACACACATACATACATACATCCGGACATTTTTTGAAAATATGATTTCTCGATGTTTTATGATATTTTGAACATACTGACATGAAAATCTCGAAAAAAAAAAATTTCACGAAAACAAAGCTTCCTCTATGAGGAATGTGGATAATGTGGACGTAGGGCTAAACTTTGGCTAAATTGGTGGAGAATATATTTTTCTAGAGTATAGTAGAAGACCCCGTACAAATCTTTGAAAATTTAACAAAGCTTTTCTGGTTCAAAAGAATAATTTCTTTTAAGCATTTTAACCGTTACTGGACACACTGGGGTACAAAACACCCCAGGCCTAAATTTCCTTAATATTTTAAGTAGCCAAATAAAAAAAATTAGACCTATAGCGACATCTGTTATTAGTTGGAGGTAGCCACTATTCCTTCAAGCTTATAGTATAGCAAAGTCGAGTGGTCTCGCCTGTGCCCCAATGTGTCAAGGTCGAATGCGAAAATTTTGTGCTCGTTTTTTTCCTGTTATATTATTTAACTACTACTATTTTTTTCTTGTAGTGCTATATATTAAGCAAACTCAGTTAAATTTTAACCATTTTTGTTAAAAAATAAAAAAGTTATGATTTCTTTCGTAAAAGTTGTCATTCATTCATTTTTTTTTTTAAATTAACATATTTTGATCATATTTAACTTTGATATTTTACTATAAATCCTAAATAACTTCAGGGAGTAAGATCTTAAAAATTTCTAAAAAAATTTGCAAGTTAAAATATTAAATGGTATATTTTTTATGACAAATTTTATCGCTGGGGTATAAACGACCCTGGCGTATCAGGTACGTTATTCTGCAGAAGTGTGTCAAGTAAGGGTTAAAATGGAAAAGTTTGACTCTGATAAGGGTCAAATTAAGGCGGTATTCTGGTCTAGAAATATACATTTTGACGATTTGAGTTGTCAGACTTTTTTTTTTTTAATTTACACACAAGATTTCAAAATTCCTAGGAACAAGTACGTTTTTGATCTAACAAGCCCTCAACATTTGAAAACACATGATTGTAAGAGTGTCAAGGTATAAGAGTGTCCACACATGATGGCATACTTGACTTCGGTGCTCGCGATGGCGTTATTGAATGAAAAAGATGGGCACGTGTAAATCAAACGGTGGGTAGTCCACCGGCGTTCCGGCGGAAGGTACCTCATAACTTCAGGAACCTTATCCGGTGTAAGGCAGAGAAAGTGAGAAACTAACACGTATATAGCAGCCCGTAGTTTCAGAGGGAAAAACGCCTGGTGAAACATTCCGGCCAGCGGCAAATCGCATATACGGCGCGAGACCTGGGGGTAGGTTCGCCCTTACTATTTTCTCGACGCCGGAACACCCGGGTGCGTGAAATATTAACCTCGGGCGCGCATAGGCACCGCGCAATGCCGGTACCTCCAATGAACAAGAGAAAGAAAAACGTGGAAAGCGAGAGAGAGAGAGTAGGATGAAGGCAAAAGGGAGAAGGAAAAACGAAATTACGAGAAACGGGTGGAAGAGCGGAAAGAACTAGACCCCTAGGGTAGTTTCCCTTATGAGGCTATCGCGCGGAATTTTGGGTTGCCAGAGAGGTACCAGCGCCGCGAGTGAGGTCGTCGTCTGCGGTGTGAGTTTTAGCCTCCATAAACTCACGATATCTGTATGAAATATGCATATTCCCGCAGAATTATATCGACGAGACAATGGAATTTTTCCGACTGTTTCATGGGGCTAGAAGATTTATCATACGTTGTGTTTGTGAAGTATGAATGAAATACACGAAAAAAGTTGGTCCAACTAAACACTTAGTGCTCTGAGCGCCAGAAGAGAAATTAGTTGGATTAACTAGTTATTTAGTTAACTTAGTTGTGGTAATCAATAATCTAGTCATTCCAACCAACTATCTGATTGATCCGACCAATTTCTCTTCTGGCGCTCAGAGCACTAAGTGTTTGGTTGGACCAACTAAGTCGTTTTTTCCGTGTTAATCAAACGGAGTGGTTGATGGTTGGTTAACACAACTAAGTCCACTAAATAACCAAACGACTTAGTTGTGGTAACAAAACAACTCAGAAAAACGACTTAGTTGATCCAACCAACCGTTTAGTGCTCTGAGCGCCAGAAGATAAATTGGTTGGATCAACTAGATAGTTAGTTGGATCAACTAGTTATTTAGTTGACTTAGTTGTGATAACTAATAATCTAGTTGATTAAACTAATTTCTACTCTGGTGCTCGGAGACTAAGTGTTTGGTTAGGCCAACTAAGTCATTTTTTCGGTGTAGCGATATTTGTATGACTCAGACCGATCATTATGTTTAAAATATGATTCCATCGCCAGATATTTCCCCTCTTTGCTTGTCTGGCCTCGGACACGAGTCTCAATTAAATCGGCGTCGTCAGAACTCGTAAACCCGATGGAACGAGAGGAAGCGGGTGATTCAAGCGCAGACGCGGTCCCTATGGGGTTCATTTTCCGCAAATAAGGTTAGTTAGGGAAACGCGTGTATAATTGGAGCGCGACGTCGACGACGACGTCAACAACGCCGGTAAAGTTGCGTATATACCACGCCCAACTTATAATGAACATCGGACGGTGCGACTGTTTTCGGTATGGGAGATTCGCTGTTGATGTCGAATGGCTACCGTATCACAGCACAATATTAAAGGGTTACATGTACCAAATCAGGTTCCAAAACTGGATGTTACGAATATCAAAAAATTTCGATCCCAGTGTCGAAAACATATTAAGTTACAGAGTCACAAGCACAGCTGGAAAGTATTTCAAGAATTCGATACTTGCTTGGCACTTAAAATACATTAAAGTGCTCAAGTATTCATCAGTCATATCAAAATCCAAACTTCAAAATGTTTCTAAAGTGAAGAACTGCTGTACAATGTGAAGAACGGAGGTGAAAATATACGCGAAAGTTTAATGTACGTACGGTTTTAATTTTAACAAAATAAATATACACGCAAAATTATGGCTATGAAGCTGATACTGCAGCTGAAGAAATATCAAAGAATCTCGAAATTGGTGAACGTCGAATCTGTCCGTTGAGGGACTTCATTTTTGCTTTTCGATATTTTTGGATGAATTTTTATCTTAAGTTATACATTAACGCATCTCGCAATAAGATAGAGCTCGTTGCATCTCCATCAATCGTGTCTGAAAATGAGAATTCAGAATTCTGTAGTGTTTTTTCATCACAAGAGTTCAAATTTATCAATTGAAATGATCGAAGCCTTTTCGTCAGTTTGCCTCCGGTAATAATATAATATTATTAAGCTTTGGACACTACGCAGTAGAAAAATACCTGGCATAACCGAATTTTTATCTACGCAGACTGACGATAGATGTAGATAACGTTGATAATACACAGTGAAGATTGATAAAAGAAGAATTTTCGATAGGGTCGGATGTTATTTTCCCAGGGGAATACCAGCATATCACTGAAAAAAATACACATATAAATTCTGTATTTGTATTTATTCAATTAAATCTTGTTACAGTATATTAATTATGATCTTGTAAATTCTTTCTATAAAGTATTAACATTGATTTTTTTACCAATTGACCTTGTATCTTATTCGCAACATCGACGATACACAATAAAACGTATATTGTACAATTCTGGGAAATTTTGAAAAATATACGAACGAATCTGGAAATGAAAATTTTACCCAGAATTTAAATCGAAAAATATTTTATTTTTCGAAGGGTCGATAGAATATGAGAAAATACCATATTATAAACACAACTCTAATATGGTATTGCATTTATTCAACGGAAAGCTCTTCGACAGGAATGACATTTTTTTTCAAATGGCTTAGACGGAATAGACCGTCGTTCTTCACAGCTTATGCGATCTGATTTCAATTCCGGCTCATGAATATCGATGCAATTGAGAGGATAATTAATGTTGATAGACCTGCGGTGATTGAGTTCGTTCCGTTGCATAAATCGGTGTTACAAATGAACCCAGATGCACGAACAATATCTTTTTCGTTAGGTACGGTGGAAGGTAGGGCCTGCATAGTGCTGTTCCGTGCGCAACCCCGTTGGACGTAAGTTTTATTTTCTGAAATAAAAATAAAAGATATTCTCAAAAAAATATTCGCACTAGATGGACAAAGATCCAGCTTGAAGAATTATGCTCATGTGGCGTTTCTATTTTATTCGTAAAGTTATATATTGCCTTAAAACCATATCCTCACTCACAATCTTCCAAAATATTGCACGTGACCGATTAAAAAAATCTATCAATTACATTGAAGACAGAAAGAAAATGATAATTCAAACTGGTAAACTCTATGTTGCGAATCCACGAAATAGACAAGCCTAACAAATCAACACAAAAACTTTAAATTTTCTCGACGTAAAGATTGTCTCTTGCAATCTCAACGAGAATTATATTTATATTTTCGATTGGTTTGTTTAATCGATTTAAAAAAAATAGCACGAAAGTTTCATACGGTAAACGAAGTCTATCTTGTTTTCAAAAGTTCGCCATCTTGTAATTTTCGCGAATTTATCACGACCTCAGTTGAGTCACATATCGAATATTAGCAACATTCTTATGGATTAAGAATTTAAAAGCAAAATTCGTTTCGACCCATTGCAGGTTCATACATATGGCTGTGAAACTGATTAAGGGGGCATCCATTAATCAATATATTTTTGGCCATTTTCAAGTGATTTTATGCTTGCCTTTATACTTTACTTTATACTTTATAAAACAACAATTTAATTACGCTTATCAACTTATTTTTAATTATCAACATATTCATTATTACGAATAGCATAAAAAATAATTATTCATATGAATTAACAGGTTCTCAAGACACGTATACGAATCTTTTATTACAAAATTCTTGGCTATATAAAAATTGAAAACGTATCAACGTCTGAAAATCTTCGCAAAAAAGATATACGTGATATCTTAAAATAGTCCCTTCCCTCCCCACATGATCATTCGTGACATTTTTCCATTGACCCCCCTCCCCCTTAAACCTCACGTGATATAATACAGCTCCGATTTTTGACCCTGAAAAGGGTCAAAAATCGAAATTGATATTTAATAATTTTCTCCAAGAATTTTTGCATACTCTTGTGTTTCAACTTACGCGTTGATGCGACGAGCTTTGCACAATGGAGAGATTCAGCACATTCAGTTGTATTCCACTTAACGCCACTGTCGAACAGTTCACCGCATTTTGCATTGAGGTCACTTGAGCAACTATAACATTTCAACGCTTCTCCTGAAAATAAGATAAATACAAAAAATTGTAAATCAAACTGCTGCATGGTAAAAGTGCTCTTAGTTGCTAGATTTGAAAATGTAAAAAAATAACTTGATAAGTCTGGTGAAAAACGATTAAGAAAAATGGAACTGAGTGAGATGAATAGAATACAGCATAAACGATATCTTCGGTACTAAAATTTTGAAAGTAGTTATTAATCGAGCAAAGAGTAATTACCTGTCGCGAAGACCACCACGATGACAAACAGCCCAAGAAAAGATTTCATTTTTGGTAAAAATTTATCACGGAATCCGTAAACAGGAGAAATTCAGTTTGCGACCGTCGACGTTCGTAGTTTTCGTCGTTATGAGGATTTTTTTTAGAACCCGGCTGTAACACCGGGCTAAGGTTTGTTCTCCAATCTCTCTTTTCCCCGAAATAAAATGGGGGTATACATTGTAGATTACGATACGAAAGATTAGATATAGGAACAGGTCCGAACTCACACCCAGTACGTGAAATATTCGACTGGTTCATCACCGATACGATCACTGTAGGATTCCATCATTCCATTCGAATTTTATTTTCACCGATGACTTCGATGATTCCCCGATCCAAAGTTTCTCAATCTTTCCTCTTATCATGAAAGATCTGTTATCCTCGCTCTTTTATCAGTACTGATACGAGAATCATGCATTTCGGTTCATGCCGGATTCTCGCTAATAGCAACAATATTCGATGTACTGACCGATGATATTAGTCACAACTCGTAGATCCAGCCATTTTATTCTTCGTGTCTATTTAAGAGCACATAGAGAATAATAATTTCAAAATAAGCTTATTCGAAATCAGGCCAAGTCTCTGACTAACGGATGGATTCCATTTAACCTACAAATTTAATCTTCCACGAAAATTCAACCATTCGAGAGTGACGACGAGTGTCGCAATGGAACCAACTCAAGTCATTTTGATAACATTAATCGGGAACAAGGTTCTCCTTTTCTTTATCAGTTTCATGGACCAATTATCATTGTAATAAAAATATCCAATTAGCTTTTTCATTTTTATTGTATTAATTCATAATTAATAGTGCAAATTATGAATAATTTGTAGCTGATTTATTGAAGGAATCACATTTACATGTAATAATTTTACATGTAAATTTTTTTTAAATCTACATTTTGATATTCTGATGGTGGGTTCATAATACAATATTCCGAAAATATTCCGCAGAAAATTGAAGTTGATTCGATCAAAAGAAATTGACTTAAATACGTCGGAATGTACTTATCTTACTTGACGCGAAACTGAACCCGTCTTTCTTAAAAAGCCTTTTGTAAAATCAATGACCACGATATTCCGAAAATCACTGCACCAATCTACTTTACATTCCACCAGCTTTGTTAAGATAATCCTTGAACTATCACTATTTCGAAAAATCCTTCGGTGAAAGAATAGATTCATTTCATCACAGCTAAATCTGTTCCAAAAACTAAACGATTGTTTCCGAGTCACATCGATCATCGTAAAGTTCCTCAAACAAAAAAAAAGCTTCGGTAATTAAAAAAGTATATAAAATATTAAAATCATTGTTTGAAGTGCAAAATGATTTAAAGAACACCGATTCGACCTGGGTCTGACCCTTCACCTCTCCTATTTTGTTCGCTATTTTTTATGGCTTTGCAGTACCTCTGAAAAGTTCTCAGGACTTTTTTGGAGCGATTTGACTTGACTATAATTTTATAAACAAATTATTTTCACCCAAATTTAAAAATCTGAAAAATATCACAAAAATCGCTTTTTTATATAACAAATTTCAAGCGTTGAGCCAAAGTGGGCAGGGGTCTCCATCTGTTTATAACCAGCTTTTTTGAAGAAAACATTTTTTTTAAGTAGAAGAAGGAACCTGAAGTGAGTGGGCCGTTATCCAAACATTTTTAAATGAATTGAAGGTGCTTAAAAAAATGTTTGGATAAGAGCCCACTTAATACAAGTTTCACTTTCTATTTAAAAATTTTTTTTTACTTTAATTTGAAAAAAAAATACAAAAATTTACATTTAGAAAAAGATATTTTTTTTTTTTTAATTAAAAAAAAATAGAAAGAGATACCTGAATTGAGTGGGCCCTTATTCAAATATTTTTTCAAACACCTTCAATTCATACAAAATTGTTTGAATAACGGCCCACTCAATTCAGGATTCTCTTTCTATTCAAATTTTTTTTTCGAAAAAGATTATTATAAACAAAAGCACTTTGGCCCGACGCTTGAAGTTTTTCATCTAAAAAACGGAATTTTCGTGATTTTTTTCAGATTTTTAAAATTGGGCTAAAAATAATTTGTTTATAACATTATAGTTGAGTCAAATCGCTCCAAAAAAATCCGAAAAAAACCCTCCGTGCTCTTCAAAGGTACTACGAAACCATTCAAAATTGCGGTCAAGATCGAAGAGATGAAGAGTCAGATCCAGGTCGAATCGGTGTGGAATGCCCCATATCTATCCGACATGTACTCAATTTAACATTCCCATAATTCTACACCGAGGGATTCAACGATTTCGATGACGTATGCATAGAAAAGGCATAATAATACTGTTATGATCATCGCATCAATAGTTTCAGTAATGCGAATTATTATAAATATTACAAATAATTGCAGAAACTATGAATTATTTACTTGCTCTTATTCAAACATAAACATTGTAGAAATTTTTCTGTACGTTACATAAAAAATTCAATTGGTCACCTTGAGATGCAAGGTTCTGTCGATAAGATTACTTTTCGTACTTGCCATACGCACATTTTAACGCGGATATCAAGAGTATTATCAGTGATATTTTTTGCTGTTGCTATAAAGCAATTTACATTAGCTGTCGATCTCCGAGACACCCGGACGAACTTATATAGTCTTCCTCGTCCACTCTTTCTCTTTATCTGTATGTTTTTTTCTCCTGTCCTTAAAGAAGCAATTGAGCTCAGCCGTCGTCTTATTCCCTCGATCCGTAAATGGAAAATAAACGATAGGCGAGATCGAGAAAGTCTGAGAAAATAGCTCGAAAAGAGAAACGGTGGGGTGCTACTCACGTGGCCCTTCTCAATCTCCCAGCTCGTACGAGAGCTAGTTCTTGAAAATCGATGTACACAGTGACCCCGCGCTGAAGATGTGGTAGTGCGTTTTATTTCAATGTGCCCAGCCCAGGGTGTACTTGCCACTGGCTGATTTATTTGCTTCGGCAAATACCGTGCTACATGTATTGGATACATAGAATGAGGGTATGTATGGTATAAAATTCTCGAGGAACCGGTGGACGATCTATGCGCAGAAGCCGTTTTCGACCCTCGTCTATTTTTATTTCTGTACTTTCCAATCGCTCTAGCACTACAATACGCCCTGAAAGCTATCGCTCTCTTTTATCGGGAGTTTTTTCCCTTCCTGTCCCTCTCTCTCTCTTCTCCCACCTTCTATTAGTCTCAATGCCTTGCATGGAAATTGACCGAATAAACGCGAGGCAGCCGTAGTAATCGAGTCTGTGTTAGCACGAAGCTCAGAAAATGCACACGCGCATGCACAAAATGAGAAAATTGTTTGGTGACGATAGAAACAGCGGTGGCAAGTGAATGTGGCGATGGTTGTTGTTCGAGCTGGTGTCGAAAATTAGTTTTGATAAGTTCAGCCTCTCTATCGATTTTCCCCATCGTCAACAACGCGGGGCTTTCCCCAAAGGTACTTCAACGTTTATATTGTTAGCCACGTGCAGCCGGTGTCACGGTTCTTCAGTGATCGTTCAGACTGCGAAGCTCAATATATGCGCTTCACAATGGCGAATTGTGCAGCGAATCCTCGTTTATTCGCAGCTTTATAGAGAAAGTGTTTCTACAGCATCGTATTTCTCATTCAACATTAATTTCAACGTACCTTCAACTACTGGAATAACATTGAAATACCACAGCTACTAAAATAATTCTATTGAACTAACTTGACAACAATGGTCCTTTGCGGAATGCTTATTCAAGGCCAGACGAGTTTATCCACAATAAAAAATTCGAAAGTAGAATAGACCGACCAGTGAATGGACGAATAAGGTTACTCTAATGTGGGAATGAAGTGTGAAATTTAAAAATAATATCAAAAATAGCAATCAATCAATCACTTACAATTCAATGAAGGTGGTCGTTTGACCAGCTAAATATATTTTTTGTCATCCACAACAGCAACGTTAGTTGTTTTTGCAACGCTCCTTCTGAGTAGGGATGTTCGATTTTTTGGAGAGAATCGATTCTTTAATCGATTCCGGATCGAATCAAGAAAATCGATTTTCATTCAAAATCGAATTCAAAGAATTTATTTCATAAGAATCGATTTTTAAAAATCGTAAAAAAAATTAATAGCTAATCAATGGTTGCGTAAGTGTTTATTAAGTTTTTGCTATGGAAAATGATTAAGGGGCTATACCAGTGTGACACTTTCAAAAAATCGATTTTTTTTTTTTTTTTTTGGCTTGTTCGATAGTTTATACTTTCAAAAATATCCTGTGAAAGCGGCATTGTGGTAAATATAATTTTATCTAGCAAAAATCGATACTTTAAACGCGTTTTTCTCGAAACGACATTTTTCAAAATTGCTGACATCATAACTCAACGAGAAATTGACCGATCGACTTCAAATTGAAACTGAGTATTCTTGAATATATTTACTATACAATGACCTACGATCTTTTTGATTGGTTGAAAATTGTCGATTTGGCATTAAAAAAACGACCATTTTTTTACCCCAAAAAACGACACTTTTTTTCAGAACTACGCCATTTTGTTAATTTTTTATATTTTTCATAAATCGTAGGTCATTGTATAGGAAATATTTTTAACTTGAATAACCTTTTTGAATTTTTTCGTTTCAGCTACTCATTTGGCCGGAATCATGTCAGCAGTTGGGGAACTTTTTTTTTTGGCACCTCCGAAGATAGCACATAACTCCGTTATTTTTCAATATTTTTGTAAAAAAAAAAAATCTGAAAATATAGCTGAAAATATACCTTATTATGTCCAAAAAACGTCAAAACATTCTATCGAGTACTTTCTTTTAAAGAAATTCCCGAAAATCGCCTAATTCTTCATGGGTTACACTGGTATAGCCCCTTAAATTGGATTAATTTATTTTTAATACAAAATAATGAATACAAAATAACAAATATAAAGCAGTTTTAATTCTGGCTACACATGGTTTGATACTTTTACACATTTGCACTTTTTAATGTACTCTTAAAAATATTATAAATATGTTTAACGGATTGGACTTTTTTTCTATTACATAAGTTTCTATTGTTTTACGATATTTTGTATATTTTTAGTTTCAATAATTTTTTTCGTTGGATCATGTTTCCAATATTTTAACTTTTTATTTTGTTTACTCTTTTTCTCACGTTTTAACATTTACCCATACTTTTTTTCTTTTAACCTTGACGTTGATATTTTATAGACTTTTGTCAATCTTTATTTAATTGCCAAATTTTAATAGATAATGAATTTAATAAAAAAACGATTTTTTTTTTTAAGGTCAACAATCGATTCACCTAAAGATCGAAAAGGAAAGAATCGATTCGAAAGATCGATTTTCTGAACAAAATTATTAAGAATCAAATCGAAATCGAACATCCCTACTTCTCAATGTAGTATCGAATAATATTCCAAGCGATTGATGAAACTTATATTGGAGATATTAATTAATACTCAGGCAAATTAATGAAACAACAGTGTATCGAGGTATATTGTGGATGGGGATAAGAGAATGAAGATTAGCGACAGAAGGTTTAAACTATCAGGAGAAAAAACCGCTCGTGGTGACGTCCATATCACAAAACTTTATCAAAAATCAATGATTTATCTTATCTGAAATAAAAATTCCCGAAAAATTAAATTTTCTACATTTTCGGCTGCTCACGACTACAATCCATTAAAATAATTCCATAAAGCGTCGAAGCTTGACGTCAAGCTAGACTATTTTTATACTACCATCTACGACTTCAGTGAAGGTCATTTAAATTTCAATCGGCAATTGATCGCCAGCATTTAGTGTATAAAAGCAATTTTCTCTAGTCTCTGAGCCTGATCTATTCGCTGACAAATTTTCCCTATCATGAATTCAGGAAACGCATCCCTTGAAAAGGACAATCTCCGTACTTCAATGGCGAACGTCATGATGCAAAGTTCGGAAGATCCCAACAGAATGGAGCTCACACTGTTTTACAGACATTTCTGCCGGTGCACAACGATGTGCGCATGTCAATGGGCAAGTCGATTGTGTGTGTGTGTTTTTATACGTGTTTGTGTGAATAAACGCGACGCTGGTCGATCGAGAGGAGCGCGAATGTTGGACAGCGGTGGGGAATCCCTCTCGAGACTGGATTGACACTTTAATGAACGAGAGCTCGTGCATCGATTGTCGGTGAAAGCGAAAGCGAGAGAGGAGTGTAAAAAAAAAGAGGTGAGAGGGGAATAAACGCACGAGTATGAAAAAGAGAAGTAAAATAAAAAGAGGCTACCATTGGCTACAAGGGATACAGTGAGAGGTGGGAAAAAAAAGAAATGCTGGGTTTGCGGGGTAAAGAAAGGGATAGTTAGAGGGAGAGAAGACGGCGAATAGAGATAGACGGACAGACTGTGAAACGGAGGAAAAAAAAGAACGAGAGTGGAGGAAATCGAGCGGCCCACGAGAAGCGATAACGTCGAGCGTCGAGGCACGTAATTGCCTTCGCTTCGGCACGGCCATCGAGACAAGCCTGAAAGGCCAAGAAGAAGAATATACATGTATATATAACCATCTCTATCTCGCTTTCACTCTCGTCACATCCCTTTCGTTCCTCGCCGCACACGAGTACGATGTATATGTACAGCTGATACAGGTATATACGTCGAGACCGTCAAGATAAAGGGTCGCGCCACTCGTCGTCTCCGCGGGTATCCTGATGAAAACATGTAGCAACCACTAAAAGGTGAGAGAGAAGCTGCGAGAGAAATGGCCTTCCCTCGCGCGACCTTGATTTATCGTAATATATGGATCGCAAGGGCCTTTCGGAACGTAGGTTCATAAAAAAAAAAACTACCCGGAAAAAAATGATCAGTGACAATTCATGTGTAATATTTAAAAAATTACTGAATTCAGTGCAGAATATACGGTTCAGAACTGTAATTCAGGCGTTTTACTGGGAATCCATTATAAAATAATGGATTGAATGTAGTTTCTACTTTTCAAACCATTATAAATGCTGATTTACACTGTAAAAAATGCAAAGTTTACCGCAAAAAAATGACAAAGTAGAAATAACAAGCAGAAACGAGGAAGTCCACTGTGTTTGAACTGTAAAATTTACAATGGTCTCTGTAGAATGTTCAAAGCACATAATTAGAAATTGCAGTGTTCCCAGTGAAAAATCAAATGCGCGCCGCAAAATATGCAACGTCAATTTCAATTTTTACAGTGTGACACTGTAACGGGACGACCTGCGGCGTGCCACGATCTCTGCATTTCGCCCGAGATCCGCTAGATGGCGTCGGACGTCGCGCCCTCTCGCGCCAGCGAGAGAGCCACCGAGCACCTATAAGGTCCGATGTATTACCAACATCGGCGTCCTCAATTGACATACAATTGTTGGAACATCACCCGCGTTCTGTGGTCGAGCAGTCCTATGGACTGAAGACTACATTTTCTTAACAGATCACCATTGCATTTCGGTGACGCTGGTGCTCTTTATGGGTGCGAGGTTAAACTAGATTCGCTTCATCAATTGACTTCACGATTAATTAGTCAAGTACAAGCCCTCGTAGCTATGAGCCTGAGCGAGGACAAAATAACGGTTTGTTGAGATATTTGAATAAATTGGAATTTATTCAAATATCGAAACGTTTCACTACACTATAATATATTTTAGGAATTACAGTATTTTCAGTGAAAAATAAAAAACGTACCGCAAAATATACTATACGTTCTTCTCAATTTTTACAATGTACACTGTAATTTTTTCACGGGCCCTGGATAATTTTTACAATGTGAAATGTGTAAAAAGTTCACCGGATACAACAGAAATATAACGTTTCACATAGTGTACATTTTACTGTTCTGCACTGTAAAAATTCGTCTGATGGGCATGTACTATGTGACATCTGTATATTGTATTAAAGAAATATGCAAATTTCACTGTTTGCCCTTCCAGGACGCACTGTTGATGGGGAAAACTGCAAAAATTAATGGGAAACTCAGCAGTTCTCACTGATCATTTTTTTCCATGTAGTAAAAAAATCCAACCCTCGCGATATGAAAATAACAAAGTATCAAAGGTCGATAAAATAATTGTACAATGGAAAATTGCATCGTTCGAAAATCACCGGCGAAAGATCCTCTTGAGACTAGCAAAATCAAGGTGCATAGAATAATGGGGGATGAAAGTAAGTCGTTACGACAGTAATAGAGTAAAGGTACAAGAGATGGTGGAATTTTATAGGAAAAGCTTAAAAGAGGATGAGACAGTCAATAGTCAAGCACCGGAACATTTTTTGCATCGGTAATGAAAGGCTTTGACCAGACGATGTCAAAGATGATGTTTGTTGATCCGAACTTGAGCACAAAAGCTTGATAGAAATGCAAGCAAGAATTCTGAGACACTGAGGAAAGATAAGATGGCAAATAAAGAACTGGAATAGAATATAAGAGCAAATAGGACGATCGGTGGAATTGTAAGCGGAGAGGGTTAACAATGAGTCAGGAACCGCTTAAGTCGATTCGCAAGCAAAAAAACTGCGCTGTTTGCAGTAAAAATTCAACAACGATCGATCCGATGAGCTGCTCGCGTTTCCTGTCATTGAAACGCAGAAGAGTACTTGTGACCATCTGAAAAGAGAACGCACTCGAAGATTGTATCTATATACGTATAATACCCATTCCCTTTGATTCCGCGTTGCGTCTCTATCCCCGGGACCGAACTTCCATTCGTTCGGTCCGAGTCCTCATCGTTCCCTCAATTTGTTCCATCTTGACTGTCGGTATAGTCAGGTCGAACCTCAATCAGATAGGCACTTGTCCGCGTACCGAGTGGCAACCCACACCACACACATAAAGTCGTCGGTCTTTGCGGCGACGAATAAGCGATTTGTAAGCTGATTTTAATGTCAGGTTTACCGTCCCCGAGCATTTTGAAGGGCGAGAGAGGATCTTGGCCCCTCGTCTCTACCCTTAACTCGAATACTATACTACAAAATGGTGAGGATTCCGCCGTCTTATTCTTGTGTCACGCAATAGTCGACTCGACGAATTTCCGACGAAAAGGATCGATCCTCGCTGCAATCAGAGATATTTCAATTGGAAAATACACTGTCGTCCAAAAGTTTGGAAACGGTCGTCCCGATTCCACGCCGCACAAAAAGTTTCACTGCTCTTTTAAAAATGAAGATATTTCAATTCAACAAGCGGCGTTTCAAAAGGGCATATTCAGCTTCATTTCGCTTTTTCAAAAAAAAAAAAAAATTTCGATTTTTTTTAACCCAGTACGGTCATTTTTCAGCTTTTTTTTGACATGGAAATTTTGGCGCACGACTCATGGAATTTTATTTACTCTATTTTTCACATGAAAATCTTGTGGTGGGGAGTATAAGCTTCAATTTCATTTTTGAAAAAGTTTCTTACGATTTTTTTTCGCAAAAATATTTAATTTTTCGCCTAAAACGACCATATTCAAACAATGTATCGTAACTCTAAAACTCCTGGGTTTTTGTAAAATCACTAGAAGGGTAAAAAGTTGCATACAATTATTCTGGATTTAATGATATTTTTTCAGATTTTTTTTTTTTCAAAAGTTCTTTTTCGAAACTTTTTCCTGTCAACGAGATGTTTTTTTGTATTTCAAACAATCGCGTCGCTTACCTCATCTATACGGCTTTTTCGTCAAAAAACCTCATCTTCATGGTTTTTTTTAATCAAAAAACCCGTGTAGATGAGGTAAGAGACCCAATTGGTTGAAATAAAAAAATATCTCGTTTACAGAAAAAATGATTGAAACAAAAATCTGAGAAAATTTCATTGATTCCAGAATAATTGTATGCAACTTTTTATCTTCTTGGTGATTTCACGAAAACCCAGTAGTTTCAGAGTTACGCTTCATTTTATAAATATATATGGTCGTTTTTTTCCGAAAAATTGAATATTTGTGGGAAAAAATTTGTACGAAATTTTTTAAAAAACAAAATTGAAGTTTATACTCCCCCACACATGTTTTTCACACGAAAAACAGTTTAAAAAAATTTTCATGGATCGTGCACCAAAATTTCAATGCTAAAAAAGCGCCCAAAAACGACCATGCTTCAAAGGACGTACCGGGTTAAAAAAAAATCGATTTTTTTTTTTGGAAAAAGTGAAATGAAGTTGAATATGTCCTATTTGAAACGCCGCTTGCTGAATTGAAATATTTTCATTTTTAAAAGAGCAGTGAGACTTTTTGTGCAAAGCGTTTCCAAACTTCTAGACGACAGCGTATGTCCATGCTGATAAGTCCACTGGTGGTCAAAGTACATCAACGAATTCGTCTACTTTATAATGCAAAACTGCATTATAATGCATTGAATTTTATTCTTCAACTATTGATCCGGCTGGAAAAGTAGTATGCAAACGCACCCCAATTTGATGGACGTTAGAGTCTCGTTCTCGATTTCCTACTTCAGTATCGCACGAGAATTTCGTGGAACGTGTCCTTCATCGGGTACGAGACGAGGGTTATCGGGATTTACGAGAAATGAGAGAATGCCCGTCCTTTGACGATTGGCAATAGCAGCGAAGCGTACGCGGCCAATACGCGATAATAAGACTTCGATCGGGGTCCCTTTCGGCTCTCGGTGTTCACGGATCGTTCGGACTCAGGAATGTCAACCGCGTAAAGTGGCTGACGCTCGTGGTCCGTTGCATTGCGGCCAGGAACCGCAGCACCCTCTCGTTCCCTTTTCCGCCGGTAGAATGCAGCGCGGCATCACCGCAGGACCATCAGGAACAGAACGGGGCAGCCGTTTCTCGTAGCGCCTGGCATGGTTGCGGTATCAACGGGTCAACAGGGAATAATCGCGCACAAGGTCCAACGATACGGCAGTAAGTGTGAGAATGGGGGACGGAGAATGAGGGACACTGCACACCATGGACATTGGTATTTTCCGGTGGACGCGCTGCCCCGGGAATTACCTGGCTTCCAGTCTGAACTCGTGGCACGTATGGAGCGTCACGACCAGCGAGCTTGAATACCTTCGACATCGTACATTTTTATCTGCGTTTCAAACGTTGCCAATTGATCGCGATTCCAAAGGTATTTAATTCGGAGGTTTGGGTTAAAAATGATATTGATAGAACAAAAAATGAAACGACAAATTTGTTTTGACTACTTCTAATGATATTGAATTTAAGAAGAGAGAGAATTTAATCATCGATACGGGTAGAACTGATGAGGTGCAGACGCCATTTAAAAATGTAGTTCATTTTATTCATATGAATTTATACATTTTCTATTTCGCTGATTTGAAAAATTAAATGGCCTTTAAGTGACCTCAAACACGTAATTTAATATGTCTCATCTTCATGAAAACATTATTGAAGATACAAGGAAGATTTCGATTTCCTCTGGAGAACACACGCATTATTTCCTGATCCGTATTTGATGAATTTGGAATGACAGTGTATTACGATCTACGAGGCACGAAGCCACGAAAATGAAATTCGGGATGCACAACATCCGGAGTTTGAACGTGAGTCATTCTACGCCAGGATATGACGATCAAAATTCTTGGTAGTCGAACCAACCGTCGATAATCAATTATCGTACTACCCTTAATTAATTGCCGCTGCTGCGGGTCTTCGTGTTTTCGCTGTTCAAGTATCAAGTTTCTCCTATCTATTTCCCTCCGTGAAAGAGGAATCGAAATTCCAAGAAATATAGTCCTTAAGAGTTGTACCTGTACAAAAGTATACGGTTCGTACATATTCCTGTCGCATCCTTATACATCATCAACTTTACTACCCCGACCATATCGTCTCGTTCTCATCCAGAATCGTATTTCCCGACTCTCGGCTCAATCGTCATGGTTATCGCACGAGATGCTTCACAGCCCCTGTCTCGTATTTCCCCTCGATGCCACAAAGTCGTATTCGACAGTCAGGATAGTGTCATTTGTCTCTCAGCACGTGCAATTTCGGACCATCACGGTTCCGCTATTGCTATTGCTGAGAATCAGGTTGACTTCGTCACTTCCCGACTGACTCATAGATCAAGTCATAAAGTCATAAAGCAAGAAAAGTCTGAATATCCCACAATCAGGGTTACCAATAATGCATTACTTTTTTAATGCATTTACATTATCAATGACCATTAACTCTTATTGATTGATTGAAATAATTTCCATTAACCAATGAGTGTTAATGGCTAATGAAAATGATTTCCATTAACCATTAAATGTTAATGGCTGATGGAAATTATTTCCATTAACCATTTAATGTTAATGGTTAATGGAAGTTATTTCCATCAACCATTACATGTTAATGGTTAATGGGAGTTATTTTGATTAACCATTAACTATTAAATGTTAATGGTTAATGGCTAATGGAAATTATTTCCATTAACCATTAAATGCTAATGGTTAATGGAAATTATTTTCAACAACCATTAGCCATTAACCATTAAATGCTAATGGTTAATAATAATAATTTCCATCAGCCATTAATTTTAATGGTTGATGAAAATAAATACCATGAACCATTAAATGTTAATGTTTCATGAAAATAATTCCCATTGACCATCAACATTTAATGGTTAACGGAAATTATTTCCATTAGTCATTAAATGTTAATGGCTGATGGAAATTATTTCCATTAACCATTTAATGTTAATGGTTAATGGAATTTATTTCCATTAACCATTAAATGCTAATGGTTAATGGAAATTATTTCCAGTAATATATGAGAGTTAATGGTTAATGGAAATTATCTTCATTAACCATTAGCCATTAACCATTAACATTTAATGGTTAATGGAAATTATTTCCATTGGCCATTAAAAAAGTAATAATTAATGGATTACTTTTGCATTAAAAATTCCAAGACCCTGCCCACAACCCAACAACGTTATGAGCTTAATCAAGCTAAGTATATATGCTGGAAGACGCGTCCTTGATCCATCGATTTCTCCACCACGATCTCCGAATCCACACCAGCAATGTGATCGATCTCTGACCCAAACTAACGGTTCTCTCGACGTGCTTGTTCGCGTGTTTACGTCGACGCAACTACAGGGTGTCACTAGTTGTTTCGTTCCCTCGGGATCGCATTAATTTCCACGAAGATCAGTGCAGCAAACACCGGGTCATCACGAATCCCCATGGTGTATATTGTCGGGAACTCGCGTGACATTTTGCACGCATCAGCGACCCGTATATGGGGAATTAAGGGGGATGACGTAGTTCTTGACGGAGTCAGAATAGCGGGGTCTTAAATTTCATTCGACCCAGCACAGTATTGGTCTTTAGACCGTATGGTAGTATCATCATCGCTCCAACCCTTCTTGGTAACATATATTTGATACGAACTGCCGCATTTTACCATTATATAGTACATACCATAATACAACAAAGCGTGTATCAAATTAATTGAGTTAACGTCACGACCGAGAATTACATTTGGCATACACGCATTCACCCCTCAGTGATCTAATCACTTTATTGTCTCACTCAATTCACTGATTCGCGTCACGTACAAGTGAATTACGCCGGATTTACACGGTGCCGTTATCATTGTCTCTCACTTGTGGAACATTAATCGCCAGTGTATGAGTTTGTGTGTGTGTTTGTATATTACATAATGCTTGCATACACGAATGTACCGATGTTGCCGTATTGCCTATCGCAAGGGTGTTTAGAAACCCGATCATATCAAGATAATTATGTCATAGTCGGCCGACTAATTGGACTCGACCGCAGGGATACGCGCAAATCAGGACGGCGCTCAGTGGACAACTGTCTCGGGCAGACTGGCACATATATATATACACATATGTGTGTGTGTGTGTCCAGTGAACATACGGATTCTCTCTGAACCTGTGTATCCGTTCCTATCCAACTGCCTATCTGTTTTGCTTCGCGTTCTGGCAATTTCACGCAACTACGCTGTGGTATACGTGTAAAGTCCTGTGGAGAGATGATTCGAGTTTCTCCACACCGGATATTGCTCTCGTCGCCGAAACGAACCGGATGAGAATCTCCCGCTCGATGTTTTATTGCCATGTCGCGGAGATTCGCTGGCTTGCGTCTCTCTGACTAACGCGAATGGTTTCGCTCCCGCTACAGTCATCTTAAATTTAGAGATATATTATTTTCGTACTCTCGTGTGATGCGTTATGCATTTTGAGAGATATATATATACTTAACCGGTATGCCAGAGGCAAACTCTGTAAGCAAGGAATTCGTGCGCGTTATGTTTGCTCATACACATTTTTGAATTTACGATTCGTTTGTGAATCAAAGAAGAGCAAGTTTCGTTGGACATGAGGATTGCCAGCGTTTCAGAGGGTGGAAAATAGTAGAATAGTAACTTATCTTTCGCGGAAGTAGTGAAATTATAGGAACTTGTTCGTCTGACTAGTCTTTTTCGTCTGAAATTGAACAAAAATGTTTTTGATGAAAATTCATAACAATTTACATTTTTTGAGAAAACTATTGGTAGATTCGTGTTCCGGGGGACAAAATACATCGATATAAGAATTGAAAAAAAAATTTTTTCTTTTGCATTTTGGCCAAAATTGAATCTCTCCACTAAATAAAATATAGGTGCAATTTTTTTTCCATCCAAAATTTTGACTGTGGACTGCGCTCATTGTCTTTGCAATTGCAATCAAAACGCCGTTTCGATCATCCGATTCTAATGATTTTTTTATTTTTTGCAGATTTTTAAAGTTCAACCATATATTTTTGTAAATTTTTTGAGGCATTCCCGTTTTCCGTTTTTTTCAGCCATTTTTACACTGCTGTCATTTCTAGAAAAATTTATGTATCAGAATGAACCAAACGGCAATCTCTAAGTTTAGTGACGAGGCTTACGTACAAATAAGAAATTTCCGAATCGGTCAAACTGATCAAAAGTTATGAGCGTTTGAAATTTCGCAATTTTGAAGTTTCCCAGAATGGGGCTAAAATTGAACAAAAATGTTTTTGATGAAAATTTATAAAAATTTTGATTTTTTAAGAAAACTATTGGTAAATTCGTGTTCATGGGGACAAAACACATCGATACAAGGTTGGAAAAAAAATGTTTAGAAATTGTTTTTTTGCATTTTGGCGAAATTTGAATCTGTCTTCTAAAATAGGTTCAATTTTTGTTCTACTAAATATTTTGGCTCTAGACTGCACGTATTCTCTTCGTAATCGTTGAAGCTTCAAAACACCGCTTTGTTCATCCGATTACGATGATTTTTCGATTTTTGGCATATTTTTAAACTTCGACCATCGATTTTGGGACAATTTTTAAGGCGTACTCAAAATCTCTAGATTGCCCTCATTCTCTTCGTAATCGTTCAAGGTTCAAAAATCCCGCTATGTTTATCAAATTCTGATGATTTTTCGAAAATTATCCCCTATTCTGACCGGCACCTCTATTCCAATCACTTCTGAGCTCTGAAATAGTGACAATAGTGACCAAATTTCGAAAATAGTGAGAAAAGTGACACGATTTTAAAATAGTGACCAATAGTGACAGTAGTGACTCACTGCCAACACTGTTAGACACGCATTCGGTGGGTCTTTGCGAGATATTTGATTGAACACATGATGATTTTCTTGGGATTTTCTACACGGGGATGAATTCGCTTTTTTTCTCCGCGATGGCAATTTGTGCATTAGAAGAACAAATATAAGACAATGAGCTTATCGAGTCGATAGTTTTAGTTTTCACAAGTATTCCTTCGCTTTTTGATTCTCTATGAGCGCTTTTTCATGACAATTGATAGGCACTTATGAGAGCCACTTAGAATGTACTTCTCAAGAGTACCGATGAAAATGCGACGGTGTCCTCGAGTCGTCGTGAAACCGTGCACGTGTCCCATATTCGCTGGTGTCACGGCAATAAGGCTCTGTACGAGCCGGCAGCTTCTCTCAGATCTCGACTCGGTGCGTTACGTTGTCAAACACATGGCGTTTAACGGCGTCGCAATAACGCCTCACCGGTCGTCATCCCTTGGCGAAGACGAGACTCGGCGTGCCGCGATGCGATCTTGCTTTAATCTTCGCGAATGTATGCGTCACCCTCGTATCTTTCACCCTCTGTTTCGTTCATCACAGAGGCATATCCATGTCTGCTTTTGTGCGCCTATCCCTTTCTTATATATTTATTCCGCTGGGACGAAGACGCGAGAAAGGGAAGAAATGCAGAGACCGAGCGACTATGTCAAATTGATCATATCTGGAGCAACCGCTACGAAATTTTTCTACCGAAGAAAAACTCAAAATAATCGACCTGAGAAAAAAAACAGTCCGTTTTTCTAAGCATCAGCCGCAGTAAAAAATTATGGCTATATTTTGTCCGGTTTTTTTCAAGGTCAAATATCTGACAACTGGTATCATGAAAGCTATTATAACGTCTTTGCTAATAACCCTTGCAATATTATTTTACGATCGATGAGTCTGCGAAATACACGTGCAATGATCGTTAAACTCATTATCACGGACATCTGCAATTAGCAGGCGCCGATGTTGATTATCGGAGTCTCATATGAGAATCGTAAACACAAGCGCATATTCTCAGGTCGTGCATAAAAAAATTCATACGTGGAGGACACATGCATAACCCGTGACTAAATTCCCACGTGTGTACCAATCTCACGTATATGCCCGATCTTTACGCCGAGTTACAATGAGTTACAACCAGAGTTGTAAATAATGCATTACATTGATAATGCATTACTGTATTTATAACGCATTACACTGCATAATGTGAAATGGATAAGTTTACCATTACGAAATACAAAAGTAATGTGTAATGAATGCGTGTGCCATTACAAATAAAAAAGTAATGTGTAATGGATGCATGTGCCATTACAAATAAAAAAGTAATGTTTAATGGATGCATGCGCCATTACAAGTAAAAAAGTGATGTGTAATGGATGCGTGTTCCATTACAAATAAATTACATTACATTGAACTGGCTTTTACACGCTGTTACCCATAATTATAAGCAATCTAATAAAAATTACAAGTTACCGATACAAAATATGTCACTTTATCGAATCCCTCAATAATGTCCATGTTTTTTTTTCAACTTTATGGATTATTTGTGATAATTGTGGATGAACTTTTAGTGAGCGAAATAAAATAATGAGACAGCAATGCGCAAATTTTTAATACGAGCACGGCAAATTTTCTATTTGTAATGGAATATTCTCCACTGCAAATTACTTTTTTTAATTTGTAATGGAGCATGCATTCATTACATATTACTTTTTTTTTATTTGTAATGGAACACGCATCCATTACACATCACTTTTTTATTTGTAATGGCGCATGCATCCATTAAACATTACTTTTTTATTTGTAATGGCACATGCATCCATTACACATTACTTTTTTTAATTGTAATGGAACACGCATCCATTACACATCACTATTTTCATTTGTAATGAAACATGCATACATTACACATTACTTTTGTAATTTGTAATGGAAAATTTGTCCAATACACATTGTTTAAAGTAATGGGTAATGCATTACTTTTACATTACTATTTTCACAACTCTGGTTACATCCACGATCATGGCAATGCTATTCTCGACTTTATACGCCGCGCACACTAAATTATCGCGCTTATTCACATACTTGGTGCACACGTTCGACGTGGCTTATAAGTTATACATTATTTACCGGTAGCGCGCTCCTTCCCTCTCCCTCTCTCTCCCTCACACGGACATAAACACAGACACACACACACACGCACACACATTCTGGTCGGGCCGCGGAGAGACGCGAGACGATCAATTAAGTGCAACCCGCGAAGTGCTAAGACGTTTATGGCCGACATCTTATTACTATATACCGACGCCGCTCGGCAATGCACGTTTACGAAGTCAATGGGAGAGAACGATAGACGGAGTAAGATCGAACGAAAGATCGCGAGGAAGACGAGGAGAAGTATATGGAACTTTGAGACGTCGGTGGAGAGACAAAAACGGGTGGGGAAGAAAAAATTGCCGGGGTTTCGTAACGGGGTTGCGCGTTGGGTCGACGGCCTCTAAGACGCAGAGCCGACGGCGAAGGCAAATGAGAGCGACGGAGATATTAAATGGGCGAAGATGGGGGGGGGGGCATGGTGGCGTTATCGAAAAGGCGAGACTCTGCGTATTAGTTGCAGAGGGCAGAAACCCGTGTCTGAAACCTTAGATATGACGAGGCGCGTTATACTCGACAGAAGCGCACCAATGCTCGCGACATGACTCCGCTCGTGTGTACGGTCAACGCTCTTGCGAAATTCGTTTAGGGAAATTTGTGCGAGGCTTGAGATAACGTTGTGTATTATATATATATATATGGGTCATTTCATGTTAAATCGACCAAGAGTTGGAATCAGCCCCTTTCAATTTCGATGAAATCTGGTCAGAAGTTTTAGTTTTCAATAAAACAAAGTTCTACCAAATGAAAAAAATTGAAAATTTTTTTTTCTAAAGTTATGCAGGACTCCAAATTTCACAATTTTTCAAATCATTCAAGTTTATTTTTTAAATATCTCGAAAACAATTATAGTTACGAAAAAATCTTTCTGGGTTCGTCTTGAAGAGTATACTTGTGGCTACGAAAAAAAAAAATTACCCGAATTTGTTTTTTTTTTTTTTTAAATGATGAATTTGGAGAATTTTGAATTTTTTAAAATCGTGCAAATCCTCGATCAACATTAAATTTTTTGTTAATTTTTTTTTTGTATAATACCTTGTACTGACCTTAAAAGATTCTGAAATTTTCGGGATCTTTTAAGATCAGTCCAAGGTTCTATATAAAAAAAATTTAACCAAAAATTTAATGTTGATTGTGGATTTTACACGATTTTAAAAAATGCATAAATTCATATTTTTGAAAAAACAAAAAACACCTTCTGAAAATTTCAGGATCTCGTAAGATCAGTACAAGATATTATATAGAAAAAATTGAACCAAAATTTTTTAAAAATTCACAAATCTCCAAATTTATCATTTTTCAAAAAATTTTGTCGGCATATTTTATTTTTGTAGCCACAAGTATACTCTTCAAGACGAACCCAGAACGATTTTTTCGTAACTATCTTAGTTTTCGAAATATGAAAAAAAAACTTAAAAGATTTAAAAAATTATAAAATTTTAAATCTTGCATAATTTTCGAAAAAAAAATTTTTTATTTTTTTTGTCTGATCCAACTTCGTTTTATTAAAAACGAAAACTTCTGATCAAATTTCATCGAAATTGAAAGGGGTCGAGGGATCAAGTAAATGTCTATGTTGGTAGCACATAATTATATGAATAAAAAATATATTCAAAAATATATTTTCCACAAAAACATTCCATAAATTACGAAAATTTATTTTTGCATATATTTTATTTTAGAAAATATATTTTCTTAACTTATGAAATGTTTTTGTAGAAAATATATTTCAATCATATATAATTATATCATATTCTTCACCTACACACATATAAACCTTTTGGAACAAAATATTCAACGTTGCATATGAGTCATTCCATGTCGAATCGACCAATAGGTGGAATCGCCCCGATTTCAATTTCGATGACATTTGGTCAGACGTTTTCTTTTGCCATAAAACGAAGCTCTACGAAAGGAAAAAACAAACCCAGAACGATTAATTCGCAACTATAATCGTTTTCGATATATAAACTTGAAAAAGTGTAGAATTTTTAATTTTGCATAACTTTCGAAAAAAATCTTTTTTTCTTTGGTAGAACTTCATTTTATGATAGAAGAAATTATCTGACCAAATTTCATCGAAATTAAAAGGGGTTGATTTCAACTCTTGGTCGATTTGACATGGAATGACTCATATACATTTATACATAACAGATAAACTATAAGCACCAATAGTCTGCTACATTCATTTCACGCGGAAAACCCTCCTCCAACCACTCCTCGTGCTATCTCAAACTTTAATGCTGTTCTCCATTCGCAATTCTCATTCCGGGATGCTTTATAAAATTAATCAACGACACATAGTAACGAATGAATTAATGAAACCGTCGTAATGAGATACGTGGCAGACAGATGATAGTATACGAAGTCCATGACGGATTCTACATCCAGTCAAACAGCACCTGGCTCTTGTTCTGTTGGATTTCATGAATGATCTCTCTTTTGAAGATTATACGGAGAGATTTTGATTATAAGCCATCCCATTTTTTTGATCAGCCCTTTTTTGATCAGCCTTTGATTCGATAAGAAATTATTCCAAAAATGATCTCAGAACCTTGCAACTTCGTACAAAATTTCATGTCTCGAGCCACTGCAGGAAGATTTTATTAACACTACTCGAATTGCACACTCTCGCCAATGGTGAGCCATAAGTCAGTGAGCATTTATCGTGCTTTGAAATTTATCACGAAAGCGATTTATTTCATTGGATTTATTTTTATTCCCTCAAAAAATAGGGATATATACATTCGCTGCGCTGGAAAAAATCGTTTCGATGGGAATATGAAAATTCTCCAACAGGTGAGTTACGCGAATCGCTCTTTTATAGCTGTGCAACATTCCTAGACAGACGTTGTATAATATATGTGTATGTAGCAGATATACACGGGGAAGAAGGAAATAAAATATTTTTCACGGAGATTCTAGACCCAAGGGAACGTGAGGAATCCAAGAGGAACGTGTACGTATTCGTATCTTCCTACAGTTATATATGAGGTATTCCCGCTCAACGGGACCCTCTTTTAGGCCGACCTCTTTCGATTTTCTTGAAACTCTAGTATCTTTTAGTGTTGCCTGAAAGTATATTGTACACTAATTTTCAGATCTCTAACTATAATATTCTTTGGAATACACCATAAGTTATATTTCAAACTTTTTGCGTATTCAGCGCTTCGGAGCTTTGGCAAGGCGCTAAATAAAATCGAATAAATTCCTTGCCAATAGCTTTCGATCGGAAATTTCCTGTGCTTTTCGAAAAAAATATCAGCGATTCTGAAAAAAGGGATTCATTTAAATTTCGGCCAAAAACCGAAAAAATTGATTTAGAAAAAAAGAGCATAATTTATTCGGCGGAACAATTTTTTTCATGTTTTGTATATATCTGAGAAGTCACGATATAAATTTCAAGTTGGAACTCACATCCATTTACTAATGCCAAGTCTTTTAGTAGGATAAAAAATCTTAAATATCGTCTTTTTCGTATTCAACAGTTCCCTGATGTATTATATAGCGTTTTTTGACGAATTTTGACATGAGTAAATTAATTAAATTTATAAAATTCGAAATTCGTAAAAAAAAAACTATATAATATATCAGAGAACTGTTGAATACGAAAAATACAATATTTAAGAATTTTTATCCTACTAAAAGACTTGGCACGATTAGTAAACGGATGCGAGTTCCAACTTGAAATTTATATCGTGACTTCTCGGATATATACGAAACATGAAAAAAAATGTTCCGCTGAATTAAATTATGATCTTTTTTTGTAAATCAATTTTTTCGGTTGTTGGCCGAAATTCAAATGAATTCGTTTTTTTTTCGAAATTGCTGATATTTTTTTCGAAAAGCGCAAGAAATTTCCGATCGAAAGCTATTGTTGAAGAATTTTCTTGATTTTATTTCGCGCCGTCCCAAAGCTCCGAAGCGCTGAATACGCAAAAAGTTTGAAATATAACTTTTGGTGTATTCCAAAGAGTATTATAGTTAGAGATCTGAAAATTGGTGTACAATATACTTTCAGGCAACACTAAAACATACTCGAGTTTCAAGAAAATCGAAAGAGCTCGGCCTAAAAGGGGGTCTCGTTGAGCGGGAATACCTCTTATACGTGTGTACATCGAGTTAAGTGAAGATATTTTGCACGCTTTTTGGGAACTAAAGGATACACGCTTTTTCCGAGAGACAGTGACGAACGTAGGTTCTCTGTGGCGTACACGTGATATTCTTGCAATTTGTCTTGTACGTCGGAAGCTACTTTTTTCGTGAGCAGAAAGGAAAGTCCCTCAGAGGTGAAAATAAGCTTATCGCCTGGTTTATACTATATCGTGTGGGTGGTTACTTCGATGCATTTGAGATGGTGTGCAGTTCTACTGGCGACTATCTGGACTGGTCCAACCTAGCCAACCTACTTACCTACCGAGGGGCGATAAATCTTGGCTTGAAATATAAATGAAAAGAAACGAGAGTCCAACGTTACGTATGCCGATGTAACGCTATAGGTTTTGCTCCCTCGCTCGTAACATGAACATTGAACATTCTTCCGATGCACAAACTATATTTTTATGAATAATGACAAAGAAACTTTACAATCTTGCTTGTGAGAAAAAAAACAATGACAGTGAAGACAAGAATGGATGAGAATTTATTATTTTGAAGTTTGCATCGTTCGGACGCAACGAAAATGGTTTCATTTTCTTATTTTGATCGTTTCTAACGTTTATCCCAGAGTTTTGAGATGCTGGATCCTTAATTAAGTCTCCAATAAGTGTTTTAAAGATGTTTCATTCTGAAAACCTATCCATAGGGCAAATAAATTCAGAAATGAAAACACTTTCGTTGAATTTCAACGATGCAAACTTCAGCATCATGAGAATTTTTCTATCACGAAAAAACTGAATTATTGAGAGACTCTCCATTCCACCTTGTTCGCTACGAAAGGATTATGGTTATGAAATTGTATATATTTGAGGCACGTATACAACCCGGCATTTTTCGTCAGTTTTAATCAGTTTGGCGCTCACTCGAGTAATACCTTGCTGCATTAACCGCTAAAGGGGAAAACTGCGAGGGTCCGTTGGACTCGAGAAAATGAGGGTAGTGAAAGGGTAAAAGGAAAAAAACCGCGAAGAAGCAACGAGAGTAGGAGATCCCTCTTGGGAAAGGCTGCTCCGGTTTAAAAAAAAAACGCGGGTTCGTTATGCCCCTGTAGAAAATAAGAGAGATGGAATGAAAAAAAGAAGTATCGTGGCTTATAACATTCACGTGCGAGGATCTCCGTCGAAAATTCTTAATTAAACGTTAATGCATGCGCCTCGAATTATCGTCCCCTGCGGGCTCTGCGTCAGCTGGTGCAGAGTTTCCGCTCCGCTCCTTTCCCCTTGGATACAACGCGACAGCGAAATAAAGACTGTTGGCTCTGAATTCTGGTATGACACGCCTGCACCGAGAAGCTTATATTTCCTCTCAGGTGCCTGCTGTTGCTTCTACTTGTGCACTTTTGTTCTTCTGCCGGTGACGCCGCCGGCGCGATTCTCGACGAAAAAGACGAAAACAGTTTTCCCGACAGTGTAATTCGCGAAATTACTCTTTCGAGAGTCACGAAAACTAACGTATTACGTGACGGAAAAGTTCAGGATCATAAAGTCATGAGCGTGAGAAGACTCGAAGGATTTCATTGAATTTGTCGGGGAAATATCTTTTTTTTTCGTCTTCTAGAACTTTATTCGGTGAGTTTCATATAGAAAATTGCCGGAGAAACATGAATATTCTATTTTTTATGGTGAAGTTCGTTAAGTGGGATCTTAATTGAAGATTACGTAAAGTTTAGATTTTTCTGACCTCTGGCGAGTCTGGCCTGTCTCTAAGAGCGATTAAAGGTCATTTTTTGACATTTTGAAATCATATTCATGATCATCGGATGATTTGTAAAAAACCATAACACTCGTGAATTTAGTTAATATCATAGACTTGAAGTTTTGAACGTTCAAATGAACAGAAAATCGAATATTTTATTTGCTTAAATGAAAGTTTCAAGGCCTTTTAACACTTTGGAAATAATTCTTCAATCATCATTCAATTTAAGAAATGATTATTTACCAAGTGTTTGCCCATTTTTCCTAATTTTTTGTCGATTTTTCCTTCATCTGAACATTCGAAACTGCAAGTACATGGAATATCGATTTTAGTAATTAAAATACAAGTTATAAATATTTTTGGTCTCAAGTATAGTCTGAGAAGTATTATTTTAAGAGGTTAACCGGCCAGTCTAGGATTTTCAAAAAATCGATTTTTTTGTTGGTTAAATAAGTAGTTTAGTATGTATAGAATTATATTCCAAAAGGTTATGTACGTGAAAAATCCCTTAGTACTCGATTTTCGTATTCGAGTGCAACCCCTCTTCATCCGCAGCGGGCTTTCTACAAACTTAAAACGCGTTTATCTCAAAACTACATTTTTCAAGTCGGCCGCACTCATAACTCAAACAAATTTCAAAAGATTCATGTGAAATTTTAAGTGTTTATTTATCATTACCTTCTCTAAGACAGTACGTAGGATTTTATCGATATATTGGATAGTTCCTTTTTTATAAATAATTTACTGACGATTTTCTCATAGAATTTTATACTTTTTGATTTGGAAAGGCGCCATCTTTACAAAAAATAGCATATCAAAAAAATCCTACGCACTTCTATAGCTTCTCTTACAGGGAGGTCATTGAATGAAACGAAAAAAATTCCCTGACATTTTCCTGAAATTTCCCTGACATTTTCGAAAAATTTCCTGACGGATTTGTGAAAAAAGTGACAAGGTAAGACCAGAGCTGTGAAAATAATAATGTAAAAGTAATGCATTACCTATTACTTTAAGCAATGTGTATTGGATAAGTTTTCTGTTACAAATTACAAAAGTAACGTGTAATGAATGAATTTTCCATTACAAATGAAAATAGTAATGTGTAATGGATGCGTGTACCATTACAAACTATGTAGTGTGTTTCTACGACATTTTGTAATGGAGCACTCATCCATTACATTACTTCTTTATTTGTAATGGACCACCCATTCATTACATATTACTCTTGTATTTTGTAATGGTACACTTGTACATTTCACATTATGCAGTGTAATATATAATGAATACAGTAATGCATTATCAAAATAATGCATTACAGAAAAAAAATTTCACCCATGTTTTTTTAGCGGTGTGGAGAAAAAAAAAGTTCACTCATACCCTTTCTTTTTATCAATTCGATATTTCGTATTTTCCCCGAATAATATTTAATTTCCCTGACATTTCCCTGATTTCTCTGACACTCAAAAAATTCCCTGACATTTCAAGGTTTTCCAGGTTTTCTCTGACGGTGGCCACCCTGTCTTATATATAATCGAAAAAAAAATTGGTGCCACGTCGTAACTCAAAAATTGTAGAAGTTGTTGGTGCGGCCATCGAATGCTGCAAAAGTGCAAAAATGCTGCACAGTCGCCATTTTGACATATGTTGCCGTGAAAATATAATTTTGTATTGTCAGTTAGATGCATAATAAAACACTTTTTTTTAAATCCCATTTTTTCATGGGTTCGCTGAAAAAAAATCACGAAATATGTCCTTTTTTTTGTCTGTAGAGTGGCCTAACCCCTTAAAGCCTACTCGAGCGAGGCTCAGGAATTATTCGAGGAAAATTACGTTGCGCCAACCATAAACCACCGATGCTTTTCTTTTCGTCCGTTTTTGCGAAGGAACACGATAGAATAGAGTGGACTTTGCCGTACTCGGTTCTAAAATTCCTCGGGAGATGCGATAAGAGCATTTTACCGTGTCGAGGGGCGCATGTGACTCCGGAGGAACATAGAAGCGCTGCGCAAAGAACCGAACGAATCGTTCGAAAGACAGAGCGTATAACGATCTCGAGAATGCGACTGAGAACGCGCGGTTAGCCTTGTTCTCTTGCGGGCCAAGAGCAAAGAGAGCCCATGGAAAATCGTGGGCGCAGCGTACATGAGAAAATAAGGCACGAGAGTGCATGTACAAGGAGAAACGATAAACCGCGAGGGCGCATATAATACTACTATAACTCGGCGAACGTTCCGCCACTCGAGATTTCTCGGTGAGTCATATAATCCAGCGCGAAGCCGGCCCGCGGCCTGCTCCTTAAGCTCGGATATACTTTTGCCGGCACTCGCTCTGTGACGCTTCTGCGTCTGTTCTCCTCTGTGCGAGAATGTGCATCGCTGTCCCGGTTCGTTGCGCAGCTTCCGACTTATTCTTCGAGTCGCGATTATACATGGGGCATTCCATGTCAAATCGACCACTTTTGAACCCGACCCCTTTCGATTTGGTTGAAAATTTTTGTTCCTTTTCTACTCAATTAAAGACATTTTCCAGGAAATTTTCAATTTTTTTTTACCAAACCCTAAAAAAATTATGAATTTTTCAAAAAAAAGGCTTTTGTTTTTTCAAATAGCTATAACTTCTTTAAAAATTGACTAATCGGGAGGTTTTTTTTTCAAAATTTTTGTCTTCAGATGTACTTTCCGAATAAAAATACAAACAAATTTTAAGATATTAAAATCTATGAAATTTTCCACTTTTTCGAGAAAAATCATCGTTTTCTTGGAGATGCCATTTTTGATTTTTTCTTTCTTCAACTCACAAAATACTTTGATCAATTCCAGAAAGAATGCCGCTCTAACAGGAGTGGGCCGATCTTTGTCTTCTATTTTTTTTTTTATCAATTAGAAAAAAAAATATCCCAGCTGGGCTTATTTCACAAAACAACACTCTGGAATTTTTTTGAGGATTTATAAAGGACCTCAGAGTTTGAAAAATTGAGAAGAAAATAAAATCGAAAGTGGTAATCCTCGAAATTTTTTTTATTTATTTTAAAGTGAAAGAAAAAATAAAAGACACCTATAAATACTTTTTTTGTATTTTTTTCAAAAACTACATCCAAGAACAAAAAAAATGAAAAAAAAAAAATTATCATTTGGGCCCATTTTTGACTAAGCCACAGGCTTTTGAAAAAGACATCCATTGCATATCATCTTGAATCCAATATTTTTCAATTTTAGCTCGTCTTAGCTTTCTATATTTCTTCTTTGATTGAAAAAAAATACGAAAAAAGTATTCATAGGTATCTTTACTTTCTTGCACTTAAAAAAAAAAAAAAAAATTCGAGCATTATCACTTTCGATTTTATTTTCTTCTCAATTTTTCAAACTCTGAGGTCCTTTATAAATCCTCAAAAAAATTCCAGGTGTTGTTTTGTGAAATAAGCCCAACCGGAATTTTTTTTTTCTAATCGATAAAAAAATAGAAGGAAAATTCGGCCCACTCCAGTTAGGGCAGCATTCTTTCTGGAATTGATCAAAGTATTTTTTGAGTTAAAAAAAGTAAAAAATAAAAAATGGCATCTCCGAGAAAACGATGATTTTTCTCGAAAAAGTGGAAAATTTCATAGATTTCAACATCTTAAAATTTGTTCGTATTTTTATTCGGAAAGTACATCTTAAGACAAAAATTTTGAAAAAAAAAAACGTCCCGATTAGTCAATTTTTGAAGAAGTTTATAGCTATTTCAAAAAACAAAAGCCTTTTTTTGAAAAATTCATAACTTTTTCAAGGTTGGATAGAAAAATTTGAAAATTTCCTGAAAAATGTCTTTAATCGAGTAGAAAAGGAACAAAAATTTTCAACCAAATCGAAAGGGGTCGGGTTCAAAAGTGGTCGATTTGACATGGAATGACCCATATATAAACGTTGCTCTTCGCGGCTGAGTCTCTGGTTTTCGTCCAAGGCTCGCGCCGAGAGAATGAGGAGGACGAAAAAGATATGAGAAATAGCGGAAGATGCTGCGTAAGAGTATATCTACATAAAGTACCGACGTAACATTTATGACTTGCTTTACCGTAAATACCGTTATCCGTAAAGTTATGTTCGACAACGAACACGTGGCTCGTCGGCGTCATTTATTTTTACCACCCTTCTTAAAAATATCCAATCACTATTAGCAGAGATAATGGTACCAGCAACTGGTCCCTATCAGCTAATAGAGTCGGCAGAGACCTCGCTTGACTCCATATTTTTTTTTTCTCTTCTTTCATTCGATTCACCCGAACGCGACTCGCGGAAGGCCACTCTAAAGCGTGTCTGGATATATGAATTTTTAAGGTGCGGGCGTGTCCTATCGCTTCGACGCGCCATGAATTATATTTTTTATCGAAAAACTTTTTATCCCGCCGCTCTCTGCTCGTTCGATTCTCCATCGCTAGTCTCTATGTATAACCGCATAATTTATATTTAATATCCGATATTGGCTATTAGCTAAATGGAGCTTGGAATGCTTCTATCGAGAACTAGGGAAGAATCGATCGTTTACACGGGTATGAACCTCGTTTTCGCCAAGGTTATATGACTTTATTGAAATTCATGCATAATTGGAAATCGCTTTGTAAAAATACTCCGGCACCATTCTGCTCTTGGACTCCGATATCGATTCTGCAATTTTAAAAAGTTCATTACGAGTAATGAGCCCTATAAATAAACTTTTCCATGTCGATGACGTTTTTACAATCGAAATTATCGGATCGCACTTTAAGGAATATCCTGTTTTGAAACTTCAAGTAAACTCAGTATCCACGATTACACGATTATTCTCCACCAACAAGTTCAATTCTTGAATCTTGGATAAATATACACTTCTGGCCAAAAGTTTGGACACACTCGCCCCAATTCCGCGGCGCACAAAAAGTTTCACTGCTCTTTTAAAAATGCAGATATTTCAATTCAACAAGAAGCGTTTCAAAGGGGACATGTTCAGCTTCATTTTGCTTTCTCCAAAAAAACTTTTAATTTTTTTTTAACCCGGTACTTTGCAGCACCCGGTACTTCAATTTCGTTTTTTGAACTGTTTCGTATGATTTTTTTCCCAAAAATATTCATTTTTTCGCAAAAAAAGAACATATTTATAAAATGTAGTGTAACTATAAAACTACTGGATTTTAATGAAATCACTAAGAAAGTAAAAAGTCGCATTCAATTATTTTGAATTCAATGAAATTTTTTCCGAATTTTTTTTAAACATTTTTTTTCCGAGATTTTTTTCTGTCAACGAGATATTTTTTTATTTTTAACAATCGGGTCTCTTAAATCATCTACGCGGGATTTTCATCGAGAAATCTCATCTTCATGGTTTTTTTTTACCGGAAAACCAGTTTAGATGGGGTAAGAGAGCCAATTGTTTAAAATAAGAAAAATATCTCGTTAACAGGAAAAATTATTGAAAAAAAAATTCTGAAAAAATTTCATTAATTGAATCCAAAATAATTGTATGCAACTTTTTACCTTCTCGGTAATTTCACGAAAACCTAGTAGTTTTAGAGTTACGCTTCATTTTATAAATAAGGTCGTGTTTAGCAAAAATCTGTACATTTTTGCAAAAAAAATCGTACGAAACTTTTTAAAAAGCGAAATTAAAGCTTGTACTCCCCCCACAAGTTTTTCATGCGAAAACCATTTTTTTTTAATTTGCATGGGTCACACGTCAAAAATTCAACGACACAAAATCCCAAAGAACGACCATGTTTCAAAGAATGTACCACGTTAAAAAAAAATCGAAATTTTTTTTCGGAGAAAGCGAAATGAAGCTGATTATCTTCCCTTTGAAACGCCGCTTGTTGAATTGAAATATCTTTATTTTTAAAAGAGCAGTGAAACTTTATGTGCGGCGCGGAATCGAGGCGAGTGCTTCCAAACTTTTAAACGGCTGCAGTGTATGACTTCAAGATTCCCACAAACTTCAATAGCCAAGCATCGTGATCGAATTTAGAGAAAAGATTGACTCATTTTGCGATGATACAATTTTCACAGAATCATTCTCAGATTTTTTTTTACCTCGCAGCGAACACAGAGATTTCAAATTCCATGAATTTGCCGTACGAATGCTCTTTTGCAATACGTATTCACAAATCGTAAACTCGCTAAGTATACTTCTCCGAAAAGAGAGCGTGGTTTACCACAAATCGCAGAGACCTTGATACGAAGAATCTGTGGTAACCACGAAGTCGCTGGTAAACAAGGAACGGATTTTCAGGATTCCTTTTGCCACCAACGAACCGAACTGTATTCACAAAGTTGCGTACTCATACCACATTTTGGTATCCTTACAGAATTCGTTATCGGGTGCACTCTAGATACACGGCTGATAGAAGAGAGCCGATAAAAAGAGGCAGGATGCATGGTCTGGCTATTCATGAACGCTCTCCATGATCCATATCAGCTTCTTTACACACTTTGATCATTCCCTCATAGCTTCCTCATCACGAGAACTTTCCGACTGTGTACAAGCGCGCCTGTTTTTATATGCATTTTTATGTGGTATTACCAATGCCCAAAGAGCCAGTGAGTCTGGCGCTTCTGGTTAGACTCTTAGGCTGCGATAGGGGCGAATGACTTATCGATCGGTGGATAGACTTTGAATGTGGCCAAGTTATCCGGCGTGTGCGCGGCATGTGGAGGGTCGCATACTCGATATCCTAGTGACGCGAGAGTTGGACAGGATCCCTCTTGTCGTGTTGTATATGGGGCATTCGATCCCAAATCGGACAGTTTGAAAAACTTTTTTTTGTATTTTCTCAATTTTTTTATATTTTTTAGTACCCATCAAAAGACCCTTCCTGTTAAATTTTGAGATTTTTTTGGTTACCCGTTAATAAGATATTAAATTAACAAAAAAATCGCTCTTTTTCTGGTATTTTGGTCATACCTTCATTAATAATGGTCCAAATTAAAAGTTTTTTTTTCAAAATTTTTGTTTTTTACGGCCTTTTCAGAAAAAAATACAACAAAAATATTCGACGTGTTTTTGAATGAGTTTTTTAAGTTTTAAACTTTAAAATGCGTTTTTCAAAGTGATTGTCATTTTTTATTTTTATTTTTTTATTTTTTGTTTCAAACATCTTTCTATTCGACCATTTTTGAGTCTAGTCCGATCGTGGGATTTCAATAACTACTATTTTTTTCGATTTTTGAAAATTAAAAAAAAAATTTTTAATAAATTATTATGAATACCAATTTTTGTTACTGTATAGTATTTTTTTCAATATTTAGAATTTATTTTAAGACTTTTTTATTGTTAACAGGTTCTTAAAATTAATAATTAATCGTTAAGTCTGTTTAGGAACAATAATAACAACAGTTTTTATTTATTCACGTATTTTTTTGAAAACCTTACATATCCGATTATTTCCTGAATTAGAATATTCCTTTGCCAATACGTTTCCGTTGCTCATTGGAATAATTGAATGAAATTTTGGTGTCCCCCTGTGATTGACTTCGCAGTATTTTATCGCAAAGAAAATCTTTCTTTTGCATCTGAATAATGTTTCTCATGTGAAAATTTGACAGCAATAGGTTCAATGCCCACTCATACAATTCTTGAACTGTTGTTTATTTGCTCATCGATTAATTATTAAATTTAAAAATCTGTTAACAATGAAAAACTGTCCAAATTAATTCAAAATGATTTAAAAAATACTATACAGTAACAAAAATTGATATTCATAATAATTTATTTAAAACAAAAAAATTATTTTTCAAAAATCGAAAAAAATAGTAGTTATTGAGATCCCACGATCGGACTACCCTTGAAAATTGTTGAATAAATAGATGTTTGAAATAAAAAATTAAAAAAAAAAAAAAGCAAAAATGACAATCACTTTTAAAAACGCGATTTAAAGTTCAAAACTCAAAAAACTCATTCAAAAATGCGTCGAATATTTTTGTTGTATTTTTTTCTGAAAAGGCCATAAAAAAACAAAAATTTTGAAAAAAAACTTTCAATTTGGACCATTATTGAAGAAGTTATGACCAAAATACCAAAAAAAGAGCGGTTTTTTTGTTAATTTAATATCTTTGGAACGGGTAATCAAAAAAATCTCAAAATTTAACAGGAAGGGTCTTTTGAAGGGTACTCAAAAATATAAAAAAATTGAGAAAATAAAAAAAAAGTTTTTCAAACTGTCCGATTTGGGATGGAATGCCCCATATACATACAACCGAAGGATCGCTTGACCTGGCAACCGCGACGATCATCGACTGCTGGAGTTCTCCGCGTTCGAGTTCTGTTAATCTTCGTGCAACGATCGTGAAGCATACGCAGACGGACTTGTGCAGAGTTTGTGGCGAAAAGCTACCCTCCAAACGCCAGCAAAATTTTCGAGTGAGAAGGGGATGGATTATGTATGACATTCTGATTGGAAGCCTGAAATATCGGCGTAAACTAGAATATCGACGAGATTTGAGACAGCGTTCACATTGAAACCATCGCATTCGTATCTCAAATGAAATATCGATAACGCGAACCAACGTGCCAACGTTACGAATGTTAGGATCGCCATTTACAAATGACGTTCAAGTTTGTTGATGTACAACGAGAGAAGATTTAAAGATGAATGCTTCGGAGAGTTGACCTTGAAAGAGCTTCAACACAATATTTATAAGATTTTGGCTATGTCCCAATTTCCATCGAGTCAAACATCTTGGATCATTGATGGAGGAAGGACGCACCAGGAATGAATGTCATCAACGAAACGAGCAAACGATGCCATAAGAATTGTCATCGTTTTAAAAGAACTTCCTTTGTGTAGAGTCGGGGAAAAAGACGACTAAAACCATACTTGCTACATCGGTATAGTAAGACTTGGTAATGTCATTGGAGTTGATAAGTACGAGTCTTAAATGATGCGCGTACTTGAGTGAGAGAGAGAGACGCTCTTGCGGTGGACGACAGTTATGACAAACGGACGAAGGTCCATTGTTCGTCCCGCCGCTAATTATCGGACCGGGTCTTCGGGCACGGAACAACGCGTCCGAGTGTCAGTGTGCGCTGGACAGCACACTGCATTATGCGTTTAATAGTTGGCACACAGTGGGTGTCGTATATATATATAATGGAGACTCGAATGAACGGACGCTCGAAGCACGAGCTCTTAAGCATCGCGCGTCGCGTTGGACATTTCGACGACGGTTATGAAGTAGGCGGATATACTTCGTAGGTATTCCCGGCGGCGTCCTGTACCAATCTCCAACGTATTTGCAGGGATAATGAAAATACCTTACCGGGATATACCGTGCCATTGATAGCGTATGCCGAATAGAGAGACAACGAGAACTAAAAGCATCAAAATGGAGAGAAACAATGGACGATGGTGAAATTAAGATGAAGCGTGCGAATTTGACGATGTGAAATTTTTAAAAATAAACAAAAATAAAATAAGGGACAACGCAAAATTATATACTTGGCATCACAAAAGTCACGGAACGGCTGAATATTTCCTCCGGTAAGATTTTTTTCAAAAAGGTCAAGGTCATTCGTGTAGTAACTTTTAACGAGGAATTAAATGGTAATTTTGACCTTAACGATGACCTTCAAGGTTATATCAAGGTCAACTTTTTTTTTTAAACAGAAACTCCCTTTTTGCCATCATCGGAGCACAAAATTTTACGTTCAAATATGTATTCAGGTCATAGTCGCATTTTGACATTAAAGGTCACTCTAAGGTCAATTAAACTTAAACAAGCTGTGGATACCTCTGGGAATAGAAGCTTTTGAAATTCTTTCGCAACGAGCGAAGTTATAAATTTTAACAAGACGCATTTAATAGTGACCTTGATCATGACCTTGACAATGACCTCTAAGATGATTTCAAGGTCAATTAAAAAAAAAAAAGGAAATCTGTATTTTTTAGTGCCGAAATCAATGGAACAAACAGTTTTACATTTACATTAAAACGGAACAGAATTTACTACGTCTACGTTGTTGTTCCTGGCTAATACTAAAAGTAAATCAAACTCATTAAAAAAAAAATTGATTGATCTTTTCCGAATGTTTTAATTTGAAAGGAAATTTGATTGAAGTGACAGATGGAGTGAAACTAAGGGACGGTAAAAAAAGGGCAAAATGCGAAAAAGGGTAAGAAAATAAGTTAAGCATATATGCAAGGCGAACTTTTGTTGCCCTTTGTCTTTCGATCAGTTTATGAATTTCGTATACTGTAGAATATGCAACATTATGCAATGCACACAGTACCTGGAAGTATAGGTACCCGCTTCCTCTCATCCGGGTGAGATCGTACATCTTTTAGCGGTAGGTCTCGAGACAGGTCTCACCTGATCTAATCTAATTTAATACCGGGGTATAGCACGGCCCTACGGGTTTCTCATCTACTCTGTTTCGCATGGAAAGAGCTTGAGTCTGCAGACGATAGCTCTCCATCCGAGAGTAAAGTACGTCTGTAATATGCCGACGAAAGGTCTGGGAATCCTTCAGCTCGTGCACGCTCAGGATCTACTTCGCTCCATATTCAAACGGTGCACATTTACTTCGTTGAGTTTGGTTATAAAGGTACATGTCCTCCGTTGAAACCAATGGCACTCAGGGGACGGTTAATTGGTTTTCCTCGGCACGTAATACACTAATGAGTGTACACGTCAAATTATCATTCGCGTTTCCACCGAAACTTACATTTACGTACATGCATTACGGAACGTCATAAAAATTTCTAAGATAATTACGGATAATTGGGAACGAAGAGCGCAAGTACATAGTAAGAGAGTGGTTTCTCAAGAATCTCGAAGAAAAATGGGCAGACGAAATGTGTAGGCAGGATTGGAGGCAGCCAAAGTAATCCCGAGGCTTTTACTGACAAACGGTCGATGACAGGCGGAGAAAAAGAGTGAGACGCGGTGAAGGAGGAGGATTGGCAGAATGAGAGGACGTCGCGGAAAGCTGTCGAGAGCTCGTAGAATAGGCGTATACAGGAACAGTCGATTCGATCGTTGTGACGGGTCCGCGAAAAAGAGGACCAAAGAAGAACGAGAAAGAGAATGAGAAGAGAGAGATGAAACGTAAGAAAGAGAAAGGTATTGAGAGAAAGAGTGAGCTTATCCCGATAAGTCCAGTAATAAAATCGTCGTTCTGTCGGTCCTTCGAGGGATATAGTATAAGTACCACCCACCCTCAGGCTCGCTTCAGCTTCGAATCTGCCGAAAGCCACAGCATCGGTGTTAGTGTCGGAGGGGAGCTAGTTTCTGCTGGTTTGGTGCTGGGATTGGATTTTCACAAGCAGCATTCAGTATTATACGAAGAACGAATTCAAGCGGCCAATTGAAAGTTTCCACGCAGTATCAGGTTGGTAGGGTCCAACCAGAAGGTTATCCAGTCAGTCAATTCGGGTCTTTCAGTATCGAGACCATTTCAGGCAGCATCAGGATTCTCAGCGGCCCAGTTTCCGCCATTTTTCCACCACAGCTACCAGCACGATCCTGGCTCTATCTCCTCATTTATATTTTCCTTCGATATACCTCTTATTCGCTTCGGAGCTCACGGTAGTGTCACTCATACCATCCTCCACGTTGAGGGCAAAGGTTCTTTTTTCATTCGCAGCCTCATCGCCATTTTAACCTCCTCCCAGAAGCTTCTACTATATCCCTTCGACCACCAACTCACCGCAGATCCAGGGGTCCGGTCGATGCTCGCGAAAATTGGCTTCTAAATCTTGCGACTGAAATGAAGCTTCTCCCTTCCCCTTTCTTCTTATTTGCCCGCATCTCGTCCCCGGCCTTACTCCCTCTCACGTTTTCCTCCTCGCAGACTGCGGAGGGTGCGGTCATCCTCACCGAACCACTCTTTCAATCGACCTGCGGCTTCCCGTACTTTTTCACGTTCGCGGGAATGAGAAACTACCGAGGGCCGCGCGCATTGTCGAGATTCTACCTTCTTTTTCGTCGTTTTATCTCGGAACGTATAGCACAAAAGTGGGAAAGCCTCCTCTGCTTGGCTTGTAAAACGTACCCGTGGAAACGCACTATGACCGAGAAAAAGAACTTTTTGCCCCGCAGACTTCCATAAGTCGCCATTGAATGGGCGACATTGAAATTAAAAACGAAAGAAAAAGGAGAGAGAGAGAATCGTGAAAATGGGGATGAGATATTATTTGCGAGAAACCCTTGTCGGGATGGAATCGCGGTAAGAAGCACTGGGTGAAATGGCGAAGGTACAGATGAGAATCTGGCATTGTCATCGTGGATAAAAGAGAAATGTTACGCGCTTCTCATGATTCTTATTTACTCCTCATTCTACTTTTTTTTCTTCATTCCCCTATTATTTCTGCTCCACTTCTTCGGTCGTATACCTTGGTAATTTCTCATCACGTTTCGCTCACATGTAATTACCCGACTGTTGCCAAGTTCTTTCTGAGCTTTTGTATTATTTTCTCTCATTTTTTTCTTCTTCTGTTCCTTCTGCCTTCGTCATTGTCCACTCGGCAATCTCGTGGGACACTCCTCCTTTCTTCTCGACTAGGCACACTTCACTCGGTGGCTTGAAAGTAGGCTGTCTGGCCACTGGCATCTCGCATGTCTACGCCGAGGTACTACAGTTTTTCATACGTCCGCGCACTTGAACCGAGAGCGAAGAGACCCACGAAAGAATGAAAATTACCTTTTACCACTGTGGAAAGGTTCACTCTGTAACGCAGTAGACAACGCGATTCGTTAGAGAGTGAATTCACATGATAAAACCCTTTACTACAAACGTACAAAATGAAAACACAATTTTACATCAGATTTTGATCGATCAATTTACATAATTAACCCTTTAACGGATGGTGGGACACGTACGTTGAACAATGAACATATCGAAATTGTTAAGGTCGCATTTTGAAGATGAAAGATGCATCTAATCAGGAAAGATTCGACAAACGTAAGGGTTGCACCCCTTCAGTCTCACACCCTGTTAAATAGTGCGAAAATTGCGAAAAAATGAGAAATGAGCATAACTTTCAGGCAACATTTTTTTTAGAGTCGCGATCTCAAATGTGTGCTTTGAGATAACATCGAAAATTCGTAGCAAGAATATCCAATTGGAAAACTACCCCTAACAGTAACGAAACATCGAAAACCACCCCTGGAAATAGTGATACGCCCAAAAGTGAACTTCCATTGATGTTCGGTTCATATATATTTTTGAAAACTCATGGATAATGTTTATCAAGAACATCCGATTCAAAAACTACCCGTAACAGTAACGGAACATCAAAAACCACCCCTAGAAATGGTGATAAGGGAGCGTGGGGCTAGTTGTAACAGTTTTTGGAAAAAGGCCTGTAACACCTAAAATATGTATGCTTTTAAGATTGTGAGTAAGAGAGTTTGTAAAGCTGAGCACAAATTGTATCTGAGCACTAATTGTAATTGAAAAATAATTTTAAATCTTTGCCCATCTTTTACACCAGACGTTCTTTGAAAAAATCGGAGATGTTACAACTTACCCCATGTCTGGGGCTAGTTGTAACAGGCTCGGGGCAAGTTGTAACAATGAAAATACTGGCAACATTTATAAGAAAGAACACGTTTTTATTGGTTCAGAGTCTTGTATTATTCATCGTGGTTCATTCTTGTGATGATTACAATCTTTGGTAGTCTCTCGTGCTAAAAAAAATACAATAAAATAACTTAGCATATTTTTCTGGGCAATATTGGAGTAAAGAAGAGTAAAAGAATGCACAAAAAGCCGCAAATAATTTGTAATACTATGTAATCACTATACTAAAAGTTGTAATAATATTATTTATACAAATACTACATGTATTTGTATAAAGCAGCAAAAAATACACGCGCATGGGGCAAGTTCTAACATGTTACAACTTGCCCCATGGGCTCATTATGTCTACTTAATGAAATATCTCAAAAACTACAAACTTTAGAATAATTTTGAAAAAAGCAAATGAAAGCCAGTTAAATTTACGATGTAACAGGGAAAAAACAATAAACAATAAATTTGATTTTAATAGTCAACATCAAAATTTTCGTAAGTATTTTTTTTACGAAACCTGGCTGAAATAGAGCTCGTGTGTGTATCCTCTTATTTTAATGTCGCGCGGTGTATTAGCGATGTTTACATTATGCTGCAAGTTATAAGAAGCACATTGAGCAAGAAAATTAAATAAAAATGTTTTTAATTCCCGGTCAAAATTGAGTGTTACAACTTACCCCTGTTACAACTAGCCCCACGCTCCCCTACGCCCAAAACTGCACTTCCATTCATGTTCCAGGATAAAATAACAGAAAATGCGATAACATTTTATCCCTTGAGGGGTCAATTCCTCTCAATTAAGGGGTAGTTCATGAGGGTTGGTTGATTCGTAAGTTCTTCAAAATCCTACTACGTGTTCTTGAATGACCCTTCCTCAATTCCTGGCAGAAATGAACGATGGAAAATAAAATTAAGATATTTTCAAGTGATTGGGGTGGTTTTTTATTTGGGGGTAGTCTCTGAGAGTAGAAAAATTTTCAAATATTTTTTTTTCTCACATTGGATACCCATGAATTCAGATTCACCATGCACGAACTTCGCCAAACGCTCCAAAAAAACTCAGCTATTCAAGGGTTGAGGTACACCCCTATCGATGAACAATTGGCACCTGGTGACTCGTTCCTTCGAATATGCCGAGTGCATCGTAATAGTCATTCCTTGTATGCGGGTCAATGGGCCTCGTCAAATAGTTTAGATCCGAGTCAAAGTTACTGTGGAACACCTCGACTGAAGCAACATTCGCTGGGGCACGTGCACCCTCACGTGTGTACGTTTAGGGGATGCAGGACTAACTCCACGTATAAATAATCGCTCGAGGGTGGGTCACAGGGAAACGTGATCCCCGTGGCAAACCGATGTTTACAGAAGAGGGGCTCGATTCGAAGACGAAAAGGCGAATGCCCAGTAGGCATCAAGATCAGCCGCAAAGATGTCCTTTATGAACATATACTGTTATACACGCGTATGCGCGTACGATGAGGACAAACGAGGGGGCTGTTACCAGTGGTTTGTTGAGTCTCGAGAGACAAACGTCTTTGGGAGTTGATCGATGCTCGCGTTAATCTTTCCTCGAGTGTGAGCACTCAGACGGTCACCAAAGGCGCCGAATAACTTCCTGTCACGCAATCGCCGCATTCACCTCGTCACACTGTTGGCAATGTCGTGTATCTTTGTGCAAAATCGTGTAAAGCGTGTACACGAATGAAGGAGGCAAGGGGAGATAAATATCACGAAGCTGACGACGACAAGCGCAAAAATGAGACGAAGAGTCTTGTCCTCGTGTCATCGTCTTCACTATCACGATATTCTCGTGTCTTCACGATACCAGAAAGATCGATTTATCTTATCAATTTGAGAGGCTCTGTGTTGGAGGACATAAAAAAGAATTTTGTTTGCGCAGATGCAAAGATTAGATTCTAAATAGCCAAAATCTCTGCATTACAAAGTTATATCTTCGTTTGACAAGTTCTCGAATTCTTTACTTCGTAGCCCAAATGTTAGGTGAATGTCGCGAATCAATTTCATTCTCAAGTTCAACGATGTCGTGCAAAGTCTGGCGAATTTTGATTAATCGTTTGTTGTCGTTCGGTCGATTGGTATCTTCTCGGAATATTCATGAAGGAAAAAAATTGAATATTCATATGCATAAAATACAAATTTGATCTGTGAACAAACTCCAGATATCGATGTTTCCGACTTAAGCTGATGCAGACGACGAGCAGACAGGAAGCGAATTGTTTGTTGTCTTAGGCGAGGCCAATTCGAAATGCGAGAGGTCTGTTGGAACGTGCGCTTCACGAGACTCGAGAACTTCTACTGTCGTATGGAATACTATTACTGTATAACTGGGTATCGAATGTCCAAGAGGAATGACCGAAGAATCCTAAAGAAACAGTCGTGCTGGCGCCAGCATGCCTCGTTTAACGAACGGGTTATGGGAAAAAGAGATCATTTTCATAATAAAGAAACGAGGAATGAGCACCTGATCTTTCAAATGCAGTATTGAAAGAGCAAACATTATTTTTTGTCATTCACGATGATCATTCTTTTCAAGAAATTGACCGGCTTTGTTCTCTCTGCAAATAAACTTGAAGAGTTGTGATTTTGTAATCAATATTTGCAATTTTCCAGCCCGCAATTTTATATGATCTTGAAGTTTGCATTGTTTGAACGCAACGAAAATGATTTAATTTTTTTATTTTGATTATTTTCGACATTTATCCTGGACTTTTTGGATGCTTGATCCTTAATAAAGATCCTCATAAGTGTTTTAAAAATTATTCCCTCTGAAAACTCATCCATACAACGAATAACATTAGAAATTAAGATATTTTTCGTTGACTTTCAAAGATGCAATCTTCAGCATCATCTTTTTACATCATTTAGTATGCTCGAGAATGTTAAAAATGAAGGATCTTCATTTTTACCATTTACACGCTGCAAGCGTTTTTCCAAAGATTTATTCTTCGAGCGAAAGCATTTTAACTATTTACAGCTCGTTTATTCCTCTTTACTATCCCTTTTCCGAGCGCAACGTAATAGCACAGTTATGATCCAATACTCTGTGAGAACGTGCAGCGGAGTCCCAGATCTAGAAAACAGACAGAGAAAACGAACAAAGCTCCTATGTCGCCAATGTAGTTTGCGACCTCAAGGTTCGTCCAAAGCCTCTTTTCCCAAAGCACTTTTGCTCTCGTTTCTCGACCCAGCTCCGTCTTTTATAGTTTATGATAGAGAATGGGCTTTTTTTTCATTTCTCAAGTCAGAATGGTAGAGACGCGATAGGGATATGTGCTATTTTTATAGCGTCTATATGGCAATGGGCCGCAAACGGTAGTAAAGAAAAAGTAAGGGGATCTTCGAGAGAACACTTTGAGAGTTGACAATAAATTTTATCTCCCCGCTATATGAGTCTTATAGGTGCTACGAAAAAAAAGGCACTATAGCTCGAAGGAGAAAAAACACATTTTTTCCGCAGAACCATCAATGCATAGCTTCTTTTTGTATACGTTTTTTTTTACTTTCACTTTCTCCACTCCTATAAGAATATTCAAGTAGCCCCTGCGACTGCTCAAGTGCAAACTGAACTATTTTCCACCGGAAACAAATTTTTTTTTTCTTCTTTAATTTTCGATGCGCGCCCTTTTCAGCTCAGTTGTGAGCGTGTTTCTCTAAAAATGTGGTCACAAAACGGTTGGTGAGACGCGCTATTAGCGGCTAAAAGTGGGCCGGGTCCAGCGGACGTGGAAGGTGCGCCTCATATTCTCAACAGGGCGTTTTCATACAGATACAGATATCTTTACACAGAATACACTGTGTATTCTATATCGAACAGCTGTCGAAAACCAACCGGCTGACATTTGGTTTCGAGAGAGAAGAACCGCTCTCGCTCCTTTTCCTTCCTCATCTTTGTAGAGCAACGCACTTCTTCGTAAACGATCTCGTTATACGAGAGCCCGAACAACATTTCAAGTTTTGGGCACGTTAAGTAACACAAACTGTTCTCCGGAACATTCCATACTTTTAAACGAGCGAAGAGCCTAGTATTTTTTTTCTCGACTTTATTTCCGCACAATTATAATGAGTGACCCTTCCCGCCCTGAACGTGTTCGTCGCTTCTTCAAAGTTCCGAGTCTTTGATTCTCCCTCGCATCCGCTGGTGATAATCAGTAAACCAGAAGGGAATGTCAGAAAGGAGATCAAAAAAAGCACTGTCCGAGGGAGAAAGATGAATGAGGAGGATAAAACGAACAAAATATAGGCGATAATTCGATTCCCGGTTGCTTTCTCACATAAAATACATGAGAACCATTTTCGAGATGTCTCGTTAATGACCGAAAATATTTTATACGAAAACCTCCAAACCGCATAAATCATTTTACACTTTAGAGAAATTGTTTTCGACCATGTTTCATTTTTTGTCATCAATAATTATCCGACGATGTCGTAAATAGAGCCATTCTTTAATTAAACCCGAACGTACATCAAGTCGGTAGAGTAGAAACCATTAAAATAAAGGGGCGCATGCACTAGATAAAATTGCGAATTCCTCAAACAGCGAACACCACAATCCAGCACTAATTTTCTCCCACTTGGCATTTTGCTAATTTATCACTTTCAGCAAGAAATTTTTGTTCATTAGTATTTTTACCCCGCTATCCAATTATGATAATAATAATAACTAAAATGATGATTTTCCATTTTTTATTTTCACTGCATCAATAGCGTTGAAAAAACGATGTGATCAAATTTCAAGGAATCGAATTTCGTACTTCAGAAATGTCGTGGGACTAAAAAGAAGCAATGGGCTCCGTCGGTAAAACAGAGCGGTTTCCCTCGATATGCCTTAAAGCAAGCAATCTGCTCGCGGTTTTTCCAATTCACCAGCTTCTTTTAATGTGTATGAGGATGAGAGTATGATGTACATACCGAAGGATAGCGAAAAGGAGGAAGAAAAGACAGCGAGAAAGTGGCACCCGAGAGGCACACGCACCGCGGGTACAGCGGCGATGAGTGGTAAGCTTTTATCTCTGAATGATATACTGCTGAACTTTGGCTCACTCCACACGGGTAACATTATACCACGTGTATTGTAAAGCACGAAGCGCCGGAAGAGCTCCTGTGGTTTCTCGTGCACGCGGCTCGCATACACCACTTTTTCTCTTCCTTTCTTTCCAGCTTCGGTCTTACGTTCTCACCCTTAAATCACCCTCGACCATCGTCTCCGAGTTTAAATTAATTGTAAGTATAATAATATATCGCGGGCTCTTCGACATTGGGGCTAAAAATCGATAGACCTTCGTACAGTATAGAGGAGGGTGGGGCACGACGGCCCCCTGCCCCCGCCCCACCCTCTCCTATACAGCAGAAAATTGCAATACTGTCGATATTAATCTTCCCACCCCAAAATGGAGGGATTGAAAAAAAATGAAGGGTAGAAAAAGAACTTGTATAGATCACGATTTATTTGCTACTAAGTACATTAGAATAAAAAAATATTCTCGAAATAAATAATCGTATTAGGCCGCTTTACAACTAAGAAAATGTATTTGGCTTGACTAGGATTTAATTCGATGAACTAGATCTTTTTTCTGCGTGTGCAAAGTACGTTTTAAAAGCGCGCATATACAGGGTGTCACAAAAGTAACGGGACGGCTGTATATTTCCTCAGCTAAGATATTTTTCAAAAAGGTCAAGGTCGTTCTTGTCACTTTTTACGAGGAATTCAATGGTGGCTTTAAATTCGACCTTGACGATAACCTTCAAGGTTTTTTGAAGGCCAACTTTGTTCTTTCATATGGAAACCCCCTTTTTTGACATCGGCAGTCGATAGAGCGGATAATTGTACGTTCAAATATGTTCTTAGGTCATAGATAAAATTAGGCCTCAAAGGTCCTCTAAAGTCAATTAAACTTATACAAAGTATGACCTTTAGGAACAGAAGCTTTTCAAATTCTTTCGTAACGACCAAAGAACGTTAATTTTAACAAGGTGCATTTAGTAGTGACCTTGACGATGATCTTCAAGGTGATTTCAAGGTCAACTTTTGTTTTTTCAATGAAAACTTGGATTTTTTAGTTCCGAAGTCTATAGAACAGACAGTTTCACATTTACATTTAAAGATTCGGAAAAGATCTATCAAGTTTTTTCGAAATAAGTTTAATTTCGGAACTCAAAAATACAGGTTTCCGTTTTAAAAAAAGTTGACCTTGAAATCACCTTGAAGGTCATCGTCAAAGTCACTACTAAATGCGCCTTGTTAAAAAGCGGCTAATTAATAATTTTGGTTGTTACGGAAGAATTTAAAAAGCTTCTATTTCCAGTTATCCATACCTTGTTTAAGTTCAATTGACTTTAAGGACCTCCAAGGTCAAATTTTACCTATGACCTAAAAACATATTTGAACGCGAAATTTTCCGCTTTATCGATTGCCGATATCAAAAAAGGGGCTTTACATTTGAAAAAAAAACAAAGTTTACCTTCAAATAACCTTCATGCTTATCGTCAAGGTCAAAATTTAGGTCACCATTGAATTCCTCGTAAAAAAGTTACTACAAGAATGACCTTGACCTTTCTGAAAAATATCTTAGCTGAGGAATATTCAACCGTCCCGTTACTTTTGTGACACCCTGTATACTTCAATATATTCCTCGTTAATTTTTGACCTGGCTGCGATGACTCTCAATTCGGCATCACTGGGAAAATTTCATCGGCGGGTTGGCAATGGGATCAAGAGTTTTCGAAAATAGTACAGCGAGGGTTTCGAACGAGGTAAGTGGAGGCACAGATAGTGGGATGGCTGATTCTTCAAGGTTTTTCGAGTTTTCTCTCTCCCTTACTCTCGATGTTTCTCGCAACGACTAATGACGTGGCAGGTCGAGTAAATCAGTAGGGAGAGCGACGATAAGTTTTTGCTCGTTACAGGGAGCAGCCGTCAGTGGGAGTTGCCTCTGTGGGAAGCTCATTACCGTGACTCTTTCTCCCGTTTTTTTTTTCGGCTCCTCTTTTTTTCTACGACCCCGGCCGAAGCGCGAGTTGCACCATCCGGAAGACCCTCGGCCCCGACCTTTGACGTCACTCGGGTTTCCCATCCTATATACACTCCCTCGGTGCGACTCACCATCCTTCTTTTCGACTCTCATCCGAGGGGTGACTTCGTACTAAAAATCCGTCGAACTTTCCCGCAATGTTTCCCACCTCGGACCTCGTCAATCTCTTTGTACATCAGGCCATCGTCATAACGACGAGCATATTCAGAGAACAAACAAGGGACTGACATGATATATATATATATATTCTTTTTTGGAAAGGATTTGCTTAACTATTTCATCGAACGTTTGCACGAGATATGAGACTCGCGCGGCCGTTAATCATATCGTGCAAACAGATTTTTTCCCTCTCTCTCTCTCTCTCTCTGCTCAAGAGAATAAATGCCCCATTCAAACTGCACTTACTCGTCTAGCCTCGAGCGCGGAATTCCCCGACGGTTCAGGAAAATGTTGAGGGGAATGGGGGACAAAACTAAATCTAACTGCAGTAGAAATGTTATATGCGAACGAACTGCTTGTTGCAGTAGCTCGGAGGGTTGCCGCGAAGTTCGGGATGGAGAAAGAGGGGGGGGGAGGCTTTTGCGTCTCGTAAAGGGTTGAAATTTATAGGCTAGCCAGTTCGGCTCGCCGCTACCACTGTTGGCATGGATTCACCATCGGTACCTCAACATAATGTATATATGTATATATATAATACACACCCCTGTGGTGCAGCTCGTGTGCATGCGTGTGCTGTACTCTTAACGCTCGCGTCGACGCCAATTACGTCCAAAACCAGTTTGAACCCAGGACGAAAGCGTCGTTTGGTCTGCCGCGTTCTATGGATGCGCGCGCTTTCGCGTCGCCGTGGATTATACTCCCTATCTCTCTCTCTCTCTTTCTATTTCGCTACTGTCGCGAACCGCAACAGTGCGAGTGTTCGGTTTCGTTCCCGACGCCCATTGCGGCCGGCGTTTCCCGAATGCATCGTTACCGTTAATTACAGCCAAAATCCTGGCTGTCACTCCCGATTTCTGTGATTCGGAGGGTTTCTTCTTTCCAACAGACAGCGAGGCAGGAATGGAGAGAGAGAGAGAGAGAGAGGGCAGGATTCGTTCGCTTCCGGAAACCGGGCTCCTCCCTCGCTTCGGATGAAGAACTCGATAATTAGTGGATAGGGACGAAGCGGCAGAATGATGAAAAACAGATGAAAAATCGTCGCTTAAGTGTTTCTGCCATCAGGAAGAACGCATGTATGTGGGGCGTTCCATCCCAAATCGGACAGTTTGAAAAACTTTTCTTTTTGATTTCCTCAATTTTTTTAATATTTTTTAGTACCCATCAAAAGACTCTTGCTGGTTGATTGATTACCCGTTCAAAAGATATTAAATTAAAAAAAAAAAAAACCACTCTTTTTCGATATTTAGGTCATAACTTCTTTAATAATGGTCCAAATTAAGTTTGCCATAATTGTTTTTTTATGGCCTTTTTAGAAAAAATACATCAAAAATTTTCGACGTGTTTTAAAATGAGTTTTTTGAGTTTTAAACTTTAAATCGCATTGTCAAAAGTTAGTGTATATTTTGATTTTTTTTGTTTTGAATATCTATCTATTCAACAACTTTCAAAACTAATCCGATCGTGGGCCTTCCATAACTACTATTTTTTTTCGATTTCGGAAAACTGAATTTTTTCTATTTCAAAAGTTTTATAAAAAAAGTGTCAAAATAAATTCTAAATAATGAAAAAAATACTATACATTAACAAAAATTCGTATTCATAATAATTTATAGAAAAAAAAATTAATGGTCAAAAATCGAAAAAATAGTAATGGAAGGCCCACAACCGGACTCTAGTTTTAAAAGTTGTTGAATAGATAAATGATTGGAACAAAAAATTTAAAAACAAATCAAAATATACACTCACTTTTAAAAACGCGATTTGAAGTTTAAAACACGTCAAATATTTTTGTTGTATTTTTTTCTGAAACCGTCATGAAAAAACAAAAATTTAAAAAAAACTTTTAATTTGGACCATTATTAAAGAAGTTATGACCAAAATATCGAAAAAGAGCGGTTTTTTGGTCTTTTGAACGAGTAATCAAAAAAATCTCAAAATTTACCAGCAAGGGTCTTTTGACGGGTACTAAAAAATATAAAAAATGTGAGGACATCAGAAAAAGAGGTTTTTCAAACTGTGCGATTTGGGATGGAATGCCCCATGTATATATATATTTAAGAGGAAAGAAGAAAAAAGCGATAAATTACACATTTTTTGTGTAGAAACCATCCACGAAAAATTACCTCTTCTTCGGGGATTTTTCCAAAGTATTTCCACGTGGTTGTAACATCTTATTTGTGCATATAATTAAAACGAAAAAGGAGGATTACAGGATGCAGGACTAAAATTACTTGATCACCAGCTCACACGAGATCAGTGAGACTCAATTTTTCCGATGTTTCCCGGAGATATAAAAAGTTTTTTGTCTTCTTCGAGGTCAGAGAAAGAGGCGGAGCGGCTTACGGCGTAGTCCTCAGCGTTAATTACGTTAAATCCTACTGACGATCCTGATTCTGGGGAATTTAAAAAGGCGATGTGGTTTGCGGCGAGAAAGAGAGAAGGGAAGGTAAATTTGAGCAGAGCTTAACCGTCGTCTCTCGGTCTCGCGTCTCTAGATAAGAAGGTTAATAATTAGGGGTGTGGGTGGCCTCAACTGTCTCAGCTTTGGACAACCACGAGGGAAAATATATGCATCACCGAGGTAATCTCTCTCTCTCTGTCTCTCTCTGGTCCTGTTTCCTTCTCTATCTTTGCCACCGCTAACACAGACGACGAAAACGGCGTCGACGGAAAGACCGCCGGGCCCGCGGTGGCAGACCGCCAGGATTTATAATCCAGCCGGCTCGAGATTATGCCTTTCACGTTTTCACTTTTCTCCGAGATCTCGCGGGAGATTGCTCTCGCTACGCGACCCCCGGGGGTAAACTCGCCCGTCGTGAGATATCGCGTTCCCGCGTTCAGAGCGAGAGCACCCGCTCGGTCTTTCTATATTTCCCATCCTTCTCTCTTTGGCTCTAGTCCCTTTTTTTTATTCCTCCTCGTTTTTCCTCTGTTTTCCGCGGTAATATATACCTCGCATATACCTGGTGTATCCGCGAGGCTTTCGTTAGTCGCGGCACGATGCCCCAGAATCCAGAACAATACGTCCGGAAAAAAGAGAACTATTCTCTCGGGCAATCCCCAACTATAAAATCTCGAAGTGAAAATTAAAAAATATGTATGAGGCATTCCTCACCGATTTGACCTGGGTCTGACCCTTCACCTCCCCGATTTTGTCCGCAATTTTTTATGGGTTTGTAGTACCTCTGAAAAGCACTCAGGATTTTTTCAGATTTTTTTGGAGCGATTTGACTTGACTATGGTTTAGTTTTTTTTTGAAAGAGCTTTTTATAGACGGAAAGAGACACCTGCCCACTTTTGCGCAACGCTTGAAATTTTCCATATAAAAAATCACAAAAACCCTGTTTTTTAAACTGAAAATTTCAAGCATTGAGCCAAAGTGGGCAAGGGTTTCGTTCTGGTTGTGACAAAACTTCTTCGAAAAATAAAATTTAAAAAAAATAGAAAGACGAACCTGAATTGAGTGGACCGTTATCCAAACATTTTTGTATGAATTAACGGTGTTTAAAAAAATATTTTGATAAGGGCCCACTCAATTTAGGTTTTTCCTTCTATTTAAAAAAAAAAAAATCGAAAAAGCTTGCTATAGACGGAAGGAAACACTTGCCCACTTTTGCTCAACGCTTGAAATTTTCTATATCAAAAACGGCATTTTTGTTATTTTCTTCAGATTTTTAATTTGGTCTAAAAGTAATTTCTTTATAAAATTCTAATTTTATACACAAATTATCTTTCGCTTAAAATTAAAAATCTGAAAAAAATCACAAAAATGCAGTTTTTATATGGAAAATTTCAAGCGTTGAGCAAAAGTAGGCAGGGGTTTCCTTCCCTCTATAACACGCTTTTTCGAAAAAAAAAATTAACCATAGTTAAGTCAAATCGCTCCAAAAAAATCTGAAAAAAATCCCGAGTGCTTTTTAGAGATACTACAAAACCATGAAAAAGCGCCGACAAAATCGGAGAGGTAAAGGGTCAGACCCAGGTCGAATCGGTGTGGAATGCCTCATATATACATACAAATCCTCTAGCGGAGCTCTGCAAATTAATCGTGAGGGATGCAATTATGACGGATATAAAAAATAATTTTTGAGCATACGCATACAAAAATTTTCATCAACGTTCACACGAATTCACGAAGGACAGAACTTTTCCGCCAATCTCTTTTCTATGGACGCGTCACATGAATAGCAACTTTATTATCTAAAAATTTGAAAACAAAAATTTCTCCAATTTTATGAAATTTTTAACCCTTCACGGTCACACATTCTGATCGTAACACCCAGAGGTCACAGAAGGTCACAATGACCCCAGACATCTTTAAACGATTGCCACGTCAACTGCATCGTTCAGAATGTCTTCAAAAAATTCAGGATAGTAGTTTCAACCATGTAGAATGTGAAACGCCTGGTAACTTTTTTGTTTGAATTTTCGAGATGGCAGCCAAAAATCATGAAACGGTCAATGCCATTTTTTACGAAAAAAATCATAATTTTTACTGTTATTAGTTTTTTTTCATAACATTTTAGTGTGATATTCTTGAGACATGATACTTTAAGGAAAAAACTCCATAGTGGGAGTCTCAAAAAACCAGTGCTCTTGGTCACCAAGAACAAATAGAAATTGAGGCTTCCAGTTAGGCTTGGGGTCATTTTGACCCCGACTGACCGAGCACGATTAAAATGACCCAAATGGTCCATTTTTCCTCACTCTTCGATACATACGTGTGAAAACTCTTGCGCCCCTGAGAGAGCAGAGCCGAAAAGGGTCGTGAAGGAGAAACACGTGGCCCACCGCGTCAATTTAAACAACTCTCCTACCCCCATCTAAAAAATCTATATTCCATTCATCGTCCTATCCTGGGGGGCTCTTGGCTCGAGTCTCGAGTATGCTCTGCGGCATTAGTTCGCTTCTCGCGCGCGCACGGCCTCATAAAGCCTCTAATTGTTTCGAGGGCGACCACGTGAAACGTAGGAAGAGATTTTGGGGAAGGCTGTCATATGAGAGAGAGTATATATATATATATATATATAACTGTCAGGCGCAGAGAGCGAGCGGGCGTGCGTGCCCACCGGTAAATCATTCTTCAGGATCTTCGTCGTCCTCTTGACTCTGTGTATATACACACATATATCATGATATCCTGTCGCGCTCGACCGACACTTTTAACGCAGGACACGCGACACCCCCATGACCGATAAAGGATATACAGCCGGTTGAACACGATGACTCCCCGCAGAAACTTTTTCAAAACTAATGCACGATTATACTCCTTCCTTCGTGCCGTTTATTCCTAAAAATAGGGCTATGAAAACACGCGCGTGTGCATCGCGCACGCAGGATCACATCTGCAACGAATTCTCCCGCCAAGATTTTACTGCATGAGTAAGCAAAGTTTCGGACATCCCTTATTATTCTTTCGTCGTTTATGCACTGTTGCCCGATATCCCATAAATAAATGCAGCCCATCCAGCGCCTGGATCTTGCGTTCAAATTGCTACACTTTTATTTGTGATCTTATGCACTATTTTTGTCCCTACTCGAAGGAGTTGAGTCACCGGAGTGTGACGAAAATTACAAAATATTGTGATATTTCTACTGCCATTTCGTTTGAATGAATGGCTAAAAAATATATGCTCCAATTAAGATAAACTGATGTTCAAATACAAATCCCAAAAATGTTGAAATTTCATACATTAAATTGGAATAAAACTTTTGACGATTGGTTTATATGAAATAATAATTTTTATAGTCGCCATTTAGTTCGGTTCACTATAAAATTTGACGTTACAGCAACATTACTTATTCAACTCCAATAAATCAACGGATATATTTTTAAGGCGGTTTTTTTAAATATGTATTTTTTCACCAACGGAAAGCGTAGCTTGCCTAGTTTTTTATTCTCAACAAAAAAAAAATTTGAAACATAAAACGTTTCACGACTTCTTGGTATGAAGTAATAATTTTTATAGTCGTCATTCAGTTCGGTTCACTATAAAATTTGATTATACTTGAGTTTGCATCGTTTTAATGCAACGGAAATAATTTATTTTTTAATAAAATTCATTCTTCCTTAGAAAATTATGGGTTAAACAATTGTTGAAATGTATTTTGGGGTCTTTATTAAGGTCTTGGAATTTTAGATGCACAAGCAAAACGCAAATCTCCCTAAAAATGAGTTGCAAAAACAATGTTTTTATTTAACTTTTTTTAACTTCAGAATCATAAAATTTGACGTTACAGAAAAATTACTCATTCAACTCCAATAAATCCACGGACGTATTTTTAATGTAGTCTTTTTAATATAAACTTTCCAATTTGAGTTTAATTATGTCAAGTAAATGGTTATTCTGTTTTTTGAAATATTTTTCACCATTGCAGCGCGTAATTTGCTTAGTTTTTATTCTCAACCAAAAAAAAAATTGAAAAAAAATGTATTGACTTCTTGATATCAAGTAAGAATTTTTATAGTCGTCATTTAATTCGGTTCACTATAAAATTTGACGTTACAGCGAAATTACTCATTCAACTCCAATAAATCAACGGATATATTTTCAATGCAGTCTTTTCAATATAAACTTTCCAATTTGAGTTTAATGACATCAATTAAATGGTTATTCTGTTTTTTGAAATATTTCTCATCATTGCAGCGCGTAATTTGCTTAGTTTTTATTCTCAACCAAAAAAAAAGTGGGTGATGTCTGTTTTATTTCTTTAAAAAAAAAAAATACCTCCAATGTACAGTCGATGAACATCATCGTGTTATCCAATGAATTCATAAAGATTTTATCGCGGATAGAAAATGAACTCATGAAAACAACGAAATTTGAAATCGACTCTACACAGAATTCCTCAAACCATGTCGGTGATTGACGTAAGCTGACTTGTATTTCTCTTGAATCACGGTGACGAATGTTTTCCATCTTAAGTATGTACAAGGTCTTCAATTCAGATCCACTCAAATTGGTGCTAGTTTCTCCGTCAAGAAGTGTACAAAGAATTTTTGAAATCTCTATACACGACTGACTCGAATCTGCCTTAAGGACTACACGCAGTGTGGTTGACAACGTCGTGTGCCGGTAGAGATTTTCATCAAGCAATGACGTTTACACGGATCGCGAGGAGAGAATCACAGGAGCGAGAGAGGGAGGGAGTTAAATCGGCGAGAAAGATAAGTGAGTGCGGACACGAGGGCACGAATCGGAGCGGCGCCTGGCGAGTGTGTGCCACGCGAGAATCTACGTTATTTACACGTATATATATGTCTTCTCGGTGCAATATGGGTACAGTGTGTTTACAGAAGGGGAGACGTGCGAGATAGGAGACGCGGGCAGTTTTGTAGCGCGTGCTCGCGAATCCGGTCGTCGGGTCGCCCCCGGCCAGAACCCGATCAGCGCGTCGTCGACGCGCCGCGACCGGCACGATATCGCGTAAAAGTATGTGGGATGAATGAGAGCGTTACACGGCGGTTGTAGCGTTTCAACCTCCCGCGGTTTCTCAAAGAGAGAACCGTCGACGCACACGCGAGGTCTCGACTCTGTGCGCGAATGACGCGCGACGATGCTGAATTTGAACGAACGCGAGAGTTCACGATAGGAATAGCACAGTTCCCAAGACTGGTTGACTCGTTTTTTTTTTTCGTTTTTTTTTTCCTTACTTCGCCTCCACACGCAAGATCGACGCAGCACAGTCCCGACAGGACGAACAAACTTGTTTCCTCTCTCGTGACGCTGGTTTTTTTTTCTTCTCGCGCAACTTTTGTTACTCGGAAGGTGGAATTAATTTATCGCGCTGTGCATCTTTGTCAGTTTTTGTGCCTCTGACAGTTTGAAAATGACACGGTAAAAATGCGCATGTGAATGGGAAATGCGGAGGTTTACATTTGAATGCACGACACATCGGCGAAACGAAAGTGCGACTGTGAACGAATCACCCACTCGCAATGTGAATAAAGATATATACAGTTGACCGGGTAATTAAGCTCCAATTGTTGTCTACTCTTGGAGAAACATTCGCGGGTGCAAAAACTGCGAGATGAAAAGTTTTTTCCGTTTTTGGGCGGTTAAAGGGAGAGACGATTTTTTCCGATTACATTCCTCATCGAGATTTTTCGTGGCTCTTCGGTAAAATTGAATTCTCTTGCTTTGCAAGTTTTTGTATATTTTCGAAATTCAATTGAGGCAACATTTTTTTACATTTTCAATGACACATTTTTTTGTTGATTTTTTTTCGATTATTTGGTTTTTTCCTGTGTAATAAGTCATGCCAAAATTTTCGCAGACAAAATTTTGTACTTACACTTTGATGACCAAAATGTTATGGCATTATAGTCGTCATTTAACCGGTAAGTTAGCAATTACTGAGAAAGTTAGAAATCAAAATTGGAAGAAGGTTGTTTTTTTTGAATGCCTCTAATATTTTTGGTCAACATTTCTACTCTGCTTCATGTATCATATCTTGGGAATACTCAACTAGTTTTTCTCTGTTGTTGTATGCAATTCTCTGAGAGCATCCCACCCTATTATTCTGGCAAGAGCACGAAAACGAGAATTCACAAAAGTAAATATATTCATCCAAAGTAAATATATATATTGTGTCAAATTTGAAAATAATTTTTGGAAAAATACAAAATCATGTCATATTTGTGTGGAGAAATGTCTAGGAAAATTAAAGATCAGAAAACTCACCGTATGAAGCGATCTGCGAATCATCGACGAGGAAAATAACGGGTCATGAGAGTCCAGCGTGAAAACGAACGTTGTACGATTTTTTAAATACATAATTGAAGCTCAAAAAAAAGCACGCGTATCGCGACGGAAATCGCGAAATTTGATCTCGGTCGATCACGATGATTGAAAAAAACCTTTGGTACGTTTAAAAAAAAAGTGGTTAAAAAATACTGCGGCGCAATCCAAGGCACTAATCCAAAAAGTGGTCCAGCTTCTTCAGAGATGATGGCGATTACCGAAAAAAAATCCGGCGTTTGTTCGTTATAAACGCAATTCCAATTAACAATGAACGAAATTAAAATTTTACGAAAAAAGATCGAAAAAAAACAGTATCGGCACCATTTTTTACGCCTTTAATTTAATTAAATTCGCGATAGAGGCGCTCGTATCGCTGAACTTTATCTGTCACAATCGAAAATACTGCAACGATCGATAAAAAAATTAATCCATTTTTTAATACATCTGTTTGAATGATCTATTTAAATTATTAGAATAGAGATGCCAAAGATGAAAACAAATTCGAGATTTTTTTTGTCTGTCATGACCAAAATTACCTATTGCGTATCGACATATCCCGTAAGATGTTCATAAATACGATTTTTCAAAATAATCACGATTTTACCCCCCATCTGCAGCCATTTTTTAAACCTGCAACAGACAAAAATTATTAAAAAATCCTGCGTAGACTTGAAAAAAACAAATCAGAATTATCCTATCCCTGAAAAAATGAAAAACTTATTAAAAAATCTCTTGACGACCTGAAATAGAAAACATCCTGATTCCCTACCGGGATGCGATCCACATGAAACGAATGGATCGCGCGACATGTACTTTTTACGCGTTTTCTGTTTTTAATATTGTGATTTTAGTGCCTACGGAGTTTGGATCATATTAATTCGTTTAGTTTAGACCGCGACTTTTGGGGATGACTCTGGATACTTTTTTCGCAACAATGACTCGATTACTAAAATCACGATATGCCAGAAACAGAGTTGTTCCGGGACAAAACTCCATTCTGGGTATATCGGATCAAACTCACAGATTAGGGTGTCACACGATTGTGACTTGGTTTCATCCGTGTGCATAGTGACGACGTGATTGTGAAAAAGATTGTCACATTTGTCGTGGCTGAATCTATTCTCAAATGGATTCACATGCGATCCTTCGAGAATAGACATCACCCACGATTTTCCCACGATGAGCTGAAAACAAATAATTGCTCAACGATTTTCCAACAGGTAACATTCTTTTTTGAAAAATCGAGCAGACTCGATTTATAAAAGGAAAAAAAAATAGAAAATCTTTGAGTAATTTACACAAATTTGGACATATATTTCATCTCACATACGCTGAAAGTCACTCGAAAAAAAAATTTATTTAAAAAAAATCGCGTACAATCCTGCCTATTTTTCACCCACGTGTCGGTTTAGAACATTTTTTCAAATCGCGAAACCCCATACAAAAGAGGCCCTGAAACCCAAATGTATCCACGTTGAATGAACGTTTAACAACAATCGCTCGTTCTCAATCAGACCGCTTGGTGCCAAGCCTAGGGAAAACTGGTATGGGTATGGGTTGACCAGTTCACGCGGTTCCTGAACCAGCGTCACGTCCCGGGACGTGTCCGACACCGAAGCTTTTAGAGATTTGGGGCTCCTCTTGCTCAAGGAGGAGCGCCGGCAGACATACTCATGCAAATTCGCTATCATTGCCCCTCGTAGAGAGGCAGATCTCTACCAGGCACAACGAACAATTAAAAATAAATATCAAAATTGTGCCTGAAAAGTCTATAAAACGGATTGGTAATCTACGACGATCTAGGAGACTCGACGAAAATTTCAATATAAACGCTGTATCGTCTCAGAAAAAATATTAAGAAATATAAAAGCATGATCTAATATTTACCAAATAATCCAAATCGTGCTGCCCGAAATGGATTTTTTTTACTCCGAAACGAGTGAAGCTCGTCTCGGAGCTTCGGGGCAAAGTGACGCTTTGCTGAGATCCCAAATGAGAAACTTAAAAAAAGAAATTGAAGAAAAGACAGCGTTATATTGACTGTAATATTGAAAGAATTTGACAGAAATTATTTTATTTGATAGAATTAGTTTACGAAAAAATGAAAAAAAGAATTTGTTTCTATTCGAACAATGACTCGACAATTTTTGAATTATGACAAAAAAGAGAATAATGAACCTATGCTGTAAGAGCCAAATGTCCCTCGGTATTGATGGTCCGGTTAGAGCAAACGCTTCTATTTTTCTAAATATTTACTACGCTGCATTTTTGAAAATGAAATCACGATGCTCTGACCGTACTCTCGTACCTCGCGAAGGATCTTCTCGACCGAAAAAACTAATTTTTGTCATTGAAAAAAAAAGCTTCTACTCGAAAACAAGAAAAAATGTAGAAGTCATTGCAATTGCCCTCTTATACGACATCCATCGATGGTTGATTCTATTACGTATTAAGACAATGGCCGAGAAAACCATGGACCCTATCATCTGACATACATGAAATAAGTACCAAAAAATAAAAGGGCCACTCGCGAGACGTTTTAGAAATATCGAGAGCTTCTCGACATTTCTAAACGACTCGCGGTCACTATGCATCGGGCAGGGAGGGAAAATGACAATTAATTACAACCGCAGCGACCGAGTGCCGTTTCGGACCTTTCATCCTACAGCATGATCGACGCCCGGAGGTATAGAAAAATTAACGATACCCTTTGGATGTTCTTGAAGTCCGCCAGTCGATGACATTCCATCGTTGTCATTCCATTGTTCTCAACTCAGCGTTGTAGAAATCAACAGCTGCATCAGCTCACAAGTCTACCTGAAATTCAACGTTATCATTACATCTCTACCGGTTATAAATCTACGTAAAATACAACTCTAGCGGTACTTCTGTACAGGCTATAACTCTATGACTACACCTATACGGATCATTGCTCCTCCTCGATACTCGGTCCAGATATTTAATAAAAGAGAACGAGGGATCGAAAATATGTTTTTGGTCATTATTATTCCAATGTCATTCATCTCGATAAATAAAACGATGAATGATAATACTGAATTAGTCAAATGTTGCTCATTTGGATGAAAAAATAAAACGAAAAATCTTTTGCGAGCATGTTTTTTGTTTACCATCCAAAGTAAATATATATTGTGATAAAAAACAGTGAGAAAACTCACTGGCAACCCTATACGCGCGGCACATCTTCCACGACATTAAGTTTTTCAGTGATTTTTCATCGATGTTTCTGAATGTCATTGCAAAATGTATTTGCCGTCGTATCTTCGTAAAATCGTCGTTTAGTATCTTCACAGCGACGTGACTTTCGAGCAAACGGTATCGTTTGGCGACTATCAATTCTCTGTTTACGTTAAATCGATTCTGTACAACGCACCATTTTTATACTTTTTTTTCGCTTCGATGTTTTCGCACACTTGGGCGAATCCTTTCGCGAATGATTGAATCTCGCGTTTACACACACACACACACACACATATATCTGTAATAATTCCCCCGAGTTTCTGGCTGATCGATAGGATTTCTCGAGGGTCGACGAGTGGAAGGAGGTACCGCGATTCACCGATGTGTATACAAATTCGGTAAATCGCGAGCTTTTTGTTGATATGTGTTCCAGAATCGAGAATGTCGACGATTGAGATATACTTGTGTTAAAGTTGGTGAATCAGCTCAGCGATCGCGACTCTTCCGAATAGTAAACGTCGCCTCGTATGGATACGATAGAGGGAGGAGAATAGGTAAAGATGGAGTGAGGCAGAAGGGGAAACAAAAATGGATGCGGAGCGTAGTAGTAAAGGTTTCTGCTCGATCGAACGTCGAGATGCTCGATGTGGCACGACGATACACACGCGATATCGTGTGCTCTTGTGGCTTCGACTACTCGTTTTGCACAAGCATATAAATACGAGATACTCTCTGTCTTTATTCTCTGTTCCTTCATCTCTGCAAAGTGCAATAGTTTCGACGGCAGTATGGAAGAACGTGCTATCTCAAATTGTGCTAGAAGAACGTGCTATCTCAAATTGTGCTAGAAGAACGTGCTATCTCAAATTGTGCTAGAAGAACGTGCTATCTTAAATTGTGGTAAAAGAACGTGCTATCTCAAATTGTGCTAGAAGAACGTGCTATCTCAAATGATGAGAGAAGAAGGTGGTATCTCCAATTGATCACAACTGGAGATACCACCCTCTGCTCTCATAATTTGAGATACCACCTTCTTCTCTCATAATTTGAGATAGCACGTTCTTCTAGCACAATTTGAGATAGCACGTTCTTCTAGCACAATTTAAGATAGCACGTTTTTCTAGCACAATTTGAGATAGCACGTTCTTCTAGCACAATTTGAGATAGCACGTTCTTCCATACTGCCGTCGGTCTCATGGAATAAATTAGTGTTTTGTTTTTCCGTGCTTCCTCGGCAAATGAGTTTCGATCGGCCTAAGAGAGGATCCTAACGTTGACATTTGAAAAAAGGCAGATTTACAGCTCTACAACTTATTTCTTCAACGAAAAATACCTGTCTAAAACAATAAAGCACTGCCGTAATATCACTGCCAATTATCAACTTTACCGTATAATTACTCTGCCAAATAAAAGCGTTTAAATAAGCCCACCAGAATAAATCTCCACCAAATGACAACTCTCTCAAATAATATCTCTACCACAAAACAAGTCTACCAATAAATAGCTCTCCAAATTAGCCTAACAAATTAAAAGTCTCCGGATTATCAACGCGGTCGGTAACTAACCGACGTTTGGAGCCCGCCCCATTGAAAAAACACAGTCGCCCTGAGGTGGGTAAGTAAGGAATAAGTAAGTCAGTAAGGAAACACCAGGAGACTTGTAATTTAGTACGCTTGTAAAATGAAAGAGATATTATATTATGGTAGAGTTGTTATTTGAGAGAGTAATTATGTGGTGAATATTTATTCTGGTAAGCTTCTTATTTGGTATGGGATTATTAAAATACTTTTGTTTGGCAGAAATGGAATACGGTACACTTGTTAATTGCTAGTGATATCAGGGTAGTGTTTTATTGTGGTAAAGATGTATTCCTGATATTAAAAAAAAAGTGGTTGAGCTAAAATATTAAAAAGAAGTGGTAAATGTGTAGAAAAATATGATTAATCGAAGGTCTCTCAAAACAATAAAAATCTTCAATTATTATTACACGTACATATAAATGTATGTAGATATAGTTTTTCTTCGTATCCATCGTTCTTCTTCCATTTATTTTCCCAAAGGAGTCGTAAGATACTCTTCTACGTCGTTGCAATTTCTTCGACAGACGATCGAAAGGCAAAGCTCGCCCGTGTAAGAATGTACTCGAAAGGGAGAAAAGACGTACACGGTATGAAGAGAAAAAAAATAAGAGGGGACAGTGAAGAAAAAGGAATCGGAAAGAAGGGTAATATATATGGGTCATTCCATGTCAAATCGACCACTTTTGAATCCGACCCCTTTCGATTTGACCGAAATTTTTCACTTTTAGTCAATTTTTGAAGAAGTTATAGCTACTTGAAAAAAGAAAGCCTTTTTTTGAGTTGGATAAACAAATTTGAATATTTCTTGAAAAACGTTTTTAATGGGGTAGAAAAAGAACAAAACATTTCAGCCAAATCGAAAGGGATCGGGGGTTTGAAAGTGGTTGATTTGACATGGAATGCCCCATATATATTTTGTAACATCGAGAATGGAACTTTATCGGGCCGCATTTCTGCTACATACAAGCCTCACGAGACTCCAAATAACTGGCGTTTACGAGAGCATCTGACGCCTCTCGCTGTATCGTTCTTTGTCGCGATCGTGTTTCCGACGATCCCGGATAAAGGATAGGCAGTGAAGTGTACATTACCCGGCGATATAATATATATCGCACAATACATCGTACGAGGCACATGGAAATTGTGTTTTGCACAGAGACTGCACAGTATGTGGAATGCATTTGCAAGGCGGGATCTTGGGATCTTTTACAAGAGAAAAATGGAGGGTGTAAAGCAAAATCGAGGTGTGTATCACAGAACAATACAGAAATGTGTCGAGAAAAGCATGCGAAAAGTCTTTTGAAGTCGACTTATCATTTGATATATATTGCATTCGTATATCGGGCTTCCATATCGTTTTGTCAAGCATTTTTCATGTGTGAAAGGAGAGTTGGGCAAAGTACTTAAAAGTACTTCAAGTATCAAGTACAAAGTACCATAGGTACTTGAAGTACAAAGTACTTGTTACTTGCAAGTACTCGTCATGACGAGTACTTGAAGTACAAGTACTTGAAAAAATCAAGTACCAGTATCAAGTACTTTTCAAGTTTTCGGGTACGTCTCGTAAATTCTGGTACTTGGGTCATTCCATGTCAAATCGACCAAGAGTTCGAATCGACCACTTTCAATTTCGATGAAATTTAGTCAGAAGTTTTGTTTTATCACAAAACCAAGTACTCCCAAGGAAAAAAAATTACTTTTTTTTTCCAAAAGTTATGAAAAATTCAAAATTTAGCCATTTTTCAATTTTTTTTTCTAAATATCTAGAAAACTATGATGAAAAATAAGTTATGAAAAATCATTTGTTTCGTCTTGAAGAGTACTTGGGGCTACGAAAAAAAAAATAATTCCGACAAAAAAATGTTGAAAAATGATGAATTTGGAGAATTTTGAATTTTTTTAAATCGTGAAAATCCACAATTAACATCGAATTTTTTGTTCAATTTTTAAACATAATACCTTGTACTGATTTGAAAAGATGGTGAAATTTTCAGAAAGGTGTTTTTTTTTTGTTTCGAAAATATGAATTTTTTTAAGTTGAGCAATCATGTAATTTTGTAATTTTGAGCAGTCAAAATTACATGATTGTTCAACTTCACTTAACTTAGAGGTAAAAATAAAGTTTTACCAAAATTCAAAACTTCATATTTTTGAAACAAAAAAAAACGCATTTCTGAAAATTTCAGGATCTTTTAATATCAGTACAAGGTGTTATATAAAAAAAATAAAACCAAAAATTTAATGTTGATCGTGGATTTTCACGATGTTGAAAAATTCAAAATTCTCCAAATTCATCATTTTAAAAAAATTTGTTTCGGAATATATTTTTTTTCGTAGCCCCAAGTATACTCTTTAAGACGAACTCAGAACGATTTTTTCGTAACTATAATAGTTTTCGAAATATTTAAAAAATAAAGGGCTGAAGGACCCCGGTCGATGGCCCATTGGTCGAAGGGAAAAAAAAGTATTCGTACTCAACTGTATCAAAAGAACTGTAAGCACGATTTGTACACATCGACCAATAAAAATCTTATACTACTACTAAAAAATAAACTTGAAAAAAAGGTGAAATTTTGAATTTTCGAAAAAAAATTTTAATTTTTTTCCTTTGTTAGAACTTTGTTTTATGATAAAAGAAAACTTCTGACCAAATTTCATCGAAATTGAAAGGGGTCGATTCCAAATATTGGTCGATTTAACATGGAACGATCCATATTCAAAGGCTTTGCACGTGCAACCATCAGCAAGACACATTCAAAAGTACTTGATACTTGTACTTGAAAAAAGTACTTCAAGTACAGAAAAGTACTTGAAATTTTTAAGTACAGTACTTCAAGTACAGGAAGTACTTGAAAAATTTAAGTAATACAATACTTGAAGTACTTCTTAAGTACTTTGTACTTGCAAGTACTGTACTTCAAGTACCTGCAAGTACCGAGTACTTTCAAGTACTGCCCAGCTCTGGTTTGTAATTTTGCGTTAACTTCGATCTTTGGTTCTTGGAGTTCACGTCACTTGAGCCTGTTTCTTATTACCCAGAATTGCAGCGACAAAGAACCGGAGACATCCTCGACGGTATATATTCAAGTCGCTAAATGTGGTGCTCGCACGCACCAACATCTTCGAACTTGTGTCTCAGCATACTGTACTTTACATCTATGGATATTGGTCGTATGATACATACATATATACAAGCTTGTATACAACAAAGATTTCGCATAGTGGGCGAGAATTACAGGCATTGTGTCTCGAGACCCGTTGCGGTAATGCGGTGGCGCTGATTTATCGCGGAGGTGAGCCGCGAGAGAAGGTGAAGGAAGGAGGTGTAGCTAATTGTTCTTGCATGCGGGAGAAAGATCCTCTCGTGTCTCGGGGCGCGGCACTCTCCTTCTTCTTCTTGTTCTCATCTCTAGACTCCCCTTTAGCCCCCTCACTCCTCCCTTCAGCCCTTTTTGGCCTAGCCCGGGTTGGATAGTTTCGTAGGACCGAGAGATTTACGAGATTTTGGCCAGACGTCCCTCAAAATTAATCGCGAGCATATAAAGCACACCGCAGCGAAATCGCTGCACATAAGCAGAAAAGGGAAAGCATTTCTTTGGTCCGGGCTTTCGCCGGGGAGATTCACTCGCCCTTTCTTGCCCCGTAATCACCCACTCAGGAAAATTTTCAATTTCGCAACCGGCGAAGGAGAAAAAAAAATCGCCTTGATCAGCGCGCAACGTCCCTTCAGAGCCACCAATTTCTTTAGGGACACCCTCCCACTTCATTTGCCGTCTGTCCTCGTCCTTTCCCTCTCTCCTTCTTTCGCTCGCTAATAGCTTGAAGGAGCAATCGGTAACTTTTTTTCCAGACGCATTCGAAGGGTTAGTTTTCTATCGTTCCCTGGACGGACTCAGTGATTCTCGTTAAGCGACCGGTTGAATCGATAAATCCCGCCCTAACGATAAGTTCGCCACTCAAACTCCCTCACTTGGCTCGGACACTTCTCTCTTTTTCTTTCTTCATCAACTTACGTCGAACGCGGTTTTCGGCAACAAATTGCCCAGGAGGAACGTTTTCTAAAACGATGAAAATGGAGAACGGTACACGCGGATCCTTAACGAGATTGCGCTACCAACTTGAATGACGAAAAAAGGGCTTTACAATTGCGCGCATTGCAAAATATAGCTCTTCTATATCGTAAGGAGAAATGGCGCCTCCGACAAAGAAGCACGTGCAAGGACGAACGACTAAAGGGAAAATGTATTACCCGTCGAAGGATGGAAGTTCGAGTGTGGGAGATCGATCGCGCATTGATACGGACGAAGATTGAACGGTTTGGCGACGATACATACGTGCGATATATACACCTTGCTATTTTTTTTCTCTTGACTCTTTATAGCAGTGCTTATTGCTATTTTAAAACAAGAGTACTTGGAATGTTTCGAAGCATCGAAAAAAAAACTATAAAAAAGTCTTAAGGTACTTGAATAAATTATAGAAGGCGCCAAAGCTGAACATGTCTTGTCCCATGGCCGACAGTTAATCTCAAGATTGGCAAGTCTGAAATAAAAAAATAAAAAAGCATTTTAAATAAGGTTTTTTACCCAACAATCTACCACCGTTAATGAAAAATCGATTTTTAAAAAAATGGCGGATGTTTGAAATGAAAATAAGAATTTATTTTTACATAATTTATTTCAAACATCCGCCATTTTTTTTAAATCGATTTTTCATTAACGGTGGTAGATTGTTGTGTAAGAAACCTTCTTAAAATATAAACTATTCAAAGAATCGAAATTTAAAAAAAAGTTTTTGTTTTGTACTTTCGAAGGATGAAACAATGTTGTAATAACAGTTTTAGTCATATCCGATAAAGGAGCTGAGAAAAAAATCTTAGAAATTTCCTTTTTTTTTGCCTTCTAAAATAGACTAGTACCTTAAAGCTTAGTAGTTGAAATAGAATAATTTACACAAATAGCTTGAAGAATAATGTACTTTGGTATTGAATTTCCCGAGAATCCCCTTAAGATTTCATAAAATTTCAAACTTTTTAACGGTTGCTCTGTCTTACGTAAATTTCGCAATATTCCGTTGAGTTTCTAATGAGATATAAATTGGTAAATAAAGATTCTGCAAATTATTTATAGCGCATATGAAGATTATCAAGTGAGCAAGCCAAAATAGAAATAGCGACTCTGTTATGAATGTATGACAAATATTTAAAAAACACTATGGAAAAAGCAATTTTTTCTCCTTTCGTAGTCATTATTTATGTCCTAAATGGTAAATCGGTCAGAGGAAACTGAAAATTCATAACTTTAGAAACTATTCGTACAAAGCGTTGAAAAAAACCATCCACAGATGTACGAGGCCTGCGATTGTCAAGAGAAAAAAAAGCAAGGCAAGAATGAGCGAGAGCTTGAAATAAACAATTTATTTCGCTAATTCAGCGAAACGCGTGACTCTGTATCTCGGCGGGTCTCATTCGTTTCTCAACGATAACCTGATGAGTAAGTTTTCGAAGAAACTTTTAAAAATTTTAAAAGCCCCATGGAGAAGAAAAGCGCCTATGAAAATGTTAGAAGCGACTCGGAGAAGAAAAGCGCTGGATCTAAAGGGAGGATGAGTAAATAATTTGCTGATTTGCTTTATGTGCGCTCAAAGAAAAATAAATTTTGATAAAAAGTTGGCGCGTTGGGAGATCAAGGATCAGCGTTATTTTAATTTATGGCTCCGAGATATCATTCTCCTTTCTCATTGGCCACAAAAACAAACCGTGCAATAAGTTTTCCCCAAGACGGGATGATTTGCGTGACGCGTTAGAAACGTCCACGGCGATTTCTCGCCGTCGGTGCGAATCACCATATTTCTTGACTCGGTATACAGGCATTCGAGTATATAGGTATATATCATGCGCATGTACCAAGGAACAAGTTCTTCGCGTGTATCTTATTGTATATAGACTCGTGCGAACTGAGGATGATTCGTGAAGGTTTGAAGACACACGCGGCGCGGACGCGTCCGTGACGACGAAAAAGGCGCCGAACGTGCGAGCTGAATCGTGATTTGAAATAGAGAGAGCAAATGCATCTCGGAGAGGCTCTCTTGATGTGTCCTCTCGTCTCGTCAGCAACGAGAACATCGCACGCACTCGGTAAATTTTATGTCTCTTCGCGTATCACCGTTTTTTTTTTCTTTGCTTCACTCTCCCCCTCTTTCCCTTTCTTCGACCCTCTTCCATCTTCTTTTGCTCGCAAGAGGTTTCCTCTTGATCTCTCGGGTCTGTACCGCGCGGGCACCGTCGCTGACGTTATTATATACGCGGCCTAAGAACGGGGCTCATCCGGCTAAAAAGATTCTCGAACTCTCGCGGCATATTTGTCGTTGAACGAGGACGCGAAGGGACGCGTCAAAGAAGAGACGAGAGGAGGGACACCGCGAGCCGCAAAACGGAGTCACCCTCTTGACGAAGTCTCGTTCCCTCTTTTGGCCATTGCTCGTCATTGCAAAGAGTGTGAGGGATAAACCGACTATATTACGAGAGAGATGGATCGGTCGTTTTCATTTCGTTTTTTTTTTTTCGTTATTTCATTCGTGTCTCATTTCGGAGCGAGAAACCAAGTGACTGCCCACAGATCTTTTCGATTCATGTTTGAAACGACGTTTTTTTCAGATCAATCAGCATAATATTCAGTGCCGACTCCATATGAGGAATTTATCGCTCATTTTTCACACGTTTTCACTCTCAAAAGGAGTTCTGATTTTTTAAAAATTGTTTTGACCTGGCAAATATTTTTTTTTCATTCATGTATTTTTTAAATAGCAATTTGAAAATAAAGGTAAATCCGGGAAATAGAGTTTCAGATTTTAAATATACTTCAAACAGCTCAAAATGTGGACTAAGATTATTATGAGGCGAATATTTTGGATTTAAAAAATGTACTTGAAGAAAAGTTTCAGCTATTCAACTCAAGTTAGTACTAGTCCACTTTAGAAAGAGATTGCTAAGAATATAAAGAGAAAAAAATGAAATTCGAAAGGATCGGGATTGAGCATTGACCAGATTAATCTGTAAATCTGGAAATACCTCTTTCATTTACATACATACAAGTCATCATCGTGTCGGCTTCGGCCGTCGTGAAGTTCTTTCGGCCACGACAAATTTCACTCTGGGAAGAGATTCGTGCATTCACGCGATTATCGTCGTCGTCGTTTCCCACATGGTCGAGCATCTTTAACCGGACGAAGGAGAGACGGACAGAAAGAGAGAGAGAGAGAGAGAGAGAGAGAGAGAGAGAGAGAGAGAGAGCGAGAGACCCTTTGAAGCACAGCGACGAATCGCCTGAATTATTTCCGAATATACGAGACACACGTAACATGCGTGTACATATAGTGATATATATATATATGGGCGTTCCATCCCAAATCGGACAGTTAAAATTTTTTTTTTTTTATTTCCTCAATTTTTTTATATTTTTTAGTACCCATCAAAATACCCTTCCTGTTACAAGATATTAAATTAACAAAAAACTGCTTTTTTTTGTTATTTTAGTCACAACTTCTTTGATAATGATCCAAATTAAAGTTTTTTTTCAAAATTTTTGTTTTTTTATGTTTTTTTTTCAGAAAAAAAATACAACAAAAATATTCGACGAGTTTTTGAATGAGTTTTATGAGTTTTAAACTTTGAATCGCGTTTTTAAAAGTGATTGTCATTTTTTATTTTTATTTTTTAATTTTTTGCATTAAACATCTATCTATTCAACAATTTTTAAGACTAGTCCGATCGTGGGATTTCTATAACTACTATTTTTTTCTATTTTTGAAATAGTATATTACGATACTAGTGCGATGAAACTTTTTCTGACGAGTGTGAGTTTGCAGCATGAGCCGAAGGCGAATGTTGTAATCACACAAGTTGAGAAAAAGTTTCTCGCACTAGTATCGTACGAAATTTTATTGTACGAGTGCGCAAAGTTGCGCTTTGCGCACAGAGTGTAATAAATTAATTTTTTTTTTTTTATAAATTATTATGAATACCAATTTTTGTTACTGTATAGTATTTTTTTCAATATTTAGAATTCATTTTGAAACTTTTTTATTGTCAACAGGTTCTTAAAATTAATAATTAATCGTTAAGTCTGTTTATGAACAATGATAACAATAGTTTTTATTTATTCACGTATTTTTTTGAAAACCTTACATACACGATTATTTCCTGAATTAGAATACGTTTCCGTTGCTCATTGGAATTATTGAATGAAATTTTTGTGTCCCCCTGTGATTGACTTCGCAGTATTGTATCGCAAATAAAATATTTCTTTTGCATCTGAATAATATTTCTCAAGTGAAAATTTGAAAGCAATATTCGGTAGACTATTTAGGTTCAATGCCCAATCATACAATTCTTGAACTGTTGTTATTTGCTCATCGATTAATTATCAATTTTAAAAATCTGTTAACAATGAAAGTGTCCAAATTACCAAAATACCAAAAAAGAGCGGTTTTTTTTTGTTAATTTAATATCTTTTAAACGGGTAATAAAAAAATCTCAAAATTTAACGGGAAGGGTCTTTTAGTGAGTACTAAAAACTATAAGAAAATTGAGAAAATTAAAAAAAAAGTTTTTAGAACTGTCCGATTTAGGATGGAACGCCCCATAAGTAAACGCAATTTTTTTCGAAGCTTTCAAAGCGCGTGTTTGATCATACAAGATCCGAAAACGCGTCTACGGGACCTGCACGCATATGTTATATACCCATCTTTGTGTGATGGGTATAATTATTCATAGCAATAAAAAAAATGCTTCTGTCGTATAATTGCAAAGCTCTTTTGCCGCGGTTTGTCGAGAATGTTGGATACACAGTCGCGATACAGAGTGCCGTTCGATGAGATGATAATTTACTTCTGAAATGATATCCACGAAAACTCCATTTTGCCTTCCTCTTGCAATCTCTCGCTTCACAGCGATGCAAAGGACACGATTTGCAAATATCACGGGTAATTTGGCGGTACTTTACAAAGCTCCCGAGTCTCTCTCTCTCTCTGGTCGTCGCGACGGCAAAGACGATGACGACGACGACGACGACGACGACCTGACGATCCCTTTGACTGGCTTCAAACGGATTCTAGTGGCGTACAAGTTTATTCCAGTGGCCCCGGATTCTCTCTTTCCCAGCAAGATTTTCCTCCTCTCTCTCAACAAACGATATGCAGATATTCATAATTTCTTCTCTCTGATATCTACGCACTTGCATAGCGAAATTCTCGCGAAACCCGTGATTTCACGTCGCAATTGTAAGTAAACGCTTTGGACGTTTTTCAGTTGATTTTTCTCTTCGATCTTTTTTTTTTAAAGCTCCATCTCTCTTCTCTTCTCTTTACTTCTTTTCTGCACTCTCTGTGTGTCTCGGGAATGGAATTTTTCGAACGGACAATTTGTCGTTTCCGTCGAGAACGAAAATGCAGCCCAACAAAGCGAGAGACTCGCATCAACGCTCGACTCGCAATTTCGCGAGGAACTTTTGGAACGAGTCCAGAAGAAGCTCCTACGGATGTATAGATATAAATTCCGACATCTGCCCCAAAGAGAGACATCGGCCAATCTTTTTTTATCCTTCGATTCAACGCTGCCGCAAAAGCGCCAATACCACGCTCGAAGAGTTACAAAACAGAGGCCTTTTACATTTCCATTAGTGTTATCGTTATCATTTAAGTTTATCATCGATTTATATACGGATTTCTCCTGACGCTCGTTGAATAGAAACTTATAATCTCCTCTTTGCTATTGGTACAATTTTTATCTGGAACCAAACGAATTCTTGTTGCGCGCTTTGACGTGAACGATATAGAAAAAAAATCGATTTATGGCGGTATTCTGGTCCGGAGACATATTTTAAGCATTTTTTCAAGCTCGATAAGAAATAAATATTTTCACGATTCTTTTTGTCACAACGTATTTATTAATATTTTGAAAGTAAACAAAAAAAATTTCGAGAAAAAAAGTTATAAGCTGGTAAAGTTGGGGTTAAAAAAACGGGTGTGCTAGTTGACACGATTGCAACCTTTCTAGTCATCCAATACGAAATTTGAAACAAGATTCTTAATTAGTAAGAATGTCGTTATAAACTCTACCTCAGAGAACACGGGAAAAAAAAATGGGCAAAATGGCGGCCGTCTGAACAAAAAAAAAGTTTTTAACTCTTTTTTCATAGTTTTCAATTCATTTTCAATAGTAAAAAAAAAAATTTGTATACAAAAGTGAATCGGTTGAGTACAATTTGAGATATCATGTCATCCGAGTTAAGATTAGTAATTTTGAGAAAACATTTGCTCCGACGTGACGAGCGTAATGGCTGTGCCACTAAAATAGCTATAACTCCGTAAATTATTGGAATTGAAAAATTTCCTTTCGAGGATATATTCTTAAAGGTCTAAACTTTAAAAGTATGCAAAAAAAAAAATTTCTAAAAATTCTAGACTGCAATACCCCCTTAAATCTGTACAATGATTATTTTCTAAGTTATGCAGAGGCAGCTCGAGCTGAAGTTGGAATTGAATCACTCAAATTTAAGGTTGCACGAAAGAATGAATTTCAACGTTTTTCGAAATGATGAAAAATGCGATAATGAAGCCCAGAAATATTGGAGAGTTGGTTTTGCACGAAAAATGTCATCATACGGTGAAACTCGCGACGAGAGATGTGCGCAAATTTATCGACGGGGCATTTTTTTTTAATCCGTTCCCTGGCCACGAAAAACCGCGGAGCTATCACGAGGCAAGAAACTTTTGGCCCGTTTGGAGGATACAAGATCACGGGCGCCACGGGAGTCCCGTTGTCGTCGCGAAACTCGCGCGTCCGTGAAAAAAGCAAGAATAAAGGAGAAACAAATTTTAGCTCAAGATCCCTCGAGTCATCCGCCAGAGTTACGGAGAGAGGGGGAGAACGAAGAGAGGGAAGCGGAAAAGGTTTAAAAAAAGCGAAATAAGAAAAGAACGTGCATACATGTATATATACAGTGATACGAACGTATGAGGGAGCGAAAAAGAGACCGATGGGCTCCTGTTTGTCGAGAGACATCAAGGCGGCGCGGTCACCGTTTGTCAAGGGGATTACCCTCCGGCCTCGGCTCGTCGACGCGAAAATATTAAAATTTCCTTGCCGTGTCTTCGCCGTTATAGCATAAACGCACATCTGTGTAACTCGAATTTTGCGCTACAAGAGCACTTGTAAGTGCTCGCGATACTTACAGCCCTGTCTTTTGGGGCTCGTTGCGCGTGCGAAAAAATCCTGTGGAATCATTCTCCTATTTTTTATATCCTCGAGACGTTTGTTTGCAGAGATCCTCGACGGACATTGCATATAATCAGCACTAACTTAAATATATATATATATCGATGTGTAGAAAAAATAAAGAAAAAGAAAACCAACGAAAAGCTGTAAAGTTTTGACGGTAGCATCTTGGGTCCATCCCTCGCGGCCTTACAATGCCAAAAGCCATTACAGATTTTATGAACATTTAAACTCCCGCTCAAAAGTTTGGAAACACCAGTCAATATTTCTTGCCGCACTAGAAGTTGCATAACTCCGTCAAAAAAAAAAGATAATCCAATTTCTAAAAAAGCGTTTTGACGGGAAGAAATTCAGCTTTATTTTAATTTTTTTAAATATTTTTTAGGATTTTTTTTCGATCCAGTACGTATTTTTGTACGTGACCGTTTTTTGACTTTTTTCGACCGTCGCGAATTGGCCGCATAAGTTAAGGATATTTTTTTTTGTATTTTTTATCTCCGATATATTTGAAAGTATTGTCAGATGATCCATTTTTGTTCTCTAAAAATTTTCGTACGATTTTCTGTCGCAAAGTTATATTTCACTTTTGGCTAAAAAAGACAAATTTTGAAAGACGTAATGTAACTCAAAAACTATTGAGTTTAAGAGAAAATGTCAAGTATAAAAAAAGTAGCGGACGTGTACCCAAAATCGACTGGAATTATTTCAGAATTATCCTATGAATTTTTTTTGTGTACTATTTTCGTTTGAAACTCAGATGATGACGTCTCAGCGAAAAATTGTATCCGATTGAAATTTCCGTACTTCGGGATACAATGAAAAACTCAAAAAATTCAGCAATATTTCGCATGCTATAAACAACAATTATCAATAATAATATTGCCCAAAAGTCATTAACAAATTGTTTAAACAATTTATTAAGCAATGACTTTTGGGCAATATTTTTATTGATCATTGTTGTTTGTAGCATGCCAAATGTTGCTGAATTTTTTCAGATTTTTATTGTATCACGAAGTACGGAAATTTCAATCAGATACAATTTTTCGCTAGGACGTCATCATCAGAACTTCGAGCAAAAATAGTAAAAAAAAAAATTTCATAGGAAAATTCTGAAATAATTCCAGGCGATTCCGTGAATTACGTTGCATCTTTCAAAATTCGTCCTTTTTAGCGAAAAGTAAAATAACTTTGCAATAAAAAATCGTACGAAAATTTTTAGAATACAAAAATGGCACGTCTGCTAACCCTTTCAAATGTACCGTAGATAAAAAAGACAAAAACAAATGTCCTTAAGTTATGCGCCCAATTCGCGATGGTGGAGAAAAGGCCAAAAAACGGTCGCGTACAAAAATGTGTACCAGATCGAAAAAAAATCATGAATTTTTTTTTTTAATGCAAAATAAAGCTGAACTCCTTTCCGTCAAAATACTTCCTTTGAAATTCGATTGTCTTTTTTTTTGACGGAGTTATGCAACTTATAGTGCGGCAAGAAATATTGACTGGTGTTTCCAAACTTTTGAGCAGGAGTGTATATTACGAGCTCGTGGTTATAAAATTCAGCGTCAGAGCTTGGGAGGAATACGTTAAAAAAATGATTGACACAGGTAAGAAGAAGGCCCGCAGCGTGATAACTCTCGTCTGCATAATAAATTTGCCCACGGGTAAACAGACACTTGTTTAAATGTAAATTCAACGTAGATCCATGACCATCTAACGAAAACGAGTCTTGTTCTATACCGTTAAACCTCGAGTACCTTCTAGAATTTCTCATTTCTAATTAAATGTTTGAGAAAAGTACAAGATCTTCAAGACTGCCTCGTCGCTGAATTGAGGATTTTCTGATTGATGAATCATCGACAAATCATTGTACGAAACCTCGCACTGAAAGCAGAGTCAAAGTAGAGGTAATAAAAATTGCATTCGTTGATTCGTTGATGTGAAAGCGACGCAGTGAAGAGAAAATAAACGGGCTCTCGGGGCTTCATCGCGCTGTAATGTCAAAGGTATTTATATATGAGGCATTCCACACCAACTCAATGGTGTTTTTTCCTGACCCCCTACGATTTGTTCCATTATTTTCAATATTATTCAACTTATCAAAAAACGTACTCCCAATTTTTTTCAAATTTTTTGGACCAGCCGCTATCACAAAAAAAATTGACGAAATCTGATTTTTGACGAAAAAAACGCCCATTTTTAAAAATCCCAAAAAAATCACAAAAATTCTGTGTCACAAAACAAAATTTTTGGGCCATGAAACATAGTGGAAGTATTTTTTTTCTGGGTTTTATTTCATTTTACAAGTTTGATCAAATTATTTTTTTATTTCGCACATTGACAACGTCACTCTTGGTAGTTTATGAACGTTGAAAAATTAAGTTTTTTTCAGAATCTTATGACATGCGTAGATAGATAAGAATAACCAATTAAGAATTTTAAAACTCAAATCACAAATCCAAATCGAATCTATATGATATTGTTGGTCCGAAGAAGAGCGCTTTATTTTGCAAAACTGGAAGAGATTAATTGTTAAGAGTATTTTTAGTCGTGAATAGGGTCACAGTGCATTTCAAGTCGGAGACTTATACTGCAGTTTTATACACAAAGGCTTATACACAAAGGTTTTGCCGTGTCAAAGTTTCCTACTGCAAAAAATGGCCGGCAAAAGCAAGTTCGACGAGGCGTTGTCGGTCACAATGTAACACAACAGGTTCGGTGTACTCAAGTTTTTATATGAAATACTTTAAAATAGCAGTGTGACAGAGTATTTAGAATTACTATGTCATTACCGATACATGCCTCACGTAAAAATTCAAAGAATACAAAAATGTCGATCTACGTTTTCCTGCGTAAGCCCAGAAAAAATAAACTTCCATTATGTCTTATGGCCCAAAATTTTTGTTTTGTGACACAGCATTTTTGTGAATTTTTTGGGATTTTTAAAAATGGGCGTTTTTTTTCGTCAAAAATGAGATTTAGTCAATTTTTTTTTGAGATGGCGGATGGTCCAAAAAATTTGAAAAAAATTGGGAGTACGTTTTTTTATAGGTTGAATGACATAAAAAATAATGGAACAAATCGCAGGGGGTCAGGGAAAAACACTATTGAGTTGGTGTGGAATGCCTCATATATATATGCATGTGTGACTCTTATGGGTTTTCCATATAGGAGAATCTCGAGGGACACGTTTGTATGCCTCGTCGTCGGTCCGTCTCTTGGTTACACGACCGGGGCGTAAATCACGCACCTCAAGAGTTGCGGGTCCATCAAACTGGGACTCGCGTGTGTCACTTTGCCTACATAATAGTTCATCGTTGATTCGCTCGGTACAAGACCACGGTACGAGAACCGCGAGTGCATTCGCTTGCTTTCGCGTCTCCAAACGATTCCCATATAACGCCCGCACATACAATACAGGCATAAACACATGTAGCAGAAGAGAATTTCGCTCCGGACTCGCACACACCTCCTCTCGGTAAATTTATCTGACGTTTAACGTTCCCCCATATAACCGACTGTCAGATAAATTGACCATGAGTCTCGTGGTTCTTGCTGCAAAGCCCTCTCCTCTTCGTCCCCTTTCGCTATTAAACTTTCGCATTCTTTCGTTCTTTCCCGAACTTCTTCACTTCGTTTCCCGATTCTCCTGTCGTCATCGTAGGACCGGAACTCCGAGATATACTCTCCTCTTTACTCCCAGGAATAATGAAAAGTGATACATAAAACATGACTCTTTCTACGATCTCTCGCAGTCTCAACGGTTTCACGATAAATGAACGAGAGACGGAGATAAGAGACACTGAAAGCGGAAGCACCTTCGTTACGGATTTTATATCGTCTGGCTTTTACTTTGAATTGATTACGAGTCAGTGTGAATCGCTCGTTAGTGTGAAAGATGTACTATTCACTTTTGTAACTCGCCATTCGTCTCTCAGAATATCAGCAAGATTGTGAATGTATTTAAATGACACTGCAGTTGCATCGAGTGGAAAAGGTTCAAGCGTTATTCGATTTTTCGCATGGTCGTTCTCTTCCTTCCAAGAAAACGGCATTCGTTTTTTTTGTTTCGATCGGGAAGTATTTAAAGGCGGGATCTTTGGTTTTGGCAAGTAAAAATTTGTATCGCATGCCCCAGGGCCTTGAAAAAAGTTCCATACGTTGCCACAAAGCCATACGCTTAAAATTCTTTTATAGTAATGAAATTCTGTAATTTTTTGTGTCCAATCAATCGTTCGAGTTTAAGGAGTCATAATTTAGAATAAGTAATTGATTTTTGTCTTTCCTGATTCGTCGGTTAATTTGTGTAAATTTAACAAAATAATAATTAATAAATAATTAAATAGAGTAAAAATTATTGAAAAAGTTTTCCTAAATACCGTAAATAACGATAAATAGCTGTGCAAAATTTGAGATAATTTGATTTCAGTTTCTATAATAAAAAATTCCTGCAAGAGCGATAATTTTATGCAGAAAAAAATTATCCTATTTGCATATACATGAATACCAGGTAAATAACGTCATTGTTCGATAAATAAGAACATCGGGGCCGCGATGACATCGTCGTATTACGTAACCGGAGGAGCTCCCACTTGCAATTATTTCTATTCGAATAATTAGCCAATGGGATAATTCTTATGGCAGTTTCATATATTATTGTCTCCGTGTATATATGAGGCATTCCACACCGATTCAATCTGGGTCTGACTCTTCATCTCCCCGATTTTGTCCGCAATTTTTTATGGCTTTCTAGTACCTCTGACCAGCACTCAGGATTTTTTTTAGATTTTTTTGGAGCGATTTGAATTAATAATAATTTGATGAACAAAAATAGTTTTTAGCCTAAATTTAAAAATCCGAAAAAAATCACAAAAATCCCGTTTTTTAAATGAAAAATTTCAAGCATTGAGCCAAAGTTAGCAGGGGTTTCCTTCTGTTTATAATAAGCTTCTTCGAAAGAAAACAATTTTTTAAATAAAAGTAGGACCCTGAATTGAGTGAGTTATTATCCAAAAAATTTTGTATGAAGTGAAGGTGTTTCAAAGATGTTTGGATAAGGGCCCACTCAATTCAGGTTTCTCTTTCTTTTTTTTCTTTTTTTTTCGAAAAGGCTTGTTACAAACAGACGGAAACCCCTGCTCACTTGGGGTCAACGCTTCAATTTTTTTATATAAAAAAAGGGGATTATTGTGATTTTTTTCAGATTTTTAAATTTCGGCTAAAAATAATTTGTTCATAAATTTATATTTAAATCAAATTGCTCTAAAAAAATCTGAAAAAAAATCCAGAGTGCTTTCCAGAGGTACTACAAAACCATAAAAAATCGCGAACAAAATCAGAGAGGTGAAGGATCAGACCCAGGTCGAATTTGTTCGGAATGCCCCATATATATCATTTAATCTGTACTCATAGGCATCTTCGCGCATCTTCGTCAACGATTGAGAAACGACCTCGTCACCGTAGTGGCTCGAGTTAAGGATTATTGGAATTCCTATGCTAATGTTGGACGATATTTCAACGGGTGAAACTGTATTTATTCTTACACAGATGCCATATATACCCGATGACACGAACTGTTGGGAATTGCGAGTGTTATATATTGCATTTGCTCGCTTCCTCACCTCGCAAAATACACGCCTCGAGCGTAAAACTAAATCAACGTACGAACGAACCGAGTCCGTCTCTGTCAGACATCCCTTTAGCAGAGTCCACGATGGAGGTGTGCATGTGTATAATGCACTTTGATATTTATTCCCGCGAGGCGCGAGAGAACGCGAGTGAACGCGCGCGCCCGTTCCCGAACGCTTCACCGAGTTACGTTCCACGATCGACTTTTATGCGTTTTGCCTCGGGGTGCGCTCATCGGGCACTTCGACGCTCGTACTTCCACAGCGGTTTATGTATATCATACCTAGGCAGTCGTATATTACAAAAACATTTATGTATTAGTGGAGCATCGACGTGTGGTGGAATCAAAGGACGAGTTATGGGCAACTCGTACTTGCATGACTCTCTTTCTCTCATTCTTCATCTCTCTTTCACTCGATCTCGCGGAATTTTCTTGCTCACCCTTCGAGTTAATTGACTGGACGTGCTTCTGTGGCCCTTGGCGCACACTCACACACACGCACACACAAAAACAGATACTACTTTGCACGATGTACGGTACTTGTAAGACTGCACAATACAGGATGTATCAAAATAAAGATAAACGTTTTGAAAATTTGATATCTCGTGCAATATTCATCGATAGAAAGAAAAGCTGCAGAATATGAGTAGATTTGGATTTAATGTGAAAATCGATGCAAAAAAAATAATTTATTTGAAAATTGTTAGCACTCGTAGTGATGGTTAAGAAATTGTTTCCAGTGAAATAAAAATCTGCCATTAATTTTCAATTGGTAAATGATATTACTTTCTTTGTTTTTGCACAGTAATTGCAGTCATTTTTATTCCAAAACTAATTGCTGGGGTGCATTAATACCCCAAGCCAACTTAATTTCAGATGAAAATAAAATAAAATTATTGAAATACGATTTTTTAGCTTTCTTCTCGACTCTTTTAATATTTCAACAATGTCCATTGGGGTTATTTTTTGAGTCCCAAATCAATATAATTTTCGAATCAGATTTTTTTTCTCACACTCGAATGTGTCTCGATTGGAACCCCTTTTAACTTTTGAGAATGTAATTACAAAAAACAACAGCAGTTAAAAAACAAGACATGGAAATTCGTCCCAGACATGGGTAAAAAAATAGCTCACGAGTTTTGATATGTCTGTTCCAACGATTGCGGATTTTGCATTCACAAAGACAATTGAACTCTTGCAAATCCAATAATTCTAAAACGCTATCGTTGATTCAGCAATTTTGAATGATGCTGAATTTTTCATCGTTTGAATGCATCAAAAATAGTTTATTTTTTAATCAAATTCATTCTTCTTAAGAAATTTTCAAAGTGAATAACCGTTGAAAAATAGGGTCTCTATTTTAGGATCTTTATTAAGGAATTCCCATGCTTAATGCACGAGCAAAAATGATTTTTAAAAAAGTTATTCTCGTGGCATTGCAATGATGCAAATTTTAACATCATAATTTGTTTCCAATAAACGACGAATCGAACGATAATTCAAGTCGCATTCCAAGTCGCGACAAAGTTAAACAATGTTGATTGAATATGGTGCATCCTATACGGAAAATCTTCGGTTGAGAATATAGAATCGCCGGCGGTGCAACATAAACGAAGTAGCCACTATGCCCATGTGCATTTTCTGCCACGCGGTTTCCGCGACATTCTGGAACACGACTGGCACGCGTTGCGAATCGCAAAAGGAGAAAATTGTTTGAAACGAGAGAGAGAGAGAGAGAGAGAGAGAGAGAGAGAGAGAGAGAGAGAGAGAGAGGGAGGGAGGGAGAGAGAGGAATTGGTAATAAAATGAAAAAGAAGTTGAGTGAGAGGTTGTCGAATAAAAAGCGCATCTGGTGAGCACGTGACTTATACAGATATACCTCTGATATGTGCTCGAATGACTGGTTGCACTTTGAAAGTGCGAAAGATTATCGCTCTCGAAGAATCGAGCGCGCGAAAGCAGGGGTATTCCGGAGGATGTTAAAAAAAAGCTTTCAGCGTAATGTCAGTTGCTGGAGTACATAAGGGTATGACTCGTGGGATTTGACGTACAATGTCGAATAAAAGTAACACTCTTTTGTTTATTGGCATTGATTCCTATATGTTTGTGTGTATTTATATTAGACTGATTAAAAAAAGCGACTATTTTTTTGTTTTTCGAAATAACATATTAAATACTTTCGGGGAGGTGAAAAAAGGTGCATGTTAAAAGCAGAGATCTTAATATAAATATTTAGATACGTCTCATCGCAAATTTCCATTTATTGTTCAATTATTATAAAATTATTCAAACTTTGAAATTTTATATCTCGGCTTTGAGTCAATGTTTCAAAATGAACGACACATATTCTTGTAGAGAATTGAACGCTCTACAAAAAAGATCTCTTATAATTTTTCGATAAACTCACTTCTTTAAAAGTTATTCATGGTTAAAGTTAAATTTCGAGTAAATTTCATTTTTTTTCAAGTTTCCGGTAAAATGTTTTAACTTTTTGCTAAATATCGTAAAATCTTTCTTGAAACAAAAGTTTAAATAGCATTAACATGAATTACCTCATTTTTAAAGAAATTACAAACAGTAGTTCACACATATTCACAGTCTAATAGACATATATATTAGACCGTGAATAACTTTTGGAGGAGCGAGTTTATCGAAAAATCATAGGAGATCTTTCTCGTAGACCGTTTAATTCCTCACAAGAATAGGCATCGTTCAATACGGTACATTGACTTCAAACCGAGGTATAAAATTTTAAAGTATGAAATTTTTTTCCCTGTGTTATTTAAATGGGAAATAGAAATTCGCGATGAGACATATCTAAATATTTACATCAAGAGCTCTGCTTTTAACAGGAATCTTTTTTTACCATCCCGAAAGTATTTAATATGTTATTTCGAAAAACAAAAAATAGTCACTTTTTTGAATCAGTCTAGTATATATATATATATGAGTAAAGATAGAATATGCCAATACGTTCGAATTTCGGATAGACGGGCATACATATAGCTTTGGGAATTAATTGGAAGAGGCTGAAAAGCGTCGACGTATCGACAGGACCTCACCGTTCGATGGCTGCTATCAAACGCCCGGCAGGACTCTCTTTCGCCTCTGGGAATTCGCCACTGACCGTCCGTTAGTTTGTGGAAAATCGACGAAGCGCGAGTATTCGACGCTTTATTATACATAGCTAACTGTACATAATCGTACATACGTATGTGTAACAGCATGTACGTGTTAATATATTTTGTACACATTGACACGTATAGCGTGTATGCTACGGGCGCAAAACGTGTGCAACATGAAATACAAAGGTGTATCGATACTCGACGAGATTTATCGCTCGGGGCTCTATTATCGAAGCGATTTTTGTGCCTATTTTTCCTTACCTCAATCGAGACTCAGTTTGAAACTCGTATCGATCCGATTACGATCAACAGGAAAACTCGTAAGCACTCTTAGTGTTAGATTTGTTATGAAATAAAAAAAGTGTTTGGCACAGTCGAAAACAAGAACGGATAAGAGCGTCGATGACAAATAATCTTTGAAGTGGGTTTCCGGAAACGATCATGCGTTTTGGGTTTACAGATAGATGTGAATTTATTCACAAAGAGTCTGCAAAACGTTTATAAAGTGCTTCAAGCGCTAAAGTATTGAAAATATTTCGCAATATTTGAAAAAAAAAATTGTCGGGATTCATTAAGGTAGTTGTGTCGTTATCTCATAACGATGTTACAAATGAGATCATTAGTAACGAGAGATATTCATCAAGAATCTGTAATTATCGATATTTAATTTTCGAATTTAATCGTTGGGTAGGAAGTCATAGCCACTCTATAATTAAGATGAGTATTCGCTATCTAAATAATTAATTGTCAAGAAAGGAGAACTATTATTTTCTTCAATATTTTATGAGACTATATGAGAATAGCTAATTCATTATTTTGTAGCAATTATTCCGAGTAGAAACCACCCCCTTGCGCTGATCCCAAGACATCGACTGGATCTAATGCGAATTAAAACCTATTGAGTAAAGTCACTAATTGCCATCGAAAAGCGTCAGTTTTCGAAAAAAAAGTACCCGCCACACACGTGGACTACATTTTGGCTTGTAAAAATGCACCTTTTAGAGTTACATTCTCGGGAAATGGCTCATTCGACTCTTCTCGTCAAGACGAAACTGATGAGCCCATGTTCGATCCCAAATTCTTACCGGAAGTGCCCAGATTGGCAGTGTGGCGGGTGTGGCGGGTTATTTCGATCCCACCTCAGCGTATGTTTATACTACATATTTATATAGCTTTTAGTGGCTATGCTCTATAGCAGTACGTTCCTATCACTATAGCTAGTGCTATATACTATACTTACGCCTTTAAGAAATATAAAATTATATAAAGAGTTATATATAAAATACCACAGCCACAAGAAATAATATAGAGCTATGGTAAACTAGGGTTAGGATTGGTAACCACAGTTGCCACACTCGCTTCCTCTGGTGCCTTCCATTAGAATTCCAAGGTCACCGAGGTAGACCATTAAATGCTATCTCGATTGAAATCGTTTCATTGTTCTAGTTTTAAGATCTAGTCTTAAGAACAATGCCAACAAAAATAGCAGAAAGTTTTTTTTTACTAATTATACGGTAAAAAAGGCATCTCGAGTATGCGAAATGCGTGCTTTTATGCTCTATTTGCTATTAGACCTGCAGTGTCATCGAAAAATAACCACAAGCTCTTTGGTTAATTCTAATTAGTCTCGAGAAAATTCGAACGGAATAATAATAAATAATAATAATAAATAATTAATAATAATAATAATAATTATAATAAATAATTTTCCATCGACTCAGATGCCAACGAAACTGCGTTTCTATTTTGTTCTAAATCTAATAGACAAGTAGAATATGATTTTGTTACCATCTGGCTGCAATTATATTATGGAATTTACCATTTAGTTCGTAAGCAAAGCTATGATCTTACTCTATAGGACGCTAAGCTAGGAAAAATTAGTTAATAAAAAACATCAATAACACATCTCTTCGTTTATTATCATTATTATCAGATTACAAAGAAACACTTGGGTCAACATAAGAATTGTATAATAGCGGGATTAGAAATAGATCTTCCGGACAGGCTCCGGACAGATTTCGAAATTCCGAGCAAGCATCTTTAATTCCGCAATGAACTTCGCTTTTTTCCGTTGAACCTTCACTAAATCTTCTCTTTCCACTCTATTGAGTCCTGTACGAATTCTGTAAAATTCGAAATACTCATCGTACTCGCCGATTTGTGCAATCAGTTGAAGCATCCAATTCCATTCGGCGCTGTTGGGCTTCCGTTGCATGATTGCAATATTACTGCGGAAGAAAAAAACATGTTCACGTCAGAAGATAAGTTTAAGCAGATTAGTCACGTCAACCGGCCCTGTACGTGCCTCAATGAAAGTTTATCAATCCATTATCACTGTGCTCAACTTTTTGTCACAAGTGCAATTTTCAAATCGTTAACTCATTAACGCGTCATTATTTTTACAATAATTATTAATGTCAATCGTTGATCGATTTTCGCGTCAAATTTGTATTTACGAAATAAAATTACCACTCTCATCTCTTATCACACATCATTTAGACACTATCCGTAAAAATAGTAATTGAATAATCGGAATAGGAACGTTTTTAGGAATTCAGGTCAACAATTCGCATTTAGGCACAATTTCTGAACTTTATGAAAACACTTGGTAATCGAATACTCTAAAAAGAACAATAATTTTTCACGAGTCCAAATATTTTATCGCACTAAACACAAAATATATTCACCAAGAGTAGAAAAAACTAGCGTGACTCACTGAGTGAATGTCGACAATGGACTGGTTCAGGTATGAGGCTCATTTATATAGGTAATTTGCTCAATTAACTATCTATCGCGCAAATTTCCCAGACATTCAAGGTTAACTAGGTAATGGATATCATCTCGATAATGATAGACTGGTCTTATTAGACTTCAATGTAAATTGATCATCATATACTAGAATGAAGCCTCTGAAATTCGGTAGGATATCATCCATGTAACGGCATCGATTAAATAATAGTTTTGTCTAGACTTCAGCTGATTGTTAACAATTTGCATTGATAACAGAATTGGATTGAGCCTATAATGGATTCAAATGACATTCAATTATCTCTTTCAAGCTAGACAAGATAATCACGAGCAAAGAAGTCCTTCAAACTCTGATTTTCTTTAACATTTATGTGATAAAACATATTTCAATTATGTCTGACCTTCATGAAATTCTAGAAACTCGACTATTGGGTAATTGCACGAATTAAACGGGATATCTCTGGGACAGAGAACAGACTCAAACACCAAGCTAAGAGATTTTCTTTTTGTAAAAAATGGAAAACTTAAGGTCCTAAAAACACTCGGGGAACTTACAATAGAGTTCCACAAGTCTAGACGAATCCAAAGAATACCAACGTGTGGGGCTTTTGATCATTTTTAAATTATACGATATTTATAGATTATAAATAAACCACAGCGAAAAAACAGTTTATTTGTAGATAAGAAATATATTTAGTTGGCACTTTTACTTAAATATTGCATAACTGTTACAAAATTTGTTAGTCGTTAAGAAATATTTTATTTGTGTCAAAATAATTTATTAACTGTTAAAAAATATTTGATTTCGCCATATTCAACTTTACATTTGTTAACAGTTAACAAATCCGGGTACATTGTTTATTGAGTGCACTCTCATGCCTCGATCCTCTCGAGACATCGACTGGAACCAATGCGAATTAAAACCTATTGAGTAAAGTCACTAATTGCCATCGAAAAGTGTCAGTTTTCGAAAAAAAGGACTCGCCACACACGTGGACTACATTTTGGGTTGTAAAAATGCACCTTTTAGAGTTACATTCTCGGGAAATGGCTCATTCGACTCCTCTCGTCAAGACGAAACTGATGAGCCCATGCTCGATCCGAAATTCCTACCGGAAGTGCTCAGATTGGCAGTGTGGCGGGTGTGGCGGGTTATTTCGATCCCACCTCAGCTTATGTTTATACTATATATTTATCTAGCTTTTAGTGGCTATGCTCTATAGCAGTACGTTCCTATCACTATAGTTAGTGCTATATACTATATTTACTCCTTTAAGAAATATAAAATTATATAAAGAGTTATATATAAAATACCACAGCCACAGGAAATAATATAGAGCTATGGTAAACTAGGATAAGGATTGGTAACCACAGTTGCCACACTCGCTTCCTCTGTCGCCTTCCATTAGAATTTCAAGATCACCGAGGTAGACCATTAAATGCTATCTCGATTGAAATCGTCTCATGGACAATAATTCAATAAGTTCTGTCCCTGGGATCTAGTCTTGTGAACTGGGTTCTTAAGTTTCAACTAGTTTTGACTAAACTAGTTTTAAGATCTAGTCTTAAGAACAATGCCAACAAAAATGACAGAAAGTTACGTTTTTTTTTACTAATTAGGGTGAAACCACCAGTGAGTGAACGGCTTAAGAAACGCCACCAGTGAATGGATAAGCGTGTTAAAATTGCTATATATAGATATAATTTACATGCCGACGTTCATTCACTGGTGGTGTTACCCTATACGATAAAAAAAGCGTATCGAGTACGCGAAATCCGTGGTTTTATGCTTTATTTGCTATCAGACCTGTGGTGTCATCGAAAAATAACCACAAGCTCTTTGGTTAATTCTAATTAGTCTCGAGAAAATTCAAATTGAATAATAAATAATTAATAATAATAATAATAATAATAACAACAAAAACAACAACAATAATAATAATAATAATAATAATAATAATAATAATAATAATAATAATAAATAATTTTCCATCGACTCAGATTCCAACGAAACTGCGTTTCTATTTTGTTCTAAATCTAATAGCCAAGTAGAATATGATTTTGTTACCATCTGGTTGCAATTATATTATGGAATTTACCATTTAGTTCGTAAGCAAAGCTATGATCTTACTCTATAGGACGCTAAGCTAGGAAAAATTAGTTAATAAAAAACATTAATAACACATCTCTTCGTTTATTGTCATTATTATTAGATTACAAAAAACCACTTCGGCTAACATAAGAATTGTATAATAGCGGGATTAGAAGTAGATCTTCCGGACAGACTCCGGAATAATTTCGAAATTCCGAGCAAGCATCTTTAACTCCGCAATGAACTTCGCTTTTTTCCGTTGAACCTTCACTAAATCTTCCCTTTCCACTCTATTGAGTCCTGTACGAATTCTGTAAAATTCTAAATACTCATCGTACTCGCCGATTTGTGCAATCAGTTGAAGCATCCAATTCCATTCAGCGTTGTTGGGCGTCCGTTGCATGATTGCAATGTTACTGCGGAAGAAAAAAAACATGTTCACGTCAGAAGATAAGTTGAGGCAGATTAGTCACGTCAACCGGCGCTGTACGTGCCTCAATGAAAGTTTATCGATCCATTATCACTGTGCTCAACTTTTTGTCACGAGTGCCGTTTTCAAATCGTTAACTCATTAACGCGTCATTATGTTTGCAATAATTGTTAATGTCAATCGTTGATCGATTTTCGCATCAAATTTGTATTTACGAAATAAAATTACCACTCTCATCTCTTATCAAAAATAGGAATAGCAAGATTTTTAGGAATTCAAGTCAACAATTCGCATTTAGGCACAATTTCTGAACTTTGTAGAAACACTTGGTAATCGAATACTCTAAAAAGAACAACAATTTTTCACGAGCACAAATTTTTTATCGCACTAAACACGAATAATACTCACCAAGAGCAGAAAAAACTAGCGTGACCCACGGGGTGAAATTCGAGAATGGCATGGTTGAAGGCTAGACGTTCATTTTTATGAGTAATTTGCTCAATTAGATATATATTGAGCAAATTTCCCAGACATTCAATGTTAACTAAGTAATGGACATCGTCTCCATAGTAACATAGTGTTCTTAGTCGTCAATGTCAATTGATTATTATATATAAGAATTAAGCCTATGGAATTCGGTATGATATCATCCAGGTATTTGGATCGATTAAATAATAGTCTTGTCTAGACTTCAGCTGATTGTTAACGATTTGTATCGATAACAGAGTTGAATTGAGCCCATAATGGATTCAAATTGCATTCAATTATGTCTTTCAGGCTAGACAAGATAATCACGAGCAAAAAAGTTCTTCACATTCTCATTTTCTTTAATATTCATGTGGTAAACATATTTCAATTATGTCTGACCTTCATGAAATTCTAGAAACTCGAATATTGGATAATTGAACGAATTAAACAGGATTTCTCTCCGACAGAGAACAGACTAAACACCGAGCCTCGAAATTTTTGTTTGTTTGTAAAAAATGTAAAACTTAAGGTCCTGAAAACACTCGGGGAACTTACAATAGAGTTCCACAAGTCTAGACGAATCCAACGAATACCAACGTGTGGGGCTTTTGATCATTTTTAAATTATACGATATTTATAGATTATAAATAAACCACAGCAAAAAAAACAGTTTATTTGTAGATAAGAAATATATTTAGTTGGCACTTTTACTTAAATATTCCATAACTATTACAAAATTTGTTAGTCGTTAAGAAATATTTTTTTTGTGTCAAAATAATTTATTAACTGTTAAAAAATATTTGATTTCGCCATATTCAACTTTACATTTGTTAACAGTTAACAAATCCGGGTACATTGTTTATTGAGTGCACTCTCATGCCTCGATCCTCTCGAGACATCGACTGGAACCAATGCGAATTAAAACCTATTGAGTAAAGTCACTAATTGCCATCGAAAAGTGTCAGTTTTCGAAAAAAAGGACTCGCCACACACGTGGACTACATTTTGGGTTGTAAAAATGCACCTTTTAGAGTTACATTCTCGGGAAATGGCTCATTCGACTCCTCTCGTCAAGACGAAACTGATGAGCCCATGCTCGATCCGAAATTCCTACCGGAAGTGCCCAGATTGGCAGTGTGGCGGGTGTGGCGGTTCATTTCGATCCCACCTCAGCCTATGTTTATTAGGGTGATGCAAAAAAAATCGATTTCAGAGCTCCATCGAAAAACGATAGTACATTAAAAAAAAGTAATTTTCCCAAAATTTGAGATTAAAAAAATTTTTTTAGATAGTTCTCAAGCGGCTTTTCGGTCTTTTTTTAGATGTAATTTTTTTTTCTCTTAAAAAAAGCGGTGTGAGTATAAAAAAAAACATTTTTCACTCCAAATTTTCATATTTCAACAAAACAAAAAAAAACAGTTGAAATTATTAATTTTTATTTTTCTGTATTTTTAACTACAGATTATCACCAAAAAAGATAACGAAAAAAACGAACAGAATAAGTGTGAGAATGTTACTTTGAAGATCCAACTGAACAATAATTTCTTTTGGTGGTAGACGGATATTGCAGTTAACAGTTAACCTCAACAATTTGAAAACCATATTGTTTTTGGTCTTCATTTTTTGTGATGAGACCGTTAAAATATTTCATCAAAGATACTGCACGCTCGGCCGTATCATTAACAAATTGCATATTTTTTAACGTTGTCAAACAAATATTATAATCCTGGTTATTTTCCCAATTTGCAGGATTCATGTCCAAGAAACTGCATGGGAGCTCAAAACTTGTAAATAAATTCAACGATTTCGATGTGATGAAATCACTCAAGTCTTTCCAACAGAGCAGATAAAATCGACCTGTGCTGATTCAGCACAGGTCCTCAAGCAAAACGAGTTGCAGTTAAAATCGACGAACTAAAATCGCTTTGTTCAAAAGTGTGATTTCATCACATTGAAATCGTTGAATTTATTTAAGAGTTTTGAGTTGAACGTTCAAAAATATGCAAGTTGTGAATGATACGGGTGAAATTTTTTGGAAGAAAAAAATTTTATCTAAAAAAAACCGAAAAGCCGCTTGAGAAATCTAAAGCTAGTAATCTAAATTACTTTTTTTTTTATGTATTAACGTTTTTCGATGGAGCTCCGAAAAAACAAAAATATCAGTTTTTTTTTGCATCACCCTAATGTTTATACTATTTATTTATATAGCTTTTAGTGGCTAATCTTTATAGCAATAAGTTTCCAGAATTAGAGCTAGTGCTATATCCTATACTTCTTTAAGATAATTAAAATTAGGGGGAAGTCCACTAACACCGGACGGCACCTAGTACCGGACACTGTTGATATAAGCCAAACTAGAGAGCAACGACAATAGTTCTCGTGCGTAGTTCGAACAGTGGCCACAGTGGTAACGGTGGCGCTAGAGAGCTAGCCGCAGTGCGCATGCGCGCGTTGTCGAGAGTTGGTTTTCGTTTTGGTAAGTATTCTTTCAAATAATGAAGGTTAAATTTCAAAATGTTTGTGAAATAGCAACGCATTTTATTATTTAATCTTGCATGTTGAGTCCCTGGTACCGGACACTCGATTTTTCTCCAGTACCGGACGCCATTTTTTTTGTTCGTTATTGAAATATTTATGTAAAACATGTTGTTTTTGTTGTGGTGGTATTTCACTATGACAAATCAGTTAAAAATAATGACGAAAGGAAAATGACCCGAGGAAAATATGAAAAAAGCCTCGATGACAATAATGACTGGATCCAGTGCGGCAACTGCAAGCAATGGGCTCATAAGGCGTGCGCAGATATTCCGGAGTGTTCCGATGAATATATTTGCGATCATTGCAAAATTTAACCATTTTTAATCCATTTTTTCAAATGATATTCATAGTGTCCGGTACTAGGTACCACTTTTCGGACTCGACCATTTTAACTATCAAATTTAAAAATATATTTTTCTTAGTTTTACGTTTTTTTTTAATCTGTACTATCATTAACACACCAAAGAATACTCCAAAGTTTGTGAAAAAAAAAATCAAAGTTCTTATATATATATATATAATAGTTTTATTAATGAATAACCTTAAGTGTCCGGTACTGGGAGACTTCCCCTTAAATGTAAAATACTACAACCACGAGGAATGATATAAAATTATGGAATTTCAATCTAGGATTAGGATTGGTAACTCTAGCCACTTCCTCTGGTACCTTGATACCTTTCTCTGGTATCAGAATTCCGCGGCAGTCGAGACAGCTCTTTGGTGGTAACGTCTCACTCGTAATGATCAATCCAATGATCTAATGATTCAATGACCCCCAGGATCTAATTTATGATGCTGAAATTTATATCGTTTCAATCCAACGGAAATAGTTCTTTTTTTGAAAAATTCATGAATCCTGAGAAATTTTCAAATTAAAAATTGTTAAAATGTATTTTGAGGTCAATATTTGAGACTTGAGATTTTTAATGCACAAACAAAACGGAAGTCTCACTAAAAATCCATTTATATTACTCAGTACAATAATGGACGCTTGTACGTCCGCAAGCAGATGTGAAAACGTCCATATTGCAACTCGTGATATAAAATATCGTACATCACTCGGCGTAAAAACATTTTCTGACTCGTGTGATTGCAGGACTTGCCTGTGGCTCGTCCTGCAAACTCACAATCGTCAGAAAATGTTATTACGTCCTCGTGGTGTAATGTACTATTATATCACTCAGTACAATAATGAACGCTTTTACGTCCGCAAGCGGACGTGAAAACGTCCATATTGCACCTCGTGATATAAAATATCGTTCATCACTCGGCGTAAAAACATTCTCTAACTCGTATATATGATTGCAGGACTCGCCTTCGGCTCGTCCTGCAAACTCACACTCGTCAGAAAATGTTTTTACGTCCTCGTGATGTAGTATACTATTAAAAAACATATTTTATACTAACAAAAAACGTATAAAACAAACAGAAGCAATAAAAAACACCTGCGCCATCCGTCGGCGAGATTTCGAAGTACATTTGAAAGTGGCGCCAATGTTTGAAAACTCTGAAATATTTTGTATCCAGAATCTAATTTGTAGAGTTAGTTGAAAAAAAAAATCACGAAAGCAAAAAAAATGCTACATCGAGATTTATGATCTTTCTATCCACTGATAAACGTTCTTAGTTCGAAATTTAATTCGTTCAGTCCATGCATCAGACAAACAAAATTTAAAATGGTATAAAAATGTTTTATGAAATAGAACTCGCTGCGACTATCAATTTTTCAATCATGATTTTGAAGGGCGCAGCTGTAATATGGAAACAATGCAAAAACGAAAAAAATTATCATTTTTCAACATCATTTCGGTGTGACGACACAACTACCTCAAGAATGTTTCATAAATCGCCCATGTAATAAACTGGTTATATTATTGTATGGTCTATCATACCGAACAGTCGCGTGCACACACTGAATATCTCGCGTCAGCGTCTTTTGCGGTCTGTCACATGTATTCCTCCGCACGTTCGACGACTCCGACCGCACGTCGATGCCGACGAGACCGCATAGAAGGATAAGACTCGACCCACATATTCACGATCGGAGGGGGAAAGACGCGGACCTTTTTTTCGCGGGATAAAGTTGCGTGCGAGTGTGCAGCTGCAGAAGTACGATTGTCGCGTATACATTCTACCATCACGCATTAAGGGGTTATACGCAGTGAGGATTTTCAAAAAATCGACTTTTTCGAATTTAATTTTCGTAATGTACAAATCAATTTTTTTTGAGAAGCCGGCATTTTGTTGAAAATAAATATTTTGTTTATTCCTTCGATTAAGTACCAGATTATACCTTATACTACCGAAATGATTTTTGCTTTTTTGATTTTGGATGATCCGATCCAGAGATTTCGGGCTCACCGCGAGACGCTTTTTCTTTTAGAGGATCTCCCGGAGATCGGTTACAAAATTAAGTCATAAGTTACAAAATTATGTACATAAATTTTTGCGTTAATAAATTGAAATTCCTTTTCAGAAAAAATTCTTTAAAAGTCGCTTTTATCGACCTCCTGACTGCGTTGAACCCCTTAAAATATACATATGCGTACAATGTAGAATACTACAATGTAGGATATATTTATATATCGTATGTCGTAACTTAATGTACCGGGAAGTCAAAGAAGGCAATTTTGCGAGTATATTCGCGAACGTGAGCTGTCCGCGAACGCGCGATATCGTTATCTAAAATGCTGTGCAGCAAAATCGAGCAGGCCGACTTCCAGCTAAGTAACTTATCGCGCGACTATGTATCGTTTGTACGTGTAAGTCGTCGTATACGGATCTTGTAACAATGGGGGGATGGGAAAGCCCCCGCGACGAGAAATATCGCTGACACATACGCGATTGGCCGGAAGTCGTCGAGACACAATTCGGAATAATTATCTTATTATTGTCAATATTCAACGTATTCTACAATGAAATTGCGAGAAAAAAGCGTCAAACGACAGGAAAAACATTCTAGTATTTTTCTACGTCAATTATTATTTCATTCTTGCTGCAAAAATAATTGCGCCAAATTGTGAAGACGTCGAGATATGTGCGAACGGTCCATCTTCGCAAATCCATATGGATTTCGATGTATACCGTCCTCTGATATACTTGACATGGTCGAGTTGATGGAAGATTTGTGATTATTGAGTTTGTAGAAGATTAATGCACCCGTCGAGATCGTTGCACACATAAAAGAATGCGTTGAGATGACCAACAAGCTTGCGGAACAAGATAATTGCCATTCAACGACGAGGGGGTCAAGTAACGAGATCGTGTCGGTCTTTGCTGAGTTTGCGTTCTCAGTGCATTGTTCAGTCTCGAATATGATTGGAGTTGGCAAATATACATGGGGCATTCCATGCCAACTTGTCCTGCAGTCAAATTTTCCCACTCCGATTTAAATGATATTTGGCTATCTTTTTATACTTATTGCAAAAGGAATCTCTGATTTTTTTCAAATTTTTCTGTCCCGCCAATCATGAGATACGAATTTTAGAAAATTTTGCTGATTTTTTTTCAAATTGCCATAACTTGATGAAAATCGCTCCGATTTTAAAGATTTTTTTTTTTCAATTGTACGCTTTTAAACGAACTTTTCGAAAAAAATATGTAAAAAATTGTTCATAGCTAATTCAACTGATTTTTTTTTTCATTTTGAAGCTAAACACGACTTTTTGAATTGTTTGGCTCTTCGATTTTTTTCAAAAAATTCTCAGAAATATTAGTTCCCAAAACACGAAATTTTAAGCCCGGTCCGGTAATGGGAAAACGATGGCCACTATTTTTTCTCGAATTTTCAAAATCATGAATTTTTTTTCCCACTATCAACACTTTGATGTATTGGCGTGTTATATATGAGTAAAAAAAAGCAGGTATTTACATTAACAATTGTATTGTAACTAATGCCGACAATTTTTACTATAAATACCGGCTTTTTTACACATATATAACACGTAATACTATACATAGTGTTGATAGTGGGGCAAAAAAAAATCCATGATTTTGAAAATTCGAGAAAAAATAGTACCCATCGTTTTCCCATTATCGGACCAGGCCTAAAATCTATATTTTAGGAACTAATATTTTTAAGAATTTTTTGAAATAAATTAAAGGATCCAAACTATTTAAAAAATCGCGTTTTAGCTTCGAAATGAAAAAAATCAGTCGAATTAGCTATGCAAAATTTTTTACATGGAATTTTCGGAAAATTTATTTAAAACCGCACAATTTGAAAAAAAAAGACTTTAAAATCGGAACAATTTTCACCAAGTTACGGCTATTTGGAAAAAAAATCAGCAAAATTAAAAAAAAATCGTATCTCATGATTGGCTGGACAAACAAATTCGAAAAAAATCAGGGATACCTTTTGCAATAAGTATAAAAACATAGCCAAATATATTCGAAATCGGAGTTGCAAAATTTGATGGTAGAACGAGTTGGCATGGAATCCCCCATATGTATGTATATATCAGTCTGAAAAATATCAAAAATAAAATGCAGTTCTACTTTACATCAAACGACGTGCCACATTTTTCGCTCTATTTACACGTGATCATCATTAGATCATTTGAAAAAATTGAAAATTAGCACTGAGAAAAATACATCGTTGAGAAAGTGTCAAAGTCAAGATACATGATTTTCTCAATAAGAATTTGGTTTCTAAGAATCATTTATTATTATTGTCCCTTCATTTCATAATGTACGTAATAGGGTAATGTAAGAGGCTCAAATATAAAAATCACACATCTCAGACTGTGCCAAAATTAACTTATTCTGCAAAATTCTGCAAAAACGAAAGAAAAAAAATTGAAAAATGTATTATCCCGCTCTGATCATTTTTGGTTGATAAAAATTCCGTGCTGTATTATTTTCTACTTCGATGTCACTGTGCTAAATTTAATTTACAAAAAAATCACTAAATATTCCAAAGTATTCTTAGGATATTGCCTAAGTTATCGTTTGATAACGAGAAATAGAAAAACTAGAAAAAAAGCTGAAATAGCAATAGAGCTTCGGTTAAATTGACTCGTTCCGTATCACAGAGTTTGCGCAAAACCTAAAGATTTTTTAATTTCTGAATTTGGGAATACCCAAAAAAAAAACCCGTTGTTTTCAAATTTCAACTTTGGTGCAGCGGAAGTGACAAATATCATTCCACGTGGGAAAGATTCTTTTTTTAAGGATAAATTACGTAAATATTGATGAGAAACGCATTCAAGAAAAAGGGTTTCGTTTGAACGGCATAATTTACGCATATGTTTCTATCACTATATATCTACATAGACATTCATATGTTTATATGTGTACATCATTGTACGCTGTCGGCGTGAGTTCTCTTGTAGAATCGGTGGCACACAGCGCGCGCATTGCTTGGTATTAATGAATATACACACGTGATCCCTGACCCCGCACAACTACGGTCAATCGCGTCTTTATCGGTTGGCCCGATAAAACGACTTCATCAGTCGTCCGCGAACGTGCTTCCACAGTCGGCGCGTCTTGTGAGCCCTCCTCCCTCCTCTGCACAAATGTTATTCCACTCCTTATACCGTTGAAAGTAATATTAGTCATTCCGTTGATTTATAGCATGTATAATGTTCTACATGCATACCATAGGCCCTCTCTGTATCTACACGAGTCTTTTGAGATCCGACGTGCTCATCTTTCGCGCACACCGCGTTCAACAATTAATATTGATAATGCTATCATATCTCTGCAGTCCGCGATGTTCAACGTGTATAATTTATTTGAAAGGAGTTACTTTTTTCAAATTTCTTGCCTTCAAAACAGGTACGCAAAAACATTTCATCGTAATTGCCAATTTTGTATGAAATCACCTTTTTTTAATTAGGGGAAAAATGTTGGCTGCTAGAATACCATTTTTTAATTGGCTGGAGATATCGTGTTTTAAATTATATTTTATTACACAAAAGTTTGGGTACACGGAAATTAATTTCCTTATTTCTTTGATAAAATTATAGGGCTATGCAAATTAGCTCTGATTTTGATTTCCTTTTTCAAACGGAAAAAAATGATCAGTAACAATTCATGGGTAATATTTAAAAAATTACTGAATTCAATGCTGAATGTACGGTTCAGAACTGTAATTCAGGCGTTTTACTGGGAATCCATTATAAATTAATGGATTTAATGTAGTTTCTACTTTTCAAACCATTATAAATGCTGATTTACACTGTAAAAAGTGCAATGTTCACCGCAAAAAAATGACAAAGTAGAAATAACAAGCAGAAACGACGAAATCCACTATGTTTGAACTGTAAAATGTACAATGGTCTCCGTAGAATGTTCAAAGTACATAATTAGAAATTGCAGTGTTCCCAGTGAAAAATCAAATGCGCGCCGCAAAATATGCAACCTCAATTTAAATTTTTACAGTGTGACACTGCACTGAAAAGTACTGGTCTGCCGCAGCAACGGTATTTTGTTTAGCTGTCAGCTGGTGGTAACTCGAGCTAAACGTACTGCCCCGATCGCCAAATTTTAATACTTCATAGTACCGCTACAATGATATTGCCGTTTCAAGCATTAAAACTGGCGCTAGAGCGTTACCTTATATAGCTGATTTGCCGATACCAGTGAATAGGCGCTATAGTATGCATGTGAGCGTCGCGAGCGTGTGATGTCACAATAATATTATGTTTAATTACTTTTTGTAATAATTTATGTTGTCTTTGAAATACATTCTTACGTCTAATATCAAACTGTTACTCATTTTCCTAATATTATTGTTATTTAAATTTTCATTATTTTCATATTTGATATTACATACATTTATAACCTAAATATTCAATTCAATCACGCGAGAATAATCAATAACGATTAATAATTAAAAAATATAATATTTTTAATTAATAATCCTTATCGATTGAATATTTAGGTTATGAATATATATTTTTCTCATACGGTGGTTATCCGGCATATATCTGGTTGAATAAGAAAACAGGATATACTTTCCATCCAGATATATTGTTTATCTACGATTAGCATGCCGGTTGGTCACCGTGCGCAAATCGCGATTGCCCACCGTCAGCAAACTAAAATATAGCTCGTGGGCCGATACGAAATGGCTCGGCTCACAGTTGTGCTTTGGTGGGGACCGTAGCGGTAAAGTTTGCGGAGGCTTACCAAAAAATAGCCACTGCGGCAGTACGTTTTTTTCAGTGTGTAACGGGACGACCTGCGGCGTGCCACGATCTCTGCATTTCGCCCGAGATCCGCTAGATAGCGTCGGACGGCGCGCCCTCTCGCGCCAGCGATAAAGCCACCGAGCACCTATAAGGTCCGATGTATTACCAACATCGGCGTCCTCGATTGACATACAATTCCTGGAACATCACCCGCGTTTTGTGGTCGAGCTATCCTATGGACTGAAGACTACATTTTCTTAACAGATCACCATTGCATTCCGATGACGCTCGTGCTCTTTATGGGTGCGAGGTTAAACTAGATTCGCTTCATTAATTGATCTCACGATTAATTAGTCAAGTACAAGCCCTCGTAGTTATGAACCTGAGCGAGGATAAATGACGGTTTATTGCAATATTTGAATAAATTGAAATTTATTCAAATATCGAAACGTTTCACTACACTATAATTTATTTTAGAAATTGCAGTATTTTCAGTGAAAAATAAAAAACGTACCGCAAAATATGCTATACGTTCTTCTCAATTTTTACAATGTACACTGTAATTTTGTTACGGGCCCTGGATAATTTTTACCATGTCATATGTGACATCTGTATATTGTATTAAAGAAATGTGCAAATTTCACTGTTTGCCCTTCCAGGAGGCGCTGTCGATGGGGAAAACTGTAAACATTAATGGAAATCTCAGTAGTTCTCACTGATCATTTTTTTCCGTGCAAGATTACTAAAGTTCGAAGCAACGAGTCATGAAGCGAAGCACCAAAAGGGTCGAGAACTCGAAGGAAAGCTTCGCGAGTTGGTGTGAAATGGTATGAAAGAAAACGCCACCACGATTTATCAGTATACGATGCCGGTATAATTAGGGGTACGTCATCAGCATGCATACGTGGCTTTCTTTTCGCCCGTGGCGTATAATTAATAACCCGTTTAATCGGGCCCCGTCTACGTCCGAGTGGACTTTGTTGTCGGGAAAACGTCGTCCGACGGTCCAAAAAACGAGCTGATTTATGCCGCGACGCTGTTCGGCAGAAACGTTCCGCTCGTATCTCTCTCTCTATATATAGGAGTAGATTTTAAAGGCACTTGCATTGCAGGATGCGAAATGAATTTATGCTGGGCAAGACAATGCGGAGGCATTGGGAAATGGAGAGAACGAGCGAGAGAAGTATTGAAGTTGAGAGTAATACGTATAATGAGGTACAGCAAGGCCTACCAAAATATTTCGTACTTCGATTATATATTAGGGATGTTCGATTCTTTGAAAAGAATCGATTCTCTAATCGAATCAAGGAAATCGATTTTCACGAAAATTGGAATCCAAAGAATCGATTTCGTAAGAATCGATTTTTAAAAATCGTAAAAAAAAATTAATTGCCAATTAAAGCTTACGTAAGTGTTTATTAAGTTTTTGCTATGGACAATTATTAAATTGCATTAATTTATTTTGTATACAAAATGATGAATACAAAATAACAAGTATAAAACAGTTTTCATTCTGACTAAACATAGTTTGATGAGAATATTTGACAAATCAGATTTTTTTTTCTATTACATAAGTTCTTATGGTTTACGATATTTTGTATATTTTTTCAAATGGGAAATTATAAAAAATCGAGTATTCGATTTTCAAGGTCAAGAATCGATTGACCTAAAGATCGAAAAGGAAAGAATCGATTCAGAAGATCATTTTTTTCAACAAAAGAATCGATCTTTTGAAGAATCGAATCGAACATCCTTATTGTAGATTACGTCCTACAACGTCCCTGCAAGGTTGGAAAAGGTTTACTCTGTGTAAGATTGGGAGAGACAAAATATGCATTGCATTATTTAATATCGTAAATTTAAAAAAATTCTCAATTTTTTCATCGGCTTCAAGTCCATGCCTTTTCGATTATAGAATCAAAAGGGAGCAAAAATAACCTCATTACAAAGTCATGAGCGAACATTATACATTTATACGGGTATATAATTACTTATGTATGGAAAATTCAAGAGAATCTCAAGCGGCCATGAAAAGCGACGCCAAAGTGGACTGGAAAGTTTTCCAGAGCGATGAGAAAAGTCGCCCGAAGTAGCATATATGTATTTGTGATCACAAGGAAATTTTCTACCATCCTCGCCCTTACATTTTGTCAAGCTCGGAAAAAATACTGTCGCCCATATTTTTTTTATTAAATTCTGTGTCAAAAAATCTGATTTTTTGAGGGGTTTTAGCTCCATTTATTTTTGACCGATTGAGGGTAGTTTTTTTAAAATCTATAGTCATCGACTGGACTTGGAGAATGGTGTTGAATTCATCCCCATATCGCAATTGTCACTGGACCGAAATTTTGAAAATTGGAAAAAATTACTGCAATGAAAAACTGAAGGATGTAAAAAAAAATCCGTTTTTTTGTTATTTTACTACGTTGTCGTGGGATTTGGGTTTTTTTTCCAATGACATACATCCATATAATGCGCGTCTAGATATGAGTCAATTTACATTTCATGAAATATTATCTGCAGAGGCTCAAACCACTGCGCAGTTTTACGCAACACTTTGTCTATGTGACCGTATATATAATATATACCCACATGCAAATAGTTTCAGTCCCTTCGTTTGCACTACGTCCATGCTATTTTACGAAAATTAAATTTCAGCATTTATATACCAGTTGGACTGTCCGGGATACTCGTTTTCATTATTTGTTACATCCAGATATGGGGCTTTTCAGAACGATTTAACCCGGGTCTGATTATACTTCTCATGATTTTTAAAAACATAGCAGGGATGATTCTTCCAGTCCCAAATGGAACTTAAGCAATATTTACAAAACTTTCCAATCCCCTTTTCAATGTATATTCCCAATATTCGATCAACAAAAAGCCATTTTTAAATGTGTGAAAAATTGAGGTGAATAGACATATTTTTGGTGGTAGACTTTTTTTTTATTTACGAAACATTTTCGAAACAGAAAATAATTACGTACATTGCATACACGAAAAAAAAACGTTTTTCCCTCAAATCACATTGAAACATCGATAATGAATATATTATCTAAGCTTGCGTAGGATTATCAAGAACAGAACGACATAATGGAATTTTTGAAACCCTAAAAAAAAAATTAAATTTTGGGAATTTATTCATTTTTTAAATGTAGAATTGATGTAATTTCTATTGGGCATTGAAAGATCTTGAGACCTTTTGTAGTTCTCGGACATATTATGAAAATGTTATGAAAGGTTCACAACCCTATTTGGGGAGGAAAGAACATTTCTTGGGATATATTAAAAAATTTAGGAGTTTCGAGGGTCGGGCACTGGTGGAATTGACATAAAATGCCCCATACATACGCATAAGCATACATATGGGTTGCGCGAGAATGGAGTTTTAGCGTAAAACCGTGATACGCCAATTTGAGTGGGTTTTTGCGTCCATTATATGGATTGCCATTGCCGGTTACGACTCTCCACTATAAATATATGTATGCCCTAAACGTGTATATGTAGTATTAAACAGTAGTTGTACTCACATTTTTTCCCCGTTTGCGATTCTGAATGGCGCTGGAATGATCTCTTCGAGTGAAATACAGCGCTCCGAGACACATCTGCGAACAAAAGATATATACCCTGGTATAAAATATACCGATATAAACCTGAGCCAAAGATTATCGTCATGTGTATTTTGCATCATCGCGACTAGAAAAAAAATCCTTTTCATGTAATTCTAGAACTTCTCGAAACTCTCTCGGATTTCGCTGTGCGCACGTTACGTCAAATGATTTTTTGTCTGCCAGTCTGTCCTCCAAAATCTTTTGGTGAATGGGAAAACGGCATTGAAGCGACGAATAAACGGAGCGAATGGATTTTCCGCGCTTCAAATACTTATACGGATATTTTTGAATGCCGCAACGATTCGTCGGCAACTTTGGCGCGTGCATTTTCAATTGTGTGTTACGCGATGCTTTAGACTTTGAGTATATATATATATACGATACACGCATGGACCGAAATTTTGCGTGTGCTCGAGAGAATTTCAGGCCCTAACAAAGGGCCCGGTGTTACGAACCGGGCCATTGTCCTCTCTCCGACAACTCTTCACGGTTTCCTCTGTCGCTTCCTTTTTCTCATTTTCGGACTCTTCTCCGCTCATTCTCTCCATCTCTCGTTCTCTCTCACTCCAGATGGATAATCCGGTTGGGCCATGAGAAATCCGGCCAAATGAGCAATCCGACTACGACTCATTGTTCGCGAGAGCGGGACACGAGATCAAGGAAAAGGCGAAAAAAAATCATTCAATACCGCAGTCCGTACTAAGTCAGAAGAGTAAGCATGAAGAGCTTCAATTTTGGAGTTTGTTGCTCATCGAGACTCAAGTGACTTGTTACGAATGAGTAATCTTTCGTGGCGAACCTCAGTTGAGAGGAAGAATATTAAAGAGGAATATTAAAGAGGAAGAATATTAAATATTATAAAGAATATGTTCGATTTTCGAAAAAGGCCATTATTACCAAGTTCGAATTAGTCATGTTGGAAATAATGTTCACGGAGTATGTCAAATGACGGTGACTCTAAGGAAACTGAAGTTGAAGCCCGGAGCAATTTTTTGTTCAGAGTTTGTTTAAAAAATGGCTATAAGTGAGAATTTTCTTTTTCAATAGTATATTCCGATATAATATATCGAAATATATAATAATTATAAATTACACTTGCTAATTACAAATAATATTTGTAATTAGCAAGGAAATTAGGTCAGATCCAAGCGATGGTTGTTTCGCATTCTGTTAAAAACTGAACAGAAACAACCATCGCTTGGATCTGACTTAATTTCCTAAAATGACCGAATTTTCAATAATGATCCAGAGAATGGCGCAATATTCATTTCGACATTTGAATTTTTGCAGCAGTGGAGAAGAAAAATCGAAAAACCATCACTTGGATCTGACCTAATTTGCAAAAATGATATAGTTTCCTAAAATGACCTAATTTCCAATAATGATCCAGAGGATGGCGCTATATTCTTTTCGATATTTGAATTTTTGCAGTAGTGGAGAAGAAGAGTCGGAAAACCATCGCTTGGATCCGACCTAATTTTCAAAAATGATCTAATTTCCTAAAATGACCTAATTTCCAATAATGATTCGGAGAATGGCGCCATATTCTTTTCGATATTTGAATTTTTGCAGCAGTGGAGAAGAAGAATCGAGAAACCATCGCTTGGTTCTGACCTAATTTCCTAAAATTACCTAATTTCCAATAATGATCCAGAGAACGGTGCAATATTCATTTCGATATTTGAATTTTTGCGGCAGTGGAGAATAAAAATTAAGAAACCATCGCTTGGATCGGACCTAATTTCCTAAAATGACTTAATTTTTCATAATAATCCAGAGAATGGCGCAATATTCTTTTCTATAATTGAATTTTTGCAGCAGTGGAAAAGGAGAATGGAAAGAGCCATATCTTGAAAAATTTGGCCAACATTTTGTTGTGTTGAAACGAAATATCAAGCGTTTATCGAACCGAAAAATGCATACACCTGAAAAACGCACATATTTCACTAAATTTCGCAGTTTTCTTCATAATGATTCCGCTAATGATTTGGAGTGTTGCTCATCAAGATTCACGAAATAAGATCCTTCTTTCGAGCCGATTTAGTGGGTATCGCATGGAGAGAGAGGGGAGCAGATCAAAGAGGAAAAAAAGATGGCGGAATTCAGGCTCGCGTGTAGATGGAGAACAATGTTGAGTTCCCATCGGATGAAACAGGCGGAGGTGGAGCAAGACAACTTTACGAGGAAACGTCCCCACAGAAGCAGAGATAGAGAGATGAAAAAAACGTGGAACGCAGGGTTTTTAAAAAACCGGGAAAAGGCCCGAATCGGTTGAGAGACAAAAAAGAGCGAGAAAGAAGGATGGAGAATTGTTGGCAGCTGCATGCAAAAGGTGGTCCCCGGTCGGCCAACGGTGTCGATACGTAAAATGAACGAGATCACCTGTTGGTGGGCGTAGGAGAGATTTTTATTTTTCAACGACAGGTAAAATCTGAGTGTGTGCGTTTTAAATGGGCAATACACAGCTCATCTCTCGGGATTTTCATGTCAAAAGTCTATGGATATGCTCTGGAGCCAATATAAGCTTTCATCATTGTTCTCGAATGAAGCCCTCGCTTACGCCTCCGAATTTTTCGATTTTAACCATCGTTCTCCATTCTTCTTGTTCAGGCAGATGAAAAAATGGCTGAAAAAATCTTTCCCTTTGTATTCCCACGTTTAATCAAAGGAAAAAAAGGAGGTCAATCGTGGGATGGGACATGTACATTGATGGAACAATTCGATTTCTCAATATGAGGGGACATATCAAAGAGTCGATGCTTCACATAATATGAATTTCCACATCTGATGAATTTCCACATCATAATATGAATTTCCTCAATAAACCTCAATATGAGGGGACATATCAAAGAGTCGATGCATCACACAATATGAATTTCCACATCTTTTTCATGTCCTTAAAGTTTTGATATGAATCTGAAGTCTTCGCATGATCCTGAAGTTGACGCCACATAACTATTCTCCATGGCAATTGCGACAGTTTTTCCATCAACGAGAGAAAATGTTCTCATACGGTGATTTCAGCGGTGTCTCTTCTCAATTTCTCATTTATCATTAAATCTTCAAAGAGTTCCCTCGCGAATGGTAAGAACAATTTTTCCGGTTTCTTTTTTATTTCCGTGCATCCTCTATTCCTCTTTCCCCGAAGAGATTCTCCATCTCTCTTTCTTTCTCACGCGTGTGTTTAAAGTGGAGAGATCCTCGAGCTTCTTCAGTCTTCTCTCCATCCATACTTTTCCATCGTCATCATCATTCTCGCGGTCGTGGAGTTGCTCACCGGTCTCTCGTCGTAAGTCGAATGTTTCCAACGTTGGGCACGACCGTCATAAGCATCGTAGGGCCCAGTGTGCAAACGACTTGGGACCGCAACGACCACAGACACTCGCAAGGGCACGGGTCTTCGTTTCTCTCCCCCTCTCTCCCTCTCTCTCTCTCTCTCTCTCTCTCTCTCTCTCTCTCTCTCTCTCTCTCTCTCTCTCTCTCTCTCTCTCTCTCTCTCTCTCTCTCCATTCTCTCATTGTATTCCGGTTTGACCAACTTCTCATCTCGGGACGAGGAGCATCGCGGTGCGGTGCTCAGGAAGCATCAGCTTCATCGGTATGTATGCGCATGGACACACACAAATACACACAAACACACCTCCATAAAGTGTGCGCGGCCACTCGACGTCTCTCAAAGTGAATATTCCCCCGTTCTTCGCATGCTGTGTGCGTTGGGACTTGACTTCTCTCTTTCTGTGTGTCGCCCCCTCTTCTCTTCATCCCACCCCCTTTATATTCGACTCTTTAGGTTTTTTCTCCACGCTCCCATAAAGCCTCTCTGCCTTTTTTTCTCCCTCGCTCACATTGTACGCAACTTGGAGTGCCCGCGAAGAAAGATCTCTGTTGGGCCCTCCGCCTCTATCCCTTTCTCTGCCTTTCCCTCTTCGCGTTCTCGTCTATTAATCCGACCTTCTGTACGATCGATCATTCCCATAGCGCACTCTGGGGGTTCCTTTCTTATTGCTTGCGGTTCTGGGTATAATCGTCGTATTTTATATATACATATTTAAGGGTGTATGGCTATATCTACGTCATAAGTCCCTTTGGCCTTTCTTCCCGGACCCCATTACTAAACCATATACATAATGAGGCATAGTTTTGTGGTTGTACCGTCATTTTATCGATGTTCCAAAGCCAAAAAGTCACATTCTTAATCCCTGCGTACCAGAGTGGGTCTGCTTCGAGTCGTTTATCTTCATTTCGATCCTTACCCCCAAAAAATATTTCCTTTGAAGAGTATATAATCCTTATACATAATCTACCTCGACAAGAAAGGGACGTCAATAAAGTTAGCACAATTAAATAAGCACAATCGCTTCTAACCATGATAACAATTTAGTGCTCTTTTTATTAATCAATTAAGTTATTAATTAATATTAGTTGTCTAACTACCGCGGCTGGTAGACTTTATTTGAAAATAATTTCATTTCATTAGAAATAGCATTCCTGTACCCAGAATCCAGGAATTGATTGGATAGACCGAAAAATATGTTTTCACATATTTTTGAGGACATTGAAGTGTTTCGATCGCATATTTGTTATCAGCGAGCGATTTCGATTCAATGGAGTAGAGGAAAAAAATTGCAAGTCAATGTTTTGCGAAAATGGCTTGAACAAAAAATTCTGCGCTTGGTCTTAGCAACGAGTTTCAGATTCCCGCTTAATTTCCTTTGGTTTTTCAGTGACGGTTGTCAAGTCCTGAACAATCGTTCCTGAGCCCAGCCGTGCAATAATAAGGAATATGGAAGCAGTTCGTCCGACGTCCGAACCAAGAAGTGGACTGACGTTTGCTCTTGGGGAACTCCAGAGAGATCCCGAGGGTGCATCTCATTCCACCAATATTTTTCAACGTTTCTCTCGCGTTCAGTCGTTTCCTCTCAATTGAACCTCGAGCTTGAACGGAAAAAAGGGCCTTTATACTGCCCGAATAACGAGAGCAAGAGAGACAGGAAGTGAAAGAGGGCGCTGCGCAGCCTGCCTTCATCCTTTTATACACATATATATCTATATATATGAGGCATTCCACTTCAAGTCAGCCACCCCATTCTTTGAAATCGCCAAAAATCGCATACAAATTTTAAGAAAGTAGTTCTAACTATCAAGAAAATTTGTGTTTTTTTTTTCAGATTTTTAAATTACATTTTTGAGCCGGAAAAAAATACAAAAAATTTGTTTGTCCCATTTTTTAACTCGAAAATTATTCATCGTACGAAAAAAAAAGTAGAACATAAAATTTAGGATTATCAACGTGCTTTTCACTGAAATTTTTTACAAACTCCTATGACAGCTATATATGCCATTTTCGGAACAAATAATGTTTTGATCTTTTTTTTCTCAGAATCGACATCTTCGATTCGTCTGTAGTTTGGACAGTTTTTTACTCGATATATTTACAGACTATTAAAAAATTGGCGTAGTGGAGAATCCATTATTTCAAATGCATTTTTATTGATACAATCTATCATTATAGAGTGTTTTAAGGAAATAGTGTAGATATTGATATTTTATCATTATTAATCGTAGACAGGGAAAAATAATAAAATAATCTCGTTTTGATACTGCGAAGAAGATTCCAGGAACAAAGCAGTATCATTGCTTCATTCCCAAAAATCATGCCCAAATCGAACTAAAAAAGTACTCATTGGCCATAGAAACGTCGGTGTATCCAAAGAGGGTAAATCAATTCTTTTTTGCAATCGAGAGACGTGAGTAGCCTTTTACTCTAATTTGAATAGACTTTATCGGTGTACACGGGTCTATTGATAAAGTTTATTAAAATGTACAAAAAGATATTTAAAAAAATAAAAATGAAAAAAGTTAAAAAAATTGAAAAAGTACAACAAATAAACAAAAATGCGAGTTTTAGAAAATATCTATGGATAGTCTCAAACCTGTTAATGCACAGAGAAATTTGTGTATTCATTTGGGATGCAAAACGCATGGAAAGGAATGGATTCTCCACTAAGCCAATTTTTTTATAGTCTGTAAATATATCAAGTAAAAAACTGTTAAAATTACAGACAAATCGAAGATGTCAATTCTGAGAAAAAAAATTTCAAAACATTATGTGCTCCGAAAATGGCATATAGAGCTTTCGGAGGAGTTCGTAAAAAATGTCAGTGAAAAGTACGTTGGAAATCCTAAATTTCATGTTGTACTTTATTTTCGTACGATGAATAATTTTCGAGTTACGAAATGGAACAAGAAATTTGTTTGTATTTTTTTCCGTCTAAAATATGTAATATAAAAATCTGAAAAAAATCACGAATTTTCTTGACAGTTAGAACTACTTTATAAAAATTTGTATGCGATTTTTTGTGATTTCAAAAAATGGGGTCGACGACTTGACGTCGAATGCCTCATGTATGGTTCGCGAAACATTGAAATGCATTAAAACGCCCGAGCTCGCATACAACGCGTTGCATAGGTAAGTAGCAAAGTTTCTCCCTTCCTCTCGCTGCCCCTGCATCCCAAACCTTTTTTTCTCCCGTATGTATACAACAGATACACACGTATAGATATAGTAATAGAGACGAGTGTGTATACACACATAACCATGGCATGGTATAAAGCCTGTTGCACAAATATATCCCGCAGCGACCAGAGCAGAGATTGCGGGGTACTCGAGTTACTCGACGTTCAAGCAGGCGTTCACAATTGAGCACCAACACACGATTACGTTTTGTCCCTTACATACACATTTACGTCTATCCTCAAACGTACATCCAACGTTATTACACATGTGTGTATATAAATTTTCACTTATGCGTGTTTGCGTTGGATATCCGTGCGTACGGTACATAATACATGAAAGTCTGCGGTACAACGGTGAGAGTCACGCACGTGCGACCACTTATACGCACGTAAACCCTGTGGGTCTCTCGGTGGTAGCCATATAGGCTGCCAGGATCACCCCGGTGAGAATCTCTCTCTCTCGCGCTCGGCCTTCTTTCTTTTTGCGCCCGAAGAAAGAGAGTCGCTGAATTTATCGTGGCATTCGACTCTCGTTTCCTGGCGATTTTGCGTTTACAGCGTGTGCAAATGGCTCCCCTGCACGTCGGAGGATCCGGACCAGCGAGGAGGGTTGAAGAGCAAAGAGGGAGGAAAAAAGCAAGGTTTAACGACTGTGCTTAAGGGTTTATACGCCGTCAGGAGCCCGACTTTTCAAGATTTGGATAGACATTTTAATTAACCCTCTGCGATCACACTGGGTCGTTGATGTCCAGAAAGAAATTTCACTTTCCCGAGAACGGAAAAAGAACAGGACCCGCCACCTCTCCCTAAAAAAACTTAGTACAGATAAGGTCCTACACCCGTAGTTTGGCCGTCCTGTGCCAGTTAGTGTACGAGCTACGAGCGAGTAAGTTTTGAAAGAGGACACAAAAGACCCAATGTGACCGGCATGGTAGAGAAAACTGCTATTAAGAAAATCGTTTTTTTCCATTCAGGAAACTTCTCTAGTGTGCGAACGTATGTAAAAAAAATACTTTAATTTTATGATTTTTTTTAGTTTAAAAAAAGGGACAATTTTTTTTTTCATTACTCCAATTTTTTATATTTTTTCCATGTTACTTATGACGTAGTAACACTTTTTCAAATAATAATAATATTTGTTGGTACAAAACATGACAATTGATTTGTTTTTAATAAAAATCTTCGATTTTCCTCTCCTTGAAATCGTTCATTTTCAGGTGACTGAATAATTATATATTTCTTGGCACAACTAATCGCAGCTCGGTTTTTCTCAAACATTACGATGTCCATGACGATAATCCATGGTAATTTTTTTTCTATTGCAAATTTTTTTATTGACATTCAACCCAAAACACTTTTTTCGGCCGTTTTCGCTCAGATAGCTATTTACAGCGTAAAAATCAATAACTTTTGGGCTTTAATAAACATTGATTTACATTCTACAAACATTGAGGGATAGTCAGGAATTTTTTAAGATTTTTTGAAGCATTTCAACCCGTTGAAAATTGTACGCGGACGCAGACGACCCAGTGTGACCACGGAGGATTATTTAACGTAAAAATTTATATACATATTTTTGTAACATTCAACTTAATTTGAAATTTTTCATTTTGAAAAATAATGATTCATGAAGCCTTTTCCTCTAGAAAAAGGCGTCTTGCGCACGCACATGATATCTCTGGATTGGATCATCCGAAATAAAAAAATAAAAAAATAAAACAAATTTCGTCAATATAAAGTATAATCTAGTATTTAATAGGAGGAATAAGCAAAATTTTTATTTTTAACAAAATGGCGCCATCTCAAAAGAAAATCGATTTTTGACGAATATTTTTGTCTTAAATTTTGTATAAAATGGAAAATATTTATCGGTAAAAAAAACCTTCGATCAATTGCAAAAAAATATATTTATGAAGCTCATGTAAAAATTTGAGCCTGATTTAAAAATACCTGACGTTAAAAACACAGTTTTGAGAAAAACGCCTGACTTTAAAAACACAGTTTTGAGAAAAACGCGTTCAAAGTTTCAAAAGCACCTTACACATAGTAATTACGGATTTAAAAATATGCCTATAACTTCAAAAATGTTTGTCGGATTGACATGAAATTTTCTTACGAAAATGAAATTTAAAAAAAATCGATTTTCAAAAAATCCTGACTGCGCAAGACCCTTCAAGGGTAGTTTACAGGGTTACTTCAGAAATGCTTATAACACAATTTGATGATTCTTTTTTTAAATCAGTTTTTAATGGACATATAGCCCCATACGGTCTCTCTGCAGCGAGACTATGGGATGTAAATAATAAGGCAGAGATCTGAATAAGGAATTGAATCAGCGTGTTGGAGGAGGATTCGCATGATTCATGGAGCTCGTTTAGACTCTTTTATTTAATCGGGGAAGACTTGCAACAAATGCCCCGCACTGGTTTTGATTTAATACTAATTTGATGGGGGATTTTCGTGGACTAGTTTGGCATATACGTATGGCCGGAGGATTCGAAGGATTTGTATCGGTTTCGCGGCGAAGGATACGCGTATTACTTAAGCGCCGGATTAAAGGGAGATTTTTCGTTCGCCAATTTAAATTGTACATAGCTGGTGCTCACCCTCGACGCTAAATTTCCTGAGATAGCCGATGGAACCCTTCCCCCTGTGCAGGAAGTACGAGTGCGTCCGACTTTGAAGGGGGAGTCTGCGCTGCAAGAAGGAACCGAGAGAATCGTGAGCTACGGGGGCGACACACGAAATTACACGGTTGCGCGCAAAGCGCACGTAAACCAGTGTGAGTGTACTCGATCGCGAAACTTTAGTCGCACAGACCACCCCGTGAGCTCGTGTGTATCACTCGAGTACAATGCCTTCGTACGTACAAACCCCCGTAGGTTGGAGTACACCACCGCGTTTTAACGTGTTTTTAACATGTGACTCGAAATCCACCATATGGGACCTGGCTTTCCACTCTCATTGTAATCGTCCAATCGCTCTCTTCCCTTTTTTTAACCCCTTTCGGAGCGATTGAAACGCTCGTACTTTCGAGTATCTATATTGGATTCTCAACGCGAATAAGAAAAATATACGTACATTAGACTGATTTAAAAATGTCACTATTTTTTGTTTTTCGAAATAACATATTAAATACTTTCGGGGAGGTGAAAAAAGATGCCTGTTATGAGCAGAGCTCTTAATATAAATATTTAGATATGTCTCATCGCTAATTTCTATTTCCCATTTAAATAACACAGGAAAAAAAAATTCAAACTTTGAAATTTTATATACCGGCTTCACGTCAATGTACCGAATCGAACGATACGTATTCTTGTAGGGAATTGAACGCTCTACAAAAAAGGTCCCTTATGTTTTTTCGATAACTCACTCCTTCAAAAGTTATTCAAGGTTAAAGTTAAATTTAGAGTAAATTTCACTTTTTTTTTAGTTTCCGACAAAATGTTGAAACTTATTACTAAATATCCTAAAATCTTTCTTGAAGCAAAAGTTTAAATTGCATTAACACGAATTACCTCATTTTAAAAGAAATTACCAACGGTAGATCACCCATATTCACAGTCTAATATACATATATATATATATATATATATATATTAGACCGTGAATAACTTTTGAAGGAGTGCGTTAATCGAAAAATCATAAGACACCTTTTTATTAGAGCGTTTAATTCTCTACAAGAATATGTGTCATCCATTTTGGCACATTGACTTGAAGCCGAGATGTAAAATTTCAAAGTTTGAAATTTTTTTCCCGTGTCATTCAAATGGCAAATAGAAATTTGCGATGAGACATATCTAAATATTTATATTGAGAACTCTGATTTTCAACAGGCATCTTTTTTCACCTCCCCGAAGGAATTTAATATGTTATTTCGAAATAACACATGTATGAAACATCGTTGGTAGTCTTTCAGATCGCAGACTTTTTTGCATGACGGTGATTGATGAAGTTAACGCCAAAAGAGATTTGACAAGAAATTTCACATCAGTGTCGCGAGATGCAAGCAGCATTCGAGGGAAAAATGAGTTATTGCAAATCATTTTACGGAGGAAAAAAAATCGGAGGAAAAAAAACTTGACATTTCCCTGATATTTTCGAAAATTTCCCTGACAAGTGATTCAGATTTATGAAAAAAGTACCACGGTAAGAACATTGCATATGTTTATTATTATTCATTCTTAGGTATTGTTTATTGAATTATATCATTGGAAGGAATAAATTATGTACCCTGAGAACTATTTTGTTTTTTTTTTAACGACGTGATCTTTTCATTGAGGAGAGCTTCTTGTTTCCCTTTTTTTACGAGTTCTTTTTATATGTTCCCCGACTAATATTTAATTCCCTGATTTTTCTGAAATTCCAGGTTTTCCCTGATAGTGGTCACTCCGCATTAGTTGGTGATTGCCATTAGCAATTTTGTCAATAAACTGTGATTTTAAAACCTCAGCTACTTGTCGAATGATTCTCTCAATACTCAATATTATTTGCTTCAATCCCTTTTAATATTTTGCTCTCCGATCAGTATAATGTTTTGTGCGAGGTATCCAAGTTTAAATAATAATTTTGATATTTTAGCGCACGCTCGATTATGAGTACTGCAGTTTCGTTTTTCGTCCATTCACTCGTGTCATTTTACGCTATTCATTCGAATAATAATACTAATAACAGACTCGAATGGAATTGATCGCGTAAAAAAGAGGTGGAGCAGTAAAAAAGAAAGAAAAAAAATTCATTCTCACTACAGTTTCTTAAAGTACAAAAAAAACTAACCACGAGGTGCCCTCTCTAAAACGACGATAGTTCCAATTTTGATACAGCATTCACTCGACACTCGTATTATATGTCCATTTAATATCAAACACTAATAAAATATGAATGCACAAAAAGGGAGTCTACAGGAGGGAAGGGAATACGAGGGGGATAAAAAGCATTGAGAAAGAAAAAAATTCACGGCGTGAGAGGGCGCGAGCATTTGGATCCAATTCGAGCTCACGGTATCGCATTTCCGGAAGTCTCTCGCCCTCATTTCAGAACGGCCACGAGTATAGCATTGGAGAAATAAAGAGAGAAAATGAGAGGGTAGTATATATATATATGAACTTACAGGACGAAGGAGAGCTTGGTAATGCGATCAATTTATTTATTAAAACGTCCCGAGCTTTTGTCGGGTATACGCCAATTCCCACGGGAAATAGGAGTCGGTTAAAAGTATACATGCGCGCGCGATGCACTGAAGAATTTCTATGGTATATTATACAGGGAAAAAGTATATACTAAGGGCTCGTTTCGTATCACTCCATTGAGGCTTTCTGTGTTTGTAACGTCTGCCATTAGTTTTAGTCCGTACAAAAAGTTTTACTGCTCATCTAAAAATGAAGATATTTCAATTCAACAAGCGGAGTTTCAAAGGGGACATGTTCAGCTTCATTTGGCTTTTTCTAAAAAAAATTTCGATTTTTTAAAACCCGATACGCCTTTTGAAACATGGTCGTTTTTCGGCTATTTTTTAGCCTTGAAACTTTGGTGCATGACCCATAACAATTTTTTTTAAACTGTTTTTTGCATGAAATACTTGTGAGGGGGAGTATAAACTTCAATTTCATTTCTTAACAAATTTTGTACGATTTTCTTTCGCAAACATATTTAGATTTTCGCAAAAAACGATCATATTTATAAACTGTCGCGTAACTCTAAAACTACTGGGTTTTCGTGAAATCAATAGGAAGGTAAAAAGTTGCATACAATCAATTCCGACTCAATGCAATTTTTTCAGAATTTTTTTTCGACAATTTTTGTTCGAACATTTTTCCTATCAACGAGCCATTTTTTATCTTAAGCAATCGAGTGTTTTACCTCATCTACACGGCTTTTTCGACGAAAAAGCCGTGAGAAGAGGTTTTCCGATGAAAAAGCCGTGTAGATGCGGTAAGATACCCGATTGTTAAAGATAAAAAAAATATCTCGTTGACAAGAAAAATTTTCGGAAAAAAAATTTTGAAAACAAATTCTGAAAAAATTTCATTGAATCCAGAATGATTGTATGCAACTTTTCACTCTCCCAGTGATTTCACGAAAACCCAGTAATTTTAGAGTTACGCGACATTTTATAAATATGGTCATTTTTTGCGAAAAAATTGCATATTTTTGCGAAAAAAAATCATACAAAACTTTTCAAAAAACGAAATTGTAGCTTACACTTCCCCCACAAGTTCTTCATGTAAAAAAACAGTTAAACAAAATTTTCATGGGTCATGCGCCAAAATTTCAACGCCAAAAATAAGCCGAAAAACAACCATGTTTCAAAGGGTTAAAAAAAAAATAAAAAAAAAATTTTGGAAAAAGCGAAATGAGGTTCAATATGTCCCCTTTGAAGCGCCGCTTGTTGAATTGAAATATCTTCGTTTTTAAAAGAGCAGTGAAACTTTTTGTGCGGCGCGAAATCGGGGCGAGTGCTTCCAAGCTTTTGAGCGAGAGTGTACGTACGCTTATAAGAGCAATGAAATATACACTCTGACAGGATATCCTATTCGAATGAAGTGTGATATGTAGACGGGAAATCTCGTTGATTCGTCCGTTCATCCTTCGCGTCCCCATCCCAAAAAGGGAATCGCACTTCTACAGATAAATGCTTCTACCTCTACGTTTCTCTCTGTCTGTGCTTTCTGCCGCGACGTTTTTCGATGCCGCACTACACTTTGCAAACTTTGCCCCGATGCTTTTCCCCACAGCCTCTTCGTCTTCATCGTGGTTATACTTGTTTCGCGTCGTTCGTCCTGTGAAACCGAGAAAGGACGAGAGCGAACCCCCGTCCGACGAAAGACGGTCACGAGCTGATATTCCTCTTCCCCTAGTTCCCGTTCGGGGTTCGGAGACAGCGCTTCGCCATTAGCGCAATCTAATCGTCGGGGCTCCCTTAATGACAGGTTGATGCTATATACACTCTCCTTCTTATTCTGCTTCCATGTATATCACCGACGCGGTCGTAACAATCCCCGAAGGAAAGGGAATCCAGCGAGAATGAAGCTAAAGTGGAACAAGCGCCGACATCGGTGTGTTCTCGACAAATCAAACGACGAATAAAAAAATGCGGCGAGCAAGAACGAAGTGGAAAATGAAAGGGAAGATTGTGACGAAGAAGCCAGGGAGGAAGCGAAATACAGCGATGGAGAAGATGCGACGGAAGAGCAGTGTTGCCAGGTTTGAGGAAATGCCCCCAAAATTGAAGACATTAGTGAGACCCTGAAGAAATTTTGAAGATTTGAAGAAATTGCACACAAATCTGAGGAAATTTTGAAGATTTGACGAAATTGCATACAAATCTGAGGAAATTTTGAAGATTTGAAGAAATTACATAAAAATCTGAGGAAATATTGAAGATTTGAAGAATTCACATAAACATTTGAGAAAATTCGGAAGATTTGAAGATCATCACATTTTTTTTACATGTATCTTTCCTTATCATATTATCACACTTTTTTGGGATACATTTCTGTTTCTTTGAATACAATTTTTTTGCATTGCATCTATTAATGTGCCAACGCATAATGTGTTAACAAAGAGAGTAACAAATCAGTCTCGAATATTGAGTATTGAAATAAAAACTGAAGATATTTTGAAAAAATTTGATCAGAATTTGAAGAAATTTGAGAAGTTCCAGCAATCGGATTTGAGGATTTTCATTTTGCGGACCTGGCAGCACTGAGGAAGAGGTTGAAGAACAATTGAGAAAGAAGTAGGGGAGGTTGGGGCACGACGACCTCCTTCTAAAAAATGATTAAAAATTATTTTTATCCAGATCTTAAAAAATGGTTTTCCATAAATCATAATTAAGGTTTTTGCTCGTTTGTTCAACATAAAAAAATATTTAGATAAATTAAAAATTCGTTAAATAATAAAAAAACTTCCATATATCTCGACTATTATTTTTTTTTAATCCAAAATTTTTTTTTTTTTTATTTTTTAGATAAAAGATCATTTTGTTTTCTTTTAAAAATGTTACAATGTGATTAAAAATACATTTTTTCAAATTTGTTTTTTCTTTATAATAATTTGACAAGAAATCAAACAATTTTGTTTACCAGATTTTTGAGAGAGGCCGTCTTGCCCCAGCCTCCCCTATAACGAAATGGAGGCGAAAAAAGTTGAAAAAAAAATCGCGCCTGAGAAGATGGGAAATTTGACGAATGAACCGTTAATTAAGGGATGGTGTGGATAAGATTATTAAGATAAATCGGAAACAAAGGCACAGAGGAAAAATTCTCGAAATGGAAAAATGAAAAAGACGCCGATCGCAATGGCCATTTAAGGGTGGTCACGAATCCTCGGGGCATACTTAAATTCTCATTCGTTTCTCGTCAAAACCCAAAATCAGGGAGTTTTAAGTTTTCGTTCGTAGTATCCCTTCCATCCCGAGTTCAATTAATGCTCAATGACGGGGTAAAAATTGTTGGACGAAAGGTGGACCGCTTTTGGCAAATGGACGAAACGACCCGCCGGTGGATTTTTTTACGCGAGGACAGGGTATTTATTATATTTTATTATATACGTATACGAAAACCACGAGAATGTCGGCTCGCCGATACCGCTAATTGTGAAACACTCCTTGGCTCCGTCGTTTCTCCTCGGGGATCGAAATTGGTCCTCGAGAAGGCACGGAAATTTTGTCTCGGGCCTCCGCGTCCCAAGAGACAGTCGAGGAGGAGAAAGAAGAAGAATATACGAAGAAGGATGCAGGATGAGCCGACGGTGTTTCGAAATGAACCGGCGAATACCAGAAGAGGTCGGTATCGGTACAATTCTACCAGCAAGGAATATATATGAGATATTCCGGGCCAAATCGGTCACGGTTCAATCCTGAACCCCTCAAAATCTATATCTAGGGGAGCGTGGGGCTAGTTGTAACAGTTTTTAGAAAAAGGCCTGTAACACCTAAAATATGTATGCTTTTAAGATTGTAAGTAAGAGGGTTTGTAAAGAATATATCTGAGCACTAATTCCAATTGAAAAATAATTTTTAATCTTTACCTATCTTTTACACCAGAGGTTTTTTGAAAAAATGGGAGCTGTTACAACTAACCCAATGTCTGGGACTAGTTGTAACAGGCTCGGGGCAAGTTGTAACAATAAAAAGACCGGCAACATTTATAAGAAAGAACCCGTTTTTATTGCCTCACAGTCTTGTATTATTCATCGTGGTTCATTCTTGTGATGATTATAATATTTGGTAGTCTCTCATGCTAAAAAAAAAATACAATACAATAACTTAGCATATTTTTCTGGGCAATATTAGAGTAAAGAAGAGTAAAAGAATGCACAAAAAGCCATAAATAATTTGTAATACTATCCCGAGTCGAAATTTTTGACCTCCCTTCAACATCGAGGCTTCGTCACAAGATTAGGGGAGTATCGGGCATCGAAGCGAGGGTACAGCGTATAGAAGAGGGATATGTCAGGGCCTCGGTAAAGCCTCAAAAAGTCTCGAAAGTAGACTTTTTCCCCAAAGGAGGCCCATGAGGGTACGAATAGAACCTCCGAAACCTCGCTTGGGCCTATTTTAGCCCTGCCGCACGGCCTCCGGAACCTCGCTCGGGCCTCTTCCAGCTCTCCCTCAAAACCTCCTAGGCCTCCTTTAGGCCTATTCCAGCTCTCACCCAAAACCTCCTGGGCCTCCTTTAGGCCTATTGCAGCTCTCTCGCAAATCCTCCTGGCCCTCCTTTCGGCCTGCTGCGAATGTACCGTAGACCCTCCAGGGCCTCAGACCCTCTGACCAATGGTACACGGAGTAGGGATAAGTAACGGGAATATATATATGAATGTTTCACATATGTAGGGATAGTATCATTTATTTATGTTACATCCACGTTCAACATTATTACAAATTAAACTTACTGAAAATGGACAGAAAGAAAACCAATTTTTTTTTTCGTATCAACTATAATTAATGCGATAAGGCTTACTAGGAATTGCAATTTATAATATCTCTTAAATATATATTTGAACGTAACAACATATTAATTTTTTTTTTAATATATTTTTTCTTTTCTACCTCGTCAGGTGTACTACTTGCCCCCTCTTCTCGCACTAGTGTCGAACGGTTGTTGAACGGGGAAGTATGCATCAGAAGATTGCACGTCTTCCCATACCCGACGATCCTTTGAAGTTTCCTCTGCAAGTACCATCCACGCAGCAATACAAGCCACTTTTTCGGCTTTTTGCACACCTTCCATCTTTTTTTTCATTGATGATTGCAGTGGTGAAAATTTTCGCTTGCGGACCCGCTATCTCGCCCGTAGTCGCATTGGCGGGAGATATTTTTCACAGCTCGTCACGATTATCTGAAATATATAATCCACCACGTGTTCACAAGGGTTCAGTTTGCTAGGTTTACTTAAGTTGACTACCGGCGTTTCGACTTTTTTCTTACCAATTATTCAACAATGACGTAGTAGCAGGAACGCTTGTTCGTCTACGAGTCCACCCACGTGATTCTCGTTCGATCACAGACAACGCAATGATTTTTCGGAATTTGAATAAGTTCCAAAGCGTCATACAAGTTTTCGAGTCTCGACCACCTTTTTTCTTTGGATCTTTTTCTGGGTTTTGATAAACCACAAGGGCGCACAAGTCTCTTCACTTTCGTGCTCGAATTGTTTTTTCTAATTATCAACGATTGATTATCCTCAACTATAAAATATCCAATTGAACATGAAAAAATATGAAAAACTATACGTGCGCTCGAGACAAGAGACTACACGAGACTGGTGCCGGGATGGCGGGAAGTCGTAACGTGCTCAAGCAAGCAGAGACGCGCACTCACACAGAAAGAAAAGGGCACAGGGACATACACAGACACAGAATTCGCACGCTAGTGAACGACGCACAACATCACTTTGTCGCCTTTGCGGCAATGCCACAAAAACACTACGAGCATCAACACACAATGGGTTACCGATGAGGCCTCTGAGGCTGAACCGAGGGTTTTGGACCAAAAAACGATGGAGACAACGACTTGGAATCGAAAGGAGGTTACGGAGGCCTGTATCACTGATACGTTAGATCGAAAAGAGGCCTAGGAGGCCTGCCCGAGGTTGAGTGGAATCGAACGGAGGCCTCTCGGAGGCACCGGATTCGACAAATGGGGTTCCGTAGGTCCAACGGAGGCCGGCGGCTTGTACATTACAAAGGAAATGAGACCTACGGGCATTCAAGGGAGGCTAAAAATTTCGACTCGGGATGTAATCACTATACTACAAGTTGTAATAATATTATTTACACGGGCATGGGGCAAGTTCTAACATGTTACAACTTGCCCCATGGGCTCATTATGGCTACTTAATGAAATATCTCAAAAACTACAAACTTTAGAATAATTTAAAAAAAAAGCAAATGAAAGCCAGTTAAATTTACGATGTAACCAGGAAAAAAAACAATTAATTTAATTTTAATAGTCAAAATCAAAATTTTCGTAAGTATCTTTTTTACAAAACCTGGCCGAAATAGAGTTCGTGTGCATATCCTCTTATTTTGATGTCTCGCGGGGTATTAGCGGGGTTTACGTTATGCTGCGAGTTATAAGAAGCACATTTAGAAAAAAAGTTAAACCAAAATGTTTCAAATTCCCGGTCAAAATTGAGTGCTACAACTTACCCTTGTTACAACTAGCCCCACGCTACCCTATAATCGAAGCAACGTGATTTAACGTTGGCAAATTTATATACAAACCTGAGCATAAGTTGACACATTTTTTCAAAATGTTCAAAAAATTTGATCTCGGACCACTTTTTAAATATTTGTACAAATTTTTCTATTTGACGCCTTTTTTCTTTCAGATGTATTCGTTAGGGCTGGAATTCTGTATATGAAAAAATCAATAACAAAATTTTGGCTCGTAAAAAAAATCGTAAAAACAACTATTGACTCTTCGTCTCTCTTTTTCCACCTTACAGAACCTAAAGTTTTACTGAAATTTCCGTAGAAAATGTGGGAAAAGCGTGCAAGCAGTATGTATAACTTTGAGGTACCGCGCTGTGAAGAACAGCAGAGATCGTCATGCCGTGACAATTACTACACTCGAGAAAGCACTTTGGAAAATCTTTCGATTCTATCTTCCTCTCTGTCCATACCACAGCTTTCCAATAAAAGAAAATTGCATAAAGCAGAAGGGAAATGTATTTTACGACGTTGCCCTTTTTGTCCTGCATATTCGTGCGAGAGAGAAAATCGTTTCGTCGGGAAATGCGTCCCTCGAAATTTCTCCTCCACCTCCGACGAATGCCGCAGTAATGTCTATACTGTCTCAAGAGTGCACTCAAAGGCATTTTATCTCATCTGTCCTCCACGCTAGACAGTTTTTTTCCTTCTCGTTCTATTAAAATGTCCCGTGCAGATTTTTTCGAGCCATTTTTCTCAGTTGGCATCTCTCTTTCTCCGTCCCGCAAGTACTTTTCACGTTCATCGCCTCTATTGATCCTCGTCGTTCGTTGAACTCGCAATGTTATTTGTCACTTTCGAGCCCACGGATAAAAAACTGCGAGTTTTAAAACTTTGCTACAAAATTCCAAATATTATATCGAATGGATTTTAATGGACAAGAGTATTAAGGGAAAAATACACGGGATTCCCATTAATTTTGTAAGCGTCTGTTACGTTTACATTAACCAACAAATGGAATTGAAGTTCCGAACGTTCAGATAAACAATATCACGACTAATTGATTTTTTTACAAAACAATTTTTTGACTTTGTTTAAAACTTTGGAAATAATTTTCGAAATGAGCTACCGCCTAAAAATTTCCGGACAAAACTTCAAAAAAGGTCTGGAATGTTTTTGCATGCCATTTCGCCGGAAGTCAATGTAAACTAATTTAACAAACGGCATTTTAAGGAAAAAAAAATTCGGCTTCATTTCCTGTTTTTAAAATCATTTTTACAATTTTTTTTTTTAAACTTGGGATCTATTTTGAAAATAACTGTTTTTCGCCTTTTTTCCCCCCTCTTTAAGTGCACCCATCTTCTAGAGGAAACTTTTTTATACATTTTTACGACTAGATTCATAAAGGAAAAAGTTTGAGCTTCAATTGCCTTTTTAAAAAACTTTGAGCGATTTTTTTTCCAACGTTAGTCCGTTTTTTGTTAAAAAAGAGGAAATTTGCAAAATCCCGTATAACACGAAAAAAAAGAAGATTCATGAAAAACTTTAGGAAAGCAAAAAGTTGCGTTTGTTTTTGTTGAGTTCAGAGGAATTTTTTCAGATTTTCTTTTCCAAATTTTTTTTTCTCATCTTGAGGCTGAGCAAGAAACGTGAGAAAAAATATGAAAAAAATGTCCAATGTATGGAAAACGGTAAAATAAAGTATTTTCTCCTCTGGAAATTTTATCACTAATCACATAACCTTGAAAATAAGAAGATAAAAAATTTAGAAACAAAATCCGAAAAAATTCCTCTGAACTCAACAAAAACAGACGCAACTTTTTGCTTCCTTGAAGTTTTTCATGAATCCTCTTTGTTTTCGTTTCAAGCGGGATTTTTCAAATATCCACTTTTTTCACAAAAAAACAAAATAACTTTGGAAAAAAAATTGCTCAAAGTTGGAGAAAAAAGGAAAACGAAGCTCAAACTTTCCCCTTTATGAATTGAATCGTAAAAATGTATTTAAAAAATTCTTTTAGAAGATAAGTGTACCTGAAGAGAGGAGAAAAAAAGGCGAAAAACAGTTGTTTTCAAAATAGAGTCCAAATCTGAAAACAAATTGTAAAAATAATTTTAAAAAACAAGAAACGAAACCGAATACTTCCCGTTTAAAATGCCGTTTGTTAAATTAGTTTACGTTGACTCCCGACGAAATGGCATAAAAAAACGTTCCAGACCGTTTTTGACGTTTTGTCCGGAAACTTTTCGCCGGTAGTGTATATTTGAACTTTTTTAATTATTATGCAAGCTCTTTTAATTTTTCGTTAAATAAATACTTTTTGTATTTTTTGAGTTCAACTGAACGTTCGAAACTTCAAGTGCATACCAAAAATACACCTGCCTATTCCCTTATTTTCCCGTGCACGTCGAATTAGGCTCGCAGCACGCTTTTTCCTATAATGCGATTCAGCTTAAAACCCTTTTGAGAATTCCATGTGGAGACTCGCGCTATTACGTACCGCACATAATGGAAAGAGAGATTATAAAAATTCTCTTGAAATTCATTTCACTTTCGTGGCAGCACAAAGTTGTTTGGGAACGGAGTATCAGAAATTGGATTCGCGAGTGTGTGCGTCAAGGTAAGGATATGAAATTGAGAAGGAGTGTTAGAGGCTAGACATTTTCGTCGAGAGATTCAGGTATGCGCATAACGTGGCGTCAACACAAACAGCGTTCGAACCCACCCAAACACACACAGACACACGCGTGCAAAAATGTATCAGAGAAAAGGACTAGCCGCGACACGGATACGGATGCAATTTGTTGCACGATTCTTCCCGGAATATAACGTGGGACCAGAGCTCTGTGATTATCTCTCGAAAAGGGCCCTCGGAAGCGGAACGCGCGCGCTCATGGCATCGGAGTGCCGGGCTTTGCGGGGGAGGCAAAAGAGAAACACACAGCGAAAAGTAAAGAACAAAAAAAAAGAAATCTGAAAAGTGAGAGAGAAGATGAGAGTGAGACACCGTGAGTATAAACGCGCGATGGAGGTCTCGTTTGTGAATTATAAACGGCAAACCACACGCCGGAATGAGAAGCAGTGAGGGGAGAGAAAAAAGGATCGGATAGAAGAAGAAGGATATGGAGACGAAAAAAGAAACCAGCGGTTTGAAAAGGGAAAAAGGTTGCGGAATGAATAAAAAGTGATGGAAACATGGAAGAAGAAGAAGAAGAAGAAGAAGAAGAGGAAGAAAAAAAGCATCACCGGGGAAAGGTAGAGCGAGCTCTTAAACATAGTCGAGGAGCATAATTCTCCTCTAGGCGAGACCGCGCGTCGCGGGGATGCAATCTGTTGGAGATTGTGGGGAAGCCAAAATTGCTAGGTAACGCGACGAAGCTCTCGCAGGACACACAACTGTATACGTCGCACAATGTTTAATCTGTGTGAGGGCTTGCTTGAGATCGAACGTGCGCGAAAAAATTCAGCTTGTGTGTGTTTGTGTCCGCGAGAGAGAGAGAGAGAGTGAGAGAGAGAGAGAGAGAGAGAGAGAGAGAGAGAGAGAGAGAGAGAGAGAGAGAGAGAGAGAGAGTAGAACCGCAGCTTTCAGAAAACCAACGTACCATTAAATATCATGGAGCTCAACTGCGTCCCGTTACCGTTTTGCCCCGCCTCAAAGTTGCCAATCTGGCTGAATCATCTTGCCCTTTATGCATGAAATAGTATCCGCAGATATCATGAGGCACGGACACGCATCGCGAATTATCGAGTTATCGACAGATACACTGAAGAAAAAAAAAGGATAGTAGCAGCAACTATTCTTTGGATAGCTGTCGGTAAGGCTGCATGAAATACACCCAGAAAAAAGATCTAGTCGTAGGTACTATAATCGTTTAATTGATTATTTTTTTAGTTATTTTAAAGAAAATTTTCTACCCATCCAATTTTGAGCGATATTTACTTCCACTATATTCATTTATTTGAATTTCCTGTCATTGAGAAACAGGCGTTGAAGAAAAATTCTATTCGTTGATACTAAATACCTATTCACCCGTAATCTCATCCGATCATATCTGCAGATTTGTCAGTACCCCAAAAATCCGTCAGGTGGCTACCTCTCGCACAAGTGAACCTGCCTCTCGACGCCTATATCCTTTCCAAGCTCTTCTATGTTTGATATCCTTATTTTTCAGTACGGATATTTAATACATTGACATTACGGCAAAACGCAAGATGGTCGAATCCCCGAAAAGGATTCCCATAAAGAAGGGTCTTTTTTCTTTTCCCTTCTGTTAAAGAAAATACGAAGCTTTACAAAATTGTAGACTTCATATGTGTAGCTATACATTCAAAGATTGAAATGTTTAGAAATATATATTGTGTAAATATTTAAAAAAAAAAATTATTTCATTTCAATACATTTTTGTTCAGTTTGAAATAATGTTTATCAATATTAAATAAACATTTATTAGATCGCAATACATTTTCCTAGTAGGTCATTCAAAACAAAAATTTCGTTGGCCTGAATAGAGTTGTATTAGGCCGGCCTATAACTAAAAAAATTTATTTGGCGTGACTAGGATTTAGTCAAATGTACTAGATCTTTTTTCTAGGTGTAGCCTTGGTAAGCGTCAAGATTGGCGCAGTAGAGAACGCCAGCTAACTGATAGATGGTTATCATGCCAATCCAAGATGGGGAGAGGCACTATCATCTGGCATGGGGAGACTCACCGGAATATGCTGACTGCAACTATCCTTTTTTTTAAGTGTACTCGACCCGATGCTGGGAAAAAAGAAATATCGAGCGAAGGACATGCATAACTATTTTAAAAGCACCAATACTATACAATGCCGAAAATATAGAGATATAAACGGAAATATATATGTTCATAAAAGTCAGATTTAGTTCTTTCTTCAATGCGAGATGTGCGTTTCACGGAACTCGTGAATGTTCCCGTAGATATTATAATACACATTTTTTCTTGACCTCCTGGCAAGTTTTATGAGGTGAGCGCGAAGAAGGGTCTCTTTGAGACTCTGCAATATTGTGATACACACACGCACACACGCGTGTCTGAGCGTGGGTGTTTGTGTGTTATAAATATAAAAAAGGGGGCTGACTAGAATGCGTCATCGGCAAACATGACGATGCGTATATCATAATTCTTCTAGGTATATAAAGTCGTATTACCATTTCAATAGTTGAAAGCTTTCTCGACCGTGCGAGGGTAGAGCTTGGAAAATTGAAAAATTTTGGAAAAATACCTTCCCTTCTTTTTCGTTGCTGGCATAATTGAGATTGTCTTGACAAATTTTGTTGTAAAAAGTCGTCAGAAATTCGGTGCTCGATTTTTAAGAAATCTTGTTATTTAAAACATAACAATCCTGCACACCGAAATAAATATATATTATGTTAAGGAAAGTGATAGCGGTATTTATTTATGATATTTGCAACACTTTCGCATGATTATACGAAGAATAATTTACCAGTTTTTGCATTATGAAGAGCCGACCAAACTTTTCAAACTGTTAAAGATATCGTATAAAATCATTGTTCCCTCATTCAACTATAATAAATAGAAATTTTGTTTTTTCGGTTCGTGAACCATTTTTTACCGTACTTGGACTGTGAAATTTGGATTACTTATATTTTTAATAACATATAATTTTCTCTTTTTATTTTTATTAAACTCCTCAAATTCCTTAAAATTTACGTTACGTGTGTATATCGCGAATTGATTGTACCCCAAAAACGAGATATTTCACGTATGTTTTGGAACATTGGCAAAATATATGTAGACGACAAATATATTCCAAATATATTTTGTACTTGAAGTTCCGAACGTTCAGTTAAACGAAAATCATAAAAGGTAGTATTTATTTAACGAATAATTAGAAAATCTTGCGAATAATTGGTAAATAATGATTTTTTAAACTCAAAAATATTCCAAGAATTATTTCCAAAGTGTTAACAAAGTCCCAAAATTGTGCTGGAAAAGAATAAATTTGTCGATTTTTCGTTCATCGTTCGTTCAAGTCCAAGATATATTTGAAATACATTTCCCACACAGAAAGTCAAACGTCAATGATGTTGAAGTTCGCATACTTCGAATGCAAATAGTTCAATTTTCAATAAAATACCTTTCTCCTAAAAAGTTTTCGAAGTGAAAAATCGTTGAAATATTTTTCATGATCTTTATTAAAGATTTGGGATGTTTAATGCATAAGCAAAGCGTAATCATCTGGTAAGTAAATCCTGAACTCATTTTCGTTTACGTCAGACCGTTGCAAACCGCTCAAAAGTTTGGAAACAATTATTCATTGTTCATCATTGCTTAATAAATTGATTAAACAATTTTTTAATGACTTTTGGGCAATATTGTTATTGATAATTGTTGTTTATGGCATGCCAAATTTTCAGATTTTTATTGTATCACGAAGTGCAGCATTTTCCATCAGATACAATTTTTCGACGTCATCATCAGAGTTTCGAGCAAAAATAGTTTAAAAAAAAAAAATTGACCGAAAAATTCTAAAATAATTTCAAGCGATTCCGTGTATGCGTACGCTACTTTTTTCATACTTGACATTTTCTCTTAAACTCTAGAGTTTTTGAGTTACGTTGCATATCTCCAAATTTGTCTTTTTTAGCCAAAAGTGAAATAACTTTGCGAGAAAAAATCGTGCGAAAATTTTTTAAAAAACAAAAACGGAGCGTCTGCTAACCCTTTCAAATTTACCGTAGATAAAAAAGACAAAAAAAATGTCCTCAAGTTATGCGCCCAATTCGCGATGGTCGAAAGAAGGCTGAAAAAGGGTCACGTAGAAAAATGTGTATCGAATCGAAAAAAAATCATAAAAAATATTTAAAAAAAGCAAAATAAAGCTGAATTCCTTCCCGTCAAAGAGCTTTTTTAAAAATTCGATCATCTTTTTTTTTGACGGCGTTTTGCAACTTCTAGTGCGGAAAGAAATTGACTGGTGTTTCCAAACTTTTGAGCGGGAGTGTACATTGGATACGCGATAAAATGACTCATTTTTTTTTACCAAATCATCGTTTGAAACGTTCCCTACGTTACCTCCACCTACTCCGTGCGAGGATACTAAACTTGGAGGCTAAAAGTTCGGTATACTATTATAGTAACCCACGTACGATATAAAACCAAATATACCTACTACCCGAGTCCATTTATACATCGGTATACCAGTTTATCGAAACCGGTAGATATTATATACACACGAACATTCGTTTACGACTCTCGAACTCTTGTTCTACTCGAATTTGGACTCATCCGCTCGTAACTCTCATAACCGCGTGATCCTTATTATATGCTCCCGGTGCGCGGCGCGTTCGATCTTTTAACGCGCATTCGTACGGGGGCGAGACATGTGTGTGTGTGCATCTTAGCTTGTGAGTATTCTCGGAGCAAGAGGTGATTCGATCGAATTTACGATTGAACTGTGCTGCGTGTATAATCGTGCGCCACGCACAGAGCCACGAACGGATAACCGCATGGGGTTACCAAAGATTTGTCGTACAAAACTTATCGATTCCATTAGTCCGACCATTAGCGATGTATTCTCTCGCGCTATCCGTTGTCTCTCGGTCTCTCAGTGACCTTCGAGGACTGCAGGTAGACGAAAAGAGTCCGGATAACAACGGAACGATCCGACGGTGGATATCTACAAAAATGTTCAACATACCGCTGTCATGTAACCCGTCGAATTTCGGGGAAACTGGCGAGGATGAGTTCGCTTTTGGCGGTGAAATTTTTTTCAGATTGTGGCATTGAAGAGTCGCGTCTTCTTTCAATAGAATTTCCATCAATGTCCGTATTCGAAGACGATTTTTGAGAAATGAAAATGTTTCTTTCAGGACGACAGAAACCCTGGAACGAACGATCAGAATGAGTTGCTCTTGAGGCGTCTCGAATTTTTTCAATTTTTTTTTAGACGTGAAGTTTGAGGCGAGAGGAAGGAATATACACTAACGGCGAAAAGTTGCCGGACAAAACTTCAAAAAAGGTCTCGAACGTTTTGTAATGCCATTTCGCCGGAAATCAACGTAAACCAATTGAACAAATTGATTTTACAATTTATTTTGCGATTTGGACTCTATTTTGAAAACAACTGTTTTTCGCCTTTTTTAAATCCATTTTTATGATTGGATTCATAAAAGGGGAAAGTTTGAGCTTCAATTTCCTTTTTTAAGGATGTTGAGTCCCAAATCGCAAATGGTGAGAAAATTGTGGAAATTTGGTATGTTTTTGGATGAATTATTTAAGAGGTCGTGTAAAAATTTCACGACGATTAGGAAGCTCGTTATCGAACGATTAACATTAACAAATTAAATTAAATTAAATGTAATCTTATGGAAACTGATATAACGTTGCGATACATTTTTTTTTGACCTCGCAATTTTTTAATATCTACACTATATTGAAAGCAACGCAAACAAAACGAAGCTTATTGATAAATATTTTTTTAAATTTGTTTAAAGAATGGTTCTTAACAAAATGTTAATATTTTAATAACGAGCTTCCTAATCGTCATGAAATTTTTACACGACCTCTTACATACTTTATACAAAAACATATCAAATTTTCAGAATTTTCTCATCATTTTTCATTTTAATCCTCAAGGAGGTTGAAGTAATGATGATAGAATCCTGAAAATTCAATATGATTTTACATGAAGTATTCAGGATGTCGTGTAAAAATTTTACGACGATGAAGAAGCTATCTATTGAACAATTAACATTGAAAGATTTCATAGGGACCCAACATCCTTAAAAAACTTTGAGCAATTTTTCTTTCCAAAGTTATTTTGTTTTTTGTAAAAAAAAAAAGGAAATTTAAAAAATCCCGTAAAACACGAAAACAAAAAGGATTCATGAAAAACTTCCAGATTGCAAAAAGTTGCGACTGTTTTCGTTGAGTTCAAGGGAATTTTTTCAGTTTTTATTTTCAAAATTTTTTTTTCTCATGTCGAGGCTGGAAAAAAAAATTTAGGAAAAAAATTTGAAAAAAAATGACAATGTGTTCAAAATGGTAAAATAAAGTATTTTTCCCTCATGAAATTTTATCAATAATCCCATAGTTCTCGAATTATGGTCTGAGCTCCGACCCAGAAAATAATAAAAAACAAATTTTAGAAAAAAAATCTGAAAAAATTTCTGTGAACTCAACGAAAACAGACGCAACTTTTGGCTATCTTCAAGTTTTTCATGAATTCTCTTTGTTCTTGTGTTATACAGGATTTTTCAAATTTCCTCTTTTTTCACAAAAAACAGAATAACTATGGACAAAAAAATCGCGCGAAATTAAAAAAAAATAGAAATTGAAGGTCAAACTTTCCCCTTCATGAATGCAATCGCAAAAATGTATTTAAAAAAATTCTTCTAGAAGATGAGTGCAACTGAAGAGAGGGAGAAAAACGCGAAAAACAGTTGTTTCCAAAATAGAGTCCAAATCGAAAAACAAATTTTTAAAATAATTAAAAATACAGGAAATTAAGCCAAGTTCTTCCCCTTTAAAACACCGTTTGTTAAAATAGTTTACGTTGACTTCCGACGAAATGGCATAAAAAAACATTCCAGACCTTTTTTGGAAGTTTTGTCTAGAAACTTTTCGCCGGTAGTGTATATATATTTTTTTTTATTGGTATTTTTATATCATGCTTTTATGTACCGAACTGCTATGTACAATACTCTTCTATGTACCTGGGCAATCTGGACACGTTGTTGACCATTGACTTTGGGACGAAGTGAAGTCATTTGTTTTAGGACTGCTCGATGGAGAGAAAAAGATACGGAGAAAGAGCGTCTCGTCAAGAATGAGGGAGATCTTGGATCCGGGATAGTGGGAAAGGTTCGAGAATGCCGAAGTCTCGAGAGACCCAATACAAGGGGATCGTTGATGCGAGACTTCTAGCTTGGGTATAATGTACAGATATACAGTCATTGGTTTTTGTTTTCTCGATACAGAAAGCCAATCATCGCTCATTGGCATCACCACGTGTTTGTTTTTTTTTTTCTCTATCGAATGTTTTTCACACAAGAATTACCCCGTAAGAGTGGCTAACAAATTTTTCATTTCTTTTCTTCCTCTCCTATCCCACGGGACCGCCGGAGACGCTTCACGAACCGAAATATGTCGAGACAGCCAACATTTGTCTCGCGCGAGAAAAACTCGCCCCACGCACAAGAATCAACACGGTCTTTTTTACTTTTACAATGCAAGGGAGAGCATTGGAAAGATACAGAATTATTGATGATCCGAAAAAAATTAAGACTCGGATTATCGTGAAAACACGTGTTTCCATGTTCATTAGGGTGTCCCAAAATATATATCCTCTTCCTCAGGAATCAAATTTGTATAAATCTAAAGTGAAGACCCTAGATATTTTTATTTAAAAAATGAAGAAAATATATATATCGAGCTCGCTCAAAGAATATGCGATGAATTACATTTTTCGAATAATAATTCCAACGCCACTAAAAAATTTCAATCACCTCATTCGACCTCTAAATATTTATTCTTCCCAATACAAATTTCAGGATCTCCTTATAAGGCCCATAGAATGAAATATTTTTATCCCTCGCACGTAACCAGACTTTACGAACATCGGAAGAATTAAAAGTGCCTATTGAAACGTTTTACGTTTTTTTCTCTTCACTTTACCTCTAGTTTCTTCGTTTCTTTCCAAATCTCCACCCTCGTAAAACATTCTCGAGTTTCACGAGGACCATCGGACCCAACGAGACTGCGAGAAACAACTAAACAAGAGTGAGCGCGAGGACAAAAATCGAGAGACGGAAAAAGAGACCCCACGTCGTAACCGAATACGACCGACGTTGATTTTCCTCTCGAAAATTAATGGACTCCCCGCGTCGAGGGGTAAGAATATTTTCCACGGGCGTGCGCGACCCTTTGCCTCTTTTTTTCCACTCTCGTTCTTTTCTTTCTCAATTTTTTACAGACGACGTATGGAAGGGATCGAAAAAAGATTCCGTACGCTCCCCTCCCGTTTTTTAACCACTAATATTGGTCGAATATCTCGAAGATGTCTCGGATATGTTCATGGGAGCTTATCGCGTCTCGACGAAGTTATCCAGCCGTTGAATCGCTTCGCACATACGCGTCAGGATTCTTCCTCGTTTTTTTTTTATTCTCCAGCCTTTCCATCTCGCGCTCTCCCTCTCTCATTCGCTCTCTGTCGAGGATACAATCATTATTCTTCTTTTATTTTAGAGTCGACTCACGAACGAGAACCACTTTCTCATCGGTATTCGAATCTCGGTATTTTTACTCAATTAATTCAGGCGCGCATATACATATTGAGGTGGAGAGGTTGTACGTTGTATCGAAGTTGCGACAGTCCGTTCGAGATTCTGATCGTAAAATCCATAATTTATTAATGTTCATGAATCGCTCCCACGATTGAGCTTGGAAATGTATCGATGGTTATTGTTTTTTTTTTCTCACTCCGTTGATCATCAACTAAATTCCAATTGATTATATGATTCAGCAGAAGCCTGTGTGCCTTTCACTGTAAATCTATCTGTATATAGATATGTATAGATTAGGCTGCCTCAAAAAAAAAACCTTTATTTTGTTTTCCACTCTCCTACTTCATGAAAGCATGGTTTATAACATAATATTGAATCTGGGGAATGGAAATCGCCGTGCGATTTTTTTAAGCGGTGACGCATTGAGTTTCTGTATTAGTCATTTGATTAATACGTAAGAAATTCAATTTCACATGTTCGAAAAATGGGTACCTAGAATAAACGCCTAGTTTCCTCGACTGGGCCACAGTTAAATGTTTAATAATATCTGTAGAATACACTAAATTTATTCAATTTAACCGAACGCAACGTGCCTGTCTATCGGGAAAACAAAATTATCAAAGATTGTAATAGAAACGTTTTCTACGACGTTGCAAATTTTCTACGACGCGCCGATTCGAGGAAAACATATAAGTTGTCAAACGCTATCATACAGAGCACCGTCAGTTGTACAGAAAAATTGTTCTCTCCCTCCAACCGTAAGAATTGGATTTCTTACCTGTTAATCAAATGGCCTAGACAAAAACTCAATGCGTCACCGCTTAAAAAAATCGCACGGCAATTTCCTTTCACGAGATTCAATATTATGTTATAAACTAAGGTTTCATGAAGTGGGAGATGAAAAAAAAATAAGAATTTATTTGAGGCAGTCTCTAGTATAGAGGTAGAGATAAAGATAAAACGATTCGTTCACACGATTCGTAATTGTATACATGGCGTAGCGTTGAATATAATTTTTATAAATAAATATATATCCTCCATCGTCTTTCGATCGCGTTCTTTCCTTTTTTTGTTCCATTTTTTCGAACGTCTCGGTTCAAAGATAATGACCCCACCGCCCTAAGGCACGGTCCCATAAACGAAGAGAGATCTTTCTCTGCGCTTGCAGAATTTTTGGCCACCGCATTAGCCTAGAGCCATTATGCCACAGTTTAAAATTCCTCACCGAACGCTAATTTTTTTTTGCCCTATGATCTCACGCACGTGAATCCCTGGCGAACCCTTTATTAAAGATCGTTTATTACCGCCATTAACGAGGTTGAGAAAAAGTTTATTATTCCTGATGATCCGCACTAATGACGCGAGGTTCCCCACGTTTTTTTTTTTAATTTTCTGTACGAATTGTTAGGACCGAAAATTTCGTGCAAAACTTTGTGGCAATTTTTGTTTTATCAGAGAAGGATAACTCAAGGAAAAGAAGAATGAGAGAGCCAAATTTTCATCCTTCTGATATCAGAGCCTCAGAGCTGGGAAATAAAAATTCAGAACAGTTTCATCAAGACCCAAAAATCTATGGCTAAGGAAAGAGGCACACTATTCGGAAGATTGAAAAAAAAAACTATTTCACTGATTTGCCGAGAAGCAATCGCCGTTTGGGATTAACCGTTATCGGCATTCGAAAGGAACGAGCGAGAGCAAACAATTGACTCTTAAAAGGCGCTGGGAGGAGAATAGGAGAAAAAGATGTCTGCCGAGTGGTAGACACTTGATTTAGAGGCTGAGAGAAGAGAGAAGAAAAGTTCTCGAGGATCGTTTTGCGCTCCAGCGTCGTTTCCATTGCGAAGCTAAACGACCGACAAGGTTTTCCTCTTAGGTGAAGTATAAGCATCGAAGAACGGCAACGATATCGAGCCAAAGTCGCTCGAAGATGATAAAAAATTGACGGAAAATCTTTTTCAACGGAATGCATTGTGATACCGCACCTTTGCTTGGGAAACAGGTGAATAAAAATTGGTAAAAATGAGTTTCCACCAAAATAATGAAAACTTTTTCCAACAAATGATCACCGTGAGAAAAACCTATTATTTCGTCATAAAATCATTTTACAGATTTTTTTGTTAAATCGTTCTCGAAACACAATGAAACTCCGGCTAATGTGATCTCGAAACCGGAAGTACTTAAAAGAGCATTTTTTTCCTCGACCGCACTGGCTCATGTCAACGCGCTCAGAAAAATCTGAGCACAGGCTCTGAGGATCCTGCTTAGATAATTATTCGCTGGAACCTCCTATAAGAATTTTATTTCCAACAAACAGGAAATCTTCGACCACTCGACACATGTCCATCTGGTCGTATAATGATGGATGAGGGGGAATATATCGTATCGTCGAATAGTTTTTTCTTTTTTTTCGTATAGTTTCGCGAGACGGCAACTACGTGCCGGTGCATGTCATTAGGATCGTGTTGGAAGTCGAAATGTGTCGTGAGAGCTCGGAGAGTTTGAGCAGACGCGCGCGCTCGACTGCTGTGGGCCAGAGGGTATGGCGATATATATGGGGTATTCCATACAAAGTCGATCTGAGTGTGACCCTCGACCTCGCTGATTTCCTTCACGATTTTTTATATGATTCTTCCAACTCAACATAGCATTCAGAATTTTTTCAGATTTTTAAAACCAAATTTGAGTACGTTATGATTTTTTGAACATTATTTTCGAAAATCTCGAGGGCCGTGATTTAAAAATCTTGCAAAAAAATCTCAAAAACCGAGTGTCAAAAATTAAAATTTTTGACCCAAAATTCATGATGTCCAGGATTTTCCTTCCACCGTGATTTTTGGTTTTTGTGAAGAAAGCGTAAAAAAAATAGATGCAGCAATTGATCTACCGTGAAAAGAGGTTTTAATATTTTAATCGTTAACCAACAATTTCCAAAAATAGTTGGTTAATTTCTGCATTTTTTTTTTACGTTTTCTTCATAAAAACCTAAAATCGAGGTGAAAGCGAAAGCCTGGACATCATGAATTTAGAGTCAAAATTTTTTATTTTTGACACCGGATTTGTGAGAATTTTTTCAGTTCTTTAAATTACGGCCCTCGAAGTTTTCGAAAAAAATGTTCAAAAAATCATAACGTACGTAAATTTGGGTTTAAAAATGTGAAACAAATTCTGAATGCTATTTTCAGTTGGAAGAATCATATGAAAAATTGTAAACGAAATCAGCGAGGTCGAGGGTCGAACTCAGGTCGACTTGGTATGGAATGCCTCATATATATTCGGAGGGCGCCTCTGGAAATGAGCACGCGGAGTCGATATTGGGTCCTTGTAAGACTTCTGTGTGCCAGTCGACACGTGGCTAAGAGGAATATTTCTTTCACCGGGACGAAGGACTGGACGACACGTGTTTGAAGGAAACATACGCTTCACTGCCCTAACAGAGAGTTCAAACGCTGTGAGACACGGTGAGAGATCAAGAGAGAGAGAGAGAGAGAGAGAGAGAGAGAGAGAGAGAGAGAGAGAGAGAGAGAGAGAGAGAGAGTAGAGGCCATTTATGTGAAACCACAAATTTCCTTGAACACAAATTTTATTCCGAAAGAACTAGCATTCCTGGTAAATGACTGTCTCACTAACGCAAATACAAAAGTCATGATTGTACCAGATGAAAATATCTAAAAACTTTTGACATGAAAAACATTCGGTGAACATAAAAATCATTTGTACATAAAGAGAAGTAATCGAATATTCACTCCCGATATTTGAACATTTAGTTGTCGTTTTTTTCGAGATATTGACGGAAATAACCGACCAAGAACGAGTTGGGCCCGCGCAATTAGAGTTTTATACCGATATACTACAAAATACCTATTTTTATTTAAAATATTTTGTTTTCCAGCAATTATGGCAGTGTCAAAAAAACCGGCGGTTTTAAGGTAATCGATGACTCAATATCAACTAATCCGATTGATATATAAATTGAAACTTTAGAAATCTGAGAGATCAGGGATGGGTCACTTCTAGCAATCTTTAGACTGTGTCATTAAGGGGGAATATACACCTGGAAACGGAAAAAAATGGTAATTTTCGAGAATTTTTTTCGGGGAAAATATTGGAATGATCAAAACGGGGTATTTCCTAGTTAAAAATATACACTTTCAAGAATGTTTTCAATTTTTGAAGGTGCATATTTTTTACCAGGAAAAACCCCGTTCTAATCATTCCAACAATTTCCCCGGAAAACATTCTCGAAAATTAATTTTTTCCGTTTCCAGGAGTATATTCCCCCTTAAGACCACTGAACTAAAAATTATAAAAAAATATTTTTGGAATCGTTTGAGATTTTCCCTTTTAAATGACACCTCACATAATATATGGATTTAAAAAAATTTTCATTTTATTTGAAATATTTTTTTTCGGCAACTTAATTTCAGATTAATTTCCGATTAAGACGGAATCAGCAGAACAAAAATTTAGAAACTCATAATCCTATTAATATTCCAATAAATGTAAATTTAAAATTAATAATTTTAATACTTTTGTTAAATGACTTAAATTTTGTATAGAAAATAATAATCATCTTAGTATTGAACTAATTGAAAATAATAATTGATATTAAATATAAAATAAACATTGAATAAACACTGTCAAAAAAACGAGCAGTTTTCCGGTAAGTTATGATGACCCAATATCTACTAACCCTATGAAAATCAAATTTTTAGCTTTAGAAAGTTAGGAGATCAAGCAGAATGGTCATTTTTAGCAAACTTTGAACTATATCGTTGAGGCCGCTAGACCTAACATGATAAAAAAAGAACATTTTTAGAATCCTTAGAGAAAGCTCTTTCAAAGATAATTTACATGATATATTAAACAATTTTTTTTCTCTGACCAGACTGACTCCCTGTTCCAGTCAAAAATAATTGTTGTTTCTGACAATTCTGACACGAGAGCTTCTAATAAGGGTTTAGTTTTTTCCTTTTAAAGTACGGAACTCTAAAAATTGAGCCCGTTAATAAAAATTGATTTATACAAAATTGAGAAAAATGATGCTAATTTTTTATTAAGCTGCTAATTAAGATCACTGATTTAACTGTTTGACTGTTCTGTTCAAAATAATACAGGAAAAAGCTCAATGAAAATTATTTAAAAAATTGTGAGGGGCCAATTTTATTTTCACGTTCGCCTATTCGGAGGTTTCGCTTTTTTTTCGAAATACGGAAAACTAACAAACGCGCTACACCTGCGAATGCAGTAATCGAGATATTATTGCTCAACATGCGCAATATTTTGATCGTAAGTAAGAATGAAAGTTTGAGATATCGCGTATAAGTATTATGCGAAGACGGTGGGATTTTATTCCATCCCGATAAAGAAAATAGATCGTTGAGTAAATTTTCTGGTGATCGCGCACGAGATAACTAAATTATCTATAGTGAATTGGATAGTTTGTTCTCGATCGACGTTCCCTAAGTGTGCTCTATGCTAACCTATACCTCGTATACGTAAATGATACAGCGGGAACAGTGGGATATATATATATATGTGTGTGTGTGTGTGTGTATGTGTATGTGTGTAGATATCACGAAACGTATCGCCCAGAGTCGATCGGAATCATCGCCCGGTGGTTCGATTCGGGGCGGAGGGCGTGGTTGGCGAGTTAGTTCTCCCGAGTGAGCTCAGTTACGTTGAGCTCGCTCGGTTTACGAAATTATCGGGAATTACGCGAATCGTGGAGTTTTCCCCGTGTTCCCGAAGCATCGCAACGACTTGCACAATATTCACAGCCGTATCGAAACGATCACGCGGTTGTCAAAAACGTTTTGCCCATTTATTCAGTATCTTTGAAAATGAAATTCAAAATTTACACACAAAATAATCCCGGTTATTTAATGGATTTCCGAACGTTCGAATGAACGAATAATCGACAAATTTATTCTTTTACAGAACAATTCGGAGACTTTGTTAATACTTTGGATATAATTCTTCAAATATCATCAATTTTTTTACATCATTATGAAGCAAATACTTGCAATCTCTTCAAATTTTCCATTAATTTTTTTTTCTTTAATTTTGAGATAGATGCGCCCAATAAAAATGTTTCCGAGATGGAAAACCTTCGTAGCTTAGACGATCTCCCATGTGATACGAGGAAATCAAATATATATGGGTCTTTCCATGTCACATCGACCAAGAGTTGGAATCGACTCTGTTCAATTTCGATGAAATTTGATCAGAAGTTTTCGTTTTTAATAAAACGAAGTTCTACCAAAGGAAAAAATCAAAAATTTTTTTTCGAAAGTTATGCAAGATTCAAAATTTCACAATTTTTTAAATCTTTCAGGTTTATTTTTTTAATATTTCGAAAATTATTATAGTTACGAAAAAATCGTTCCAGGTTCGTCTCGTAGAGTATACTTGTGGCTACGAACAAAAAAAAATGTTGAGGGACAAAATTTGGAAAAATGATGAATTTGGAGAATTTTGAATTTTTTAAAATCGTGCTAATCCACTTTCCACATTAAATTTTTGGTTCCATTTTTTTTATATAATACCTTGTAAAATTTCAGGATCATTTAATTTTGGTAGCCCAAGATATTATATTAAAAAAATGTAACCAAAAATTTACTGTTGATCGTGGATTTACACGATTGTTAAAAATTCATATTCTTGAAAAAACAAAAAAAAACCTTTTTGAAAATTTCAGGATCTTTTAAGATCAGTACAACGTATTATATAAAAAAAAATTGAACCAAAAATTTAATGTGGAAAGTAGATTTGCACGATTTTTAAAAATTCAAAATTCTCCAAATTCATCAATTTTCGAAAATAAAATTCCTTATATTTTTTTTTGTTCGTAGCCACAAGTATACTCTTCGGGACGAACCCAGTACGATTGTTTCGTGACTATTAATTGAAGAAAAAAAAATTAATTTTTTTCCTTTGGTGGAACTTCGTTTTATTAACAACGAAAACTTCTGACCAAATTTCATCGAAATTGAAGGAGGTCGTTTCCAACTCTTGGACGATTTGACATGGAGTGACCCATATTTGAAAAAAGCCAGCTGGAAGAGTAAAAGAGCCTTGTCTCCGCTGTATTTCGCTTTAATAATTCTTGCATGCTCGACGGAGAAATACCGAGCGCGTCGGAAAAACGAAGCAGATTTTGAGATCGGAATATGATCGATCAAGATGAGGAAAATCAAGATTGTCGGAGGGCATCGGTCTTCTTCGGGCGGCAAACACGAGAGAGGAAGAGCCAAAGAGGATGGCAGAGTCACGAAATACCAAAGGAACCCCGACAGATATCTCTGGTTGAGAGTATATTAAAGAGTGCGAGGGGCTGGATCGCATGACCAGGCATCAGCGAGCAACCCCCTGCTGCTTTTCAGCTCGGAGAATATACCCGTGGAAGGGAAAAAAACGAGTAAAAAAAATATTCGGGAATAGATGGAAAAGTTATGAGAAAAGTACCTTGGAACGATTTTTAAACTACCGAACGAAAGTCGTAATACGGTAGAACAAAGAAAAAAAATCAATCTAAGAACGATGAAATCGTTATTCAAATCTAATGAAACATAAGAATAAATATATGTGATTATTAATAACAAGTTATTATCTCACATGAATTGTGACCCTTCTTAAACGCCGTTTTGATGTATTTTTTAATAAATTAACATTCAATCTTTGATTGCACATTGCTGATGATAAAATCCCGAAAAAGAATGTCGAGAATTCCATATTTTCGAAATCCACTCCGAAGCGATAAGGGATTTTTTTTAACACGATACGCGACGAATAAAAAAATAAGTGAAACGAAAAATTATCTCAAAAAACGTTTGATATCGGGGTATGTTTTCAGCCGTGTAATTTACATGCATAGCTAATACAAAATATGGAAAGATAGTGAAAGGGATTCTACTGAAAACGTAGACTCTGTACAAATATTATCGAATGATTTTCGTCTCGCCTCGGCGCAGAGGAGGATCTCAATATTTCTTTCACGGTTCTCATTGGTCAAAGTAAATATAAATTTCTGTTTTTCCCAATCTCCAGAGTAAATTCACGTCGATGGAACCCACAAGAAGGAATAAATCGAACGTAGGAAAAAAAAGAAGGTAAAAGAACCGTTTTTAAACGCAGGATCTTTTCTCTCAAGGCTCGTCATTTGTGGCGTATTATCTTTATCTTTCCGTTTTTTTTTCTTCTCTGCTTTATCTAAATCCAAGACAGTCTGACCCTCGTCTCCTGAACAGCTGTGGTTACTGAACGATATAATCTGAAGGGAGATAGGACACACTTTGTGTATTCAAAATCGTCCTATCTGAGTTTAATTGGACGCAGATAATCGAGTGAAGCTTTTTTTGCATCCCATTTTATTCGAGCGCATATTTGTGTTGTGTCCGAAAGAGAACGAGTGTATTTCACACCCAAAGAAATATATACTTTAGGGCGATTTTTTTATACTTTTTTTATTTCTCTGACTCGCCACCCGAAATTTTGTTGTATATGTTTGAAAGAAAATTCCCTGAAAGTTTCAGCCCTTAATATTAATATTAACTACTTTCTCTTCGCGTGATAAGTTTTTCTATCTAAAATACACGTAAATGAAAAACTTTTTTCATCAAAATTTTACCACTCCGCGGTTTTTCATGTTATCACATTGATTTTGATCGCAATTTACGTAGAATTGAACGATCTTTAAAAGTGTCCTGAACAGCGTAAGAGTAACTTACACTGGTAAGATGTTATGGGTCCCTAAAGTTGATTTTTACCCAAAATTCTCGGTTTTTTGCTGTTATCTCCGAAATGATTAGCTTAACCGTAAAATCGTCAAGGGAAATTTTGTTGGAAATTTAATTTCCTACGAAAAAAGTCCTTTAGATCTAACTGCTAAAATTAATATTTCTTAAGATACAGAACCTTGACTTATTTATGGTATAAAATTTGTGTAGTTTATCGAACGAAAAGTTTTAAATTGTTGATATTCTATATCATATTACCATATCACATATCATTGTTACTAGTGGTGATATGATATGGAATATCAACAATTTGAAACTGTTTCTTCGATAATCCATAAAAAATTTCATATCACAAATAAGTTAAGGTTCAATATCTCAAGAAATATTAATTTTAGCAATAGGTCTAGAGGACTTTTTTTGGAGATTAAATTTCCAGAAAAAATTTCCTTTACATGTTTTCGGTTAAGTTAATAATTTCGGAGATAACAGAAAAAAAACGAGAATTTTGTGTAAAAATCAACTTTAATAACCCGCACCGTCTCACCAGTGTAAGTTACACTTACGCTGTTGAAGACACTTTCAAAGATCGTTCAATTCTACGTAAACTGAGACCAAAATCAATGCGATAGCATGAAAAACCGCGGGGTGGTAAAATTTTGAAGAAAAAAGTTTTTGATTTACGTGTATTTTAGATGGAAAAACTTATCGTGCGAAGGGAAGGTACTTAATATTAATATTAAAGGCTGTAACTTTCGGAGAATTTTCTTTCAGACATGTGCAACAAAATTTCGGATAGGGAGTGAAAGAAATAAAAAAAAGTCGAAAAAAAGTCGTCCTAATATACTTGTGCGATAAAAAAGTTTGGATTTCCCAATATTTTTCTAGGCCATGATAGCAAACTTAGCAAATGTCAAACCGAGTTTGCTAAGTTCAAATGATGAAACAAAAAAAGTGTATTTAAATTTCGCAACATTTGATAAATTATGTAATGGTTCATTTTTTAATAAGATTCATTCTTCCTGAGGAATTTTGGAAGTAAAAAATCGTTAAACATGCTTTGAGGTCTATATTATCACGGAAAACACAGTTTATTTTTAGCAAAGAAATATATTCAGTTTGTACTTTTACTTAAATATTCTTCAACTGTTAAAAAATTTGTGAATCGTTAAGGAATATTTTATTTGTGTCAAAATAATTTATCGCGGTTGAAAAATATTTATCTAATTTATTAACTGTTGAAAAATAATTGATTTCGCCATATTCAGCTTTACATTTGTTAACAGTTCATAAATCCTGGTACATTGTTTTCTCAGGATAAGGACTTGGAATTTTGAATGCACAAGTAAAATGTAAACATAATTGAGAATCGATTGAAAGAATCATTTTCGTTGCATTGCAACGATGCAATTTCATAATAATTTTTTTCAAGCGGAGATCATTTTAATTAATGAATTTTGGTGAAAGTAAATAAATTTGTATTTTGCAGTGTGCAGCGTCTCGATGATTTACGAAGGTAACCTCGTGTGACGAATGTTTGCTAGATACGACGTTTAAGTACCTCGTATAAAATGTTCCTCGTCTGGGATAGAGAGAGAGAGAGAAAGAGAGGGAGAAAGAGAGAGAGAGAGAGAGAGAGAAATTAAATAATAAAATATATCCAGCACGGTAAAACAGAAACATTAATTCGTACAATGTGAATCGCTCATTAACGCTGTTATCCTCGGTTACTATACACAAGGCACTCACGCAATGCAAGCAGTATGTATAATAATAAAATACGATCGCGGGAGCTCGTTCATTACCGGGCAGTTAACGGCTCGCGCCCCGAGTAATCTCCAGAGGCTTACGTATATGTATATGTGTATGCATCATATTTCGCTGGAAGCTCTCGATTCGCGCGATCTATGTTGTGCGCACGAAGCGCGAAATTAGCGAGAGAAAAAGGCAAACGCGAATTCTCCCTGAAGGCACGAAAACCTGTCGAGACGAATGCGCGGCGTATATAGAATATGAGATTACAATCTGGACCATCTGAGAATTTTACCTAATTATCGGTAATAATGCGCATGAAAAATTGAGCAATAATTGGATGTAGCATTATGAGGGCATTTTTTAAAGTATCCGCATTAACGGGAAATGCAAAGCTTAATTTTTAAGAAGGAGTGGTTCGATGTACCAATTCGATTTTTTCAGGGTAAAGAAATTTTTTTCTCAATTAAAAAAAATATAAATACACTGAGAAAAAAGTTCAGTTGAAACAACTAAATCCATTTAGTTGAAAAAAATTTAGTTGATTCAATATTAATTTGTTTGAAACAATGAAACTATAATTAATTCAACAAATGGATTTGGTTAACCATAAGATATGAGGTGAACGAAATTATTTGGTCAATTACCAGATAGAGTTTAGTCAAATTTACACGTTACTGAGTTTCTGTACAGAAATATTTCGTTGATTTCTAGTATATTTTAACTTGATAAATTTAGCTGTAACAAAAAAACAATTCGTAATTTCAATCGGCCAATTTATTTGGTACAAAGATATTTATTTGATTGAACTGAAACTTTGCCCATTCAAGCAACGATTTAACCGATTTAACTAAAACTTCCACTGTATCTTTGTTGAATTACCAAAATGATCTCGTTGAACGTCCGGAAACAAATATTTGGTTGAGTCAAACAAATTTTTGCATTTTTAACAAAAAAATTTTCTCAGTGTATTTATTCGAACAATATTTATTTTTTATGTTTGTAAAATGGGAAATAGCTTGATTGAATAGCTAATATGAATGGTTTGATGCGAGATCCAACGATTAATTCGTATACTTCATAATTTTTCACCATCGAAATAAGATTTATTTTTATTAACACGAAATCCAAAACTAAATTTTTGAGAAGAGATGGCCGGATGCATCAACTTGATACTTTGAGGGTAAAGATTTTTTTTTAATTTCAAAAAACACTAATTCGAAAAATATTTCACGATTTTGGAAACACTTTCATTTTTGCCAAATAGAAAATAGAGTTGGTCCCTCAAATTTGCAGTGATACGCTGATTTGATGCGAAATCTAACGGTTAATTTGTATACTTAACAAATAAATGAATAAGAATAAAAATAAATTTTGGTCATCAAAATAAGATTTATTTTCTTCTGGAGATCGCAGTTGCGGAATTTTATGAACTTGAAGTTCGGAATGTTCGGCTGAACGAAAAATCGACAAATTTAGGCTGAAATGAAAAATTAAAAGACCTCGATTATATTTAGACACTAATTATCAATAATTACGATATTATTCAAAAAATTGGCGGAGGTCTATACATCAATTTTTCTTTAGAATTAATTAATTCATAGGTTTTTTTCGTTCCACCGAAGGTTCGGAATCTCAAGTACATGAAACTTGAACCACGATCGAGGGAAACTTTGGAAAATTCTTTAATTAAAAAAATTTAAGAAAAATATAAAAAATGCATCGAGCAACCCAGTCTCTTCTGCGTGCATATTAGGTTCGCGGGGAAACTGTTGGAACTATCTTGGGTATAATTTTTGCCGTCAAACTTGGTGTGAACTACCGGTTCTCCCAAGAATCATTAAAGCTGCCGTAAAGTCTTGGCGCTGTAACTCAACGGGTTACAGAATAAGGGGGAGGGGATAGCGCCGACTATAAAAGCGTTACAGTATATCATCGATATGGCATTATATACGATGTGGAATATGTATATATTTCAACGTTATTTGTTCTGTGAATCGTTGCTAAATCGACGGGTGTGTGCTTTCTATATCGTTGCTGCGCTCGAGTATCTCGTATTACTCGTTTTACCCAGGGGAACGTTTGTACGCGATACGAAGAACGCGAGCTTTTTCGATTTCTGTATATACACACACACGTATAACGATCCAGATTTACCATCGATCGATATGAAATCCATCGACGATTAATAGGTTGAACAAGTTAAACGTCCATTCGGCACGTGAGCCCATGATTCACCGGGGGCGAGTTTCTTCCAATCGTAAAAGGACAGCGTGGTGCGAGCCCAAACGTAGAAACCCGCGGTTGCACGTAACTTATTATATTTCTATCGAAGCCGCGAGAAATTGCCGGTGAAAGAATTCGATTTTATCGCTATATATATATATATATGAACCGATAAACGTATGAAAAGAAACGACCATTTATAGCTTTAACGGGCCGAGTCATCGTTGAAATTGAAAAATACAATTTGTAATTTTCCAGACACTCGAGAACTTATTGAATATCATAGCTGAATGTAATGGTTGTAATGCAACGAAAATAAGCTTTCTCAAATGAATTTTCAGTGATATTTACGCTGTACTCCTCCACTTAGCATCCCAAGTCCTTGATGGAAGCCCCACAATTTCACTGTAGAATTTCTGTTGGAACTTCAAAAAAAAATGAAGTTTTTATGCATGTATATTAAATTTCAATAATAATAATAATAATAATAATAATAATAATAATAATAATAATAATAATAATTTCAATCCTCCAATAAATATAGTAATATTCTGATATAAATTTTAATTTTCAGAGTTCATTCTCTTAATTCCAATATACAAATATTGAATTCAAGTTGAAATTGTTAATTTTCCAATCGATGCTATTAATTTCGATTTCATATATTTGTTATTGAAATTTTTTATACAAAAGAATATGAAATGTCGGCAACAACTACATTAAATTTAATAACATTTTTGTAAAAAAATGCTGTTGGAACTTCATAAAAAAATATGAAGTTTTTATGCATATACATTATATTAAACTTCATATACACGTGTGCAGTAATATTCCATTAAATGTAGTAATATTTCAATATAAATTTCAATTTTCAGAGTTTATTCTTTTATTTTCAATATACAAATATTGAATTTAAGTTAAAATTGTTAATTTTCCAATCGATGTCTATTAATTTCGAATTCGCATACTTGTTATTGAAATTTGATATACGAAAGAATATGAAATTTCGGTAACAAGTCCATTGAATTTAATATTTTTGTACAAAAATGCTGTTGGAACTTCATAAAAAAATATGAAGTTTTTATGCATATGCATTATATTAAATTTCATACACGTGTGTGCAGTAATATTCCATTATATGTATTAATATTCCAATATAAATTTCAATTTTCAGAGTTTATTCTTTTATTTTCAATATACAAATATTGAATTCAAGTTAAAATTGTTAATTTTCCAATCAATGTCTATCTATTTCGATTTCGTATACTTGTTATTGAATTTTAATATACAAAAAAATATAAAATTTCTGTAACAAGTATATTAAATCTAATAACACTTTTTACAGTGTAAATTGGGACAATTTTTCACTTCGAAAATGTATTGAGAAGAATGAATTTTATTAGAAAATAAATTATTTCCGTTGCAATCGAACGATGCAACTTAAAAATCATGATGAAAATCATCACCAAAACCTATTCAACATAAATTATCGAGTAATTCTCACGAAAATGTGATTGTTTATTGTTAGATTTGCGGTTTGGAGATCGTAAAATAGAGACCGAGAAACATTAGAGGCACACATGACTCTCGTCGAGCGTAATGCCTGTTTGTTCTCGTGCAATGTTTGAACAATCGAGACTCGTGCGTATCCTGTATGCGTGTGTGTGTATCACGCGTGATCGTTGATCTCTCATCTCCCTCCGAGCCGAAAGGACGAAATCGGGAACGCGCGTTATCCCTGGGAAACGCCAGAGATTTCACTCGTCATTTTCCGGTTCGAAACTCCCGCGCCCGCGAGAGAAGGATAGAGAGAGCTTCCGCCTCACGTTGTCCGCGCTTTGTTTGCCTTCGGGGTCATATATAATATATACATAGTGCATAGTAGCACTATCAGCGAGAGAGCGTCCGCGCTCGTGAGTTAACGAGAGATACGCATCAGAAATTCAACTGGCGATTTCAAGCGGAGAAGAGAGAGAGAGACCGAGTGGAGGTATATTTGATTACAGTTTTGCTAATTGCGCCCCCGAAAATGCTCACATCGCGACAAATGCTGTATTATATTTGTCGCTGCCCTTTTGCTGTGCCAATATGAGCCGCACACGAACATAAACAACGATGGCATATATATACGAAAAGAGGGGCAAAATGGACACCACTTAAAAATTTTGTTTCTCTTGAAAATTCAATTAAACGTTAATTTTTTTAAATTATTTATTATAATTATTATTATTATTTAAATTATATTTTTGTTATTGATTCGTTATTAAATTATCTTTTCTTATTATTTAAATTTCTTTTCGTCTTATATCTTTTTTACGACTCTGGAGGTGGTCGTCTTGCTTCCGGTACCTCATTTTGCTCTCCCTCTCGGATTATCCAAGTATTTTAGTAAAAGTGGCTTGCCACAATACTATTAGAGTATCCTGAGATGTTTTCTTTTCTTTAATGCGATGAGAATGACAAAAAAAAAATTCCAAGCCTTCAAGGGAAACATTCGAGAAAATATCAAAACCTGGATCTTATTTTCAAATTTTTCGAATTTGCAATTTTTTCGATAACGTCGGAGGCGTTCATTTTGTCTCCGTGGGCCATTTTGCCCCCCCCCCCCTTTGTATATCGTACATCGAACCACGGGAAGAGAAAAGGGCGGGAATCACCTCGATCGAAGGCACTCGCGATCGAGCGGCGCGACGATTTGTCTGCCAGTTTGGCTCGCGTCTGACCCTTTCTCACTTTTCATGCAGGAAGCGTCATGCACGTTTGCCGAACAATCCACCGACGGACATACATAAGCATAATACACAATGATCGATATGTGCATAGGTACTGGTATATGGGAAGCTCGAGCGCGGAAATGAACGATATATTAAATTATTTCAGCCAAATCCAACAGTCGACATAAATTGACACCGAACAGTGTGCCCCATCCCGCGGCTCGAGAACGAACGATCGTGAGGCGACGGGAGTTAATTCCACGAGAGGAAGGTGGCGTCGCGGCGGCGACGTCGATTTTCGCCCCGGTGATTTTCAGCTCGCCGTTAACGATATATATGAGGCATTCTCCGTCAATTCCGCCACTTTTTTTCGACCCTCTCAGATCCGTCCCATAACCTGTCACAGTTTAGTCCCACTTGAAAGTAGTCGCTGCGATTTTTTTTTATATTTTTTAAGCGGTGAATTAAGGAGTTGCATATATTTTTTCGAAACCATATAACTTAAAACGGAGAAGATGTACAAACAAAATATTCCTACAAAAAAATTATGTTTTTCCATCAACTATTGAATGCAATATGTGTTATATTTTTATTCCTGCTACAAAGACTACTTTCTGCGAAAAAAAAATGAAAATGAATTTTTTTCGCACGGTCCGACACCTTCAATTCTGCTATCAATTTTATACAATCTCTAATAGTATTAGTGGAACGTACAGAAAAATCCACAGTACGGCTACTAATTTTTTTCGCGATTAAACAAATGTTATTCGCAACAAAATTGCATAAAGTTATGTGAATAACATTTTTTTAACCCCGAAAAAAATCAGTTGCCGTATTGTGGATTTTTTTGTACGTCCAACTAATATCATTAGAGATTGTATAAAATTGACAGTAGAATTGAAGGTGTCGGACCGTGCAAGAAAAATTAATTTTCATTTTTTTTGCAGAAAATAGTCTTTGCAACACGGATAAAAATATAACACATATTGCATTCAATAGTTGATAGAAAAACATAATTTTTTTGTAGGAATATTTTTTTTGTACATCCTCTCCGTTTTAAGCTATGTGGATTCGAAAAAATATATGCAACTCCTTAATTCACCGCTTAAAAAATATGAAAAAAATCGCAGAGACTACTTTTAAGTGGGACTAAACTGTGACAAGTTGTGGGACGGATCTGAGAGGGTCAAAAAAAAAGTGGCGGAATTGACGGAGAATGCCTCATAGATTACACACGCACACACATATTTTGCCATATTCGCACACGCGGGAATGAGAATGGTCGCGAGTCCCAATTCAGTTCGATCTCAACCCCTTTTACGGCTCTTCCTCCATCGCGCTCTCTTTCACCCTCCGGCGTTCGGTTAAATTCTTGTTATTAATGGATTTGTTTGCGGTGCTTGCTCGACGGTCAATATTTATTCATTCCGCGCGAATGTGCGCAACGTACGACGAGGATTTTGGACAAGCGAGGGGAAAATTGCGATGAGCACCGGGAGAAAGAGATGTGTATATATAATTCGAGATACAGGTATATCCGAGGTTTCGATTTTGTGTGGAGGATATATATTGTATATTTTATGTGTGTGTCTTGTTTTGGACTGTGTGTAATCGGTATTGTGTGAATGGCTGGAAATGTGGGTCAAAATGGATTCCCACAGACTGCTGCTAGGGCAAATTTAACCCTGTCTGTACACTGGGTCTTTTAAGGCACAAGCCAAATTTTCAAATCGAATATCTCTGGAATTAGAAAGGAGGAGGTCCCTTCCGTAAAAAAAGTAGGTAGTGAAGGTAAAGCGTACGCACAGTGGCGCCACAATCGATCAGTTTGTGTTTGAATACCAGAGATTGGAGTCTTGAGCGTGCCGTAAAAGACCCAGAGAACAGGCGGCGACGGTATTTCGTGTAGGAATTAAACTTATGCTCTTTTTCGACTTTTGTTATAATTTTAGCCTCTTGAAATGTGCACGTATTTTGTGCCTGCAATGCACAAACAAAAATTTTCCGGAATAAGTCAAAATATTTTTTTAAATTGTAATTCATTATATTTAGTTGATTACTATAATTTTGTACAAGTTTTGCAATAAATAAACTGAAAATAAACCCAAAAATATGTTTTCCCTGATTATTTCTATTAAAAAAAGCGACCTTTTCGTTGGTCAAAATAATGATACTTTTTGAAAGTAGCACATTTGCTGTATTTTTTCTTAAAACTACATATTATATCCAGGTATACAACCCCGAAATAATTTTATTTTTACATGAAAATTTGTTTTGGTTATGATTTTTTTAATGAAAATCCATTTTTCCTCGATTTTCGGTTCCATTAATTGTAAAAAAATTTGTTTACTATAAATGGTTAAATAAATTATTGTATCATGGAAAAAAATGTTATTAAAGTGATTCAGATTTTTCTCAGATTTTTTCGTCCCAAAATTCAAGTGTACAGACGGAGAGTTAAGTTTCCGCAGTGAAATCTGCAAAATTGTAATTCTGAACTCCAAGTTCATTGTACCCCGACTAAGAAGCAATACCAACAATCGAAAGATAGAAAAATTGCTTAAAAAATAGCTGGAACTAGTTTTGAATAATTACTTTCCCATTAAATCCGGAAGTGAGCAATTAAATTTTTTTGTTCATATTTGGGGGGTTGTTATTTTGTCCTGCAGATAGTTGATCCCGTTACAGCAATTGAAGAGGTCATTTTGTCACACATTACTCCAAAGTATATGAAATTAGCCCTTTTTCGTTATATATACATTTGCAGGTGAAAAGAGTGCGGATGGTTGAATGCCAAAATACCAATTGCGGAGGGGTGGATGACTCTCGATTCTCTCTCTCTTTTCCTCTTTGCCTCGTATATGTGAGATATACGTATATACATGTACATAAGCTAGAGGAAACACCCCCGTTCTCCGTCGGTCGCGCCCTTCGTAAATAAATGGCTCGCGTTTATTTATTTGGTGAAAAAAAAAACAAATTTATTCACGCTGGCCAAATAAACAAGGTCGTACACCAGCAAAATACTGCGCTCCGATCTCGCTCTCCCTTGCTCTCTTTTTAAATAAATATATGATGCATTTGCCACCCCTTTTTTCTGTTGACCTCCTGGATTGTTTGTATCAAATTGTTTTTATTTATTATTTTTAATTTTCAAACCAATCATTCAAGATTGTTTTTTAATATTATTATATCTATCGTGAAAAGTATAAGTCGCACCAAAAGTCTGGTATTTAGTTTTCACGATATCCTGAATAAATGAAAAATGTACCGCTAAAAATGGCAGTTTGAAAATGTTAAATTGGTGGATGGTTTTCGAAAATAATATTTAAAACGAACATAATGTGTAAAGAATGCTTCACATATAAATTCTAGTAGTCTCCGATTTCTTTTCGACCTTTCCCGACCGAAAAAGAACCCTAACGAGACACCATTCAACCCCCTTTTGGAAAAAACTACCCTCTTTCGCCCGCTGCATTTGCAATCTTCCGGCTTACTTTTCACTCTGTTATTCTCCCTTGCGCTGTGCATCATCGACTTTTCAGTTGCGAGTGTGTTTTTTTCCAATCTCGGTACCTTTCCACGAGGGAATCGAGTTTTTCGTGGCTCGGGAAAAGCCTGCTTTTGTTCGGCTCTCTAGTGAAAATAGGGCTACCAAAATTAACATTGGAAGGACGATTATGGCTTTGATGATAAAAATGATCTTTTTCAAAAGTTAAAAAAAAAAAGTTCTTTTCCAATTTGTTTTTAATGAGATTTACACTTTGCTCGTTAATTTGGCATTGCAAGTTCTTTATAAAGTCCCCAAAATATACTTTATATCACTCAGTACAATAATGGACGCTTTTACGGCCGCAAGCAGACGTGAAAACGTCCATATTGCACCTCGTGATATAAAATATCGTACATCACTCGGCGTAAAAATGTTTTTACGTCCTCGTGATGTAATGTACTATTAAACGATTCATCACTTTAGAAACTAAAAAAATTAATTTTATTAGAAATTAATTATTTCTGTTCAATTTAGAAGATGTAAACTTCAACGTCATAAAAAATGCCGGGTTGTTTCGGTCACGAGACGATATGCGAGAGGGATATCGAAACTCGCAGCCCTCGGAGGTCTCCGAGGCACTTAACGTTTTAAATTTTAATGGCTCTCGATTGTTTACAACTATACGAGGAGACTATCCGCGAGACGTGGCTGAGTGTATCGTTATCGTTTCATAAGGGACATTGGAAAAAGGAAGGTCTTTAATTATCGATTTTATTCAAGACACTATAATGGCGCTTTTATCAAGGGCTCCATTATCCAGGGATGCGTACTGAGAATTATCGATCTTTATCAGAAATTTTACGAAACGTCGAATAAATTTTGACAAATTTTGAATTCCATTTTACAAGCTTCGAAAATATTCTAATAGATGCAAAGCGACAGAGCCTTTTACATTAAAAAATTCATTATCGAAATGTAAACTTCCATCGAACATTTATCTCTTTTGCGTTAAACTTTAAATCTCTCAAGTTTTTTTCCTCTCTCTTTAATCCTCATCTTCAATCTTTTTAATTTCTCATCTACATTTATTTATCCTGCATAAAATCGGCATTAAGTTATTTAATATTTAAAACCGGATTAACAGAAGAGGTAACTTCCTCTGGAAAATGTTTCTACTCATTAACACTAAAAAATAATATAAAAATGCTTTTTCCATAAAATAATTAAGGTAAGAAAGGGCACACTGTAAAAATGTTATTAAATTTCAACTTAATTTCAATATTTGTATATTGAAATTAAGACAAACTCTGAAAATTAAAATTTATATTGGAATACTATAACATTTATTGGAATATTACTGCACACATGTATATGACATTTAATATAATGTATATGGGTCATTCCATGTCAAATCGACCAAGAGTTGGCATCAAACCCTTTAAATTTCGATGAAATTTGGTCAGAAGTTTTCGTTTTCAATAAAACGAAGTTCTACCAAAGGAAAAAAAATTAACAATTTTTTTTCGAAAGTTATGCAAAATTCAAAATTTCACAATTTTTCAAATCTTTCATGTTTGTTTTTTCAATATCTTGAAAACTATTATAGTTACGAAAAATTGTTCTGAACTCATCTTCAAGAGTATACTTGGGCTACGGAAAAAAAATATTCCGAATTTTTTTTTTGTAAAATGATGAATTTGGAGCATTTTGAATTTTCAAAAATCGTGAAAATCCAAGTTCCGTATTTGATTTTTGGTTTATTTTTTTTTTTATAATAACTTGTACTGATCTTAAAAGATCCTAAAATTTTCAGAGAGGTATTTTTTTTCGAAAATACAAATTTCTGAATTTTTAAAAATCGGCAAATCCACGATCAACATAAAATTTTTGGTTCAATTTTTTTTATATCATATCTTGTACTGATTGTAAAAGATCCTGAGATTTTCAGGACCGTATTTTTGTTTCAAAAATATAAATTTTTTAATTTTGGTAAAAAAAATTTTTTTTTTATCGTCATTAATTAAAATTTTGACTGCTCAAAATTGCAGAATTACATGATGGCTCAACTTTACTTAACTTAGAGGAAAAACAAAAAAAAAATTTTTAACAAAATTAAAATTTTTTTGTTTACACACTATCCTGAAAATTCCAGGATATTTTAAGATCAGTACAAGGCATGATATAAAAAAAATTTAAACAGTAATTTAATGTTGATCGTGGATTTGCACGATTTTCAAAAATTCAAACATTTATATTTTTGAAAAAAAAACTCCTTTCTGAAAATTTCAGGACCTTTCAAGATCAGTACAAAGTATTATATTTAAAAAAATCAATCCAAAAATAAAATACGGAAGTTAGATTTTCACGATTTTTGGAAATTCAAAATTCTCCAAATTCATCGTTTTTCAAATTTTTTTTTCGGATTTTTTTTTTTCGTACGTAGCCCCAAGCATACTCTTCAAAACGAATTCAGAAAGATTTTTCGTAACTGTAATAGTTTTCAAGATATTTAAAAAATATGTCGCTGAAGCTGGCAGACGGAGCTAGCAGACGCGCGCGCCGGCTTCTGGTTGTGACTGTACTCCCAACGCAAGCCCGTGCGCTCCAAAAAGTAGTACTGCCAAACGGTATGCATGCATTGGAACTTTAATAAATTAAAAAATGAACTTGAAATTCATTTTGTATCTTGCTAAATTCACGTAAATGGTTAATCAAAGGTTGAAAATATATAAACAAGTGATGTGATAATTAATAACGTTGACTCTTCCAATACTAACAAATTGACGAGGATAACGTACGCACATGAACAAAGGTTCTCGTAAATTCACAAGAATATACCCTGACCCACAAGAAACAAAATGGGCTATGAGAAACCCCGGGGCCGAAATTGTTTATAACAAATAAAAATTCTTTTTCATCATTTCAGCACGTCTAAATTACAAAAAAAACCCACGGGCACACGCATGACGCGAGACACTCGTAAATTTACAAGAACATACCCCTAACCATAAAAAACAAAACAAGCTATGAGAAACCCCGGGGCCGGAATTGTTTATAACAAATAAAAATTCTTTTTCATCATTTCAGCACGTCTAAATTACAAAAAAAAATCCTACGGGCAGACGCATGACGCGAGACACTCGTAAATTTACAGGAATATACCCCTAACCATAACAAACAGAACAAGCTATGAGAAACCCCGGGGCCGAAATTGTTTATAACAAATAAAAATTCTTTTTCATCATTTCAGCACGTATAAATTACAAAAAAAAATCCTACGGGCACACGCATGACACCAGACACTCGTAAATTTACAGGAATATACCCCGAGCTGTAACAAACAAAACAAGCTATGGAAAACCCCGGGGCCGAAATTGTTTACAACAAATAAAAAATTTTTTCATCATTTCAGCACGTATAAATTACAAAAAAAAAATCCTACGGGCCCACGCATGACACGAGACACTCGTAAATTTACAGGAATATACCCCGAGCTATAACAAACAAAACAAGCTATGGAAAACCCCAGGGCCGAAATTGTTTATAACAAATAAAAAATTTTCTTCATCATTTCAGCACGTCTAAATTACAAAAAAAAATCCTACGGGCACACGCATGACACGAGACACTCGTGAATTTACAGGAATATACCCCGAGCTATAACAAACAAAACAAGCTATGGAAAACCCCGGGGCCGAAATTGTTTATAACAAATAAAAATTCTTTCTCATCATTTCAGCACGTCTAAATTACAAAAAAAAATCCCACGGGCACACGCATGACGCGAGACACTCGTAAAGTTACATGAATATACCCCTAACCATAACAAACAATACAAGCTGTGTGAAACCCCGTAGCCGAAATTGTTTATAACAAATAAAAATTCTTTCTCATCATTTCAGCACGTCTAAATTACAAAAAAAAATCCTACGGGCACACGCATGACACGAGACACTCGTAAATTTACAGGAATATACCCCGAGGTATAACAAACAAAACAAGCTATGGAAAACCCCGGGGCCGAAATTGTTTATAACAAATAAAAATTCTTTTTCATCATTTCAGCACGTATAAATTACAAAAAAATAATCCCACGGGCACGCGCATGACGCGAGACACTCGTAAATTTACAGAAATATACCCCTAACCATTACAAACAAAACAAGCTATGAGAAACCCCGGGGCCGAAATTGTTTATAACAAATGAAAATTCTTTTTCATCATTTCAGCACGTATAAATTACAAAAAAAAATCCTACGGGCACACGCATAACACCAGACACTCGTAAATTTACAGGAATATACCCCGAGCTGTAACAAACAAACCAAGCTATGGAAAACCTCGGGGCCGAAATTGTTAACAACAAATAAAAAAAATTTTTCATCATTTCAGCACGTATAAATTACAAAAAAAAATCCTACGGGCACACGCATGACACGAGACACTCGAAAATTTACAGGAACATACCCCGAGCTATAAAAAACAAAACGAGCTATGGAAAACCCCGGGGCCGAAATTGTTTATAACAAATAAAAATTCTTTTTCATCATTTCAGCACGTATAAATTACAAAATAAAATCCAACGGGCACACGCATGACACGAGACACTCGTAAATTTACAGGAATATACCCCGAGCCATAACAAACAAAACAAGCTATGAGAAACCCCGGGGCCGAAAATGTTTAAAACAAATAAAAAAAAATTTTCATCATTTCAGCACGTATAAATTACAAAAAAAAATCCTACGGGCACACGCATGACACGAGGCACTCGTAAATTTACAGGAATATAGCATGACCCATAAAAAACAAAACAGGCTATGAGAAACCCCGGGGCTAGAATTGTTTATAACAAATAAAAATTATCCACCACGCGTCTCACTGAAAAAAAATTCATTTGATAAAAAAGATCCAAATTATGAAAAAAAAATTTTATTTGTTGTAAACAATTTCGGCCCCGGGGTTTTCCATAGCTTGGTTTGTTTGTTACAGCTCGGGGTATATTCCTGTAAATTTACGAGTCGTCTGGTGACATGCGTGTGCCCGTAGGATTTTTTTTGTAATTTATACGTGCTGAAATGATGAAAAAGAATGTTTATTTGTTATAAACAATTTCGACCCCGGGGTTTCTCATAGCTTGTTTTGTTTGTAATGGTTAGGGGTATATTCCTGTAAATTTACGAGTGTCTCGCGTCATGCGTGTGCCCGTAGGATTTTTTTTTGTAATTTAGACGTGCTAAAATGATGAAAAAGAATTTTTATTTGTTATAAACAATTCCGGCCCCGGGGTTTCTCATAGCTTGTTTTGTTTTTTATGGTTAGGGGTATATTCCTGTAAATTTACGAGTGTCTCGCGTCATGCGTGTGCCCGTGGGATTATTTGTTTGTAATTTATACGTGCTGAAATGATGAAAAAGAATTTTTATTTGTTATAAACAATTTCGGCCCCGGGGTTTCTCATAGCTTGTTTTGTTTCTAATGGTTGGGGGTATATTCCTGTAAATTTACGAGTGTCTCGCGTCATGCGTGTGCCCGTGGGATTATTTGTTTGTAATTTATACGTGCTGAAATGATGAAAAAGAATTTTTATTTGTTATAAACAATTTTGGCCCCGGGGTTTTCCATAGCTTGGTTTGTTTGTTACAGCTATTATCGTCGGGGACTATTATCGTCGGGGACTATCATCGTCGGGAACTATTATCGTCGGGGACTATTATCGTCGGGGACTATCTGACTATCTCTGAATTTCTCTGACTATCTCTGACTATCTCTGACTATCTCTGACTATCTCTGACTATCTCTGACTATCTCTGACTATCTCTGACTATCTGTAACTATCTCTGACTATCTCTGACTATCTCCGTTCATCTCTGACTACCTCTGACTACCTTTCACTATCTCTGACTATCTTTGATTATCTCCGACTATCTCCGACTATCCGTGACTATATCCGACTATCTTTGTTTATCTCTGACTATATCTCACTTTTTCTGACTATCTCTGACTATCTCCGACTATCTCTGACTATCTTTTACTATCTCTGACTATCTTTGACTATCTCCGACTATCTCCGACTATACCTCACTATTTCGACTATCTCTGACTATCTCTGACTATCTCTGACTATCTCTGACTATCTCTGACTATCTCTGACTATATCTGACTAGCTTTGACCATCTCCGACTATCTCTTGCTATCCCTGACTGTCTCCGACTATTTCTGACTATCTCTGAATATATCTGACTATATTTGACTATCCCTGACTATTTCTGACTATCTCTGACTATTTCTGACTGTCTCTGACTGTCTCTGACTATTTCTGATATAATGTAATTTTTTAACAGATGGCAACAGGTCACCGACGAGCCAACCCGATTGAGGCGGGGTTTGAAATAGCCGTGCGCGTCAAGCCACTTCGTGATAATTCTATCCCTCCTTAATGGGTTATTAGTCAAAACGCAGTCATCCCGTTGGCCGGAAAAAGTCATCGATCCAACGAGGATTATCGTTTCGGTGAGTTCTGCTTGTCAGAATAGTTCTTATATATAAGAACTATTATGTATGTAGTGCGTATATAAGCACTATTACGTATGTAGTGCGTAATAAAAAAAAATTCCATTACCCATTGCAATATAATGTGTAATGAGCATAACTTTGATTGCAATTTTTGGAATGGAAAAATGTAGATGAAAAATTTATTGCAATTTTGGATTGCATTTTATTGATTTAGGACTTATATTTTCAGGTACCTAAATTCTAAAAAGCATCTATATTATAGATGCTTTTCAGAATTTAAGGTAGCTGCCAAGGCTGATTCCAAAAAGCATCTATATTAAAATTTGAACTCCTAAGACAATAAAATGGAATGCAAAATTGCAATAATTTGTTCATCTAGATTATAATTCTAAAAATCTAAGTCCTAAGTCAATAAAATGTAATGCAAAATTCCAATAATTTATTCATCGATATTTTTCCATTCCCAAAATTGCAATCAAAATTTTGTCCATTACACATTACATTGCAATAAGAAAATAGATGCTTTTTAAAATTTAAAGATGTTGAGTCCCAAATCGCAAATGATGAGAAAATTCTGAAAACTTAGTATGTTTTTGGATGAATTATTTAAGAGGTCGTGTAAAAATTTCACGACGATTGAGAAGCTCTTTCTCGAACAAATAACATTAACAAATTGAATTAAATTAAATGTAGTCTTATGGAAACTGATATAACTTTGCGATGAGTTTTTTTTTTTGACCTCTTAATTTTTAAATATCTACACTATATTGAAAGCAACGGAAACAAAACGAAGTTTATTAATAAAATTTTTTTTTATTTGTTTGAAAAATTGTTCTTAACAAAATGTTAATATTTAAATAACGAGCGTCCTAATTGACGTGAAATTTATACACGACCTCTTGAATACTTCATACAAAAACATACCAAATTTTCAGAATTTTCTCATCATTTTTCATATAAACCCTCAAGGAGGTTGAAGTAATAATGATAGAATTCTGAAAATTTAATATGTTCTTACATGAAGTATTCAGGAGGTCGTGTAAAAATTTCACGGCGATTAAGAAGCTATTTATTGAACAATTAACATTAAAAGATTTCATAAGGACTCAACATCCTTAAGGTACCTGAAAATCTAAGTCCTAAATCAATAAAAAGTAATGCAAAATTGCAATAATTTATTCATCTATATTGTTCTATTCCCTAAATTGCAATAAAAGTTTTGTCCATTACACATTACATTGCAATGGGTAAGGGAAATTCTGTTACACACTTCATTGTGATGGGCAGGATTGCAAATAATGTATTACTTTTTTTAATGCATTTGCATTTTCATTATCTATTAACCATTAAAATTTAATGGTTAATGGTTAATGAAAAAAGATTCCATTAACCGTTAAAATTAAATGGTTAATGATTAATGAAAATTAAATGGTTTATGAAAATAATTTCCATTAACCATAATCGTCGGGGACAATTATCGTCGGGGACTATTATCGTCGGGGACTGATATCGTCGGGGACTATTATCGTCGGGGACTATTATCGTCTAGGACTATTATCGTCTAGGACTATTATCGTCTAGGACTATTATCGTCTAGGACTATTATCGTATCGGACTATTATCGTCGGGGACTATTATCGTCGGGTACTATCATCGTCGGGGACTATTATCGTCGGGGACAGTTATCGTCGGGGACAATTATCGTCAAGGACAATTATCGTCAAGGACAATTATCGTCGGGGACTATTATCGTCGGAGACTATTATCGTCGGTGACTATTATCGTCGGGGACTATTATCGTTTAGGGATATTATCGTCTAGGAGTATTATCGTCTAGGAGTATTATCGTCGGGGACTATCGTCGTCGGGGACTATTATCGTCGGGGACTGATATCGTCAGAGACTGTATCGTCGGGGACTGATATCGTCGGGGACTGATATCGCCGGGGACGGATATCGTCGGGGACTATTATGGTCAGGGACTATTATCGTCAGGGACGATTATCGTCGAAAACTATTATCGTCGGTGATTATTATCGTCGAGGACTATTATCGCCGAGGACTATTATCGTCGAGGACTATTATCGCCGGGACTATTTTTGTTGGGGACTATTATCGTTGGGCACTATTCTCGTCGGGACTATTATCGTCAAGGACTATTATCGTCGGGGACTATTATCGTCGGGGAGTATGATTGTCGAGGACATGCGTGTGCCCGTAGGATTTTTTTTTGTAATTTATACGTGCTGAAATGATGAAAAAAAAATTTTATTCGTTGTAAACAGTTTCGGCCCCGGAGTTTTCCATAGCTTGGTTTGTTTGTTACAGCTCGGGGTATATTCCTGTAAATTTACGAGTGTCTGGTGTCATGCGTGTGTTCGTAGGATTTTTTTTTGTAATTTATACGTGCTGAAATGATGAAAAAGAATTTTTATTTGTTATAAACAATTTCGGCCCCGGGGTTTCTCATAGCTTGTTTTGTTTGTTATGGTTAGGGGTATATTCCTGTAAATTTACGAGTGTCTCGCGTCATGCGTGTGCCCGTAGGATTTTTTTTTTGTAATTTAGACGTGCTGAAATGATGAAAAAGAATTTTTATTTGTTATAAACAATCCCGGCCCCGGGGTTTCTCATAGCTTGTTTTGTTTTTTATGGTTAGGGGTATATTCCTGCAAATTTACGAGTGTCTCGCGTCATGCGTGTGCCCGTGGGATTATTTGTTTGTAATTTATACGTGCTGAAATGATGAAAAAGAATTTTTATTTGTTATAAACAATTTTGGCCCCGGGGTTTTCCATAGCTTGTTTTGTTTGTTATAGCTCGGGGTATATTCCTGTAAATTTACGAGTGTCTCGTGTCATGCGTGTGCCCGTGGGATTTTTTTTTGTAATTTAGACGTGCTGAAATGATGAAAAAGAATTTTTATTTGTTATAAACAATTTCGGCCCCAGGGTTTCTCATAGCTTGTTCTGTTTGTTATGGTTGGGGGTATATTCCTGTAAATTTACGAGTGTCTCGCGTCATGCGTGTGCCCGTAGGATTTTTTTTTTGTAATTTAGACGTGCTGAAATGATGAAAAAGAATTTTTATTTGTTATAAACAATCCCGGCCCCGGGGTTTCTCATAGCTTGTTTTGTTTTTTATGGTTAGGGGTATATTCCTGTAAATTTACGAGTGTCTCGCGTCATGCGTGTGCCCGTGGGATTATTTGTTTGTAATTTAGACGTGCTGAAATGATGAAAAAGAATTTTTATTTGTTATAAACAATCCCGGCCCCGGGGTTTCTCATAGCTTGTTTTGTTTTTTATGGTTAGGGGTATATTCCTGTAAATTTACGAGTGTCTCGCGTCATGCGTGTGCCCGTGGGATTATTTGTTTGTAATTTAGACGTGCTGAAATGATGAAAAAGAATTTTTATTTGTTATAAACAATTTCGGCCCCGGGGTTTCTCATAGCCCATTTTGTTTCTTGTGGGTTAGGGAATATTCCTGTGAATTTACGAGAACTGTTGTTCATGTGCGTTCGTTATCCTCGTCAATTTGTTAGTATTGGAAGAGTCAACGTTATTAATTATTACATCACTTGTTTATATATTTTCAACCTTTGATTAACCATTTACGTGAATTTAGCAAGATACAAAATGAATTTCAAGTTCATTTTTTAATTTATTAAAGTTCCAATGCATGCATACCGTTTGGCAGTACTACTTTTTGGAGCGCACGGGCTTGCGTTGGGAGTCCAGTCACAACCACAAGCCGGCGCGCGCGTCTGCTAGCTCCGTCTGCCAGCTTCAGCGACATTAAAAAATAAACTTGAAAGATTTGAAAAATTGTGAAATTTTAAATTTTGAATAACTTTTGAACAAAAATTTGTCAATTTTTTCAATTTTTTTTCCTTTGGTAGAACTCCGTTTTATTCAAAACGAAAACTTCTGACCAAATTTCATCGAAATTGAGAGGGGTCGATTCCAACTCTTGGTCGATTTGACATGGAATGACCCATATGAATTTGAATATACTGTATATGCATAAAAACTTCATAGTTAAAAACGTCGTAATTTTTTACAGTGTAGAATCGATTCTCCGTCATGCATTAATTCGTTCCTAACATCTCCCAACCGAAATAAAATCGTTGGAGTCTCTCAAAATAGCTCCAAAATCGCGATGCTCTTGTTTCTCTGCATAAACTGAAAACCCTTTAGCATGCGATGAATCCCGCTCATACACATCGCTCAGAGGTGGTTCTGGGGTGATTTTAGGCCACGAAATCTATGGAGAGGAGCCCGCACTCAGGATCTCAAATATTCAAGAGTGCCTCGTACGAAACGTTGCGTCTCGGCAAAAGTCTCGAGCGAGACTCTCGTCGGAGCTACGATGGAAGCGCAAGCACAGCAGAGAGTTTGCCTATTCGTACAGTGAGATCTATAATATGCGGGGGTGCTTTCGCCCATATAGGCAAAAGCACACGAGAGAAAACCCAAGGATTGCAAACACACACTGTACTATTATGTGTATATATATATATCTATATCCATGTGCTTTCTCCTTTGCGCAAGCATCTGTGGCTCGTCCCACCATTCGAACTTCGATGTTCTCGCATCTACAATTTTGCCTCCTCCAACGTTTTCAACTCCCCAGCATCCCGTTTTCCTCTCTCACTCTCTCTCTCTCTCTCGTCCCTTCTCCCTCCACCTTTTCGCTGTGGCATTGCCACCGTCGCTACCGCTATATCAACGCGCTACTACCTACCACCACCACCGACGAGCATCATCCCCCCTCCCTGCATCCACCGTACTACGGCACACGCACCACCGCGAATAGCATCAGCAGCGCCTCCAGACCGGCGCCCAAGAGCAGCGAACCGAGAGGGGGCTCTCCACCGAGCTACGTTTTACCAACCTCGAGTCAGTTGGCCGACATGAGCCGCGCGCGACTCAACGCTCCATGTCGACGGGGTTGAATTTTACGAATACGGCGTGCGAACCATCGCGCGTGTAAAACGATAACAAACGAGAAAAAAAAACATTTCACATTAGAAATTAAAAAAAAACAAAACCTACTTTCGTGAATTTTAATCGAATGTCAGAATGACGATTATAATGGAATAATTTGGCAAATCTTGTCCATGATCGATGTTTGAAGTGAAAAGATTTTTCCTTCGAAGCAATCTCACGTGTTAGTGATCAGAGTGCGCCAAAAAGCGAATTCCCCTGTTTTCCTCCCAATCGCGACCGATGCGTTGAGAGAAAGAGAACAACGCTAATTTCGACGATTTTTGAGGCGGAACAAAATTTTTCTTTTTTCCAATTTTGAAGTGAAATTCGTCGATATGATTCAATGTGACAACGGTTTGGTTATGACAGTAAGAGCCGAAAATACTCCGGGAAATTTTCGATGTTGAAGGTTGATTCGGCGAGAGAAGAATTCGTTGTTGTTGTTGTTTTTTTTTTTTTCGGAAGTTGGAGATTGAAACGGGAATTCGAGATTCATGGCAACAAATTACGGTGTGATATGGAACGCGCAGTGAAAGTGAACAGTGGGGAATAAAGTGCCGAAAAAAATACGATTTTAATGGATATCGCAGCGGTTCGATTGACGCTGAGAGTAAGTTTTCCCTTTTTAACGTTTTTTGTACGGTGCTTTTTTTTAATTTAATTTTTTGCGACGCGCTTCTCGTCATCCGTATTATTCGCGACTGTAAATAAGTTTCAGCGATCCCACGAACGAGAGAGACGAACTTTCACTGTTGCTCGTTAGCATGAGCGAGAAACTCGCCGATTGCTCGCGTGATTCTTGCAATAAAAGCGAATAACAAGCGCGACTCCGCAATGTTTTAGGGACATAAAAACTGTTCGTTGGAAATGATGAAAAACGAAACGTTCAACGTTCGCTCGGAGAGAGATAAATTATTCGAGTTTTCGAAATGTTTCTCCAACGTGCTTTAACGAGAGTTCTTTTTTAATTCAACGACTCGCACATTTCTACGTACATTTTCTGGAATGCGCGCTGCGGTTGATTGAAAATGTAAATTATTCACGGATCGTTTAGCGTCAAATCGCGCACATTCTCGAAATGACCGGTGACGAAAATTTGACCGACAATTTGGCGTTTATAGTGGTAATTCCAGAGTCAGAGGAATTTACGGTCGATGCAGTAACCAGTGTCTATTTTATTTTGACAATAAGCATTTACGTTATGTATAATGTCGTTGAGAAATTTGATTTTTACAGATCAAACGTCACAAGCATTATAAATTAATTATTGTTGTTGTTTTGTCAAATTATATAAATTTTTGGAATTTATTCGCAGTCCATAAATATCGTGACATTTTTTTTTAGTATTTAATGTATTTTCAAAATGTATTTATCAATTTTATGTATTTTATGCATATTTATAAAGATAATATCAAAATAATGGCATAATTGCGATTTCAAATTGTTCAATCGAATTTTGATTTTGGCAAACAAACTGCAAAATTGCAATGCAAAATAGAAAAGTAAACATGCGGTGAATAATTTTATTCAAAGGTTTTATCGCAGGTTTTAATGCAACCAAAGAAATGTTTATCTCAAGAAAAAATCGATTTTTTGTCCACTTGACAATTAACTTTAAACCCTGAACTTGAAAAATGATAAACGAAATCTCCAGTTTTTATATGATATACTGAAAACTATACCGATTTAATGCAACGGTAATTGTTTGTTTTTCAACAAAGTTCATTTTTCCCATAATCCATTTTTCTCATAAAGAATAAATTGGAAAAAATTATTTGTATTGCATTGTAATTGAATTTAATTGCATTGTGATTGTTTGTTTTTCAACCAAATTCATTCTTCCTGAGAAATATTTCGAGTGAAAAAATCGTTAAAATGTATTTTGGGGTTTTAATTAACGACTTGGGATTTTTTATTTGCCAGCAAAGTGTAAATCTCACAAAAAAATGAATTGAAAAAAATGATTTTCGTTGCATAGCAGCGCCGCAAGCTTCATGACACCATTTTTGTCTCGTGTATGACTTATTAAATTGACCAAGAAAAATATTACATAATTAATACATTAAGCAATTAACGATAAAAAAATTGCAGCCTCTCTTTTTCTCGGTACGCGGCCCCAAATATTCGATCGTTATCTCGCTGCTTCACTCTTTTACCGGTTCTCCGTCGAATATGCGCCTCGAATGCTTTAACGATGGTTATTTTACATATTCCCTCTTGGGAATAATTATCGCGAACCGGTGGGTTAATGGAAAATATAAATTATTCACCGATCGTTTAGCGATTAAACCGTGCGCGACGCGAATTCGTTGGACAATATTCGTTCTTTTTTCCAACAAGTTTATATGAGCGCTGGACTGATGGATCGGGCGAAATCTCGAATTGTATGGACGGAGGTTGGACGTTTTGGTTATGCGGTATCGTTCACCGTTATCCGCGGATTGATGCCCGATTGTTGGCGAAAAAAACGTGCGTCTGTCACGAGGGAGCGCCCTTTCTCTCGAATTTCGAACGAGAAACCAGCGCGAACCCTCGTAAATTTCTGGACGATTTGCGCAAAAATTATACGGGATACCCCTAAACTCTGTATGTATACGGGGCATTCCACGTCAAATCACGCAGTCATCGGCCTGACCCCCTCGGATTTTGATGTCCAATGAATTGTGGATTTCGTTTGGTCCAAAATATGACCTCAAATTTTTTGAATTTTTTATTTGATTTTTTAGGGGCTGCCCGAGCTAAAAAATCATTAAATTGAGGGAAAACATAAAGAAACCCCTTTTTCAAATTAATGAAATTTTTGTCACAGAAACTAGGGCCCGAAACAGATATTTTCGTCACAGTTTGATAATGGGCCAAAAATAATTACTATTTTTTTTTTATTTTAATTACTATTTAAATTTTTTTTTTTAATTATCCGTTTTTTTCAAGTCGTCGAGGTTGATAAATTCTTAAAAAATGTGGTCGTTACACGATTAAGACAAGATAAAAAAATAAAGTTTCACTAGACATTTATTTTTATCGTTGTTATTCTCACTACACGAAACAATGGAAATAAGAAATTATTTTAAAAAATAGATCAAAACACAAAAAAAATAGTAATTATTTTTGGCCCATTATCGAACTATGACGAAAATATCTGTTTTGGGCCCTAGTTTCTGTGGAATTTTTTGTATTAATTTGATAAAAGGTCCTTCTTTATGTTTTCCCCCAATTTAATTATTTTTGAGCTCGGGCCATCCCTAAAAAATGAAATAAAAATTTCTAAAAATTTGAGGTAATATTTTGTGCCAAACGAAACCCACAATTCATTGGATATCAAAATCCGAGGCGGTCAGGGCGATGACCGCGTGATTTGACGTGGAATGCCCCATATATATATATATATAAAACAACCGCATTCGGCAGCGATATAACTCTCGCGCTTCGCTCCGGCGGTGCCTCGGAAAAACAGGAAAAAGGAAAAACAGTGTGGCATACTTTAGCGCAAGAGTTTAAGCCCGGCCGATATATATTTTCACTGTATCCGCGAGAGACACTTGGCAAAGAGCCGCGCGTCGCGTTAAGCCCGATAAATATTCCATACGCGAACGTCCGGGAACGTCGTGTTCACGAAGAAAAAAAGATCCAACGCTCAAACTCGGGAAAAACGGAGCTTCACGACGCAACAGATTCCTAATCGAGGCGAGGAATCTCGGTTTTCAATTCGTCTTGGAATATCCAATAGCAATGTCACTCTCATAAATGTAAAATCATACGAAATTCGAGAAAGAATAAATCAAAAGATTTCATGTACTTGAAATTCCGAACATTCACTCAGTTGAACGAAAAATCGGAAAAAGCATTTATTTAACGAAAAATTAAAAGAGCTTACGAATAAATAAATAATAAATAAATAATAATAGTTGGTAAATAACAATTTAAAAAATAAATAAATAAATAAATAATAGTTGGTAAATAATAATAATAAAAAAATATAAATAATAATAGTTGGTAAATAATAATTCAAAAAATTCAAAGATGTTCCAAGAATTATTTTCACAGTGTTGAAAAGTCTCAAAAACGTATTCATTAAAACGCATCCGAACGTTCGAAACTTCAAGTCCATAAGATTTCTCGGCCGTGAATTTTCCAAAGACGACAATATTCCCCGACCAATATCAATCAAAATCTCGCAGAGAAAATAATTTATTTTTCAATCATCTCCAATTATCGGGATATCTATTGGACAGTTTGTTTCCCTTCTCCTTGTATCTTGAATCTCATGAATTTCTCGACCAGCCTCGACGCGAAATATCGAGTTATACAAATACATATGTACGAGGCGATTGAAATAAATTAATAATTGCCTCTCGAGCCGGAAAGCTTGCAATTAATGTGTGTATAATTTTGAAATAGGATTCCACGGCGTCTAGCGGGAATGCGAGTGTTTATGTGTGGCAGGTGGGAAATTTTCCTAACTATCACAGATCGCAAAGCGGCAAATGCATTGGTCACATTTGCGGAGAGATCTACGGGGTATCGTTAAAACTTACTACCCGTAAATAATAATCACCTTTAGCATTTTCATCGAGGGTCCCGACATTTAATTCTAATCAAACAGCCGTTCCGTTCCGCGCTCTTGACGCCAGGCTGGTTTTTCCTACATCCGCTCTTCCAATTCTCTCATCATCCTACTGCAAGTACACTAGGGAAAGGGGGGCAAAATGGCCAGTGGAGGCAAAATGGACACCTCCGACATTATCGAAAAAATAATTTGAAAAATTAGAAAACGAGGCAATTATCTTCGTTGTCGTTAATATACTTGAATTGACTCATCCGCGCAAAATCAGATTTAGTTTTTGATATTTTCATGACAATTTTCTATAAAGGCTTGAATATTTTTTTTATTGTTAATTGTTAAATTGTTTTGTTTTTAATTTTTTTAATTTAAGTGGAAAAATACACTTCGCAACTTGTTCCAAGTATCTTTAATTTTAAGGTGATGTGAGAAGCGAAGGAAATCGTTTTTTCAACGTTTAATTGAATTTTCGAGAAAAACAAAATTCTGAAGTGCCGTCCATTTTGCCCTCTAAATTTTTTTTCCGGGTCGACCCGGAAATTTAATCGATAAAAACGATATTTTTCGATGAAAAGTAACGAATTTATTTTGTGCGTTGCGTCATAGCTGCGTTATCTTCTTATTGTGTCCATTTTGCCCCCTCCTCTATATTTTTTTTTTTATATTGCACAGTGTGTGTGCATTACATACATGTGCAGTGGCGATTCGCCACGCGAGTTCTGTCATTCGTACACAAAAAGGGTGAGAGAAGAGAGACAGAGGAAGATAAAATATGTGCTTATAGTGGGAATGAAAAGAGAGATGGAAATAGAGCGCGACTGTGTTTCCATTGTACGAGTGTGGAGAAAAACCGGTGCGAGCGTGCCGAACAGGAAGTTCCGTCGTACGTGACGGGGGTAACAATAAATATTTAAAAAAAACTGAACGGGGGGAAACTCGTCTTGTGCGTTTCTCCCCCATGCCAAGAGAAAGAGAAAAAGACAGAGAGAGAGAGAGAGCTATCGAACAACTGTGCGCTCGCGAGCTCTCCCTCGCATCTCCATATATTTATTCTATTTTCCTATCTCCATTTTATGGTCGATAACTGTGACGAAAAGACGAACGAGACGAGAAAGATTGAGCTAGACGAGAATTAGGGTAAATGGTTCATTAATAGTCCACAAAATATAGATTAAAGGGCTCAGACTTTTTTCTATTTTCTTTACAATAGTCCATGTAAAATGATTTTTCTGTATATCAAGAGACAGACATTGAGGAGAGACATTTTAAACTCGTAAAAAGTGAAACACTATTCAGGAAAATTCATGGATTTGAAATTCCGAACGTTCGGCTGAACGAAAAAATTTATGAATGTAATTTTTGAAGAAAAATGGATAAAAACTCCTCAATTTCATGGTATATAATTTGCCAAATAATGTCACAACTATTAAGGAACTAATTATCAGATATTGTAGGGGTCTTTCAAATTTTCGTTTTTGGAATAAATTTGAAATTAAATTGAAATGACTTGAAATCAAGGTAATGACTTTTAATGATATTTAATTCGTTTTAGGAATAAATTTGTTGGCGTATAATTTCAGCTGAACGTTCAGAACTTTACGTTCATGAAAATTCATTAAAATTGAATTGAAATTACTTGAAATTAAGGTAATGACTTTTAATGACATTTAATTGATTTCTTCTGATTCATTGCGTGGATATTTTCTCGAATATTTGGAAAAAAGTAAGAAGAATAAAATTATTCGTGAAATAATCATGCCATTGAAATTCCGAACATTCAATCGAATTGCAAATTGACAAAAATGTTAATGTATCAAAAAATTTAAAGACTCCGCCAGTTGTAAATCATTCTTGAAACTTTTTCCATTATTCGAATGAAATATTTACCAAGTAATGGCCTTCCAATTATTCAGGTATTAAAAATATTCAAGTAATTCAATTATTTCAAGTAAAAGTCTTTTTAATTATTCATTAAAGAAATACATTCGTCGATTTTTCGTTAAGCTGAACGTTTGGAACTTTGAGTATCAAAATAATCGACTCATGATCAATCACGATGTTGGAGTTTGCTTCGTTGCAATGCAACGACGATGAGTTTTTTCAATTCATTTTTAGGGATTTTCACGCTTAGCTTGTCCATTTATGTTTCAAGACCTCACTAAAGACCTCAAAATACATTTGAACGATTTTTGACTGCAAAAATTCTTAGAAAGAATTAATTTCATTGATAAATAAATAATTGTCGTTACATTACAACGATGCGAATTCAGCATGATGATCAATCACAATTCCAAAGGGATGTTTAGTATTATAAAAAATTTGTTTCCACCTTCTTATGTGACACAAACGCACACGGGCATATATATAAATAAAGAATAATGCTTCGTCCTTCGGACCTCATATGGAGACCTCGTAGCGAACATCACGAAATTCGTTTCGAATAGAGAAACTTCTTGGCTCAATCTTTACGAGGCGATCTAACGCTAACGCGTGACTTATCGCGACGTGATCTCCGCGGGCTCCTCCGCTTGTTTGCGTATGTGTGTGTGTTTTATCAGATGGAAGGGAGAGACAAAAAATACGAAGGCACACGTACAATAAGATGGGATGGATTCTGCGGGTGGACGCTGGAGGAGGCTGTGAGAGGAATTGAATCGATTTTCGATACACTCCCGTATAACACGAATGGTCACACTCGCATGAGTATACCTATATATATTATATATATATGGAAGGAAACATTTTAAGGGCTGACCAGGTTTGGTACGATGGCACCTGGCACGCGCAAGGTTTCAACATCTGCGGCCCAATCTTCGCGTCTTCGAGAGGGATATTTCGTCGAGCCGTTTTTTTTCTTCCCTTTTCCCTCATCTTTCTTCTTGCTTTCACGAACATCCGAGTGCGCTGCGGATAATGCCCCGAGAACCCTCGATGCCGAATTTGCACAGATTTATGTGCACCGAACAAGAGAACGAATCGAGCGACTCTCTTCTCCCGCATGTGCGCGCATTATACAAAAGGTACACGTATTTCACTGCCGTGAGAACTTAATTCTACCTGCGAGAAGTCCGAGCTGCACATGCACGACGAGAATAATGAAAAAAGTGCACCCCCGTGAGCTCGAGAGGGGGATGAATGAAGATGTATTCTCATTCACAATGGAGCGACGAATTGGCGATTCACATCTTTTTCTCTATGTATTAGGGTGGTCCTTATTCAGGGCTCGGGCGAATTCTTTATGAGACGCCCCCCTAAATCGACTCCAAATAATTGAAGAACAATACCCTAATTTTTTCAGATTTTTTTGTAGACTCTAACCCCTCCCCAAAAGAAGTTAGATTTTCCCATTTGAAGTACAAGTGTTTCGGCCATATTCTCATATTTTATTCTAAGTGTAAAACTGCTAGATTTTGATGACTACATAAGAATCTGAAAAGTTAGGGTGTTATTTTGAATTATTTGAAGTCGATTTGGGGGGCGTCTGATAAAAAATTCGTCCGAGCTCTAAATAAGGACCACCCTGATCTATACATATAGATATATGTGTCCAGAAGTACAACAGTGAGAAACTCATAGCCACGACCGTAATTCTCGAGTTTAGATCCTTCTCGTTGCGGTTTAAACTCGACAATCGGTCGATTTTGTATCTCGAAGCGAACTATATTTTGCGGTCTATACTCGTCGCTGAATCTATGTACATCGAGTAAGAGGGTATCGATTCATGCCACAAGTGCCGACGTCTTTTTCAATGAGAGACGAAACTCCTTTTTTCCGTATAGCATAGATGAGTGCGGAGATTTTTCTCTCGTGAAATGCTTGCCCTGTATTTGAGGTGTGCGAGATTCTGTGTTTTGCATGGAGAAGTGTGTATGTGTTTGTGTGTGTGAGCAACGGCAGCACTTTTCGCCCTCGTTCACTCTCGACTCCCGACGAAATGATTTACGATTCAGCTTACACCACCCCTCTCTCATTCTCTCCCACACTCTCTAGATCTTGCCTTCATTTTTGCTCCCTCGAGGGTGACAAAGAGGGTTAAAGGTGCGTGTGCCTCTCCGTGTCACACGAACACACCGTGACACTTCTGCTACCCCTGTTACTCCCTTCCCGGCGCTCTGCTACATGTCTCGAGGAAGCTGAGTTATGTACGTCGAAGTAAGGATGTGTGTAAGGGTGTAAGGGACGATCTGAAGCTAAAGCGCAGCCCTTTTTGGGAGAAGAAGGCGATGAAGGAGATGAAGGCTTGCCGCGTAGACAGAGAGAAGGAGAATTATACAGTGATTTTTTTTACTACTAAGAGCAGGAGATAAAAAAATTTCAAGAAAAATGAGACGTTCGATGAGGAAATACGTTGGAATATCAATAATGTTAAGGGGTATGTTATATTTTGCAGGTGATTGAGCAAAGATGCGTTTTATAATGATGCACCTAAAATCTTGAAAAATCATTTAACGAAAAATTCGAAAAGCTTGCAAATATACTTGATAAATAATAATTTGAAAAATTCAATGACATTTCAAGAATTAATTCCGAAGTGTTAACGAACCCTCCAAATTGTTTTGTAAAAGAATAAGTTTGTCAATTTTTCGTTCATTTGAACGGAAAAATTTACAAATATAATTTTAGACCCCCGCCAATACTTGATACACAATTTTTTAAATAATTTATTAACTTAATTAACTAACATAATTAATTAACTTAACTACTAACTTAATTAATTGACAAATGTTATTAAGGTTTTTCCATCTTTCGTTTCAGAAATAAATTTTGGGTATAAAATTTTATAAATTTTATAAATAAATTTGGGGTATAAAATTTTATCGAGATTAGATGGGAATTTATACTTGTCATATGATTGGTGAATTAAAAAAAAAAAAGATATCTCTTCAAATAATTGTACATGAATCGCCAATAACGAAAAGTAGTTTGCACTATAAAATATGACTCGAATTTTTTTTTAATTCCTCGTGATAATTAATTTGCTACTTTTGTCGAAGCCAATTTCTGACGAGGTTTTTTTTAATATTGGTGATTGTAAACTTCTTCTTTGAAAAATTCAGTCCATTTAGATTATTGTTCTCAAGTATAACTCAACAATTGTAACATTTTTAGTATTTATGCTTTAGTAAATAAATCATCGTAACATTGATTGTGAACTGGTAGAGAATCTACGTAATCAAAATGAGCCCATCACTCAAGTTGAAAGAGAATTGCCAATTTTTAAAAATTTAAAAATCAAAATAAGCCCCATCAGACCCAAATCTAAGAGTTCATTTATTTTTTTTTCCCTTTCGTACATTGATGAAAATCTTGAATAAAGAAACTCGATTAAAGAAAACCCGTCTTTGTCTTTCATCGCAAAAAAAGATTAATTTTTCGAATCGAAATGAAACGATAAAGTCCTTTTTCATTTCACATACCCTTTATATACGTTATGTGGGTTCATGCACCTGTTGCGACTTCGAGAAGGCGGAAAGAGATTGGGGACGGTAAAAAAAGGCAATATCGATTTCTGGGTTTCGTATATCGGTATAAACGCCGATGGTAGAGGCTTACACGGAGTGTATATAAAAGCCCCAGATCATTGTGATACAATGGGCCTCGATATATCGGTTTTGAAATACACGAAGAAATTCGACGACCAAACGGAATACACCCAGAAAAAAGATCTAGTCGTAGGTACTATAATCGTTTGTTTGATTATTTTTTAGTTACTTTAAAGAAAATTTTCCTTCCATCCAATTTTGGGCGATATTTACTTCCACTATATTTATTTATTTGAATTTCCTGTCATCGAGAAACAGGCGTTGAAGAAAAATTCTACTCGTCGTTACTAAATACCTATATTCACCCGTAATCTCATCCGATCATATCTGCAGATTTGTCAGTACCCCAAAAATCCGCCAGGTGGCTACCTCTCGCACAAGCGAACCGGCCTCTCGACGCCTATATCCTTTCCAAGCTCGTCTATGTTTGATATCCTTATTTTTCAGTATGGATATTAAATACATTGAACATTGCGGCAAAACGCAAGATGGTCGAATCCCCGAAAAAGATTCCCATAAAAAACGGTCTTTTTTCTTTTCCCTTCTGTTAAAGAAAAGACGAAACTTTACGAAATTGTAGACTTCATATGTGTAGCTATACATTCAAAGATTGAAATGTTTAAAAATATATATTGTGTAAATATTTAAAAAATATATATATTTCATTTAAATACATATTTGTTCAGTTTGAAATAATATTTATTAATATTAAATAAAAATTTATTAGATCGCAATATATTTTCCTAGTAGGTCATTCAAAGAAAAAAATTTCGTTGACATGAATAGAGTTGTATTAGGCCAGCCTACAACTAAAAAAAATTATTTGGCTTGACTAGGATTTAGTTAAATGTACTAGATCTTTTTTCTGGGTGTAGATAGACGCTGCAATTGTACTGCAGGGCTGCCTGTGCCCTTTGCAGCAAAATAGTGTACCTATTTCACATTATCAGCAAAGATATATAGAGCTTAGGGTCATATTGTGTTTCTACGAACACACACTGAGGAAAAAAAATTTGGTGAAAATGCAAATATTTATTTGACTCAACAAAATATTTGTTTCCGGACGTTCAACGAGATCATTTTGGTAATTCAACAAAGATACAGTGGAAGTTTTAGTTAAATCGGTTAAATCGTTGCTTGAATGGGCAAAGTTTCAGTTCAATCAAATAAATATCTTTGTACCAAATAAATTGTATGATTGAAAATACGAATTGTTTCTTTGTTATAGCTAAATTTATTTAGTTAAAATATACTAGAAATCAACGAAATATTTCTGCACAGAAACTCGGTAACGTGTAAATTTGACTAAACTCTATCTGGAAATTGACCAAATAATTTCGTTCACCTCATATCTTATGGTTAACCAAATCCATTTGTTGAACTAATAATAGTTTCATTATTTCAAACAAATTAATATTGAATCAACTAAATTTTTTTCAACTAAATGGATTTAGTTGTTTTAACTGAACTTTTTTCTCAGTGCGAAGATGAAGTTCGCCCAGTCAATACAAATTTCTCAAAAAGTTTTTCGGAAAAGCCGCACTTCTAAATATTTAAAAATATAACGAGACTTCGGCGCATATAAAAATTTCCCACGAGATAAATCTCCAGATTTCTTCCAATAACACATTTTGTATGAAATTCATGCAAAACAAGAAATATAAAAAAAAGCTCGTGACCTGGAGGTAGAGTTTCGTCGATATTGCCTTCGTTTCGTGAATGTTATGAAAAATTCGCCCATGAAATATTCTTCCATTTGCGTGATGATCCCGGGGAACGTTGATGCTGGAGGGAGGGGTTCGATTCAGAAGGCCTTAAAAGCAAAGAGCGTCCATCCCCCCCCCCCCCCCCCAGGCAGTCTTTATGCATTCCAGCATCAGGTGTAGCATATATGGTTACCCGTTATGCGCGTTTTATACGTATTAGGGACAGGGAAGGGAAGCAAAGAAGAAGAAGAATAAGGGAGAGGCACGATGAAGAAAACGCGATCAAAGGCTGCTCTTGGGTTTTTTTTCGAGGCTTGAATATTATATTCGTTTTCGCGGAACCCGCGAGCCCTTTTGCCCAAGTATATTCTCGTATAGATGCCATATATAACATTCTCCCGCTCAAAGCCGGCGGTTTTCTCTCGCGCGACCCTCGGCTTCTCTATTCGCAGCCTCTATACTTGCATTACAACGAGTAATAGCGATTTCAGGAAGCTCTTACGATTACGAGCTACTGGCGCGTCGAACCATTTCGCTTTTGGCACATTCGCGTTCGGTAATGTAGAAAAACACATGTTCACATATATATATATGGGGCATTCCATCCCAAATCGAGCAGTTTGAAAAACTTTTTTTTTTATTTCCTCAAATTTTTTGTTTTTTTTTTAGTACCTATTAAAAGACCCTTGCTGGTGAATTTTGAGATTCTTTTCATTACCCGTTCAAAAGATATTAAATTAACAAAAAAAACCGCTCTTTTTTCGGTATTTTGGTCATAACTTCTTTAACAATGGTCCAGATTAAAAGGTTATTTTGAGAAAATATGTTTTTATATGGCCTTTTCAGAAAAAAATACAACAAAAATATTCGACGTGTTTTTGAATGAGTTTTTTGAGTTTCAAACTTTAAATCGCGTTTTTAAAAGTGATTGTATATTTTGATTTTTTTTTTTAATTTTTTGTTTTAAACATCTATCTATTCAACAACTCTTAAGACTAGTCCGATCGTGGACCTTCTATAACTACTATTTTTTTCGATTTTCGAAAACTAAAATTTTTTTATTATTAAAAAGTGTCATAATAAATTCTAAATAATGAAAAAAATACTATACAGTAACGGAAATTGGTATTCATAATAATTTATAAGAAAAACAAATTATTTTCAAAAATCGAAAAAAAAATAGTAGTTATGGAAGGCCCACGATCGGACTGGTCTTAAAGGTTGATGAATAGATGTTTAAAACAACAAATTTTAAAAAAATCAAAATATGCTCACTTTTAAAAACGCGATTAAAAGTTTAAAACTCAAAAAACTCATTTATAAACACGTCGAATATTTTTGTCGTATTTTTTTCTAAAAAGGCCATAAAAAACAAAAAAATGTCCAAAAAAACTTGTAATTTGGACCATTATTAAAGAAGTTATGACCAAAATACCGAAAAAAGAGGGGTTTTTTGGTTTTTTTAACAAGTAATCAAAAAAATCTCAAAATTTACCAGCAAAGGTCTTTTGACGGGTACTAAAAAATATAAAAAATTTGAGGACATAAAAATAGTTTTCCAAACTGTCCTATTTGGGATGGAATGCCCCATATATATATAAATATATGTATTTTATGTATATGAGAACGTGATGTACTTATATTACCGAAGGGTACGAAGAAAGGTTGGCGCGAGGCATCATCGCGGAAAACGAAACGAGCCTGAGGCTTCGCTCCTCTCCGAGCTGCAACTCCATTAAAGGTCTCGGACCTGCCCGCCGCCCGTCCGAAGGTTCCTCCACCCTCGCATGCATCCTCTATTCCTCTCCCTTGATGTCGAGCTGTTGCGCCCGTGTCAATCCCCCCTCCCCGCTCCTCCCCGCCTTTATCCCTCTTATTGCCACCAACTCGCTCTCTTCTCTTGATGTTCCTTTACGAATCCAATTTCACGGCTGCTATTTCGTATCGGTGAATCTCGCTTCTGGGATATATGTTTATGTATCCCCGTTTATATGAGCACATCCAGAGATCATGTTCGCGTCTTACCGAGAGAAAAAGGGGACATATGCTTGCGGAACGTTTGGTTTATATGTACGTGCCTTTTGATTGAAATCTGAATTTTTTGCAAAAATTTGATAGGTGACGAAGATGGTTGAGATTGACTGTGAAACGAATCGCTCTAACGATTCCGATACCTCCGTAAAGTTGGCAGACGAGTCTCCAAAGTGAATTTAAATTGTAGCAGACTTAGGTGCTTTTGGATGCTTATTTGGTACCCAAATGGAAAATTTGGGACTCGTTTCGTTTTCCCAGAAATTTGATTTGAGAAGTTTTCTGTTAGCTGTTATAATTTTGTAGCGACGAATTAACTATATTTTTATTTCTTCGAAAAATCGTCGTTGACAAAGTTAGTTGAATTTAGACAAACTAAAAATTATTCATGCACTCAAAGTTTCGAACGTTGAGGTGAATGAAAATTCATAAAAGGTATGAATTCAATGAAAAATTCCAGTAGCCTGCAAATACTTTGTAAAGCATAATTTAAAAAATTCAAAAATATTTCGAGAATTATTTTTAAAGTGTTAACAAAGTCTCAAAATTATTTTGTAAAAGAATAAATTTGTCAAGTTTTCGTTTATCCGGACGCTCGGAACTTTATCTCCATAAATATACAACTCAACTTTAAATTATTTTGTAGAAACAAGGATGGAGAATAATTTAAAGTTGAGTTGTACATTTATGGAGATGAAAGTCCGAACGTTCGGATAAACGAAAACTTGACAAATTTATTCTTTTACAAAATGATGTTGAGACTCTGTTAACACTTTGGAAATAATTCTTGGAACATTTTTGAATTGTTTAAATCATTATTCGTCAAGATCATTCGAAAATAGCAAAAACTGCCTAGAGATTCAGCGATGTCTAAATTCTAATCAGCAAGATTTTTTTCTACGTAATGAACGAACCGAAAATAGTGCCCTATTGATTCAAAACCTACAAAAAGTTCACGGTGGAGATTGAATCATTAATTGCTAATGTATGCAGCAATATTGCACTCATAAAATTTTTTTGTTGAAAATGCAAAAATTTGTTTGACTCAACAAAATATTTGTTTCCGGACGTTCAACGAGATCATTTTGGTAATTCAACAAAGATACAGTGGAAGTTTTAGTTAAATCGGTTAAATCGTTGCTTCAATGGGCGAAGTTTCAGTTCAATCAAATAAATATCTTTGTGCCAAATAAATTGTGTGATTGAAAATACGGATTGTTTTTTTGTTACAGCTAAATTTATTTAGTTAAAATATACTGGAAATCAAGGAAATATTTCTGTACAGCAACTCAGTAACGTGTAAATTGGGCTAAACTGTATTATCTGGAAATTGACCAAATAATTTCGTTCACCTCATATCTTATGGTTAACCAAATCCAATTGTTGAATTAATTATAGTTTCATTATTTCAAACCAATTAATATTGAATCAACTAAATTTTTTTCAACTAAATGGCTTTAGTTGTTTTAACTGAACTTTTTTCTCAGTGTGTGCATTCGATTATTGCCTGCATCACTCAACGAAAAACTCCCACAGATTAGTCATGACAATCAGGCGCATGTACAACATAACGTGAGAAATTCGGTTGACGGAGACACCGCGGACGATGAATCGTTAACACCTGGATCGCTGATATATCTATGACCAATCTGCTATCGAGTAAAAACTGGTATGGGAACGTCGATGCAACTGGAAAAATCATTCTCACGTAGCGAAACCGACAATAAAAGACCATAAACTTTAGCCATATGCACAGCACATTTTTCTCGCAATATCATACGTGATAATCTAAATTCCCATTCTCATTATAAATGGCTGCGTGTATGAGGGTTCCGTCCATCAAACTTTCAACGTCCTCGAGCGTTATTCGTCGAAAAAAAAATTAAAAAAAAAAACCCCCATCTCGATACGGATCTAATCAATCTAATATATTATGCTCGATGCGTGAAACATGACATTTGCGTCTGTGTATATATCTCCGGGAAAACTTGCCCAAAACCTACGTGAGACACAGTCGAACTCGCGGAGAATAAAACATTCGTTCTACGGCGAACCGCCCGCCGTTTTACAGTCCAGAAGCAAATGAAATTTTACACGTGTATTCTGTACATGTGCGCTTAGATATTATAGATATACACTCCCGCTCAAAAGTTAGGAAACACCAGTCAATATTTCTTGCCGCCCAAGAAATTGCATAACTCCGTCAAAAAAAAAAGGTAATCGAATTTTTAAAAAAGCGTTTTGGCGGGAAGGAATTCAGCTTCATTTTGCTTTTTAAAAATATTTTTTATGATTTTTTTTCGATCCGGTGCGTATTTTTGTACGTGACCGTTTTTATTTGACTTTCTTTCGACCATCGCGAATTGGGTGCATAACTTAAGGACATTTTTTTGTCTTTTTTATCTACGGTACATTTGAAAAGGTTAGCTGATGCTCCATTTTCGTCTTAAAAAAATTGTTGTACGATTTTTTTTCGCAACGTTATTTCACTTTTGGCTAAAAAAGACAAATTTTGAAAGATTCAACGTAACTCAAAAAATATGGAGTTGAAGAGAAAATGTCAAGAATGAAAAAAGTAGCGCACGTATACACGGAATCGCCTGGAATTATTTCAGAATTTTTTTTTTTTAATTTTTTTTCGCTCAAAATTCTGATGATGACGTCCCAGCGAAAAATTGTATCTCATTGAAACTTCCGTACTTCGTGACATAATAAAAATCTGAAAAACATCAGCAACATTTGGCATGCCATAAACAACGATGATCAATAACAATTATTGATCATTGTTTATCATTGCTTAATAAATTGTTTAATCAATTTGTTAATGGATTTTGGGCAATGTTATTGTTGATAATTGTTGTTTATAGCATGACAAATGTTGTTGAATTTGTTCAGATTTTTATTATATGACGAAGTACGGAAATTTTAATCAGTTTTCGCTGGGACATCATCATCAGAGTTTCGAGCAAAAATAGAAAAAAAAATGTCATAGGAAAATTCTAAAATAATTCCAGTCGATTCCGTGTACACATAAGCTACTTTTTTCATACTTGACATTTTCTCTTAAACTCAATAGTTTTTGCGTTACGTTGCATCTATCAAAATTTGTCTTTTTTAGCCAAAAGTGAAATAACTTTGCGAGAAAAAATCGTACGAAAATTAAAAAAAAACGGAAATGGAGCGTTCGCCAACCCTTCCAAATGTACCGTAGATAAAAAAGATTAAAAAAAAAAATGTCCTCAAGTTATGCGTCCAATTTCCGATGGTCGAAAAAGGCCAAAAAACGGTCACGTTCAAAAATGCGTACCGGATCGAAAAAAAATCATAAAAAATATTTAAAAAAAACACAAAATATAGCTGAATTCCTTCCCATCAAAACGCTTTTTTAAAAATTCGATAATCTTTTTTTTTACGGAATTATGCAACTTCTAGTGCGGCAAGAAATATTTACTGGTGTTTCCAAACTTTTGAGCGGGAGTGTATATGCACGAGGGCAAGACCGAAAAACGAATGAGACGCCGGTTACACGGACATAACGTCGTAGAAAATGATGTAGTATGAGAAACACATGGGCCCGATGGAAGGCCGATGGGTGGCATCGCGGGTATTAAATTTTTCGAATTTAGGCGCGCGCGTTTATGTATACATTCATCGCGGAGAAATCTCGTGTTTAGATCTTTCGGTAGCGATAAAAACGAAGCGTTTTTTCCCCCATGGAGCGAATTCATGGTATTTATGTATGGATGTATATGGGTATGGTTGGTATAAACGTGCCCACGCGTTCCTGCGTGCGTATAAACGATTTCTGATTGCGCCGAATAACGAGGAAGTTAAAGTTATAATGTTAAAGCTGCGAACGCAAGGTCCAGCATGTGAATGTGACGAAGGAACACCTCTGGTTAGTCTTTCCGCGAGGTTTTCTCTCTTTCCCTCACGTTCGTTGGTCATCTTCAGCAACGAGAATACAAAGTCCGTACGCTTGGATCAAACATGAACAAAGACTCTTGTTTTTTTAATGACACTCTAACATTCCTAACGAATTTCGTCAACTTATTTCGTTGTATTGTAGTCGAAGCGAGCTTCGAGCTATTACATTCTCTATGGAAATATGTAAACAGTTTTTGATTTAATGTTAAATTTAGGAAAAAAATAATTTACTCTTTATATTTGTAAATGTGTTCAGTCTTTTGTTTTAGGTTTTATAATTTACTAGAAATGTCCCACCACCATTTTGTGTCAAAATGATAATAAATAATTTTTTTCCATACATCATATCTAAATAAGTAAACCCTTTGAAAAAAAAATCCCATTTCTTGATCCATACTCCCAGAAAATAAATTGTCAAATTTAGACCTCTTCTTCGACCTCCAAAGTGGAGTTAGTCTTCAAGATAGTGATTGAGATTGAAGAAAAAAGAATGTTGTTTCGATTAAAATCAATGTTGATATGAAGCATCATTCAAAATTTCATGGAACCAAGTGTCTTCCTTTAATTGCCAAACTTCGTGAGTTCAAGAAATCCTAGATCTGCCGATTTATCTACGAGCGATCTCTCGAATAATAAACGCTTTCAACGATCGTTCAACGATAAGCAACACACTATATTTTTCGACAAACACATACGAATATATATAGTAGGGTGATTCGTTTCAGGGCAACTTTTTTTTTTACCCATCGTGCCCGAAAACCTTTAGTTGGTACCCAAAAACGAAGTTTCGTAAAAGGGGGGTGTTATCAAAAAATATTTAGAGGTCGCGAATCAAAATTGAAGATTTCCCATTTGATCAACATTGGAAAAAAAAATGTCTCATTATTAGTGTTACCATTCCGCGAATTTTGATATCGCGTTATTTTCCAAGTGGGTTCCTATAGGAAATATGATACTCTACAATAAAGTTCATTGAGCCATGTCCGTAAATTCAACCGTTTCAGAGGTATCATTATTTCAAGTGAATATTGTATGAAAATATCTATTCATGCGGCTGTAACGCCTAAGCTATTGGATATATCGAAAAAATTCAAATGAGAACTTTGTAGAGAAAGTAATTTGCTACAAAAAAGTCTCATAAGCCGATCCCGGAAATTCAACACATTCTCAGGTATAGATGTATGAAGTAAAATAAATAGATTTTTTTTGTTTTATTCAATCAAACGAACTCCATTTTCTATGAGATAGCATGTACAAAATCATCAGAAAAACCATTCAAAAAATGTTACAAAGAATTCCCGATGCAAATAAATCAAGAAAACGAAAACAAAAAATCGATTTATTTTACTTCATCCACCTATAGATGATAGAGTTGAATTTACGGGCTCGGCTTATGAGACTTTTTTGTAGCAAATTATTTTCTCTACAAAGTTCTCATTCAAATTTTTACGATATATCTAATAGCTCAGGCGTTACAGCCGTTTAAATAGATATTTTCATACAATATTCACTTGAAACAATGATACCGCTGAAACGGTTGAATTTACGGACATGGCTCAATAAACTTTATTGTAGAGTATCATATTTCCTATAGGAACCCACTTGGAAAATAACGCGATATCAAAATTCGCGGAACGGTAACACTAATAATGAGAATTTTTTTTTTTCAATGTTAATCAAATGGGAAACCTTCAATTTTGATTCGCGACCTCTAAATATTTTTGACAAGACTCCCCTTTCACGAAACTTCGTTTTTGGATACCAACTAAAGGTTTTCGGGCACGATGGGTCAAAAAAAAAAGTTGCCCTGAAACGAATCACCCTAATATATATGCATGCGAATAACGTGGAATGTAAATGTGGTTTTACGAGAGAAAAGGAGAGTTTTTGGAGAGAAATAAAGATGAAAGAAAAGTAAGACGATACTGGAAGGAGCCACGAGAGATTTTGAGAGAAAGGCGAAACGCAATGGTCGATGTGTCTTCACGTGGTTTTCTATATAGACGTCGAATGAGAAAGAGAGAAGGAGAAACAGAACGAGATAATTTAACCGAAACGAGGGGCATACGATCCACGTTCGAGAGGGCAAAAAAAGAGGGGATTCGACATGTTTATTATTCGTACGGTAATCTTCTCGGATTACACGTATATCCTAGTCCGTAAAGATATATAATATATATATATACGTGTATAGTAGAGAAACGTACAATATCGTGAAACCGCACACAGTACGAATGCGGTGTATATAACGACGAGGTTGAATGAGTTTGGAACTCGAGAAGAAAGAAGACGAGAATGAGGGACGAAAATGCGCAAAGATTCGGGGGTACGTGGAGATGCTGCGCGAGATCCTGACGCGGACATTGCCTGGATAGAGAGATCCTTATTTCGAAAGACCTCCCGAAATCGAGTAGCAAAAGCTTTCTCCATCGCTTACTTAGAGCGAAAGAGGGAGGGTGACACAAAAGCTATGACTGGGCTGCGTTTTCTCATACGACCGACAATGTTAACCCACTGAACCTGTTGTCACGCGATATCCTGGTCGTTCCATCGAGCTCTTTGAACCCTCGAACTACGGCGCGTGATGCGCTTGATGAAAAAACACTCTGTACAAAGGAGACGCGAGATTCTACCACGAGGCTTTCAGGCTCCTTTTCGGCCCCTTACCCCCTTAATCCTGCGGGAACGTGTGGCGCGATTGAAGAATAACACCGTGGATATTGCGCGCTTGCAGGATCAACGGCAGCGTAACACTGTTGCCGGCAATAACCGGAGAGACAGAGGGAGAACTGGAGTCCTGGATTTTCTCTCAAAGGAAAAAAGCGCGGGCCAATCCTGGTGTCCCTCAGGATGAAATGATAGGTGTACCGCGTGAGTCGGGATTGCGAAGGATGGCTATTCCACGGTTCTCTGATTTTCTTGGCAATGGCTTAGAAAAAGGAGAGCGTTGCTTTGTGAACTTATAAAAGGAAATGGGACAAGGTTTTTTTGGAAATATCATCTACTTGAAGATCCGAACGTTCACTTGAACGAGAAAACAGAAAAAGTATTTAGTTAACGAAAAATTAGAAGTAGCGTATAGATTAAAGTATAGAAGTAAAATTAGAATAGAATTAGAAGTAAAATTAGAAGTATAGAAGAATAGTTGGTCAATAATCATTTAAAAAGAAATTGAAAGATATTCCAAGATCTATTTTCCAAAGTGTTAACAAAATCCCAAGGTTGTTCTTCAAACGTTTATCTGAACGTTTGTCTGAACGTTTGGAACTTCAAATCCATGAAATATATCAAGCGTTGAAAAGAAAATACGGAAAGCGGATTCTTACCGACCGAGTCATGTATTATTTCAATTTCAAATTATTTCAAATATTTCCTCTTCTTTTCAAAAATCTTGATTTTTCATGCTGCTGAAGTTTGCATCGATGCAAGGCAACAAAAATAAGATTTTCAAATTCACTTTTAATGAGATTTATGCTTAGTTCGTGCATTTAGCATTCACGATTGTTAATAAAAACCGTGCTATATGTTTCAACGGTTTTTTACTTTGAAAATTTTTCGAAATAGTACATTCTATTACAGAATTCACTGTTTCTGTTGCGTTCAAACGATGCAAACTTCAACAGCGTGATTTTTCAGCAATTCGTCTACTTATGGAGACTGAAAGTCCAATTCATTTTGGGTCAAAATTTGAGTTATCTAAAAAATAGAAAAATTCGAGATTTTTGTGAATAGAAATTGTTTCTCTTAAGTTATAAATAAGCGTTTCTTTTGTTTTTGAAATTACAGTTACAAAAATTCGAAGATATTCGAAGAATTTTTTTTCAAAGTGTTAACAAAGTCCCAAAGTCGTTCTTGCAAAACAATTGATTTGAACAATTGAACAATTGTACTTGATATTATAACAATTACTTCCCACGATCTCTCACTCCCAAATAAAATCAATAAGAAAAAAGTTCTATTTATAGTCTATCGATGATCCAGAAATAAGAAAAAAATGAATTTTTGGGGAAAAGACGATTTATCGAACTCGAATGATTGATTTGGTTTCAAAAATTGACAAACTTTTGCAATAAAAAAAAACTTAACAAATGATTTTGGTAGTTCATCAAAGCACAAAGGAATGTTTATCAAATTGATCAACTTGTGAGTCGATACGCCGAATGGTTTATAACTCGTTCAATTTTCCTAATTCCAACTGTAAATTTAGTAAAAATATTTTCAAAACCCTAAAGAATAACATACCTCATAAAATATTATGGACTTGAAGTTCTGAAAGTTCAAATGAACGGAAAATCGAATAACTTATTCTTCCAAAGGACAGTTTGAAAGCCCTTTAACTTTTGGAAATATTTTTTCAAACATCTATCGATGTAAAAAATTATTATTCATCAAGTATTCTTTCAGTGTTTCTAATTTTTTTATTAAACAAATAAATTTGTCGATTTTTCGTTCAAAAGAACGTTCGAAACTTCAAGTACACAAAAAATTGCTCACTGAAAAAATTGAAACTTCCCTTACCGAATGCAAGCTGTTGGTGTGTCAATCAGGAGAAAAATCCTCACAAGAGATTCGTTCATTATTATGTAGGCATAATGGGCTCGTACTCGAAGAGCGAGAGATTGTTGGTAGATAAATAAGAAGAGAGAGAGAAAGAGAGGGAGAGAGAAAAGCCTCCACTCGAGCGAGTCGAGGACCGCGGGAGTCTGTCGTTTCGTACCGTCAAGCACCTTTTCGGCTTTTGGTTTCGCGGTTCACGAGAATCTCATAAAGAGAGCCGAAGGGGACAAAAATTTGAAAGAGGGAGAGATAAACTGAACTCAGTGGCTGTTATAATCGCGTCGCGCGCGGTAGATTACGCGGTCATGCGTTTTCCTTCGGCCTCTGGTTTTTTAACGTGCGAGAAAAGTTGGACGAGAGTACAATGGGATGCTGGTATTCACCTGGTGGACCCCGCGGAGATTGAAAAATAAGTGGAAAAACACGAATCTTGGAGAGGAAAAAGAGAAGAGGATCACGCACGGTTTGGTTAATTCGAGGGTTGCTAATTCGAAAATCCCATGAGTTCCGTTTCACCGACGTACATGAGAGAATAAACAGTTTCGTCTCTATTAGACCGCTGACTCGATGAGGGAAGATTCGGCATTGTGATGATGGAAAAAGAGATTTTGTTCATCGGACTGTGCGCGAGAGAGATTCTACGGAAGATCGTTGCGCGGATCTTATTAAAATTCCAACTACGTTTTGAGGAACTTTGTATGTGATTTTTCTTTCTCCCTTTCGACGAAAAGAAATAAAAATCTCTTACGTTGAATGTATCAAAGTTTGGACAATCTATGTACCCTCGGAATTTCGAAGAGTTTCGAGTCAGCGGGCGAAACCTTGAACTCTCGAGCGAACCCTCTCGCCCTCTTCAGCGTTATTTGTGTGAGTCCCTCTATCTCCGAGTAAAAGTCCTTCAGACCTTGTATTTTTCAGTCTGCAAAACACGAAGTGAAAAAAAAAAAGAAATCCCGTACATATATTTTGTATATACGAATTCTGTCCGAGCTCTGAAGTGACTGAAGAATTCCTGAAGAGCACCAACTCGCACGATTCATTCGAGGACCCTCTCAAAATTTTTAGTACGTGCATCGAGCACACGCACACACGCACACACACACACACACACACACACACACACACACATCGCTCGAGAGTTTATGCACCGCAGAGTTGGAGGCGGACAAAGAAATGAAAATTTCATTCCATCGATTCCCACGAGAATGATATTTCCATCGATCCAAACGATTCTCTCTTCATCGTCGAATATCCTTCCGCTGTTTCGATCCTCAAAACTTTTGCCCCGTACACATTCATTCGTGATAAATGCAGTGCGAAATCTTCAATAATCTGCCATGTGTGTCACATCTTGTATGGGCTATTTCAATTAAAGCAAACCAAACCCTCATTCTCGAAGTTCATGATTTTCGTTTGCCACATAAAAACACGCAAAATTATTTAAAAATCAGAAAACACGAAATTATCCTATTTTCCGTAAAAATTCACGCTCTTTTTTAACGGGGCACCCAAAACAGATCACATCTACGGCTGTTTAGTTGCATTTAATTGCAATACCTATTAAATCATTTCCATGAAAATCTTGTTTTATTTTGAGATATGAAAAACACAGTTATTAATTCCTGTAAAGAGAAAAATTAATGGACCCCCACAAAAAATTGACAAACCATTTTTGAGATAATATCGTAAGTATTAATAATTAATTGTCCAAATATTATCGGGGTCTTTTTCGTTCCAGGGATAAATTTATGATGTTGAAGTTTGCATCGTTTTATCGCAACGAAAATAATTTAATTTTCTTATTTTGATTATTTCCAGAGTTTATCCTGGACTTTTTGGATGCTAGATCCTTAATGGAGACTCTGATGAGTGTTTTAAAAATGATTCCCTCTGAAAACTCATCCATAAGGCGAATAAATTTAGTAATTAACATATTTTCGTTGACTTTCAACGTTGCATCATCATATAAATTCAGCATCATATAAATTTATCAATTTTTCGTTCAGCTAAACATAAACATATCATTCCTTAATTTTTCACTATTCTTCCGATTAATGCATGTATAAAAAGCGTGCAATCATAGCAAAAATTAAGTAGATCCAACCAGACGGATTTATACATAAAATTACAAGAATTTTTGTTTTTTTCTAATTATTCAATGTATGATTTTTTTCCTACGAAAGAAATTATTATAAGCCAACGAAAGAAATTTTTTTTTTTAAATATGAACTTGAAGTTCCAAACGTTCAACAAACGGGAAATGGATAAATTTATTCGTGAAACGAGAAATTAACCTCGACAATATTTGTTAATTAACTAATAGTTACGACATTATTTGAAAAATTGTCTACCAAATATTAATTATCAATTCATTCATTCATTCATTCATTCATTCATTCATTATAATAATTTAATTATTGATGTTCGATTTATTTTATTTTCTATTCACTTTTTTCTACAAACTACATTTGCAATTTTTTTCGTTCATCTAAAGCTTCAAAATTTCAGGTAAATTAAAAAATTGGGAGGCCTCTTTGGTCTCAGTGCGATAGTGTGAAGAATCATGAACTAAATGCGAGAGGGTGAGAATCGAACGTTGGTTGGTTTGACTCGAGAAAGCCCATATATATTAAGCGCGTGTCATATATGCGTGGGGACACAATAGAGCGCGGTCGATGTGTCGAGTGTTTTAAGCCTTTGAGTGGTTGATACCGGTCGGACGGTTTATAAATTGAGTCCTCGTCCTGGAGGATTACGCTTCTGCCCATACATGCTCAATGTGTTTGTGCCTAGGTGCTTATATATACTGCACATATACATATATATATATATATATGTCAGCGTTTTGCCATCGTTCTACTGCCGCTTTAAACGGAGCGCGGAGAGCGCTGATGGAGGCGCTCTCTCGATTGTTGAAATGCTACTGGTCCTATATATATTAGGGTGATTCGTTTCAGGGAAAATTTTTTTTTGTTCCATCGTGCCCCAAAAACCTATAGTTGGTGCCCAAAAACGAAGTTTCGTGAAAGGGGGGTGTTGTCAAAAAATATTTAGAGGTCGCGAATCAAAATTGAAGGTTTCCCATTTCATTAACATTGAAAAAAAAAAATTCTCATTGTTAGTGTTACCATTCCGCGAATTTTGATATCGCGATATTTTCCAAGTGGGTTTTCATAGGAAATATGATACTCTACAACAAAGTTCATTGAGCCATGTCCGTAAATTCAACCGTTTCAGTGGTGTCATTGTTTCAAGTAAATATTGTATGAAAATATCTATTCAAACGGCTGTAACGCCTGAGCTATTAGATATATCGAAAAAATTCAAATGAGAACTTTGTAAAGAAAGTACCAACTAGGTTTTCGGACACGATGGGTCAAAAAAAAATAGTTGCCCTGAAATGAATCACCCTAATATATATACGGTTTGTACGGAGAGCAGCGCAAGAGACAGAGATATATAGGAAGGCAATGGGAAATCTGTGTTCGCTGACTGCGCGTGCCTCCATTACGGGATCCTTCGAGGATTATTCCACCTCGTGGCGTCGAGAATCGATCCTCTGGGGGGAACTCACAGTAGCACGATACCAATACAATTGAAATCGCATCGTGGCAGGAACTTTGCCTTTATACAAATATTATTTATATCTATAGAAGGGAAGTGAGAATAAACGCTGAGTATTGAGGGTCTTATCAAATTACACGCATTGTTCCTAACGACCATCGACCCACGGTGTCCTGTATCACTCGTAAAATCGTCATGAATACAATATTTATACACTGGAAAAATCGATAACTCAATTTAAGAGAAATTTTAATAGTTTTTACCGGACCACGGAAAGTTGAGAATAAATTTCATTGATTTTAACCTCACTTTTCCTCCAGTCGAACTGATTCTAGAGCGCAATTTTTCCTTCTCGTCATGGATCGGAGTGAAATCTCAAGGTCAATTGACTCAATCAAATATTTGATTTTTTAGCAGACTAGAAATATTGAAAAATTAAAACAAGCACACAGTTGTCATTTATACACACATTTTGTTTCAGGGACTTTATTGTGACCTCCGGCAGAACTTTTTTCCAATTTTGAAACTACTGGAAGGGGCTTTTTCTTGCATTCTTTGTTTCTTCTTTAACTTGCCGCTTGAATTCTGCTAAAACTTCATATTTATTCGGGATTTTCTGTACATTTTTTCGATCGGGGATGATCGATTCCGATTCGATTCTTTAAAAGATCGATTCTTTTATTTAAAAAATCGATCTTTTGAATCGATTCTTTTCTTTTCGATCATTAGGTGAATCGATTCTTGACCTTAAAAATCGAACATTCGATTTTTTATTAAATTCGTTATCTATTAAAGATTGGCAATTAAAAAAAGATTGACAATAATCTATGAAACATCGACGTCAAGGTTAAAAGAAAAAATAGTATGTGAAAATGTGAAAACGTGAGAAAAAGAGTAAAAAAAATTAAAAATTAAAATATTGAGAACATGATCCGACGAAAAAAATGATCAAAAGTAAAAATATACAAAATATATCGTAAAACAATAGAAACTTATGTAATAGAAAAAAGTCTGATTTGTTAAATATATTCATAATATTTTAAAGAATGTACTAAAAAGTGCATATGTGCAAAAGAATAAAACTATATGTTTAGCCAGAATAAAAACTGCTTTATGTTTGTTATTTTGCATTCATCATTTTGTATTAAAAATAAATTAATCCAATTTAATCGTTTTCCATAGCAAAAACTTAATCGACACTTGCGTAACCTTTAATTAACAATTAATTTTTTTTACGATTTTTAAAAATCGATTGTTACGAAATCGATTCTTTGAATTCGATTTTTCATGAAAATCGTTTTTCTTGATTCGATTCAGAATCGATTAGAAAATCAATTAGAGAATCGATTCTTTCCAAAGTATCGAACATCCCTACTTTAGATTACGAAGATTTACCGGGTCCATTCCTTTTTGAGCTCGTTGCTAAATTAGCAAAAAAAAAGTCAATCGTCAACTCTTTATAAAATTCGGTATTACATTTCTCATTCAGTGTCAATTATTCATTCAAGCTTTTCGCGAGATTCTGTGTGGTCGAATCTCTGAACAAAGCTGTTACGTTTTACAGCGATGAATAAAACTAATGAAAATTTCGTGGAAGAAAATGCGATTCGATATCGTTCGACCGACTTTTGCGTATTTATATCGCTGACTGCACAAGTTCCAAACAAGATTCACACAAATCAGACACTATTTTTTCCTATCCGTTATTTCTTCATTTTTCAATCTCACACATGTTGAGAGAAAAATCGATGCGATAAAACCTCAACGTTTGTAAAATTGCCCGGATACGAAGGGTCGTTATAAAAATTGATAAAGTCTCGCGACCTCTTGCATCCACGATGCTCGAGTTGTGACCTGAAGAACGATGAACGATGCAACTGTTACGATGTCGAGTGCAATTTAATATCGGACGAGATAGATTCGAGACGAGAGGAAGATGGAAAAAAGGGGAATAAACTACAAGAATGAATTTTGATAAGGACTCGATGACGGACGTCGCTGTATTGATTATTAGCTATCGTTTCTCGTTGATCCGAACGCATATAGACGCATCGACTGTTTTCGCGATTAATGCACATTTTTATTTATCAATCATCGGGCCAAAAGTTTGTTGTGCGTAGACAACGCCAAGAGTCTCTCGCATCGATCGACTTATCACGAGACTTAGCGTGTTTGATTTCGAACTCTCTTCCTTCGATTCTATGCTGATCGGTGACCCCGAAACTTACAATGAGACTATTCCCGCCCCCCCCCCTCTCTCTCTCTCTCTCTCTCTTCCCATGTAATAGATATATATTTGTTCAACTTCACGGTACGTGCGTACGATAAAGTATCAAAGCTGCGTATATACAGACGACATTCTCCATCAAACGAATTCACGCGAGACCGTGAGCACGTACTCACGTAAATTTCGCTTTGCGTTTGTGTATTCAGGGATTTTCGGAGAGTCTATGCGAAACTATATAGATATAGTAGACTGATTCAAAAGAAGCGACTATTTTTTTTTCGAAATCCCCCATTAAATACTTTCGAGGAGGTGAAAAAAGATGCCTGTTAAGAGCAGAGCTCTCAATATTAATATTTAGCGGTCTCTGATCCCATATTTCTACTTCCCATTTAAATAACACAGGAAATAGAAATATGCTATGAGAGACCGTTAAATACTAATATTAAGAGCTCTCCTTTCAACAGGCATTTTTTTTCGTTTCCCCAAAAGTCTTGAATAGGGGATTTAGAAAAAAAGTCGCTTTTTTTAATCAGTCTAATATATAGTGGGGTGGCCGTTATTTGGGCTTTGGCGAAAAAAATTCGATGCCACCCCAAAAACCTGATCAAGGTGTATCAAAAAAAATCTGTGTAAAGTTTGGAGGCGCTCGGAAAATTGGAACACGCGCCACCGAGCGATTGAAATTTGAAATGTAAAATACATGCATTTATCCCACGCATCAATGATTTTTTTCCCAGTATAATATTTATGCGAAAAATTTGAAACCTGGTACACTTATTGTGCGTAGGATGGTGTACCAAATCAAATTTTTTCATTTTTTTTCATTCATAATTTGGTTTTGTACACCATACGATGCACAATAAGTGTACCAAGTTTCAAATTTTTCTCATTAACATTATCGATCAGTTTTAACTGCAGCATAAATATAAAATTGAATTTCTGAATATTCAGCTGAACGAAAAATTGAAATATTAATTCCTGAAACGAAAAAACCAGGGAATATTTTTGATCATTAATTCTTAATAGTTACATTATTTGAAAAATTGTTTACCAAATATTGGCGGAAATCCATTAATTTTTCTTTAAAAATTACATTTCCACATTTTTTTGTTCAGTTGAACGTTTTGAATTTCAAGTTAACCATGAATCGGTACTTTTTGTTCGATCTCGCCGATTCAGAGCTCGTTTTATTCCGTCAAGAATCTTTGTCTGTTCGCTATTCAAATTTATTCGGATCTTTTAATTTTGAAAAATATATCCTTTATTTTAGTTGTTCGACACAAAATTTGAAAAATGGGCAATCCAGGACAATTTTTTTTGTAACAGAAATGTTCCAAATTTGGACCGGTTAACATTCCTCATCACTATCGTGTGACTTATCGATTGAGAGCAGAAAAAACTAAAAAAATACACCGTCTTTATCGTCGCGATTCCATCTTGATCGTTAATTCGATGAATCGCGCAGTCAATTTGAGTCACTGCGACAAAATTATAAAAGTCAAAACACGGGCATTCAAAATACCGAAACGATAATAATAAATATTCAAGGTTCAATCAATGCTCGGGATTGATCGAAGCGATTACGAAGCGACAGTTTTATGCAGATGAGGTATTTCCAGAGGCATTGATAAACAACCCACAAACCGCGCGGTTTCGTGACCCAAATTGCTCTCACTCGGTCGATCGATCGGCGAATATATACCGATATAAATTCACTCTGTATACCGGTGAACGTGGAGATTGCTTTTCTTCGCTTCTCAATGAAACGTCCCGGCCATAGCATTGTGGCATCGATCGAGCGATCTCCTGAGATCAGAAAGAGAGAGAGAGAGAGAAGCCTCGAGGACTGCGAGTTGATGAACGATCAATCGATTCGATTTTTCCAAGGCGACTCGATACACGTTCGCCATCTCGACTATCAATGTTCATATATACACCCACTGCACGTGGCTATTTATCGTTATTATTGTTATTTTATCCAGTCACGATCTGACAAAAGGGTCTCATCAATTACTCAAACACAGATGCAACTTTATCAAACGAGTTTGAAGCTTCAGAGTGATTTCTATTTATCCAATGATCCTCTGAATTCAAATGGAAAATCGATCGATATGGGAAAACAGGGTTTCAGAGGGTCCAAAATAGTAGAATAGTGACTTATCTTTCACAGAGATAATGACATAATAGTGACTTTTTCGTGAAAAAATGAGGGAAAATGTTTTTGATGAAAATTCATAAAAATTTTGATTGAAAACTATTTATAGGTCTGTGGTTCAGGGGGACAAAATCCATCGATAGATAATTTGAGAAAAAAAATTCAATTTTTTATTTATTTATTTTGGCAAAAATTGAATCTGTCCACTAAAATAAGTGTAGTTTGCTTTCTACTCAACATTTTGACTCTAGACTGTGCTCGTTCTCTTCGTAATCGTTGAACACATTTTGCACATTTTGTAAGGCGCCTTTTCAGTTTTTTTCGGCCATTTTCAAACTACTTTCATTTTTCCAAAAATTTATACATCAGAACGAACCGAAGGCATTCTCTAAGTTTAGTAACAAGGTTGACGTACGAACACGAAATTTCCAAATCGGTTGAACTAATCGAAAGTTACGAGCGTTTGAAATTCCTCGTTTTTTTTAATTTTTTTTATTTTTTGAAAAAACTATTGGTAGATTCGTGTTCAGGAAGATAAAATACATCGATGGAAGGTTTGACAAGAAAAAATTCAAAAATTTTTTTTCGACATTTTGACAAAAATTAAATGTGCCCACTAAAATAGGTGTAATTTTTTTCTACTCAAAATTTTGACAGCGCTCATTCCTTCGTAATCGTTAAAGCTTCGAAAAGTCGCTTTGTTCATCCGAATTCGATGATTTTTCGAAATTTGTCCCCTATTCTAACCGGCACCTCAATTTTAACCACTTTTGAGCTCTGAAATAGTGACAATAGTGACTAAGTTTCAAAACTAGTGAGAAAAGTGACACGATTTTAAAATGGTGACAATAGCGACTAACTGGCAACCGTGTGGGACAATAAAGAAATTACAATTGTCGTTTTGAAAGTTCGACTTTTGGGCCAATGAGAAATCTGATTGGAATAATTGAACGAGATTCTCGTTATTTGGTCTGTAATTATAGCGATTACAAAAAAAAACATTTTTGTGACTAATCAGAGCGTTGATTGGGGCTAATCGATTACCGAACAAATTCAAGCATTTTTGATGGTTTTATCTCGTCACGATTTAATGCATATTCGCGGAGTTTGGTGCGTAAAGGATATGCTTGAATTCCGGGAAAATAACGCGTAACCAACGAGGCAGTAAACGAGATCTCTCGCCACAAACCTATATCTCCCAACCCCGAGAACTGGTTGTGGTTTTATCAAACCACGATTCGTGCCTCGCGCGGTCTATCTGTGTACGGTACTCGAAGTTTGTACGGTTGGATAATAAGTTATAACCCCATTACGATGCAGTACGCGATATATCAATAGATATATATGGGGCATTCCATACCAAGTCGACCTGAGTGTGACCCCGACCTCGCTGATTTCGTTTACGATTTTTTATATGATTCTTCCAACACAAAATAGCATTCAGAATTTTTTTCAGATTTTTAAAACCAAAGATTGAGTACGTTATGATTTTTTGAACATTTTTTTCGAAAACCTCGAGGGCCGTAAATTAGAAATCTGAAAAAATTCTCAAAAATCTGGTGTCAGAAATGAAAATTTTTGACCCAAAATTCATTATGTCCAGGATTTCTCTTCCACCTCGATTTTAGGTTTTTATGAAGAGAACGTAAAAAAAATTGATTCAGAAATTAACCGACTATTTTTTTTTTAAAGTGAGAAAATTTCCAAAAATAGTTGGTTAACAATAAAAATATTCAAGCCACTTTTCACGGTAGATCAATTTCTGCATCTATTTTTTTTTTAACGTCTCCTTCATAAAAACGTAAAATCAAGGTCGAAGGGAAATCCTGGACATCGTGAATTTTTTGTCAAAAATTTTTATTTTTGACACCGGATTTTTGAGAATTTTTTCAGATTTTTAAATTACGACCCTTGAGGTTTTCGAAAAAAATGTTCAAAAAATCATAACGTATTCAAATTTGGTTTTAAAAAGCTGAAAAAAATAATGAATGCTATTTTGAGTTGGAAGAATCATCTAAAAAATCGTACACGAAACCAGCGAGGTCGAGGGTCACACTCAGGTCGACTTGGTATGGAATACCCCATATGTATCTGGTGCACTAAGCGTCAAGAAACACTGACCTGTCGCTATTTTTCGTTCAAAATTATAACTTTTCAATGTAGCATAATGAAAACGGTTTTACGAAAAAGATTATCAAACGAAGTCATTGATTTTCAGCATTTTAATCGAAATATCGCTCCCCAAAATAATTTTCCCGATGAGTCCATGAGGAAAATCGAAAAAAATCGGAAAAATCCTGACCATTTGGCTAATAACTTGTAATATTGAAGTTTGCATCGTTGTAATGGTACGAAAATAATTTTTGTCAATTCATTTTTAGTGAAATTCACATTTTGCTTATCCATTAAAAATCTCAAGTCCTTAATACAGACCCCGAATACATTTTAATGATTTCTTTTACAGAACATTTCTGAGACTTTGTTAATACTTTGGGAATAATTCTGGAAATATCTTGGATTTTTTTAAATTGTTATTCAGCAAATACTGGCAAGCTCTTCTGATTTTTCGTTAAATAAATACTTCTTCTGATTTTTGGTTTATCCGAAGGTTTGAAACTTCGAGTACATGATTTTTCGCTTCGAAACTTTCTTAGAATTAATTTTATAAAAAAAATTAACTATCATCGTTGCATCAAAACGATGCAGGCTTCAGCGTCATAAGTTTGGGTTCCCGTCGACAAAATTGGACGATTTTAACAACCGAGGCGATATTTCTTTCCAATTTCTCAATGTAAATGAGAATGAGATGATTTTATCGTTCCAAGATTGAACTACGTGGCGAAATAATCAACGGAGGGTCGCATTCTTATCGTTTTGGAGAAGAGTTTCTTAGTTCGTTAGAAAAAGTGTACGTCTATATATATATATGCAATATATGTGCGAGTGTGTGTATATTTACGAGTGAGGGATATCGCAGAGGGTTCCAAGGGTCGTCACGAAGTAACCCTCCTCTTGTTTAACACGATGTGTAACAACGAAGGAGATACATATCGAGTGAGTTATCGTCACGCATCGACCAATATCGATTTCGTCTTACGCACGAAATTTTCAAGGCCTATATATGTATATATATATATATCTCTCTCGTTACTTGTATACCTATTAAACGGATTGTATACCCAGCAAATTGTGTAAGAAAATGTTATGTGAAAGTATATTGGACGGGACGAGCAAAGCGTTAATAGGAAGGCGCATCCCTTCTCGTGCATATATACCTTCCCTTCGTTGGTTTTCATAATTAAAGGGCCGACGATAAATTACCCGAGCTCGACGTTATCCGATAGCGAGATCGAACGGGCGCAACCCGCGGGGTCTTTTTCGTCCTCTCTCTCTCTCTCTCTCTCTCTCTCTCTCTCTCTCTCTCTCTCTCTCTCTCTCACTCTCTCTCTCTCTCTCTCTCTCTCTCTCTCTCTCTCTCTCTCTCTCTCTCTCTCTCTCTCTCTCTCTCTCTCCCTCCCTCTCTCGCTCTCTCTCTCTCTGCGTTTTTGTATATACATATATGTAAGGTAGTTGAAGTTTATACGCCGAGAGAACCCTCCTTCGATCTCCTTACTCGATCCGATTTACTGCTTCGTGATAAGACAAACCGCGTTCAGACTTATTCTTTGCAGTGCTTAACCTCTTATTCGTCCCTTTACCCCCAGATCCATATGTAAGCTTGTTGAAAGTTTGTTCGTTGATTTTTTTCCCCCCAAAAGTTTTCCCCCCATGGAAATAACTTTCCTCGCGATATTCGTATCAATCATTGAGAAGGAATTTTCGTTTTTCTAATGAGAAAAATAGTTTTCGTCTATTCTCAAGAGTTTTGACAGTTTGTGGACGAAATTTCAAACGAAAATACTTCAAAAATTTGCATAATCATTTGAGTTTGGCGAGTTAACGTTTATTAAAAATTTGTCGATTTTTCGACTTTATTTATTAAGGTACTGGTCTATTTTAGAAGGCCAACAAAAAGAAATTTTTTTAGATTTTTTTTCTCAGCTCCTTTATCAGATTTGGCGATAAAACTGTTTTTACAACATTGTTTCATCCTTCGAAAGTACAAAAAAAAAATATTATTCTTTATTTTGATTCTTTGGATAATTGATAGAAGCCGCCAAAGTCGAAAATGTCTTTTCCCATGGACAGTTAATCTCTGGATTGGCAAGTCTGAATCAACAAATCTAAAAAGCATTTTAAGGAGGAAGGTTTCTTACACAACAATTTACCACTGTTGATGAAAAATTGATTTTTAAAAAATAGCGCAAGTTTGAAATGAAAATGAACCATTGAATTTTTCACAATTTATTTCAAACACCCGCCTTTTTTTAAAAATCGATTTTTCATTGACGGTGGTAAATTATTGTGTAAGAGACCTTCCTCTTTACAATGCTTTTTTATTTATTTGTTTCAGACTTGCCAATTCCGAGATTAACTGTCAGTCATGTGACAAAACATTTTCGAAGACTCGACTTCGGCGTCTTCTATGAATTATTCAAAAAATCAAAATAAACAATAAAAATATTTTTTTTTGTACTATCGAAGGATGAAACAATGTTGTATAAACAGTTTTATAGTCGTATACGACAAAGGAGCTGATAAAAAAAATCTTAAAGATTTGCTCTTTTTTAGCCTTCGAAAATAGACCTACCTCAACCTTTTCGAGGCGTCTTCGTTAACGGAAATCAAGAGACACAAAATAGGGATTTTTTTCTTAAATCCTCAGAATGACAAAAGAAATACGTATACGACGATAAGATAAGATAGATTGATCGATTGCATAAATTCCATAAAAATCCCCCAAAAAGGAAAAGAAACGCAAACTCTACCTCAAAACTAAAACGGTGGCAAAATTGTTAACGACAAACTCAAATTATTTTGCAATGTTAATGGAAATATGTTTTTTTTTTTGAAAATTCTTTCTCTCCTACGTTTCGTGTTGTTCCAAAGTGTCAATATACCTCGGTATTTGATATAATATTTACGTTCCGTTTTACATGCAAAGTGTATCGATAAACGTATTGCGCAATTCTCCGTGCTCGTTCTGAACGGTAATACATAAACGTCATACTCGTTTAGCCGTACGAAAAGTAGTAATATGAATATAAATACACATATATTATCGTTTCTCGCTTCGAGCTCTGAATAAATACCTATTATATATGTAGAAGTTTTGCCAATCATTAACGAGAGAGAGAGAGAGAGAGAGAGAGAGAGAGAGAGAGAGAGAGAGAGAGAGAGAGAGAGAGAGAGAGAGAGAGAGAGAGAGAGAGAGAGAGACGACTGGGAGATAAATCGGCGCCAATGTGAATACCTATCTCCTTGCAATTCTCTCCCTTTTAAATCAGCAAAATGTTCCGCCTTTCGTCTCGTGATCTCTCTCTCTCTCTCTCTCTCATTCTATCTTTCTCTCTCGTTCGACTGGTCCATTAATCAAACGATCGAGTATATAAACACAGCGGACTTTGTGCATATATATATGTATATAATATATATGTCTATAAACGCATTACATTATTTGTTTTTACATTATCTGCGCAGGTTCTACGACTGGTGTAGAAAAAGCCTCTGGTTTCTCGACGGCGAAATCGCGAGAATCGCAAGAGACGAAAGTAAGAGAAAGACGAAGAGCGAACGAAGACTATTCGCGAGTCTATCGTTTCTCCTAAGCGTCGTTTCGTCGATCACGCCGGACCGAAGGGAGGTAACGACGCTCATTATAAAATGGACGAATGACCTGTGCGATCCGACGCGATGAGGCCGAGATCGTGCTCAATGGTGGCGCTGGTGTTCTGCATAGTATTGGTGACCGGTCCAGTTTGTACCTTCACCGCGGAGGAAGGTGAGTCCACATTCTCATTATTATACGCCTCCTTTTTGTTTGTGCGATTCCTCCAGAGTAGGAGAATGGCTTTTGTTTCGATTTTTCGAATTTTGGATTCTAGAAAAAGAATTGTTTCTAAGACCGTGGCATTGATATAAGCAGTACTTGAAACTTTTGGTTTTCGAAAATTTCAAGTAACCGAAGAAAAGAAATTTTCTCACACGATATTGGAAAATCCATCTATCTTTTGTTTGACCCACCCAAAGAAGTAATTCATTCAATTTGAATAAATTTATTTAAAATAAATTAAATTTTATTTAAATATGGGCCGTCAGACTATTTGTCAGGCCGATATTCAAATAGATTGTCAAAATTAATTTCAATCAAAAAAATCTTTTTTCTGGAAGTAACGTCTTATAAAACCGGTGGGAATTATATTTATCGATGAACATCTATTAATTGACTTTGTCTATCAGGGCTAGATAAGTTTGTCCGAGAGTTAATCATAATTTAAGAAAAAATATTCAGCGGAATCGGCGCAGTTACATGATATTTTAAATTGATTAGTTAATTGGTTTTAAATTGATAAAACAAAATGTCAGATTAAATTCAAGCATTGATGTCACAAACGATGGTAAATTTGTCAAACAACTCACTCGTTGATGACAAAGCAGTTGCCTCGTGACGATCCGATCGAAATATCCTTGGAATCTACACTTGGATTCGAAACGCGAAATTTTAAGAATACGTCGCGCACTCAACTCGTACTACTCGGATAAAAAATTACGTCGCGAATTAAAAAATGACTCTCCCGCATCGGAAATTCCGACGATTATTTCGAACGCGCGATTTAAATTTTTAACCCGCAGTGAACGCTATTTTTACACTGTAATCATAGACTTGAAAAAATTGAAAAGATTCCCGGATCAGTTTGAAGATTAGAAGTTAATTTTAAGTTATTTTATTCGTATATCGAAAATCGTATGTCCCAATATTTCATAAAAAGGTAGCAACTTTATTTTCAATGGAGGAAGACTTGGATAAAATTGGAAAAGAATGAGTGCTTAATCAATTTCATATCGGATCGAAAAATTTCTCTAATGTCAATTTGTCATTTCATCGTCCAAATGAAAACCTCGTTTGGGCTCTATTTATTAAAACGCTTCTCATAATGTTCAATAAAAAAATTAATTTCATATCGAATCAAAAAATGTTTTTAATATCCATTTGTCATTTCATCGTTCAATTGAAAACCTCATCCGGGCTCTATTTATTAAAATGTCTCTCATAATGTTCACTAAAAAAGTTAATTTATGAATAAATGCTTGGTTAATTTCATGTCGGATCGAGAAATTTCTCTGATATCCATTTGTCATTTCATCGTCCAAATGAAAACCTCGTTTGGACTCTATTAAAATGCCTCTCATAATGTTAAATAAAAAACAATAATTTCATATCGGATCAAAAAATATTTCTAATATCCATTTGTCATTTCATCGTTCATTTGAAAACCTCGTCCGGGCTCTATTTCAATTTTTTTATAATCTATGTGATGGAGAATATACTCACATCATTGATCACTGCACAGTAATCCAATACGCCTTCTGAAATTCCTCCGTGAATGCCAAAACCTGAAAGCAAACGAAGATCGTTTCAAATTATACCGTGAAAAATTGGGGAAACACTTACATCGTTTACACATGAACAAACAAGAGTCAAAGGGAAAAACAAAGTTTCTAAGGGAAAAACGGCTTGATAAGCTTATCCGAGTTAATCATAGTTTAAAAAAAAAAAAAATGTCCCATCAGCGCAGTTCCTGATACATGATATTTCATAGAAAATTATCGATGTAAAATACATGCTCATGGGCAATCAGTTTTAAATTGATAAAAAGAAATGTCAGATGAAATTCAAGCATTGATGTCAAAAACGATGGTAAATCTGTCAAACTACTCACTCGTTGATGACAAAGCAGTTGCCTCGTGACGATCCGAACGAAATATCCTTGGAATCTACACTTGGATTCGAAACGCGAAATTTTAAGAATACATCGCGCACTCAACTCGTACTACTCGGTTAAAAAATGACGTCGCGAATTAAAAAATGACTTTCCCGCATCGGAAATTCCGACGATTATTTCGAACGCGCGGTTTAAATTTTTAACCGCAGTGAACGCGATTTTTACACTGTAAACACAGACCAGAAAAAATTGAAACGATACCCGGACCAGTTTGGTGATTAGATGTTACTTTTAAGTAATTTTATTCGTATATCGAAAATCGTATATCCCAATATTTCGTAAAAAGTTAGCAACTTTATTTTCAATGAAGGATGTCTTGGAGAAAACTTGAAGTGAATGAATGCTCAATTAATTTCATATAGGATCGAAAAATGTCTCTGGTGTCTATTTGTCATTTCATCGTCAAATTAAAAACCTCGTTCAGGCTCTATTTATTAAACCGTCTCTCATAATGTTCAATAAAAAAATTAATTTTTGAATAAATGCTTAGTCAATTACATATAGGATCGAAAAATGTCTCAGATTTCGTTTTGTCATTTCATCGTCCAATTAAAAAAGTTAATTCATGAATAAATGCTTAGTTAATTTAATATCGGATCGAAAAATGTCTCTGATATCCATTTGTCATTTCATCGTCCAATTGAAAAACTTGTTCGGGCTCTATTAAAATGCCTCTCATAATTTTCAATAAAAAAGTTAATTTCATACCGGATCAAAAAATGTTTCTAATATCCATTTGTCATTTCATCGTTCAATTGCAAACCTCGTCCGAGCTCTATTTCAATTTTTTTCAAATCTATGTAATGGAGAATATACTCCCATCACTGATCACTGCACTGTAAATCCAATAGGTCCGGCGAAAATCCTCCGTGAATGTCGAACCCTGAAAGCAAACAAAGATCGTCTCAAATTAAACCGTGAAAACTTGGCGAAACACGTACATCGTTCGCACATGAAAATACAAGAGCCATAGAGAAAAACAAAGTTCCTAAGGAGAAAAAAGTTATTTTTTTTTTTTATACATCCGCAAACGTGATGGGAATTTTTACGAAACGATTATCCGAGCGATAAGCGATATTTTTTCTCATTCCTTGCGGACAATGCGAGAAGCGGAAAGAGAGGGAGCAATCGAGGAGGAGGGATTGTCGGGCGAAGCACGACGAAGGAGATCACGTTGCGAAATCCTGAGGTGAGGGGAAAGCGAGAGAAATCTACGAAGGGAGGGTCCCAGGTACAGTAAAGGTATAACCAAGAGAAGAATAGAACCGATACGAGAGATATTCACGAAAGAGAGAAAGAGAGGGAGAGGAATGGGGGGGGGGGGGGGGGCGTGTGGATCGTTAAGTTTGCCATTTAACTTGTGCGCCATCCCCGTAATGAGCTCTTAACGACGCTCGGGAGCTCGCCCGCGCTCGATCTCCAATTCAAGAAGGTCGAACTCGAGAGCGAGAAACTTGAGTCTCCCTTCTGCGCGAGCAACGTTGTAGTTATACTCCGTATGTAACCGTATAACCTCTCTTTTTTTCCCTTCCTTCGTGGCCGAGATACGCTCCCTCACCGGTCTGGCTCTACCCAAGGTATCGCAAAACCTTTACCCAAGGTACACACCTCGGTAGAAGAGCTCGCACTTACATCCAACGACCTGCTTCACAGCGATATACACAGGGTGGCCACTAAATCAAACGAAAAAAATTCCCTGACATTTTCGAAAATTTCCCTGACGGATTTGTGAAAAAAAGTGACAAGGTAGGAATATTGCATTTTCCATGGAAAAAAAAACAGAACAAAATGTTCACCCATAATTTTTTTTTCAGCACCACGCAGAAAAAAAATGTTCACCCATAATTTTTTTTCAGCGTTGCACAGAAAAAAAAATATTCACCCAGACACTTTTTTCCCAATTTGATGTTTCGTATTTTCCCTGACTAACATTTAATTTCCCTGACATTTCCCTGATTTCCCTGACACTCAAAACATTCCCTGACATTTCCAGGTTTTCCGGGTTTTTCCTGACAGTGGTCACCCTGTATACAGATATATCGCGCTTACGGCAAGCGCATCGTCGTTTCCGAGTTACGCGCAGTTCGCTCTTTCCTAAGGATGTTCGATTCCGATTCGATTCTTCAAAAGATCGATCTTTCGAACCGATTCTTTCCTCTTCGATCTTTGGGTGAATCGATTCTTGACCGTAAAAATCGAAAATTCGATTTTTTATTAAATTCATTATCCATTAAAGATTGGCGATTGAATAAAGATTGACAAAAGTTTATGGAACATCAACGTCAAGGTTTAAAGAAAAACCAGTATGTGAAAATGTGAAAACATTAGAAAAAGAGTAGAAAAAAGTTAAAAGTTAAAATATTAAAAACATGATCCAACGAAAAAAAATATGGAAAGTAAAAATATAGGAAATATCGTAAAACAATGGAAACTGATGTAATAGAAAAACAGTCTGATTTGTTAAATATATTCATAATATTTTTAAGAGTATATTAAAAAGTGCAAATGCGTAAAAGAATCGAACTATCTTTAGCCAGAATGAAAACTGCTTTATATTTGTTTTTTGTATTCATCATTTTGTATTAAAAATAAATTAATCCAATTTAATTATTTTCCATACCAAATACTTAATAAACACTTACGTAAGCTTTAACTAGCAATTAATTTTCATTTACGATTTTTTAAAATCGATTCTTTGGATTCGATTAACTACACTGAGAAAAAAAAAGGTTGAATATGCAAAATCTTTAGTTGAATACGGACAACTAAATATTTATTTGGTCTAACTAAATAGTTAGTTTCTTGAATAATTCCGCGCTTCGGTTGACCAAAATATTGTTCAGGCAACAAAAATTTGGATTGTACAACTAAATATTTAGTTGCACGTATTCAACTAAACGATTTTGCATATTCAACCATTTTTTTCTCAATGCAACCGGAAAAAAATTACACACGCCGAGCAAATTAAACGCATGTTTAAAGAGAAGATTAATCGCAATTATCACTTTTAACGTTGAACTCACGAAATTAATGTATCATTTTAACCAACCGGTTTATTTCAAATTGTAAATTGTATTTTTATTTATGAGGCATTTTTGAGCAATTTTTTTCAAAATCTGCCGATTTTAAATATCAGTCAAAAGGAACGTCGGTAATTTTTTTTAGATTTTTTTAGGCGTCCGTTCAGGATTTTGAATTTTTCATTACGAACACTGTATCTCAAAAAATATTCATCAAACAAAAATATACGTAAGAATAAAAACTTTATTATTTTTTCTGCTTTATCGAAAAAAATCAAAATCATAATTTTTCTGTGTTGAGAAATTTGAAATTTGGCAAAAAAATGAAAATAAATTTTTTTTCAACCTCATAACACACTTTCGATTTCGGTACAAATTTTACAGAATGTCTGTCGTTGGGTAAAGAGTCTGCGAAAAAAAATTCAGAATGGTACCTGCAATAGTTACGATGAAAAAAAATTAAAACCCTGCGAAAACTAAATGCGGCTATGAGATTTCGCAGGGTTTTTATTTTTTTTCATCGTAACTATTGCAGGTACCATTCTGAAATTTTTTTCGCAGACTCTTTACTCAATGACAGACATCCTATAAAATTTGTATCGAAATCGAAAGTGTGTTATTACGTTGAAAACAAAATTTATTCTCATTTTGTTGCCAAATTTCAATTTTCTCAATGCAGAAAAATTATGATTTTTTTCGATAAAGCAGAAAAAATAATAAATTGTTTATTCAAATTCAAAATTCAAAATACTGAACGAACGCCTAAAAAAATCTTTGAAAAATCACAGACATTCCTTTTGACTAATATTTCAAACTGGCAGATTTTGAAAAAAATTGAAGCGGTTGAAAAAAAATTTATATATTTTTATCGTCTTGTTTTATACCTTTTTTTTCACAGACATTTTTTGTCGGTTTTAATTAGAATAATTATAATTATAATTAGATAATAATAGAATAATTAATTATAATTAGATTTAATTAATTTTCATGAACTTTAGTTGAAATTAATATATCTTGTTATATATTTTTACAATTTTATTATTTGTGCAGGTGCATTAAGATTAACATTAATTGCTTCAATAGTAAGAATTTCTGGAAATGAATATTTGAATTTAATAAGATTGATAAAATGATGAAGTTAATAAATTTATCTCACCATTATATTATCAAAATATAACTTTTATTTTTATTGTTTTAAAATAATTTTCCTTTACATAATTTTGAAAAAAACAATTTCCATAAATTTTCTTATATTTTTTATTGATTTTGAATCTAAATTAATTCCTGTTTTAGAATGTTTAGAATGTTTTAGAATTAATTTTAGAATGAGGGTCCTGCAATTGTTATTTATTATTTTAGGCCACACTTGCGCTGCAATTCGTCAGCTTTGGCATTTTATAGAAAAGTCAGTTAGATTTACCCCATCACACAGAAAACTATGTTTTCGTAAAAATCAAGATTTCTCGATTTTCACGCTAGTACATTCGAACTATTCCAGCACGTTGAGAAATCGTATTTAGCAAAAGAGTATGGGCGTACTAACTTTCTTTACGAGATTACAAGGATTGTTGACATTTAATTAAAATTAAAAAGCTCAAGAGATTTTACGAACTTTTGACATTTCAAACAATCTTTGGAATTAAATTTGAATAAAATTAATTAACATTTGTAGATTCAATAAATTCAAATCGATATTGCAAAATTTGTAATAATTGGATACACTTTCGATTCCCAAGATTACAAAGCAAATATCCGTGAAACGAACATTGTCTCGATATCTCGAGTCAGCAAATTGCGATAATTGTTCTACAACAAATGTGAAATATTCGAGCGTGCAAGAGATTATTTTTAAAAAAATTCTTGAACACACGATTCAATTAATTTTTCAATTAAACGTCAATCTCCGCGAAAAGGTGGACGTCACACGACGGTACCGTTTAAATTACAGGTGATTTTTTTGTTCGAAAGTACGAAAGAGCCAAAAAAAGCGAAAAACCGCGCGAGACGCTCTCGTGATAATTATTATCGTTTAATAATTACACGGCGGCGTTTCGCGAGAGTGGGGCTACGAGATGAGCGCACAAGGAGGACACTGATAAATCTTTTACCGTTGATATACATGTATAATACAATACATATATAGATATATTTATACATATCGTATAGTCGTGTTACCGGGAGAGAGATGAGAGCGAGAGAAACGTGGAGAATTGCACGAACGGGCATTTTCGATGATGGATCACTCCTCCCTCGGGCGACTTTGGGCGTGTGTGAGAGAAGTTTTCTCGATACGAAGAGCGAGAGAGGCAAGGAGAGATACGGAGAGACCCCCTCGGGAACCTCCGAGCTTGGCTAACTAATTATCAGCGTCGCTCTTCCAGCACTCTCTCTCTCTCTCTCTCTCTCTCTCTCTCTCTCTCTCTCTCTCTCTCTCTCTCTCCTCTCGCGCCTGTGACGAACGATCGGCAATATTTTTTCATTGCTCTCCCGTCGGACACGAGAGACTCCGCGACGAGGAACTCGAGTCTACCTACGTGTATCTCTGTATGCAACATTAAAAGAGCGCGTAATAGTATACTCGCTTGTAACGCAAAGCGAAATATCTCGCTGCTAAAACTCGTTAACAATAATTTTTCACCGGGACGTAAACGCGAAAAACGCCGATGGTCAGCGTGAGATAATACAACGCGTAATATGCATACGCGTATATATGGGGCATTCCATACCAAATCGAGCCGAGTGTGACTCTCGACCTCGCTGATTTCGTTTACGATTTTTTATACGATTCTTTCGACTCAAAATAGCATTCAGAATTTTTTTCAGATTTTTAAAACCAAATTTGAGTACGTTATGATTTTTTGAACATTTTTCTCGAAAACCTCGAGGGCCGTAATTTAAAAATTTGAAAAAATTCTCAAAAATCCGTTGTCAAAAATGACAATTTTTGATCCATATTTCATTACGTCCAGGCTTTCGCTTCCACCTCGATTTTAGGTTTTTATGAAGCAAACGTAAAAGAAATAGATGCAGAAATTAACCAACTATTTTTGGAAATTGTTGGTTAACGATTAAAATAATCACGCCACTTTTCACGGTAGATCAATTTCTGCATCTATTTTTTTTACGTTTTCTTCATAAAAAGCTAAAATCGAGGTGGATGGGAAATCCCGGACATCATGAATTTTGGGTCGAAAATTTTTATTTTCGACACCGAATTTTTGAGAATTTTTTCAGATTTTTAAATTACGGCCCTCATAGTTTTCAAAAAAAATGTTCAAAAAATCATAATGTTCCCAAATTTGGTTTTAAAATTCTGAAAAAAATTCTGAATGCTATTTTGAGTTGGAAGAATCATATAAAAAATCGTAAATGAAATCAGCGATGTCGAGGGTCACACTCAAGTCGACTTGGTATGGAATGCCCCATATGCATTATGTAGTATCCCGCTGTACAACGTACGTTAAGGTAATCCTTGCGGTACAGTCAGATCAATCGATTATTGAGATTTCAGAAATTTTTATCACACGTTTTGAAGGAAAAACTAGCGCGAATTTAGGTGAATCTGAAACTAACACTTTCTACTAGATGTGAAAAAAATTTATAATAATTATCCCAAGGAAAAAAATCTTAGTTCACGCCAATAAATCTGCTGACACATTTTGACGCCTTTTTTGTACAGTTAAATTTATGTTCTCTTTCCAATCTGCACAAAAGAGCTCATTTTGTTTCTCGATAAATATTCTATGAATTGATCGAAAAAATCAATCAAATTAATTAATTAAAAATATTCAAGATAATCTTCATCGTTCACAAATTAGAGCTAAATTTTCATGAAAAAGAGCAGAGCTACGACGTTAACCAAACTTTGATTATGGTTGAGAATCTAAGGAAAGAAAATAATTCTTGCGAATTCGTAAAGTGTATTGCAGCAATCAAAATGAGCTGCAACTCTTCTCGATGGAACTAAAATTACTGATTAGACTTTTTATTGGTCTGAACTGAATTATTTCACTAGTGAATCATTGTGATACATTTTTATGTCCATCAAGGTTTTAGTCTACTTTAGAAGACCAAAAAAGCAAATCTTTTAGTTTCTTTTTTTCAGCTCCTTTATCAAATATGACTATAAAACTGGTTTTACAACACTGTTTCATCTTTCGAAAGTACAAAAAAAAAAAATTATTTTTCATTTTGATTCTTTAAATAATTTATAGAAATCGCGAAAGTCGAGTCTTCGAAAATGTTTCGTCCTATGGCCGACCGTTAATCTCAGGATTGGCAAGTCTGAAACAAAAAAATAAAAAAGAATTTTTAAGAGGAAGCTTTCTTACACAATTTACCACAGTTAATGAAAAATCAATTTAAAAAAAAATGGCGGGTGTTTGAAATAAATGGTGAAAAATTCAATTTTTCATTTTCATTTTAAACATACGCCATTTTTTTTCATTCACGGTGGTAAAATTGTTGTGTAAGAAACCTTTCTCTTCAAAGTGCTTTTTTATTTTTTTGTTTCAAACTTGCCAATCCTGAGATTAACTGTCGGCCATCGGACAAGACGTTTTCGATTTTCGCGCCTTCAATAAATTATTCAAAGAATCAAAATAAAGAATAAATTTTTTGTACTTTCAAAGGACGAAACAATGTTGTAAAAACAGTTTTATAGCCATATCTGATGAAGGAGCTTCAATCTCGATCTACTTTTGATCACGTTATTTTCTCTTGGGTGGGACAAACAAAACCTAGTACTGCATTGACTTGACTGTACCTTAAAGAAAACGGAAGAGGGATATAATACCGGGAGGCTCACATTCTATATCGAGAAATCTATACGCGCCGTGGAAGCCTCGGACCAAACGACGAGAGTCGATAGAATCGTACGTGCAAGATCTCTCTCTCTCTCTCTCACTCTCTCTCTCTCTCGCGCGCGCGCGCGCGCGCGCGCGCTCTCTCGCTTTGTGTCTTGCATATTGGAGACGTAGAGCGAGCACACGTGTATATGTACTTGTAAACGTGTAACGCGAGACTCGGATAGTCACGATGGGAGACCGCACGCATATCCGCCGCCAGGGAGCTTCGTGAAAGGGAGAAAAAAGAGAGGTTCGCGGTCGCGTAATCGAACCGGTACATACCAACCATAAAGACGTGAACATACGGATATACATATACTCACGGAGAATGGCTACTCGCGTATCTTCCGATAACTATCTAAGGTAAATCGCGATAGTGGCGGAGCCAGAAGAGCCACACAGGAGGGATTCGTTCGCCATATAATTCTATGCAATAAAGACAGGGGCATAACTCTGACGATGAACCGGCCGAATGAATGGACCACTCTCCACACGGAAATACAATATATTATGGTCAAGAATGGCGCAAATGTTATTTTCGTCCATAACGATATTTACAAGTTCCTGGTGATCGCTTTGTGAAGCCAATTTCCTCGAATCTGAACTTTTTTCTCGCACTATTTTATAATTTATATATTATGATGCGGTATGGTTGAATTTACACTGAGAAAACAGTTTATTTGTAGTAAAGAAATATATTTAGTTAGCACTTTTACTTAAATATTCCTTAACTGTTACAAAATTAGTTATTAAGAAATATTTTATGTGTCAAAATAATGTATTAACTGTTAAAAAATATTTATTTTATTTATTAACTGTAAACAAATCATTGATTTCGCCATTTACATTTCTTGACTGTTAAGAAATTCTGGTATATTGTTTTTTCAGTGTGACAACAATCATTTTGTTTATCGCTCCAAAAGGAATTAAGGGGATATTTTGAAGAAAAAATAAATTTGAGCGGATGATTCTCATTCAAAATCGTTTATAATCGATTGCAGTAGCTTAATTTCCATTTGTAGTAACGAGGGAAAAAAAATCTATTGCTCTTGCCAATGAGTACTAATATACCCTTGATTCTAAGTAAATGTCACAGAAATAGGATAATACTGCAAAAAGAGGATTTTTTTGCAAATCGAGCTCCGGAGCAATTTTTTCATTTCAGTATTTTCTTTAACGTTATTGAAAGAAGACAGAACATAATTCAGCGAAAAGATATCCTTTGCGACTCGAAAAAAATGCCAATCTTGCCTCGGAAGACTTTTTGGATCATCAAAAGTTGTGCAAATATCAAATCGCATCAAGATAATTCCTGTGCTTACTTTATCATCATGGGAAATAGAAAATAAATATTTCACTTGACATTGACTTCCAGGATTTGTTAACTGTTAACAAACGTAAAGTTGAATATGGCGAAATAAATTATGTTTTAACAGTTAATAAATTAAATTAATATTTTTTAACAGTGAATAAATTATATTGACACAAAATACTTCTTAACGACTAACAAATTTTGTAACAGAAGAATATTTGAGTAAAAGTGCCAACTAGGTGAATTTTTTTAATGCAAATAAACTGTTTTCGATTATCAAAGGATTGTTATCAAAGGTAGCAAGCGACACTGCAAATGCACTGTATAATCTCTTTGTTGAGTCAAAAATTGGGCTAAAATGATTGGCAATCACGTTTGCTCGAGTGGTCCATTCATAAAGTTCTTTCCCCCGTGATATTAATATGTACCGTAGGCATCCCTGGCTCGAGTCTTTTCCTCGGTATGTAATAAGCGTGGTACATGCTTAACGCACGTTAATAATAATGAACGAAGCATACAAATGTAGTTATGTACATGTATACGTCCACCACAAAACTTGAACCTACTTGCGCATCTATAATCATTGTTGAACGCCGTGAACTTATCGGCAATATAGCATCGTATACGTATATATGTATATATATCTATGGGAAAATGTTTTATTAATAAGCCCCTATACGCCCGGGCATTGAACGGAATATTCGAAAATCATATACGAAACGACAGCAAAGTATAAATTTACATATATTTATGCTCTGTCTTTCTTTCCCTCCCCCCCCCCCCCTTCTCTCTCTCTCTCTCTCTTTCTATGAGATGCGATGTCCGTCCTAACAGACACACGATAAACGAGATCTCCGTATGTAATATACATGCGGACACACAGATGTATATCTGTAGAGAGACATTGAGAGTCGAGGATGGGCGGTTCACGCCGAGGCGAGGAAATACGTTATTTTTTCCGTTCATCACGATGAAGATAAAAGAAACGCCATTTTATCGATCGATCTACATCTCTGGCGAACGTGCGAATTAGACAAATGTCAAAGGAACAAAAAGGAGCCTCTCTTCTCGACGTATCCGAGCGAATTACCCGCGGATAAACGTAATTGTATGTAATGCCAATTCCATGACCAATTGAGTGGATTAATTTTCAACTTTGTTTCACCAAGTCGAACAATATTTGGCGAAAAAAAATCTACACGTACACTCACTTGATAGGAGCTTATCCGTATTAAGGGGTTATACGCAGTCAAGATAAAAAAAAATCGATTTTTTTTCATTTTCGTAATAAACATATATTTATGTATATGCACAAAAAATTTCAAGTCAATCCGGCAAATATTTTCGAAGTCATAGGCATATCTGTAAAGTCATAATTACCATGTGTAAAGTTCTTTTGAAACTTTGAACGCGTTTTTCTCAAAACTGTGTTCTTAAAATCGGTGGAGCAAGATTTTTCAGAAACCGATCAGTCTGAAATTTGTACACAAGCTTTATAGATATATTTTGCAGTAATTGATCGAAGGTTTTTTTTACCGATAAATACTTTCCATTTTATAAACAATTTAAGGCAGAATTTTTCATCAAAAATCGATTTTTCTTTTAGAAGCATCTATTTTGTTAAAAATAAATATTTTCTTATTCCGTCAAATTAACTCGTTTCCAAGCCGCAATTCCATTTAGAAAATAAATTACAGCCATTTTTGCGAATCGGTTGAAATACAGCCAAAATGCAAAAAAAAAAAAAATTTGTTATATTTTTTTCGGGCCTTATATCGGCAACATTTCCCTCCTGAACACGAATCTACCAATAGTTTTTTCAAAAAATCTAAATTTTCATGAATTTTCATTAAAAACCTTTTTGCTTAATTTTGATCCCATTTTCAAAAACCTCAAAATAGTGAAATTTCAAGTGCTCATAACTTTATTTTGGTTTGACCGATTTCAAAAATTGTGTTTCGTTCTTAAAGGCTGTCACTTAACTTAGAAAATGGCGTTTGGTTCATTCCGATAATTTGATTTTTGTAGAAATGAGAGCACTTTGAAAATCGCCGAAAAAAATGGAAAGGGGTATGCCTTAAAAAATTTGCAAATATCGATCGTCGAATTTTAAAAATCTGCGAAAAATTGAAAAATTATCCGAATTGGATGAACCAAGCGGCATTTTAAAGCTTCAATGATCCCGAAAAAAATCAGTTTAAGTCAAAACCGGAATTTCATCTAGAATAAAAGCTACAGCTATTTTAATGAATAAATATAATTTTGCCCAAAATGCGAAAAAAAAATTCTTTCAATTTTGTTTTTTTCAAACCTTATATCGATGTATTTTTTCCCCCAGAACCCGAATTTACCAATAGTTTTCCCAGAAAATTAAAATTTCCAAAACATTTCATCAAAAACCTATTGCGTTCAATTTTGGCCCCATTTTCAAAGACCTCAACATCGCGAAATTTCAAGTGCTCATAACTTAACTTTACATTGGCCGATTCCAAAATTTACCGTAGTTTACCATAATAGGCGAGTCGAGGTGCAAATTTGTCCTCTATTCTAACCGACACCGCTATTCTAACCACTTCTGAGCTCTGAAATAGTGACAATAGTGACTAAATTTCGAAAATAGTGAGAAAAGTGACACAATTTTAAAGTAGTGACCAATAGTGACTCAATGGCAACCCTGAGATAAAGTTGAAAGTTACAAAAATGTGTACACAAATTTTTACGTTAATAAACAAAATGTCTTTCCAGAAAAAATTCTTGAAAATCGCTTTTTTTCGACCTCCTGACTGCCATGAACCCTTAACCCCTTAAACCCTCTCCGGATATCTCTCATCGTTATTTGTACGTGATGCAATTACGAGTCATTAAAAGTATGACCACCGACGAGTGGTCAGGCGCACCTGTGCTCTCGAGACAACGAAACGGGAAAATATATATACGTGCACGCATGATGCAAGCTTGTTTTCGACAAGGCGGAGGCACGAGTGATCGCCCCGAGCGTGAACATCGTCGAAACGCGAATTCTCGGGGAAAAAAATGCAACGAGATGGACGCGATGAATTGCGCGCACGGGTCGGTGCACTCATTGGCGAGGAGGGAGAGAGAGAAAATAAGAGAGTGAGAGAAGGATAGAGCTTCTTTCAAGAGAGAGAGAGAGAGAGAATCCCTTTTTCCTTTGCGGGGTTTTCTGCCGGCGGACTCGGGCAATTATTAGCCGGTTGGTTCCGCCAGATCCCAGACAACCAGACTCTTCTCTTTCGCCAACGACCACGGTACAGTTTTTTTCTGCCACGAGAACATGTCTAATGAGCAAAAGAGCGCGATTCTTCCAATTTTGCGCATCGAATCGTGCGGATTAGGCCCCTTTGCTCGGCAAACCTTCTGTACAAGCTGTCCGTCGAACAAGCAAGTACTGCCAAGAAGAAGATGAAGAACGCCGTTCCTTTATATATCTGACCCAGAGTATGCGCTCGAGAACGGATTGCATCGTCTATAAAGTTGTGTGGCCTCCCTTTTGCTTCTGTCTTAAAAAAAAAAATACATCCTACATGAGATATTTCATTCCAAACTAGGAAATATTCACCTCTGTAAAGTTAGCAGAGACAAGTCTCCAAGATGAATTTAACTTGTAGCAGAATTAGGTGCTTTTTAGTCGCCAATTTGGTGCCCAATTGGAAAATTTGAATTTGAAAATTGAATTTGAAATAGTCGATCCTAACTTGCCCCAATTCTAGGGCTGATTTCTTATGTTTTTGCCAATGCTCAGAGAATTCTCGATTTTTCTAAAGATTTTTTTTCAAGAAGCAGAAAATCGTATCCTGTATACTTCCGGTTGCTCCGGTTTTGGGGCTATAGAGTAAAAAATAAAAAGTTGAGCGTTAGTCAATTTGGTATGAGATACTTCATATACTTTCATGGATTTACCTCGCATTTCGCTTATCCTTTTTCCTTCTCGTGGACAAACTGCGCGACGAAAGGTCAGGTCGCGTTTAATTATCGTAAATCAAACGCGAAGCCGGAGACTGCGATGATCTTGACCCCGTTGCTGTGAGCTGGTCACGCTCCGAGTGGGCACCCCGTTATTATTGTATCCCCTAAAACAAGCAAAAAAACGGAAATAGCATTCTTAGAACCATTAAACGATAAGCAGTTGCATGAGAACTATGAAATATGATGGACTCGAACTTCCGAACGTTCGGATGAGCGAATCATTGACAAACTTATTCTTTTACAAAACCATTTCGAGACTTTGTTATTAACTCTTTAGAAATAATTCTTGAAATATCCTTGAACTTTTTGGATTATTATTTATCAAGTTTAGGTAAGCTTTTCTAATTTATCGTTAAATACTATTCCTAATTTTTCGTTCAAATTGAATGTTCAAAACTTCAAGTGCCTGAAATATGAAATCAAGAGAACGCATTACTGTAATTATTACCCATTACACTGCACAATGTGTAATGGATGCATGTCCCATTCCAAATAAAAAAGTAATGTGTAATGAATGCATGTGACATTGCAAATAAAAAAAATTGCCGTGCTCGTATTAGAAACTTGCACGTTGCTGTCTCATTATTTTATTTCGCTCACTAAAAGTTCATCCACAATTATCATAAATGATCCATGAAGTTAAAAAATAGAAACAAAAAAAGACAGTTCATCGTTAAATATGAAGTACGAAAATGTACTCAACCCCAAAAATTATCCAACTTTATATTGAACTTACTTTTACACGCTGTTACCCATAATTATAAGAAATCTAATAAAAATTACAAGTTACTGATACAAAATTTGTCGCTTTATTCAATCCCTAAATAATATGCATGTTCTTTTTTTAACTTTATGGATCATTTGTGATAATTGTGGATGAACTTTTAGTGAGCGAAATAAAATAATGAGACAGCAATGTGCAAGTTTCTAATACGACCACGGCAATTTTTCTATTTGTAATGGAATATTCTCCACTGCAAATTACTCTTTTTAAAAATTGTAGTTTGTAACCAAACGTGCATACATTACACATTACTTTTTTATTTGTAATGGAACAGGCATCCATTACACATTACTTTTTTATTTGTAATGGCACATGCATCCATTACACATTACTTTTTTATTTGCAATGGAACACGCATCGATTACACATTACTATTTTCATTTGTAAAGGAACATGCATACATTAAACATTACTTTTTTTATTTGTTCAATACACATTGTTGTAATGGGTAATGCATTACTTTTACATTACTATTTTCACAACTTTGCTTATAAGCTCCTCCCTTTTCAAAGCTTGAAATTTAAGCCACTCAATGATTTTCGTACGATTTTCGTAAATTCTTACATGTTATATTTTTCGCAATACAACTTCGATATACGGTACGTCAAAATCATTGCCACTATCTCAACAGACATATATTTATATCTTGATCTTTTTTTTGCCAGCGAGTCGTCATTAAAAAACGCCTCAAGTTCGATAAAAATCGCAAAATTCGATTATCAAGATTGCAACCGAGGAAAAATGATACACATGAATTCTAGACATACATGAGATTAGTACGTGGACGTGTGTGTCGGGGGAGGTTGAAGAAATAGCGGAATATGTAAATTAGGAATGGATTCGGTGGGCCGGAGGCAGTTAACGATTCCGTGGTATACAGAGACCATCGACATCGAGCTATATACATACGTTATGCATATAGCAGCGTATATAATGTATATATAGTTACAAGACGCTACCGCACTGTGAAGCGGAATCGCCACCACCGCACCATCATCAGCAGGAGGGCTCACGCGAGGCGTCGTATCTGATTCTGTTATTCGCTTAATTACACGCTTTAACGTAGCGCAGAGGGCCGCGCGCCGTGCGCCACGGTCGATTCGTATAATCCTCACCTACTCGCGTCTTTTCACTCCCCCTTCGCAATGCCCCGGGCCTGTTTCCCTCTCCCTCTTCATCTCGCACCCTGTACCTTCCCCGTACGATTCCGTCCTTTTGCCCGCCACCTACAACCTCTTCGACCCTTTTTTTGCCCCCCTCTCGCGTTTCGACTCTCTCTCTCTCCTCTTTGCCACCGCGATCGCTCCCTATCTTTATATATTCCTCTCTCGTGTCCCCGCCTTTCTTGCCCCGCGTGTGCTCTCGAGCAATTACCATTGAACTCTTTTTCTTTTTAATTTTTTTTTTTTGCAACCATAATCTTTATTACGGCGAAGCGTGGAGAGGCATTAAAGGCCGTCCGTACAACGTTCTTAAAACCGTTCCCATGATAAATATATGAGACAATCCACGTCATTTCGCTGACCCTGACCATTTTTAATTTTTTCCATTTTTTCTTATAAAATAGTATACTATGCAAGGAGTATTTTGACCGATTTTTAAATTTTTATCGCATGTATTTCAGAAGTTACAATTTTTCGAAAAATCTGGATTTCAGACATTTCGGAAACGTTCTAACGCCGATATCTCTTAAATTAATCGATATATAGAAAAATGTTTGGAGATCGATTTTTTTCATATTAGTTCACACTTTCATAAAAAAAGGGAACAAATTTTTAAATCATCGTTATCAAGATTTTTTCAGCGTGTAAAGTGAAAATTATTTTTTTTAAAGATGATTGCCATTTTTTATTTTTTTCAAAAAATTCTCTAAAATAATATGATGAATTATATGAATTTTAACGCTAGTCCCATCGTGGGCCCATTTTTCCTTCTATTTTTACAAAAATAAATTCAAATTTTTTTTCACGAAAATTTTGAGTGTTTCGTATGAATGACTATAATAACTTTTATTACTAACAATACACGTAAGTAATAATTATTGTCCTTATTTACAATTAGTAATTGTAGGGATAATTTTACAATTAGTAGCCCGATCTAATATGTTGAAGAATTATTTTTCCATTACTTTCCTACAAAAGAAACGTATGCATTATAGGGAAATGTATGAATAAAACACTTGCATATTTTTTTATCATATTTAGAGAGTTATAGATATTTATTCTATCACTAGTTTAAAAAGTTTACACAATCGAGACTGATCAGATTTTGAAAAATCTTTTACTCTTAAGGCACCATCATTATCAGGCACAGCACAGTGCAATTTTTAGGTACCCGTAATGGTTTTCATCCGTTTATACCGGTCGCTTAGTTTTTGTGCTATACATTTTGATATCTGATCGGTCTCGATTGTGTAAACTTCTTAAATGAGTGAGAAAATAAATATCTATAACTCTCTCAAGATAAAAAATATGTAAGTGTTTCATTCATATATTCTCCTATAATGCATACATTTCTTCTATAGGAAAGTAACGGAAAAATAATTCTTCAACATATTCGATCGGGCTACTAATTGTGAAATTATCAGTATAATTACTAATTCTAAATAAGTACCATAATTATTACTTACAAGTATTATTAATAATAAAAATTATTATAGTAATCCACACGAAACTCAAAATTGTCGTGTAAAAAAAATTGAACTTATTTTTTTTTAAATAGAAGGAAAAATGGGCCCACGACGGGACTAGCGTTAAAATTCATATAATTCATCATATTATTTTAGAGAATTTTTTGAAAAAAATAAAAAATGGCAATCATCTTTCAAAAAAATCATTCTCACTTTACACGCTGAAAAAATGTTGACAACGATGATTCAAAAATGTTTCCCTTTTTTTATGAAAGTGTGAACTAATATGAAAAAAATCGATCCCCTAACATTTTTCGATATATCGATTAATTTAAGAGATATCGGCGTTAGAACGGTTCCGAAATTTCTGAAATCCAGATTTTTCGAAAAATGGTAACTTCTGAAATACACGCGATAAAAATTTAAAACTTGGTCAAAATACTCCTTGCATAGTATACTATTTTATAAAAAAAAATGAAAAAAATGAAAAATTGTCAGGGTCACGACCGAGCGAAATGGCGTGGATTGCCTCATATATATCTATACATAACCGAGGCTTTGCGTTACACATGCGCGCAAGATAGTATATGCAGGAAATTCTGGAGGATATAATATATCGACCGTTTCGACGAAGATAATGCGCGATAACCGTGACAAAAGTACAATTTACGGAACGCGTTGCAGTATGAAAATCTGCCCGTGAAAATGGTCACTTGTATTTTTGGGTTTTTTTCACCTTTTCATTGGAATAACTTTTTTTTTAACGTTCGCGGACAGACGGAGATGGAGAAAGAGAGGAGAGAATACGATTGGTTGGGCGAGATGAGAATACGTATCCAATGTTGGAACGATCGTCAGTTAGTAAGTATAAACGGCGAGCCTATAAAAGGTGGAATACGGTAGCGAAACTCGCCTTTTAATCCCTCGACTTTGTGCCTCGCCACCGTTTGCCGCCTGAAATCCTGACGACTTTTACCGGACCCCTCTCGCATTATCTCTCCCGCTCTCTTTCTCTATGTACATGTATATAGAGCCATGCATATGTGGTTAAGCTAACGTGTATCATGAGCCGGGAATATATGCCTATATCCATTCGAGATGTTTTCGACACGCTTGACGAATTTACCGAAGGGGAGAATTTTCCGTCTAGCATCGAGAGTTTCATACTGACGTTTATTTCACCTGCCTATACCTGACTGTAACTGTGACCATGTTTGTTGTGCGTGTATGTGAAGAGCGCATCACGAGAAGGGGAGCCACGAATCTCACAATAACATGAGCTGTTCATTCGTACAACAATGATACGCCATCTTCTATCCGAGTGTCAGTTCAACCCCCCGAAATTCACATCGAATTCTCCACGATTAGTGAATTCATGAAGATTTCATGTGAATTAAATTTTCGAGGTTTTCAATCGTTATATTAATGTAAATTTTAAAAATGGTTAACGTTTTGAAGAATCAACTACTTCATGCATGAAGAAAAATATAACGATAATTGGATAGATAAATAATACAGTTTTTAATTAATTAAAATTTTCAATTTTACTTCAATCTAGACGAATAAGAGCTCATTGTGTTTCTCGACGGATTAACTATGAATTCATCATAAAATATTCGTGATAATATTCATCGCTTACAAGTTAAAGCCAGGTGTCTAAGAAAAGGGACTACGAAGTGGAAATTTTTTTCTCTCTCTTTTTTCATCCCCGGCGAGACTCAACATATCTGGACTCGATACTTGACACAACATAATCTGGATCCACGGAATCATGAATTTTAAAATAGACACCCCATATGAATGTATAGCCAGAGTTGACAAGTGTACCATTACAAAATACAAGAGTAATGTGTAATAAATGCGTGTTCCATTACAAATAAAAAAGTAATGTGTAATGGATGCATGAGCAATTACAAATAAAAAAGTAATGTGTAATGTATGAGTGCTCCATTACAAATTACAATTGAAAAAAAGTAATTGGTAGTAGAGAATATTCCATTCCAAATTAGTGTATTTTAACAGGTACTATTTCGCTCAAAGGTGAGTCTATTCATTTTTCAATGAAAATAATTTGTATCAAGTTTTTGTTAACTTTACTATCATAGTGGTGAATGTATGAACAGTGATTTTTTTTTTGATTAATTTTGACTCCATTGTTGTAAAAATTACAATTCAAAAATGAACTAAAAATTGCCTCAAACAATCACTGTTCATTCATTTACCACTAGGATAGTAAAGTTAACAAAAGCTTGATGCACACCAATTATTTTCATTGAGCAAAATAGTACCTGCTCCAAATTGTCGTAGATACACACTAATTTGTAACGGAATATTCTCCATTACAAATTACTTTTTTTTCAATTGTAATTTGTAATGGAGCACTCATTAATTACACGTTGTGTTTTTTAATTTGTAATGGGACATTCATTCATTACACGTTAATTTTGTAATTTGTAACGAAAAACTTATCCAATACACATTGTTGAAAGTAATGGTTAATGCATTACTTTTACATTACTATTTTCACAACTCTGTGTATAGCAATCATGTATTGTATAGTAGATCAATAATCACTAATTATCGATCAATTATCTTGGACCGCAACAATGTGGGACGGATTTCCATTGAAATGATCTTCGTTCCCTCAATGCCACAGGAAACTTTGGTAAATTGTGTGCACAACTTGAGGGCAAGAGGGACAAAGTTACACGTAGATGATACAAGACAAGAGGATCGGGCGAAGGTCGCTCAGACAGGTAGATTGTTGTTCGATCTACTCTCTGTTCTATATCTATCCTTGAACCTAAACCACGAATCTTTGGTCTTGCTACATATATGTCTGTAACATTATGCTACAACACAACGGAGGTCTAACTATCGTCCCAGCGGGATTAACGATGCCTCGTACCAACGCCGAAGATTCTACGTTGAATGCTTCCTGACAGACCGACCCGATCGCAAAATCATTCGACTCCCAGAGGGATGTAAGTTTACGCCCTTTTGTCAATCGATCGTCGATGTATATGTATATCGCTCTGAGACGATCGCAGCCGATGAGATTCACAGTGCGCGGCGTTGTTTCTCGTGGTAGTGCACTTTGATACAGAGAGCCTTGCATATAGATCACCTGCATTACGCCGTCGAAACCAGCCCGAATTCAAGCCAACATTATACGGTACACCGATATAGCGTTTCCTCCCCTTCGGGTACTCTCGCATTATCGTTACGATCACGGCAAATTACCCGAAATTGCCATGGGAATTCTCGAAAGCCCCTCGTCTTGTTGGAATCTCGATGTTGAACGTCGTGTACACCATACGGAATTTACTGGAGGGCCATTAATCCCGCCTTATTGAATTTGGCCTCGTGGCTGCAAGTGTATAATATTATTTAATTACTCTTGACATTCTTGGTCTCATTATTTCTCTCATGTTTTTCCGACGAATATAATGTGGAATTTATGAAATTTACCGCGAAATCATTTTTTTTCTTCCAGGGTTATGTTAAGTATTGTGAATTCAAAATTCAAGACTTATGGAGGAGGTTTAACGGAAAAAATTTAAGTTGAAAACAATTGGAAAATTTTAATTTCCATTTTAGTTCCATTTTAATGGGCTATTATTTGATAAATAATGTCAATTTTACTTCCTATGCGAGTTCCAATATTTAGCTCGAAGTATCATGAACGTTTTTGTAAGGGCAACTCGAAGCAACTCGATTTGAAAGAATTAAAAAATGTCTAAATTCCCTGACATGAGTTGGGGATAATTTCACGTCAGCAAAAATTCTCTCAATTTACACCGGCGAAAAGTTTCCGGACCGAGCTTCAAAAAAGGTCTGCAACGTTTTTTTGTACAATTTCGCCGGAAGTCAACGTAAGCTAATTTAACAAGCGGCATTTTTAAGAGGAAGAATTCGGCTTCATTTTCTGATTTTTTAAATTATTTTTACAAATCGTTTTTACATTTGGACTCTATTTTGAAAACACCTGTTTTTCGCTTCTTTCCCCCTCTCTTCAGGTGTACCCATCTTCAAGAGGATTTTTTTTAAATACATTTTTACGATTGGATTTATAAAGAGGAAAGTTTGAGCTTAAATTTTCTTTTTTTTTTAACTTTGAGCGATGTTTTTTTCCAAAGTTATTCTGTTTTTTGTGAAAAAAGAGGAAATTTGAAAAATTCCGTATAACACGAAAACGAAGAGGATTCATGAAAAACTTCAAGACAGCAAAAAGTTGCGTATGTTTTTGTTGAATTCAGAGGAACTTTTTCAAATTTATTTTCCAAAATTTTGTTTTCTCATGTTGAGGCTGGAAAAAAATTTGACAAAAAATTGCCATCCGTTGAAAATTGTAAAATAAAGTATTTTCCCCTCTTGAAATATCAATAATCCCATAGCTCTCGAGTTATGGTAATTGAATTATCTGAGCTCCGACCCAGAAAATGAGAAAAAAAAAATTTGAGAAAAAAAAATCTGAAAAATGCCTCTGCAATCAACAAAAACAGACGCAACTTTTTTCTATCTTGAAGTTTTTCATGAATCCTCTTTGTTTTCGTATTATACAGGATTTTTAAAATTTCCTCTTTTTCACAAAAAACAGAATCACTTTAAAAAAAAGGAAATTGAAGCTCAAACTTTCCTCTTTATGAATCCAAGCGTAAAAATGTATTTAAAAAAAAATCCCCTAGAAGATGGATGCACCTGAATAGAGGGTAAAAAGGCGAAAAACAGCTGTTTTCAAAATAGAGTCCAAATCTAAAAACAAATTGTCGAAATAATTAAAAAATCAGGAAATGAAGTCAAATTCTTTCCCTTTAAAACGCCGCTTCTTAGATTAGTCTACGTTGACTTCCGGCGAAGTGGCATAAAAAAACGTTCCAGACCTTTTTTTAAGTCCTGAAACTTTTCACCGGTAGCGTACGTGTTTTTGAAAGAAAAAATAGTTCTTCGAATATCGAATGTTACCTAATGATGGTTGTAAAATTTAAGTTCCAGAAGTGGAGGATGCGGTTGAGGACGAGGAGTCGTATCTCCTTGAGGAGGACGACGCGCCGTCGGCAACGATAGCTAGCGACACTGAGTTGATATCCGAGGGCGGTGGACACTTGCCAGTTTTTCTAACCGAGCCACTCGATGCCTTTGTCGTCAAGAACAAACCGGCGACGCTTCGTTGCAAAGCCGCCCACGCTCTGCAGGTTTACTTTCGTTGCAACGGCGCGAGAGCCGAGGAATCTCAACAACAGGACTTCGTCGATCCTCACACGGGCACGAGAATCGTCGATTGCGAGCTGAACGTTACTCGTGACAATATCGAGGAGTACTTTGGCAAGGACAAATTCAAGTGCGAGTGCATCGCTTGGTCGGGCTCGGGTTCCATCAAGAGTCAGTCGGCTACGATTGACGTTGCCTGTTAGTATTCATTGATAGACTTGAATGAAAAAAAAAACCAGTTAAACCTTCTCAGTTAGAAAATTATTGGGGTTTTTGCTCCTATAAGAGACTGGTTTTTTTATAGCACCCTCTCATGGGACGCTTAATTTTGTTCTACGTGAAATTTACCCCCAAAACGCCTTGAGCGACATTTCCATGAATTTGTAATTGTGTGATTCAGATCTAAAGAAGCAATTTGAGTCACCGCCTTACTCGGTCTCGGTCGAGGCTGGTCAGGGCACGGAACTCAGATGTCTTCCCCCAGTTGGTGTTCCACCACCGCGTGTTTATTGGCTGAGAAACGGAGTTAATCTCGATGCCGAAGCGGACACGCTGTTTGTATCGAGCGAGGGTCATTTGTTACTCGGCCAAGCGAAACTCAGTCATCAGGCTAACTACACGTGCGTCGCGGAAAACATCGCTGCAAAACGACTGAGCGCACCAGCGAGCATCACCGTTTACGGTAAATTACAAGCTTTCGCACCATTTCATCCAACCGATTCTCCTATTTGGAAATTTCGTGAAAAGATCATCGTTGCAAAGAGGATGAATGACTTGCACCTTTGTCCAGTTACCTCTCCACCAGAAATGAATTCCAATCACAACCAAATGCTTTCACAACTCTACCAAATAAAAGACCTACCCCAATTTATCACTATTAAATAATGAATCGACTAAATCGCATTCCTAATCTGAGAATCCAGAGATTTAGATACAGTATGATTGGTCATGATTTTTGCAGAGCACTAAAATTGATGGATAATAAAGAATATAATGGACAATGGTGAGTCAGAGATGTCCCCGGAATGTTCATTTTCTGGAAAACGTGTTGACCGTTAAAAAAATTCAAGATTAATTTCTCTAGGATCGTTATTTGATCAAAATACTGATACACTGAAGTTTGGCATTTATTATTACTTCTGGTAGATTACAATGAAAAAAAAAAAATTGTAAAATCATTGCCAACCATCATGCGCTGCTGGATAACAGTTTCGCTTTTATGCTTCCCCAGTTAATGGTGGTTGGTCGTCATGGTCAACATGGTCAGAGTGCCATTCGAGGTGTGCGAAGGGTGGACAGAAGAGAACGCGAACATGCACGAATCCCGCGCCAATGAACGGTGGACAACCGTGTTTGGGACCCGCTCAGCAAAAGACCGAGTGCAATTCAGCCTGTCCCGGTAAGTGAAATCCGATATTTTTCGTTTTATCGGCATCCAGAGACATTCGCGCTTCATCGCAAAGTAAAGCCGTCAGCCTAACAAAAGCGTCTCCCGGAGTCTCAATTCTTATGGGACAAAAATCCCGGTTGAACATGCTCGTGTTCACGTTGACCCGGACTTTCACGACACCTGATAGATTATAAATTCACAATTGTGGTGTGCTCTCCTCATCACCAAGCCGGAGAGAACGTGGAGAAGCCCGGTATAATTTTTAGCGCAGGCTCTGGCTTGACATAAATTACATATATATATATATAGTCTCGTGGCAAAGAACCGCATCGTGCAGATGATGAGCGTGCGGCGATATTGCCCTGAACACAAGGGGCAAAAGAAACCGAGGAAGATATACAGTTGAATGTTGCACAAGTCACTCATCAAAAGATTATCAAAATCATTATAAAACGATATGATCACGCGTTGATATCAGAAACGCTGATATTTAAAGACACTTTCATGATTATCAGATGAAGCAAAAACTAGAATAGCATTTTCAAAAATAGTTTCGAGTGCTATTCCATCCTAAAAGCTTTTAACATCTATCGCAACGAATAATAAATTTTGATCTGATTTTATCTGATTTGACCAAATGATGAAACGCTCGTCAGAAGAGTAACTTACATAATTTTGCAATCCGCGGGACAATGGTAATTTATACGAGATTCTACTGTGGAGTATAAGAAGAAGAAGAACAAGAACAAGTATGGCTTGATTTACGACTTTCTCTTGGGTTAGAGAGCGCTCGCGTGCCCCCGTTCTCCCCTTCAGCAAATGCTATCTTTCTTCTCGTTGCACCCTTCCCAGTGTACCCTCTTTATTCTCCTCCAGGCTTTCCATCGTTTCGCTCCCTTCCCTCCTCATGCTCTCTCTCACTCTCTCTCTATCACCCCCGCAAACATATGAGAAAGACAAGAGCGAAGTGTGTTGGGCAGACGATGAGAGCGTGGTGCACGTTCCGCTGCAAAGAGCGATTCCCGCTCGAGAATTTATGGTTGCACGATCGAGCGCGAGCCACGGGGTATATATATATATGTACATTGTACATATATACATCAGATAAAAATATGACGAACAGGTGCGCCATATGATGATGTCTTTCGGTTGAGAAGCAAGCGCCCGAAGGAGCCTCTCTCTCTCTCTCTCTTTCTCTCTCTCTCTTGGAGAGATTGAGATACTTCGGATTCGCTTGCCGATGAAGCTGCGAAGAGCCTCGATTTTAGCCAAGCCTTGTATGCATTAAAAACAAAATGACAATCTACATCGGATTGTCATTCGTAATCCGGGCAAACTTCGATTGAAAAATCATTGAAAATAAAGTTTCATCGTTATGAAAGACAATTTTTTTTTCAACTAAGTAAAAAAATCAATCTTGTTCAAATTTCCAATAGGCCTTGTCAGAGTTGTCGAAATTATAATGTAAAAATAATGCATTATTTATTTTAGAAATAATGAAAATTCTATGATAGAAACATTAAGCATTATTTTTGTAATGACAAATGTGAAACCTAACGATTATGCATTAAATTAACAATGAAAAATGCAAAAAACGTAACATTGTTCATTACAACAGTAATGGAGAATGCTAAACGCTGCCATTGTCCATTATTACAGTAATGGGTAATTCAAAGTAGAAACAAATTTTCATTACTCATTCATTCATAATGCATTACTTTGAGTAATGCATTACATTGAGCAATGCATTACTTTTAGTAATGCATTACATCTATAAATAATGTATCACTTTGAGTAATGGTTTAAAAGAGTAAAAATAATTTCTGTATGTAGAAAGCAATATCAGTGAAATCTTCCTTTTCGTATGATTTTTTATAATCATAATGCGTAAGAATGAAACATCTCAGACTGTATGTGTTATTCCCTCAAATTTTTTACAGGGTAATTCGTTTGTTTAGACATCCCTCTATGGAAATTCGTTTATTTAGATTCCTAATTTTTTACTTCGAAAATATAATTCGGTACTTTGTTTTGATTTTTTTTATTTATCAGATCAGATTTGAACCTACAGCATCTTTTTCTATTTTATCTTTGACCGGAAAATTGTGAAGAGAATAATAATTCCTGTTCACATACGATTGTTTACTTTTTTTTACTCTCGAATAATTTCATGTATTTTTTATTTAAAAATTTAAAAAGATAAAATCATCTTCCACTTGTGCATTTTTTTATTTATTAGATCAAAGGGAAATGCGCAGCATATATGTACTTCATTCTCTTTCGACTCAAATTTTCGATTCTAATTTTAAATTTCAAAACGGGGAATATTAGTTCGGTTGACATTCCGTTGTTTACATTTTTGGATTTTTTTTACTCAAAAAAATTGCATAAACCCATACCATCGAGTCCCTGAACCGGTTTCATCAATCCATATTTTTCACTTTCGTAAATAAAAGGAAGATTTTATCGCATTGTCCTATTGGACTACGAATGCATAAAATATTTTCATTCCGAATAATGCATTATTCAAAATATTCAGTATTATAGTAATGAAAAATTAACGCTACTTTGCAATATCTATTACTTTGATAATGGATAATGGAACATTTTTACATTACTCATTAATAACGTAATGCATAATCTTTCATTTTTACATTTTCCAGTACTAATGTAATGCTCAATGGTCTGACATTTGCATTATTAACTAAAAATATAATGCAATTTTTGTTTTTTAATTACATTATTCATTGAATGGATAATGTATAATGAAAGTTAAGTTCCATTATTAAGTGAAAGAATAATCATTAATGAAATCGATAATGCATTATTAAAATAATGCATGTTTTGCAACTCTGGTCCTTGTTTAAAAAAGTTGCGAAATAATACGAGAATATTTTGTGAGATGATTTTTCATTCGAAAATCCTTTATTCTCACGCGCTGTAAACCTTTCAATTTCGTTGTCGATATTACTCCAAAATGCTCTTTATTGCGACGCACGCTTTACACCCACGGAACAGCTGGAGTTATCGAGGAATTTACAAACACGATGGGTAAGTCCACGTTGAGTCGTTCGTGTCAATGTTATCGTGCATCCATTCCGTGTTATAGTCCCCGAAACGATAATGCAATTCGTTTTATACGTTTGTGTGTTTTGGTCGAACGAGAGTCGTAGTTGGTTGGCAGTGTGAAAGAATTTTTTTGTAAAACGAGAATTTTTCCATTTCGTTCTGTTCGAACAGTCGTTGACGGGGGATGGTCGAGATGGTCTGCGTGGTCAGTCTGCGGCAGCGATTGCACTCACACGAGGAAGAGATCGTGCGACGAGCCTTCGCCTGCTCACGGTGGACGTCCATGTCAGGGCAGAGACATCAGTGTGGGAAATTGCACGGGCGGACTTTGCAATGGTGAGTCTCAGAATTCCCGATTTTTCGAGTCAAACTCAATCATCCACCGTACAAATACCCATTTTAGGTATTATTGAGAGAAAATTCTTTTTTCAAATTCAATTTTCCCCCAAATTGTCCATTACAAACATCCTTTTTAAGTTGCCTTTTTCTCCTCGTTCTGCAAATACATAATTCGAGATACATTAGAGATAATCGATCGTCCGCAATGAATATTAATATATTTCTGAGAGTAATTATTCACGAGCACGTTGAACAATTATTTTAAATGATCTCTTATGCAAATTACGACCATCGCTCACTGCTCGGACATTAAATTACCCTCCCACGCTATCGGAAAGTCCGTCGACGTTGTGGTTAAAAAAAAAATGATAAAAAAAAGTATACACGTATTCAGAACCATGAATCACCGCTCGATTTTCTTTTCTTTTCGTATTTTACAGTCGGCCGAGCGAAGATGGGTGGAGCGCAGTTGACCGAGGAAGGTAAGTCATTTCAGTTTCATTGATAAACATAACGCATGAACACTTTCACCCTCTTTCTCGTCCCGGATAAACGACAATTCATAATCGCTTCGTGAAAGCTCTTTATCGCGTGACACATTCCCACGACAGGGATACATTCGCCCGATCCAACAATTGATCGTACAAAAGCCCACGCTTCTGGCATTTTTGTTCCTCCCCCTCTGGGGGAGGACTTTGCAAACCTTTCTCGAGCGCGCATTACGTTTCGCGGTATAGTGGAGGAGGCTTCCACGTGCTCTCACATGCCCGATAATAATCGCCTACACGCATATGAGAGCCGAGAACAGAGCATAACTTGATCCTCTGACGCAACCTCGAGACTACGAATTTCTGCTACAACAGCAATAATCTATCCGCGATATGGATAAAAAAAAAATACACCAACACGAACGCACGTAATTGCATCAGGGAATGCATCCCTTGTTAAAAGCCAATAATCAAAGTTGGGCAGAAAAAAAGTTAATTAAACGTTAATTAACGAAGTTAACATTTTGGTTAACGGTTTAATTTTCAAGTTAAATCACAAAATCATTAACGGTCTTGTTAACTTCCGTTAAATTGAACTTCCGTTAAATGTAGTCTGTTACATTGGTTATTGACGTGATTGAACGGTTTTTTTGTTCCGAGCAATCAAATTTTTGAAAAAAAATTAAAGGATCATGCCCCTGAACGTCATAATAATTATTAAAGTGAAAATTCTTTTTTTTTTTAATTTTAATAATGATTTCGAAGTGTTAAGGGACAGTAAACACAATCCTTAAACTTTGTTGAAAAAAAAAAATTTCAAAAAAGTTTTCGAAAATTTTCTTGATTTTTTTTTCATTTTAGCAATGATTATGAAGTATTTAAGGGCAATAAACATTATCCTTTAATTTTTTCAAAACTGATTGCTTGAAACAAAAAAACCGTTCGATAGATCGAATTGAAAATTACCAGGGTTTTTTTGGGTATATTGAGCTGTAAAAGTCACGCTTAACATTAGTCGTTTTTTCAATATTTTTAACTTAGCCGTTGATTTTCTAAAAAACCATAAGAAGCCCTTTTGCCTCTGTTTTTTCAAATTCATAGCAAGGATGACAATTTTTTTTTGTCAAAAAACCATCGTCGACCCTTGTAGAACATTAATTCAAGTTTTCGAAATCCCTCTTTGAATTTTTGTGCAGTCATTGGTTGCTGAGATATCAATTGTCAAACACAAAAGGATCCTATTTTGTTAAAAGTCCGATAAATTAGCAGCAAAAAAACAGTCGTGTCGAGATCTCAAAAAAAGCAAATTGAAGCTGAATAAACAAGCTATTTGGTCCATGCAATGGTTTAGCTGGATTTTTTTTCCAAGTAACTGCAGCCAAAAAAAAAGTAATAAAAATTTGCCAAATTTTTTTCTCACTATTTCTTAGGATTGTGTGAAACCTGTCGCTTTGAAATTTTTTTGCTGAAAGATCTTAAAACTAGAAACTCTAAGCTTCAAAATGCTTTTTTTAGACCTCGATACGATAATTTTTCACGGAGATACAGCATTGTTAAAAAACACTAAAATTTTAGGAAATTTTTTTGTTCCCTTAAATTTTTCCAGTAGTGTAGAATACGTAAACATCAATAAAACTTTCGAATGGTTAACTTTTAACGGATAACTTTAACTTCCGTTAAATTTACAAAAAGGTAACGCTTTAACGATTATCGAAGTTAACTTTTTGAGTAACGGATTAACGATTAACGAAGTTAATTTTTGGATTAACTTTGTCCACTTTTGCCAATAATCTGCGATTTCACAAAAAAAATTGGCATCATCAAGGTGATCGGCAGGTATTGCATCCAACAAGAATTCCACCAGAAAACCCGATACTTTCCAACTGAATCTCTACTCTCCCTCTTGAAACTTCCGCAAAGCAATGGAGGTTTAAACTTGCCCGTGGCATTATAACCTGATGGTAGGTCATTTGATCATCCCCTCTCTTTGTTTAACGCCCCTCGATGTGCCAACGACTGAATGTCCAATGACTGATCGTTCGCCACAACATTCGCACAGCCCAACCGGCGGTATTTACTTTTAATTACCAGAACGTTTAATTATTGACGCACGAGTAATGCCAAAGCAGTGAGTCGGGGGTTGGGCGAGGGGTATAACAGCGCGGACGCGAATGACTATAAGCATGCACCCTAATTGCCATACCGAACCCTTCTCTCCTCCGATATAAACAATCGGAACAATAGAGGTTCCGCGGCCGATCGTGGAGAGACAGGGAGAAGGAATATCGCGAACGCAGTCGCTCTTTAGCAAGGGGCGTCCCGGTCTAAACCAAGTTTAACCATGAAGAAACTATGTGGACGCAGAGAGCAGAAGAGAGAGAAAGACCGGTATTATAATGTATATAGCGCACCATTGAGACGCCATACAGTCCGGTATCGACCGTGGCGCATCAAAATTGCACGCGATGTATTACCGTGCGGTACCCTCGAGGCAAAAAGAGCCCGAGACCGCGCGCGGGGGTGGCTTTAATATTGAAGAAAATTATGTAATCGGTGGGTCGGACCGTTTCCCTCCACCCCTGTGTGTATATACCGAGCCTCTGCTCTACCTTCGAGAGACTCTCTCCTTCGGAAACTCGCTCTCCAGAAAAATGGGGGTCGGAGAAGGGAGAAGGAACTGATCGTGCATGCAAATAAAGTGCCATTATCATTCGCCACTGTGTTCGTGTTTTATAGAGTTTAGTGTGCTCTTGTGTAGGGTGTTCATTGTTAGACGTAGATGTACGAAAAGGGGAGACGTTTGTCCTATATTGCTCTGTGAATAGCATGGGAACATGAATTTACAAAACAGTGTGTGAAATCTCGAGACTCCGCTTTGAGGATCATTGAACTTGAACTTGTCGAGTCTAGTCGTAAGTCTGCTCTAATGATGAAACCGTTGCCTCGACAGTTTGAGTTTTGAGATAAATGATCTCTGGGTGTTTAATAACTTTATTCAGTCCTTCGTAATGCTTAAAAGTTTTCATAACTCGTGTTGGATCGAATTTAGATGAATTTCCATTTCCATGCATTTATAAAAATCATTCATGGAGAAAACGAATATTCAGTGACTTTTCGTGTCGACGTTCCAATGAAAAAGTACTCAAGTCGACCATGAATTCTTGAAAGGAAATACTTCTTTCGTGAATAATCAGCTATTAAATTATTCCAGTAATATTTAGTGATACGGTAAGATCTCGATTAAAACATATAAATTAGTTTTTTAACATTTGCAATTGATGAGAGGTTGCTATAAATTTCATGAAGTTTCATGATAATTGTCGTTTGAAAATAATCTTTACGAAACGATTGCAAATTTAAAATGTAGATATTTTCTACTGAAATAAAGTTTTTTCTGAATTTAATGAAAATTTCCTGGTTCAGCACAAAGAAAATACTGTTACTTTTACTTTTTTTTACTGCTCAAAATTACAAAACTACACGAATGCTCAACCTTACTTAACTGACAGGTGAATAAAATTTTTTTTTTACCAAAATTCAAAAATTTATATTTCTTAAACAAAAAGACACCATCCTGAAAAATTCAGGATCTTCTAAGATCAGTACGAGGTGTTATATAAAAAAAATTTAATGTTGATCGTGGATTTACACGATTTTAAAAAATTCAAAAATTCATATTTTTGAAAAAACAAAAAAAAACATTTCTGAAAATTTCAGGATCTTTTAAGATCAGTACAAGGTATTATATTAAAAAAATTAAACAAAAAATTTAATACTGAACTAGGATTTTCACGATTTTTGAAAATTGAAAATTCCCCAAATTCGTCATTTTTCAATTTTTTTTTCGTAGCCACACGTATTCACTCTTCAAGACGAATCCAGAACGATTTTTTCGTAACTATAATAGTTCTCGAGATATTGAAAAAATAAACTTGAAACATTTAAAAAATTGTGAAATTTTTAATCTTGCATAACTTTCGGAAACAAATTTTTAAATTTTTTTCCTTTGGTAGAACTTTGTTTTATTAAAAACGAAAACTTCTGACCAAATTTTATCGCAATTGAAAGGGGTCGATTCCAACTCTCGGTCGATTTGACATGGAATGACCCATGTACATTATTTTTGTGAGGTCTAAACAGTTCAATTTCATTGGAACCTTCACGAAAATTGCGCGCTCAGCATAGGTTAATCTCCCTGTGATTTTAACCATAGACAAAAGTACAAATTTCCATGTATCAGGAATTTTCATCCCAACCCCATCCACTTCATCGTCAAACTGAGCTATGTCACAAATTATAACTACTACCCTGTTGCACTCGATTGATCGTTTTGTTTATGCTTCCTCATAAAGGAAGCTTCGTTCATGCATCGCATTCCCAACTAAACCGATCGACGTTTCTTTTTTTATCATTGATTGCAGCCAACAGACAGATGGACGTGGCGCTTTACGTCGGATTGACGGTAGCTTGTGTGGTGATCGGTGGTCTCGCCTTCTTTCTCGCGAGACTTTTGAGACGAAAAGGTCGGGATCATTCGCTCTACTCGATGGCTCGCAACGGTGAGTCTTTGCACATGATATCACTCGATCATCAACGGCACGGCAGTCATCTCTCTATCTAGTCGAAATAAGGTTGATACGAGGAACGAGGGACAAATAGTCTATTCTACTGGCGACAAAAAAAAAACACGCTTTGGTTAAACCCGACGAAAAATCGCGTTATTGCAGAATTTCAGCCAGAGTTCTTTCCGGATCAGGACAAAAAGTTGAGTCTTCAGCCGGACGTAACGGCGACTACGGTACCCGCCTGTTACGAGTATCCGTTCGATCCAAAGCTCTCGTTATCGCGCTCACTCTCGGAGCATCATTACGACGTGCCGCATCTGTCGATAGCGCCTCAACCGTCGCCAATGTCACCGACACCGAGCACCTCGACCCAAGAGTCCTGCAGCGACAAGCAGATTCACTCCGACAGCGAGAATAGCGTCACGAGCTCGTATCCGTCGTCAGACTCGACGTACAACGTTGCCTCGGAGAGCGTGAGATTGCCGAAGCTCGAGACTGGCAATGTGGCGAGGGCGGCGGTCAACACGCGTGGAGCTTTGCTCGTACTTCCGGATTCGGGTATATCGATGTCGGTGCCAGAGGGAGCCGTGCCCAAAGCACTGAGAAAGGAGCTTTATCTCGCTGTCCTCAACGAGGATCGATTCAGGCCACGTTTACCCGGTGAGTCATATCAACATTCAACCAAGAAGAAGAAAGCTGGAATGACACGTAGAGTATAAATTATCAACGAAATTATCCAGTGCGAAAAACGTGTTTCAAACGAAAATCATTTTTTCCCCTCACTATCGGTCATTTCGAATGAGCTCTCTTTTTTTCAATTTCAATAATACACTAACCTGAATATTAAAGCACCGGCGGAAAGTTTCCGGACAAAACTTCAAAAAAAGTCTCGAACGATCTTCTATGCCATTTCGCCGGAAATCAACGTGAACTAATTTAACAAGCGGCATTTTGAAAGGGAAAAATTCGGCTTCATTTCTTGTATTTTTAATGATTTTTACAATTTGTTTTTCGATTCGGATTCTATTTTGGAAACTGTTTTTCGCAGTTTTTTCTCTCTCTTCAGGTGCACCCATCTTGTAGAGAAATTTTTTAAAATACATTTTTACGCTTGGATTCATAAAGGGGAAAGATTGAGCTTCAATTTTCTTTTTTTTTTAACTTTAAGCGATTTTATTTTCCAAAATTATTCTGTTTTTTGTGAAAAAAAGAGGGAATTTGAAAAATCTCGTATAACACGAAAACAGAGAGGATTCATGAAAAACTTGAAAATAGCAAAAAGTTGCGTCTGTTTTCGGTGAGTTCAGAAGAATTTTTTGCAGATTTTTTTTTAAATTTTGTTTTTCTTATTTTCCAGGACCATAACTCGAGAACTATGGGATTATTGATAAAATTTGAATGAAATATTTATTTGCATAGAGGTGTTATACCTATTACAAATTTGTAAGTTAAGACTGACCCATCTTACTCTATCTTAAATAACTAGATTATAATAATAATAATAATAATAATAATAATAATAATAATTCATGATTAGTGAATTCGTAGGGTAAAAATATCCTTCTTCTCGCAACAATACTAGATGCTTAAAGCGAAGGCTCGGTTTTTAGAACTTTACGTGACGTAGATATACAACTCTTTTACAAACTCTGTAGGGAAGATTTCCAGACTCGACGGGAATATAAAGTTTCCTAAATACTTATTTCTTAATATCTGGTGAAGTGTGCGAGAAGTCAAGATATACTGCACGGACTCAAATTTCTGCTTATCGCAACATAAACAATTTATTGATAAAATTTCAAATACTAAATACTTTATTTTACCATTTGCAAAACATGGGAATTTTTTTTCAATTTTTGTTCCCACATTTTGTTTCCAGCCTCAACATGAGAAAACAAAATTTTGGAAAAAAAATTTGAAAAAAATTCCTCTGCACTCAACGAAAACAGACGCAACTTTTTGCTCTCTTGAAGTTTTTCATGAATCCTCTTTGTTTTCGTGTTGTATGGGATTTTTCAAATTTCCTCTTTTTTCACAAAAAACAGAATAACTTCGGAAAAAAAATCGCTCAAAGTTTAAAAAAAAAGCAAATTGAAGCTCAAACTTTCCCCTTTATGAATCTAATCGTACAAATGTATAAAAAAATTCCTTTAGAAGATGGATGTACCTGAAGGAAGGGAAAAAAGGCGACAAACATTTGTTTTCAAAATCGAAAAACAAATTGTGAAAATCGAAAAAAAATTGTAAAAATCAGTAAAAATACAGGAAATGAAACCGAATTCTTCCCCTATAAAATGCAGCTCGTTAAATTGGTTTACGTTGTCTTCCAGCGAAGTGGCATAAAAAAAACGTTCGAGACCTTTTTTGAAGTTTTGTCCGGAAACTTTCCGCCAGTAGAGTACATAAATCGTACAATTCCAATTCCACGCTCGTTTTCATTTCGCCTATCGTCTCACGGGTCAACATCGTAAGTTTGTGACACATTGACACGTTTTTCTATAATTTTTTCTCATTCGAAACCAATTATTCACGGCTTGCACATCGAGTCAATCAGTTTTTTCGTTTTTAATTCAGAGCCTTTCGACTTTGTTGCAGTTAAATGACGCGTTTTAAATTTTTTACGAGCCCAACGACTTTTCACTTTATCGATACGTGTACCAGAGCGCGCTCTTTACGCTCCGATAGTTCACTCGAATGCTCCCACCTATGTGTATATATACCTACGTACGATTTCACATGCGGGTCTCTCGGTGCCACCTCATTTCATTTTCGCTCCGTGACCTCCGACCTACACTCATCCACGTCGGCTATATTTGTGCACGGATATGTGTGCGTGTGAATCTTTTTCCGTGTGTGAAGAATGAATGATATTGCCGGCATACAGAGAGGAATAAAAAAAAAAAAGCTCTCTGAAACGAGAACTGGACGCTTTTGAAACACAACCACGCCCCTCCGACGGGAATAACGCCGAGCGATAATTTTATTACGAGTCGATCGCTGGTTGAACGTGTATATATGAATATCCGTGGAGCGTGTATCAGGCACATAGACACACACGCTGAATATGGGGTCTTTCTCTCTCGGTTGCCCAGGGAGAGCAGCCCCGATGAGTCTCGGTTTAGTTCCAGCATCCCATGCTGCTGGTTACGACGTCGTTTCTCACTGGGATTCGCCCCAACGAGAAACGCTGCGACCCCGTTACGAGTGTTGCTTTCCTCTTTACTATACACACGTGTATATGTGTATGTGTATATATATATATATGTATACACACGACTCTCATTCTTCCCCTGATGTGGCCTTTCCCAGGATTTTTCATCTCTTTTTCTCTTATTTATTTCTTTGCAACCGTGTGTAGCTCCACCAAGCTAAATTACCCGATAGCGCTGCCGGCGCAGCCCCTCGAGAAAAGGCGAAAATAAAATTACGATCGTTCCCATCAGGAATCCAATAAAACGATATAAAATAATAGTCACGTCAGAGGGAGAGAATCTCGTTTCCGCGACAGAGAGGAAGGTACACCGAGCAATTGATATCCTGATTGACGCGAATTACGGTATCGTGGAGCAAGAGGAGAGTTGAAAAACGAAAATTCGACAAATTCATTTGCTCCCAGTTTGGTTCGTTAAGACAGATTTCATGCCAATTGGTCCCCGACACTTTATCGGATTGCAACATGTCCCGCGATAAAGAAACCATATGTCAGCGAGTCCCGGAAGACACGACGCCTCAAATTAGGAGTTTTTCGCACATTGTACTGTACACAGTCACTCTACTTCGATCCAAATTCTACGGAGAAGAGTATCCGAGTTATTTGAAATACTTTGTCAAATCCTGAAACGAGACAGTATTAACTTGGTAACAATATTTTCTTGAGAAATAATATATCTTGATTTATTTTAGATTCAATGAATGTAGATCTGTAAATATAACTGTGATAAGATCTGTATCAGCAAGGGAGTGTTTATTTTCAAATCGACTTTGCTTTTTTCGTCTTTCAAGGGTTCATCGGGTCAGTTTGGACTCTGAATTTGTCAGGGAAACTATTCATATTCTATTTTCAAACCGAGTTCTTTTTCTGATTACGTCTTGGCTCAGATCTAGAAAGCTGCTCGATTCTTAAGGGGGGAAACCCATATAAATGGTCGAAGATGACGAGGAATTTCGGGTTTTTTTTCCAACGCAACTACCGGACCAATCGTTTTCAATTTTGGAGGCTATTTTATTGTACATTCGAAGACTTGAAAAACATTTTTTTAATCGAAAATAAGTATTCATCAGCAGCCTGCAACCAATCGTTGCTGAACGAATTTTTTCCGCGATGTCGAATTGCGGCAGCTGTAGTTTTTTTGTTTTTCATCCGAAACAACAAAATCAGAAACCTTTACATTCTACATGAAAGTACGCTGTCGATAAACGAAGAAAAAGTTTCAAAAGTTGAATATTGTAATAATGGCGGCACTCAGAGAAAAAAGATCGAATTTTCACCGAACATTTTTATGCAAAAAATGATTGTTGAACTAATTTTTTTTCGAAAATGGAGGTTCATCGACGAGAGTTTGCAATTATGTTCCTAAAAATATTTGGTTGAAATGAATCGGATGAATAGTTTTTTTTATCGCTGCCGCAAATTGCGAAAATGTAGTTTCGAGTAAATCGCGTTTAAAAGTTAATCAAAGTCCCTGGACCTTAAAAAACAATGTTTTTCAAATCTTCGAATGTACAATAAAATAGCCTCCAGAGTTGAAAACGATTGGTCCAGTAGTAGCGTTGGAAAAAAATCCCGAAATTCCTCGTCATCTTGGACCATTTATATGGGTTTCCCCCCTTAATTGAAGATAACGCCACGTTTCTTGTGGAAATTCAATTTTGCATATTCGTGATCGGCGGGTATAATTTTTTAAAATATTCTTTTGCCGATTCATGATCCAGAATCATTGAAAATTATTGTTCGAATAGATGACACCCTTTGCTCTATCAATTCCAAAAATCCTACGAAAAACTGCTTTTGCCTTCTCCTACGAAAAAAACCTTTGGGAACTAAATATATTCAATATATTCACATCGCACATGCTTTATATTCCCTCGAGGGAATTCATCGCCGTGCTTTGCGAAGTTTCAGTCCGTGAATTTGCAGTCTTTGCCACGTTTTGTCGCAATGTTACGTTCGCGCGACGAGCCAACAGGGAATCTTGGAGCATTTTCTTTTTTTTTTTTCTTCCTTCAACTGTGGCGGTTGGCGCAAGGGAGTGACATGAGAAAATGGACACAAAATTTGTCTTGTAGAATTCCGTTGTTCGAATGTAGGAAACAGGTGAGAATAAATAAAATTCTTTTTGTCGTGTCTATCGCAGAGGGCATAACGCAACTCTCGGCAGTGGTGACCTGCGGTCCTTCGAGCGCGAGTTTCAACAAGCCCGTGATACTGCAGTTCGAGCATTGCGCGATGCTGCATCCATCGACGTGGGAATTGAGCGTCTGGGCGAGCGACGACCTCGACGCCGAGGAAACAACGACAAATTTGATCCCGAAGGAGCAAGCGATAACGTGGACGAGGGTATTGACGCTCGGCAACGAGACGATAAATACGCCGTTGTTCACGCAATTGGATCACGCCGAGGCTTTCATAGTTACGGAACAATTGCGCGGTTATGTACTCGCTGGTCAGAGCATCGACGGCACAATGGCGACGAAGCGATTGAGACTGGCACTTTTCGCGAGTCAAACGGGTCAGTGTTGCGTGCGAGTCTACGCGGTCGAGGACACGAAAGCGGCGATGAAGACGATCGTCGATCGTGAGACACAGATACGCGGTTATCTTCTCGACAAGCCACGAACAATTGTCTTTCAGGATAACGGTGAATCGCTTCGCGTCAGTCTGGAGGAAGTTGGCAACGAGTGGCAGAGCAAGTCACCGACGGAACGGCAGGAGGTCAATTTTCGCGACATATGGAATTGTCAGGAGAACACGACGCACGTGACCTTCAGCCTGGACACGGTTTTCGCTGCGACCATGACGCGGAGTTACAAGCTTCAGGTGTCGCAGGGAAATTCGGACGCGAGACAGGTATTCAGAATCGTTTACGACGGTGCCAAGCAGCTCGTATCGTCCGGTAGCGTCACGAGACCTCTGAGGGAAGTCACAGTTGTGAGCAGCGGTCACGCCAATAACGCGACTACCGACTCGTCGGCCCTCAGACCATTCCGGTTTACGAGATCTCTGAGGAAACAGCTGTGCCAATGTCTCGATCCACCGAACGCGCTGGGCAACGACTGGCGAATGCTCGCGCAGAGACTTCAAGTCGATAGGTCAGTGAATTATCAATTTATTTTTACAGGGTGGCCACTAAATCGGACGTAAAATATTCCCTAGCATTTTCCTGATGTTTTTGACAATATCCCTGACAAACCATTCAGATTTATGGAAAAAGTAACACGGTAGGAACATTACATATGTTCATCGTTATTTATTCTTTGGTATTGATTATTAAATTATGTCCTTGGGAGGAATAAATGATATAACATAATAACTATTTTGCTTTCTCCAACGCCGTCATTTTTTCATTGGGACGAGCTTTTTGTTTTGCATTTTTTATGAGTTATTTATATACTTTCTCTGACTAATATTCAATTCCCTGATATTTCCCTGATTTTCCTGACTCAATAAATTCTCTGACAGTTTGAAGTTTCCCCTGACAATGGCTTGTCATATACGCTCTCAAGAGTATCCTCGTTGAGAAAACATTCTAGGATGTACGTGGTTAAACAACGGGACGATAATATTTCATGTTTTATGGAAGTTTAGAATCTGTAATTGACCCTTCATGATGTTGGAACTGATAAATCTCACACACAGATTTTGCCAAAGTCATTGACAAATCCTTGTCGCATTTGTTTCCATACATTTTCGGGATGCCCTATCTAAAACTGCACTTTGGAACCAAAATTGTTGAATCTATAAATTGGCGTGCACGCACGTTTATACAAAATGTTGATTGATGGAACAACATTTTTAAATGACTCTATAGAAAGTTCATATCGGTAGATCAAAATATGTTTGGAGTAATCAACATTTTTCTTAAACTGCTTAAAAAAAATGTATCCCAGCGTAACATTGCAAAAAGCACAAAAAATAAGTTATTCTGCTCTTGTTTGACTGACGTAGCCTTTCTATTGAATACCGAGAAAATGAACGTTTATAGAAATCCGACCTAAAAGATATTGATTCGATTTAATTGGGTCCCAGTTGATTCCGGTCGAATCTAATTGAAATCCCAAGTCGACCAGCTAAATAGATTTCTCTGGATGTACCATAGAATTCCACGGAAATCACTCCTAGCCGAATTGACCCGCTTGACTTTTCAACCGTTGGCATATGAAATGTGCGGGTGCAATTCCAAGAAAATAAAAATAGTCAAACGAGCCAAGACTCTTGATTTTGAAAACTATCTCTGCACCCAGAAAAAAGATCTAGTACATTTAACTAAATCCTAGTCAAGCCAAATAATTTTTTTTAGTTGTAGGCCGGCCTAATACAACTCTATTCATGTCAACGACATTTTTTTTTGAATGACCTACTGGGAAAATATATTGCAATCTAATAAATTTTTATTTAATATTAATAAATATTATTTCAAACTGAACAAATATGTATTTAAATGAAATAATTTTTTTTTTTAATATTTACACAATATATATTTTTAAACATTTCAATCTTTGAATGTATACTACACATATGAAGTCTACAGATTCGTAAAGCTTCGTCTTTTCTTTAACAGAAGGGAAAAGAATAAAGACCTTTTTTTATGGGAATCCTTTTCGGGGATTCGATTATCTTGCGTTTTGCCGCAATGTTCAATGTATTAAATATCCATACTGAAAAATATAAGGATATCAAACATAGACGAGCTTGGAAACGATATAGGCGTCGAAAGGCAGGTTCGCGTGTGCGAGAGGTAGCCACCTGGCGGATTTTTGGGGTACTGACAAATCGGCAGATATGGTCGGATGAGATTACGGGTGAATAGGTATTTAGTAACAACGAATAGAATTTTTCTTCAACGCCTGTTTCTCGATGACAGGGAATTCAAATAAATAAATATAGTGGAAGTAAATATCGCCCAAAATTCGATGGAAAGAAAATGTTCTTTGAAGTAACTAAAAAATAATCAAATAAACGATTATAGTACTTACGACTAGATCTTTTTTCTGGGTGTGACTGCGGAAAGGACTCAAAATTCTCAAGAGATGTTGCTTATAATTTTTATATTATGCTAATTGTCGATATTTGGCTTTAATCTTGAAGCGATTAGACTGGTCGTTAAAAATTAAATTTTTTGCGACGCCCCCTAAAAAGCTTCCATTTGATGAAAAAACGCGAGGTAATTTTTTTTTTTTTCTAATTTAAGATAACACGTGCCGCAAGACGATCTAAGTTGATTTTCATCGAAAATCAATTTTTTTTTACAAACGGCTGGACCGATTTGAATGAAATTTGGACACGTTACAAAGGTATATAAAGGCTATTTTTAGAAAAACTAACAGCTCATAATCTTCATAATAACTAATAAAAACAGTGAATTTTTTCGGAAATTATTATTTTTTCTCCAGGATAACGTTCTGGCACAATTATGAAAATAATTTTTTTTTTTTGTTGTCTTTTACTATCCCATTTAATGTCTCCAAATTTCAAATTGATCGAAGAGGTACTTCATATAAAAAAAAATAAAAACCTATTTTTAATATAAATTTTTTTTATTGTTTCAAATATGAAGTACCTCTCCGATCAATTTGAAATTTGGAGACATTATATGGGATAGTAAAACACACAAAAAAAAGTTATTTTCATAATTGTGCCAGAACGTTATCCTGAAGAAAAAATAATAATTACCGAAAAAATTAACTGTTTTCATTAGTTATTATGAAGATTATGAGCTGTTATTTTTTATAAAAATAGCCTTTATATACCTTTGTAATGTGTCAAAATTTCATTCAAATCGGTCGAGCCGTTTGTGAAGAAAAATTGTTCTTCGATAAAAATCAACTTTAATCGTCTTGCGGCACGTGTTATTTTTAATTTGAAAAATTAAAAAAAATTACCTCGCATTTTTTCATCAAACGGAAGCTTTTAAGGGGGCGTCGCAAAAAATTTAATTTTCAACGACCAGTCTAATGTACATCGATCATCCGATTGAAAGTAGCTTTCATCTCTTGTCCAAGAGTTAGAAGAAGGACCTTTAGGCACACAAAATTCATCATCCAAAAAAATAATTTCAATAATCCACCATTAAAATCTAATATCTGACTCCAGTCTAAAAAGAATAAAAAGTTTGATTCAAATTCCGTTAAACGAGCTCGGACCACCCGCCCCTCGTATTACGAAATTCTGAACCTCTGTGCGAATTTATAATGAGACTCTCGGAACTCTCCGTGGATATTGATTTATTAATTTTTTTTTTTCATTTTATTTCAAACGTTTTTCTTAACGATCTGTTGCCAGGTATATCAATTACTTCGCGACCAAGGCAAGCCCGACGGAGCACATCCTTGATCTGTGGGAGGCGAGGCATCGCGAGCCCAGCGCGGTCACGGATCTGCTCAATCATCTCAGGGTCATGGGAAGAACCGACGCGGCAACGATTCTCGAGGCACAGCTCGGTGCCTGGCTCTAAATTCAGCTCTACGTGACAACGAAAATGTGCCGGAGTGAATATTGATAAAAAAATAATAGAATCCACATTCAAAATCAGACTCAGTGAGACGTAATATTTATCGAGAAGAAAAAAACATTGATATCGCGTTCAGTGACAACGAAGGAAAAACAGTGATAATAATCGTCAAAGACGAGCTCTCGAGCGTTTGAGACCGGTGAAAGAAAAAATGGTGACCAGTGAGATTGAGGAATACTGACAGAAGCAAAAATGGAGTCGTCGCGACACTAAGGAAATATTCCAAGGTAAAAAAAAAACGCAAAAACGTTCATGATAATAATCCTGCGGAATTTCCGAACGAGGCGATCTATCGCTGCCTTAAACGCTCTCGATGAGAGTTTTTTCGTGCTCTCTTTAAAACTGTAAATATATTAATGTTGCGCGTTGGTAGCTCATTCGAGGCGGACGTACCACAACACAGCCTGAGTTAAACGATTCTAAACAGAACGAGAACAAAAGGTAAAAGAAACGTCGAATACTCCAACAGGTTTCTCATTCTCTGTCCGAACACAGTGCAGCCTGTATAAACTCGCCTCGAGTGAAAGCCCCATCGACATGTTAGCGTTAAAAAAGAAAGATTGAAAGAAGAAGAAGAAGAAGAAGGAGAAAAAGATGTAGATCGAAATCGAAAAGATAATTAGATGACGTGACAGGTAAAAATTAAATAGAGGAGAGAGAAAACTATATGCATTTAGATGGATATATATGTAAATATAAAAGAAGCAAAGTAAATATTAAAGAAAAAAAAAGTATACACCGGACTGAACGAACGTTCGTTCTATCGAGTCGACGAAGAAAAAAAAACCATTATTATACACGAATAACGGTAAGGAAATACGAAGAGACGGCAAGAGACGAGGATGAAGAGAAGAAAATTAAAATTGGTCGAACGGTATCGCGGAGTATTGTTGATTTGTTATCGAAGATGAGTAAATGTGAGAAAGAGTAAAGAAAAACCTACACAAAGCGCAAATATATGTACCGCGTTACACTAAAAAAAAAAAAAAGAAACCTAATACACACCGAAAGAAAAATACACACACGCAGCGGTGGTTTTTGCGAATCGTGCCAAAATCTCATTGGACTTAATTACCCCCTCTTTGGGGGTCACGAAATATGATATTTATTTATTTCTTGTCAGACGCTGAACTCAATCGCTCGTTATCATTCGTGTTTTTTATTTCCCCCCCAAATCGAATCTCGCATTTTTGTTGCGTAAACTTTTGAATTATTTAACGATGGTATATTCGACCCACTGAGTTTCGAAAACTTTGTCTCCACGACGTCGACAATATACCGCGGTTACTACATTCTATTACCTATATTGCAAATAAATGGTAACTCTCCTCGTGTTCGTGAATCTCAATTGAACCGAAATGACGAACAACGGAGGTAACAAAAACGCGTCTTGATATTAATTTAATAAACTGTTTTTTTTCGCGAAAAAAAAAAACAAAAAAACAAAATAAAACGCGTCAAAGTTTATTTCGAAGAATTGTATATTTGTTACGTTCAACGAATAAAATATTCTTGTATACCTGATGAGAAAACATAATCTTTCGTATTCTTCGTTCTTTGATTGGGGCAAATCCTAAATAATTCAAAATAGCTGGAAATTTTGAAAAAATCTTTTCCTCCTCGAATCATTTTTCAGGATCGTCGCTGTTCGTCGGACGGAGGTTCCAAAGGTACGTTCGATTGACAACGATCATACGAATATGGACGAAAAGCTCGACGTGCTCGAAGTCGACGCTCAAAAACGTTTGTCAACAACGGGAAATACGAATTTTTGTACATGTTACTGCGTTACATAGGCTTTGCCGGGAAATCTCGTTTTCTCCTTCAACCTTTTTCCAATAAGCGTTTTCCACGGAATCGAAGTCAACTTTTTTTCCTTTCCCAATTTTCAATGTGTCTCTCTTACGGTGTATCGTTGCTTCATTTTTTTCGCCCTTACTTTTGCTCGCTATTCCTCGAAGCTTTTGTCGTGTCTCGGTAAGGGTAAATACGCCGGAAGGGAGTTTTCGAGATTTTTCCAACAGGAAATATGTATGTGTGTCTGTGACGGCGTGACGATCGGTAGTCAGAAAGTGGGGAGCAGTATCCTCTCTTTTTCCCTCTCTTTCTCTCTCTCTCTCTCTCGTTTCCGAAATATATAGCATGGAAGACTCAAAGTTCTCTTCTTCGCGCGTAGACTCACGACATAAGAATGGAAACTCTTCGTCTCACAGCATATGTTTGCACATACAGTACCGTCGAAAAGTTTGGGATCACTTTTTAAATTATTAATGCCTGGATATCAGTTGAATTCTTAATTTTATTATAACACGAAATTTGGTTATGAATTATTTAACTAACAATATAAATCGAGGGGGCACGTTGATAACAAAAATAAGAACAAAGTTGAAAAAAAATCTAGCTGATGTAAAAAAGTGACTATTTTTCCATATTTCATTTTGAATAATGTTGGGGCTCTATCGAGTCATTTTTGCGTCCCCCCCTGAGAAAAATTATCTTTTCTGTTCTCCGGGAAATTATGACTTCATATGAAAATGGTAAGAATTGACCAAGCACAATATCACTTGAATGCTTCCAAAAACACATGGTGATTTTTTTTTTTTAAAGCCTAACCAAGTTGGTACATTCAATCAGTCTCTCACGAAAATAAATTTTGTTTCATAAGTTAGATATTTTACAATATATCTTAAATATATGTGTCATTCCCTACCAATTCAACGACGTTTTGTCGGTGACACCCTTCAATATATATATTTTTTTAAATATGTTATTACGAATGCAAAAAGAAGTATCCACGTAAATTTTTAGCTCTCCATCTTACCATACCGAGGTTATTGATTTTTCAAAAAATATTCTTAAAATAATCATAGCTTCTACAATAACCAAGATATTCTAATTTGTTGAAGTCATTTTTTTGTTTTTCAATGTACTTTTTGAGCAAAAGATCGATATTTAAGAAAATATCTTTTTAAATCTTTTTTTAGCTGTTTTAAGCTAAAAAATTGGATTTTCTTTCAATGGGACCCCCCGTTCGATTAAAAAAAAAAATTATAAAATTCCACGTTGAAAAACAAATTTTTGAGATTTTACCAAAGATGGGATTCAAATAACTTCTTATTTTTAAAAATTTGTTTCGATTTTTTTTCGTAATTTTGATTTTTTTTCTTTCTATGACTACAATAGTTGATTTCAATGATGTTAAAATAAATAATTTAACTTCTCCCACATATTTCCTTTGTAAATTATAATAATTTACATTAAGAATTACAATTCAAGAGCACTTTATTTAATTGCACTTTATTTAATTTTTTTACATAAAAATTCTAATTCTTAATGTGAATTATTATAATTTACAAAGGAAATATGTAGGGGAAGTTAAATTATTTATTTTAACATCATTGAAGTCGACTATTGTTGTCACAGAAGGAAAAAAGATCAAAATAACAAAACAAAAAAAAATCGACAATACATTTTGTTTAATAAGAAGTTATTTGAATCTCATCTTCAGTAAAATCTCAAAAATTGTTTTTTTAAGTAGAATTTATAATTTTTTTTTTTTAATCGAAGGGGTCCCCTAAGAAAAACAAATTTTTAGCTCTAAACAGCCAAAAAGACATTAAAAATTAGTTTTCCTTAATTTTCGATATTTTTTTCAAAAAATACATTGAAAGAAAAAAAAGGACCTCTTAGCAAATTAGAATATCTTGGTTATTGTGGAAGTTATGATTATTTTAAGATTATTTTTTCAAAAATCAATAACTTCAGGATAGAAAGCTAAAAACTTACATGAAAACTTCTTTGTGCATGAATAATAAGATATTTAAAAAAATTTAAAAATCGAAGGGGGTCACCGACAAACGGAAAATATATTCCAAATACAACAAAAACATACTGAAAGTACATTTTTCATTTTCATTTTAAACATGTGGAACATATTTTGGCGTATCTTTCAATATAAACCTCTTACTCTTCAGACGAGATATGGGATTTGATGCCCCGATTGAAAATTAAAAAAAGTGATCCTTAACTTTTCGCCGATACTGTACATATATTTGTATATAACGTGAGGAAGGCCAGTACGAGGGAGCGAAACGGTGACAATGGAACTCGAGCGTCGCAATTTCGAGATGTCGATAGCAGTCGTGCGAGATCCTCCGTTGACGTTCTTCCGCGGCACCTTGCTCACTCGTTCGCATCTTATTTTTCTTCCTTCTCTTTATCCTGCCTTCTCGTCTCGCCCAAGACTCTTTCCCAACAATCGCGTAACAGCGTTTCCCTCCACATGTATAAACGCGTCATTGGGAGGGTGAATGTTTGTGTTCGCGAAGGGAAAAATGCTTTTTCCACCCTCTCACAGGTCCCTTCACACGGATGCAGCGACTTTTCCGATTCGGTGTCGATGTAATTCGCTCGTCGTTCTCACACATAGATTCCAGGTTTCCAATCATCGGCGTTACGCAATTTCCGCTCATTTTGGCCGCACATATGTCCATTCCACCTAAGTTGAAATACTTTTTTTTCCTTCAGAATTGTCCGTACATTTTTTGGGATATCGTGGGAAGAGCTTCCAACGGCCATCTGTTACTTCTAATTTGCTTCAAATGATACGGTGCTCCGAAAAATCGGGATCAACCTGCAACGCTTATTTTAAAATCAAGGGCGTGTCCATCGTAGGCCTATAATTCTACTCTCAAATAATAAGAAACTCCTCAGGAACCATCAAGGACATACCATAGATTCGGACTTATCAACATTTTAACGTTGATGAGAAAAAAATAGACACTAAGCGAATTATTCAGAATCATAGTTGTGAAAATAGTAATATTAAAATAATGCATTACCAATTACTTTAAACAATGTGTATTGCATAAGTTTTCCATTACAAATTACAAAAGTAACGTGTAATGGATGCGTGTTCCATTACAAATAAAAAAAGTAATGTGTATTGTACGCATGTTCCATTACAAATAATCAAAGTAATGCGTAATGGATACATGTGCCATTACAAATAAAAAAAAATAACGTTTAATGAATGAGTGCTCCATTAGAAATTACAATTTAAAAAAAGTAATTTGTAGTGGAGAATATTCCATTACAAATTAGTGTGTTTCTACGACAATTTGGAGCAGGTACTATTTTACTCAAAGGTAAGTCTATTAATTAATTAATTTTTCAATGAAAATAATCTGTGTGTATCAAGTTTTTGTTAACTTTACTATCGTAGTGGTAAATGTACGAAGAGTGATTTTTTAGAGTAATTTTTACTCCATTGTAAAAATTACAATGTAAAAATTACAGTGTATATTAACTTAATATTATACACTGTTTATACATTTACCACTGAGATAGTAAAGTTAACAAAAACTTGGTAAACAAACTATTATCATTGAAAAATTAAGACTTACCTGTGAGCAAAATAGTACCTGTTCCAAATTGTCATAGAAATACACTAATTTACACGGACAATCAACGTTCGCGATTGATTCCAAATACTGGTGGCGTGCTCAAACAATATTACATTCAGACCCCAGTTGCTTTTCTTCCATCTCAATTTCTTTCGAATGAAATAACATAATGAAACATCAATGTGTAAGTTTCTAATGCGAGCACATCAATTTTTATATTTGTAATGAAATATTCTCCACTACAAATTACTTTTTTTTTCAATTGTAATTTGTAATGGAGCACTCATTCACGACACGTTATTTTTTTTTTTTCTAATGGAACACGCATCCATTACATATTACTATTTTCATTTGTAATGGCACATGCATCCATTACACATTACTTTTTTTTATTTGTAATAGTACACTAATCCATTTCATATTATGCAGTGTAATGGATAATGAATACAGTAATGCATTATTAAAATAATGCATTATTTACAACTCTGTTCAGAATGTTCGATGGATTCTTTGAAATTTCTGGAATGTTGATTCCAAAATCTTTAAAATCCTTTTTTGTACAACGAAAATCCAGAGTTTGAAATATTTATCGTCGCTTCTTCGAGCGTAAATATTACTCGGCTTAGGAAAAAGTACGAAAATCTCGACGAGTGTAGCGCAATTGGGAAATAACATATTTTTTTCGAATCGCCCTAATACACATACGTTACAGTTTTTTCTTTCACGCCCAGAGTCGTAAAACTGGCGAGTTACCCGAGAAACTTTTTTTCTCCTCGTTATTCGTTGCGTCAGTCATGGTCAAGAGGGAAGAAAACGCCTGAGAGTGTATTGGACGTGGTCGTCGATAGCACGAGAACATTTTTCCCACATTCAGAGGGAGAGAAAGAGAGGCCTCCGGGCAAAAAGGGAGAAATACCAACGCGCTCGCCCATATGGACGAGTCGCAGGATCTTCGGCGTACGAAAAGACGGTGAGTTAAGGAATTACCGAAGAAAACCACGAGGCCCATTCGCCAGAGATAAGGACTCTCTCGGTGGAAACAATGTATCGGGTAAGTGTCTGCGAGGTATTTGTGTTTGTAAGTCTTCGTATGTGCGAATAGCCTCGGAATACTTTTGGATCTCACGTATGCGCGAAAACTATTGCTCGAATTCCCCACCCCTCTCTCTCACTCTCTCTCTCTCTCTTGGACAAATTATTCCCAACAATTTGCCCCGCGTGTCATTACGCTCTTCGCAATTATTTTAACAATCGGCTCGCGTGTGTATCGAAACTGAGGATAAATATTGCGCGAGGCGCCCATAAGGGGCAGAAATAAGGGAGTCAGCGAAAAAAAAAGGTTTTTTGCTGGCACGCGAGGGCCGAGGAGCCCTCCAAGAATTTTGCTGGATATGGCATGCATTGTCGAGCCTCGAGAGCTTGATCCCTGTAGGTTCCGTGTGGGGAAACGTATCGTAAAATATTAATGTGAGATCGGTAACTCGAGTAGACGAAAATCGACCGACTCTCCAACTTTGGGATATGAACGCCCACGGGATTCGGCTGTGAGGAAATATCTTGAATTTGGGATCCTTCAGACTACGTTTGTAACCGAGAGCAAGAAGAAGAAAGGAAGAAAATTGTAACTTTTTTCTCGGACAAGCTGAATATTTCATTTTAACGTTGTGATGGATTTCAGAATTAACTTCAAACGCGCATTTCCAACTTTTGTTTTACCAAGACTATTTCTTTCAGCGAGAAACTTTTTTTCCGAGTATGAAAATTGAACGCTTGGCAAATGCCAAGGAGTCTTCGATTAAATTGTACAAACTAATGAACATACGATCCGCAGACGTTAATAAATTATGGGAGAAGAAAACGAGATCGGAACTTTTTAGCGTTATTATCTTCAATATTGAGTTTTTTTGATGGCCAAGTTGAGATCATCTTCGGGTCATTTTGCCTGTTGAATTTTCCAAAACTTTTCATAAAATTTTCTTTCGCCTCGATTGTTTGCGATTTTGAAACATTGGTAGCCGAAAACTGAGATACCGAAATAATTAAGCCCAAAGAAATTCAAATTATGGGCTCCGAAAATATAGATTTTTCGACATGAGACCAAATCAGGGTTGAGAAAAAAAATTCTGAAGGCTGATCTATGGTGAGTGTATTTTGCATATTCAAAATGTTTATGTTTTCGTTGCTTTTAGTATTTGGCTGCTATTGACATATTAGTTTCTCTTAAGTGTACAATTTTATGTTGATCCGATTCAAAATTAAATTACAAAATGAAACCCGGATCATTTTACCCCAATAAATTTTACTTTGTTGTAGATGTTGTAAATTTATCTTCGAGTTTTGTAGTCTTTAAGTCTAAAATTGTATTTTTTATAATAAGATGAAATAAAAATGTGATAAATAATTTCAATTAAATAGTAGTTACTCTGTGATCATTTTCCCTCATAAGCGGGAGCGTTTGGTCCATAAGTGTGTACAAAATGACCCTTTTATAGAAGTTTCAAAAAGTATCAAAGACTTAAAAATTGAAAGTTCAAATAGTTATTAGTATTGTAAAAGTATCAGTTAAGGTAGTCTACTTTAGAAGGCCAAAAAAAAAAGCAAATACCCAACAATCTACCACCATTAATGAAAAATCGATTAAATAAAAGCATGGCGGAAGTTTGAAATGAAAATAAATATTTATTTTTTCATAATTTATTTCAAACACCCGCCATTTTTTTAAAATCGATTTTTCATCAACGGTGGTGGATTGTTGTGTATTTGCTTTTGTTTGGCCTTCTAAAGTAGGCTAGTACCTTAACTGATACTTTTACAATACTAATAACTATTTCAATTTTTAAGTCTTCCTTTTTAAATTTTTTTTTAGTTTCTGTTTCATCGTCAGACTTGCCAATCCTGAAATTAACTGTCGACCATGGAAAAAGAGATTTTCGACTTTGGCGCCTTCTATAAATTATTCAATGAATCGAAATCAAAAATAAATTTTTGTTTTGTACTTTCGAAGGATTAAACAATGTTGCAATAACAGTTTTATAGTCATATCTGATGAAAGAGCTGAGAAAAAATCTTGAAAAATTGCTTTTTTGTTTCGGCCTTCTGAAGTAGACTAGTACCTTAAACAGGATTGCAAATAATGCATTACTTTTTTGATGCATTTACACTTTCAATAACCCTCTTATTGATTAATTGAAATAATTGTTAATGATTAATATAAATTATTTTCATTAACCGTTAGATAATTTTTTTCCTCGATTGGGTTTGACAGCTGTTAGTATTTGTCAAAAAAGTAACTCTCCCAAAATTTGAGCTTAAAAAAAATTTTTTTAGAGGTCACTCAAATGACTTGATATTTTTTTCGATTTTTACTAACGATCATGGTACAGAAATTTCGATTTTTCGTTGTCGCACTTAAAAATGCAAGTATTTAATGAAGAAATAATTCACTCAAAATTTGGGTCCTTGAAAAAAAAATGATAATGAAAATCTTAGTGGCCTGCACGCCCATTAATTTGTTTTTCAAAGGACCTCAATTTTGTTGCGACACGGAAAAATCGTAATTTTTATATCATGATCGTTGGTCAAAATCGAAAATAATATCAAGTCATTTGAGCGACCTCTAGAAATTTTGTTTCAAAGCTGAAACTTTCTGAGAGTTACTTTTTTGACAAGTACTAACGACTATCAAACCCAATCAGAAAAAAATATGGATTTTGATTGCATCACCCTATTGCAGGGTTGCGAAATTATAAATTATATATCCATTAACCATTAACATTTAATAGTTAATGGAAATAAATTCCATTAATGATTAAATGTTAATGGTTAGTGAAAATACTTTCCATTGACCGTTAAATGTTAATGGTTAATGAAAATTATTTCCATTTGCCATAAAAAAAGTAATGATTAATGCATTAATTTTTCATTAAAAATTTCGCAACCGTAACCTTAAATAACGGCAATTTCACTACATATTGATGAAAGAAATGAAATCTTGATCTTTCACGTTGAAAAAGAATTTTTCCATTAAAGGGATCACTTCGGACACCTTTTCCCTTTGATTTTACGATTTGCAGCCTCCGCTCGTGCTACAACTATTTTGTGGAGACAAATTACGAAAATCTCAATGAGAAGAGCAACCGGAAAATGGGATTGTTTGAACCGCCTCAATGCACACAACATGCTCAGAGCATATTTACGTCTCTGTGCAAGCTGATGCATCGCTCGACGTTCGCATCGTCGCTCTGGCGTTATTAGGGGTGAAAAGTTTCGCGACTACGTTGCGTAAACGTAACGGAATGCCCGCACAAGTGTTCCTCGAGTGCTACAGCATGTTGCCGGTCGGAAAAGGCTAAGTGCCATAAAAATAGCTCGAGCGGTTACTTCCAGAGTCTGCGTGTGTGCGCGCGCGCGACAACGAGTAGAACATTCAACGAGCATGGGCTCTTGTCTCGACTTGTACCAAAGTGTATGTTTGAAACTCACGTGGCAGTGAGAGCGCGATAACCCGAGACCCATTGGCACGTACTCGTCTCGCTTCTGAGGCGTGCAAGGGCTAAAGCACACTTCGCGAGTTCGCTCGCTCGCCCTTCAATTCGTGCCTCGTCGGCTCCGTCCTAAGAAACGACGATGTCACCCTATTCACACCGATCCTGTTTTCGGTACGACAAAATATATCGTATCGACGTGTTCCCCCGAGTTAAAAAAAATGCCCTACGCGCTCTTGTTGCTCGCAGGATCCGTGAACAAAAATTATATATATGTATATGGGGCAGAGATACGCCCTTTGTTCTCTTACTTTTCGGTAGATAGGAATCTCGCGAGACTTCTTTGTTGCCGCGATGTAAGCTTTTAAAATTTCAGTCCTCGCATCAATGGGTCTATTCATTTCGTTTTACCCCGTCGCTGAGTGCGAATTTTTCTGTCCAACAATTTTTCCAAAAAGAACGAAATAAAAGAATGTAAAAATATATATAGAAAAATTTTAAGCCAGAAATTCGCAAAATTTCGTAAGTATGCAGCTAGCGAATCTACACTTTTTGCACAAATGCAGTAAGAAATAAAGATGGTTACAATTGACCTTGGCAAGGATATCTCAACCAGAGTTGTAAGTAATGCGTTATTTTGATGATGCATTACTGTATTCATTACCCATTACACTGCATAATCTGAAATGGATAAGTGTAACATTACAAAATACAAAAGTAATGTGTAATGAATGCGTGTTCCATTACAAATAAAAAAGTAATGTGTAATGGATGCTTGTACCATTACAAATAAAAAAAAGTAATGTGTAATGGATGCATGTGTCATTACAAATAAAAAAGTAATGTGTAATGGATGGGTGCTCCATTACAAATTACAATTGAAAAAAAGTAATTTGTAGTGGAGAATATTCCATTACAAATGGAAAAAAGTTGGTGCTCGCATTAAAAACTTGCACATTGCCGTTTCATTATTTTATTTCGCTCGAAATAAACTGAGATAGAAAAAAAGCAAATGGGGTCTCACTGTAATATTGTTTGAGCATGCATTAGTGTGTTTCTACGACAATTTGGAGCAGATACTATTTTGCTCAAAGGTAAAGTTTATTAATTTTTCAATGAAAATAATTTGTATCAAGTTTTTGTTAACTTTACTATCGTAGTGGTAAATGTATGAACAGTATATATTAAGTTAATATACACTGACACCGATAAGTTATTCTTCAATTGCAATTTTTACAAGAATGGAATAAAAATTACTCCAAAAAATCATTTATCACTATGATAGTAAAATTAACAAAAACTTGATACATAGAAATTATTTTCATTGAAAAAATTAATAGACTTACCTTTGAGCAAAATAGTACCTGCTCCAAATTGTCGTAGAAATATACTAATTTGTAATGGAATATTCTCCACTAAAAATACATTTTTTTCAATTGTAATTTGAAACGGAACACTCATTCATTACACGTTATTTTTTTAATTTCTAATGGCACATGCATCCATTACACATTACTTTTATTAATTGTAATGGAACATGCATACATTACACATTACTTTTTTTTATTTGTAATGGAACACGCATCCATTACACATTACCATTTTCATTTGTAATGGAACATTCATTCATTACACGTTACTTTTGTAATTTGTAATGGAACACTTATCCAATACACATTGTTAAAGTAATGGGTAATGCATTATTTTTACATGACTATTTTCACCACTCTGATCTCAACGCGTTCAGATTTTATAAATTTTGAAATTTTAAAATAAAAGTTCGAATTGTGAAGTCAAAATGAAGATGATAAAAGGTTGAACAAATTATGATTTGCACGTTTCTAAAAATCGTATAAGCTACTGTAGCTTTTAAAGATTGGGAAATGGTCAAAAATTCAGAGAATGTGTTAAAATTTCATACTGAACGATTTCAATGACAAAACTCTGCACCTCAAACATTCATACAATTTTATCGCGATCTTGAATTTCTATTGTACACGACTGAAGAGCTATTTTTTGCGACACGTGAGAAAGTTTGGAGTACAAAAATCTAGTATCTGACAGAGTGACATTGACGCGGAGAATCGATCCTGCAATCGAAGGGTCTGCGATATTCGTCAAATTTTTTTTCCAATACGGTTATCGATCCCCCCCTATCAATGCGCCCCAAAAGCCAGGAGGGTTTTCCAATTGTGATGCAGGCTCGATACGCCATTTTCATTTGTAACCATCGATATTGTTCCCTATCGGAACATCCGCATCTCCGTCACTGTCCCGGGGTCATCCGTCGATCATGTGTGCCTTTCGTTGAGGGAAAAAATGGCGGTTATTGGTAACTCGTCACTTTCAGTGAGTGCACACACATCGCAAAAAGTTTCGAATGAAAGAAAAGTTCGATAACATTCGTTCGGTGCGTCTGTTCGGTTTACACGTTTTGGTACATAGAAATCGCACGATGGCGAAAAACTCACGACGCCAAACTTTCCTCTCGTCTGAATCACGCATCGGAGCGCCGAAAAGCCGAGAGAACGATACAATGAAATCCTTTTTGCGCGTCGCTTCTGTGTTTAACGGTTGATTGACGTTGATCGAAGGGATCCCCCGATACCAAAAGTCCACGCTCTCGCTTTCGAGCTTCCGCTCGAGGGAGGGACCCATCGTTGGGGAAGCCCGTGTAACTCACGTTCCTTTTTGTCTTCCCCGCAGCATGCGCACTGCATTATTTCGTTCGGCGTGTATACATTATACGATTCGTATCTGTAGAAATTTTGGAGCCGAGAGGGAGGCTCTGAAGAGCGAGAGAAATTCGTGGACGATTCTGCGCTGCCGGCAAAACGAAGAAGGGACGAGGATGGAATGCGTGACACGTCCCTGGAGGACGGACGGGGGTTTCGCTAAATAGAACATCCATTAGTGACGAATACCGCGAAGAGAAGAGTCGCTCTTCGCTCTCGCTAGCTTTTTGCCCCTCTGAGCGTGTGGATACGCCAGATAATTTTCCTTTATCTCTATCTCTCTCAAATGACACAAACCCCGATCTCTTTCCTATCATCCAACTCTTTCACCCGAATGTGACTACATGAGTATCAGGGTGGTCCTTATTTAGGGCTCGGACAAATTTATCAGACGCCGCCCAAATCGACTCCAGATAATTCAAAATCGAATACCCTAATTTTTTCAGATTTTTATCTAGACTCCTCTCCCGTCAAGAGGGCAGATTTCCGCATTCGAAATACACATGTTTCGGCTATATTCTCAGGATATATTTTATTCCAAGTGTAATAATTTTCAAAAAAATCTGTAACTGCAAGTTTTGAGTGTTCATTGGCGCTACTATTTGAGGAAAAATTCACGCTATCATATGGGTCGATCTGAACGAATCGCAATTCGTCTAAAACTCTAATACGGGTCAATCTAGAGGAATCGCAATGCTTCGAGGTTGTACAGATTTTTTTGAAAATTACTACACTTGGGATAAAATATATGCTGGATATATGGCCAAAAAAAATTAGGGTACTGTTTTTAAATTTTTTGGAGTCGATTTGGGGGGCGCCTGATAAAAAATTCGTCCAAGCGCACTAAATAAGGACCACCCTAATATAATGAGTATACATTTGGGTGGCTCGGTTTTTTAGATTCTTGTTTTTTTTTTTTGGAGAAAAAATTGTCGTAAAATTTTGAAGCGTAATAGTTTGCTACCACAGATTAAAATTTTGGCAAAAATTTCGTGGCCTCAAATTATTTACAATTGAATTGAGAAATTCGAGGAATTTCATTTCGACGAATATGAGTAATATGAAGTGTAATTAAAGTTGTAACGAATTATGTTTATAATTGGGGAATGTTTTGTAGAAGCTTGTACCTTTTTCGAAAACCTAAATTTATTGAAGAACAGAATGTCCTGAAAAAATAATTTTTCCTTGCTCTCGAAATACGAATTGTTAGGCAAAATTCGTAAATTTATAAATATGTAAAATAAAATACTAAATCCTAAAATATTTTTCCTACAATTTCGTGGCCTCAAATTATTTGTAATTGAATTGAGAAATTCAAGGAATTTCATTTCGACGAATATGAGTAATATCAAATGTAATTCAAGTTGTAACGAATCATGTTTATAATTGGGGAATGTTTTGTGGAAGCTTGTACCTTTTTCGAAAACCTCAATTTATTGAAGAACAGAATGTCCTGAGAAAATAATTTTTCCTTGTTTGCGAGATAAGATTTTTTAAAGTCAAAATTCGTAAATTTATAAAATTCTAAAATAAAATCCTGAAACATAAAATATTTTTCCTAAAATTTCGTGGCCTCAAATTATTTATAATTGAATTGAGAAATTCAAGGAGTTTCATTTCGACGAATATGAGTAATATGAAATGTAATTAAAGTTGTAACGAATTATGTTTATAATTGGGGAATGTTTTGTGGAAGTTTGTACCTTTTTCGAAAACGTCAATTTATTGAAGAACAGAATATCCTGAGAAAATAATTTTTCCTTGCTTTCGAGATAAGATTTTTTAAAGTCAAAATTCGTAAATTTATAAAATTCTAAAATAAAATCCTAAATCCTAAAATATTTTTCATAAAATTTCGTGGCCTCAAATTGTTTATAATTGAATTGAGAATTTATAATGGCGGAATGTTTTGTGGAAGCTTGTATCTTTTTCGAAAACCCAAATTTATCGAAGAACAGAATGTCCCGAGAAAATAAATTTTCCTTGCTCTCGAGGTACGAATTTCTAAAGTCCAAATTCGTAAATTTATAAAATTTTAATTGAATATTTAGTTGAATATTTCGAGAACGGCATATAGATTTTTCAAAACAATTTCAAAAGTTGTCAAACTAAAGAAACGTTCAAATCTCGAAAGTTTGAACATTTTTCTGTCTCATCCAGCATTCATAGAAATTTTTATTTTCAAAATTTGTCAGAAATTTTTTGTTCAGCAGAAGAAATGAATTTTCAAATGTTTAAAATCAGCCCACCCTAATATTCATCCATACGATGCTATGTGCATCGAATGATCGACGTCTAGGAAATGTTTCCCCATCGAGCGCGTCGCGAGGGGTTCAACATCACAAAAGATAGGCTCGCGGAAATTTGTACGGCCTATAATTTGTACGGCCCAGCGTGTCACGACTGAATATTTCTTTGCGCATCGCATTCAACTGCGAGAATAAAAAATCGCCGAGACACTCGAATACTTTGGCCAAAGATTATAATTTCAATCATAGATCAGATAAAACTTGATGCGAACAAAAAATCAAAATGTAGTCTCACCACTCCGCTACGTTTTCAGGTGTTGACCGATGTCAGATTTCAAAAAAAATGAAATTTCAAGCTTCCTCACGGCGAGTGTGAATGGACGTGGTTGAGGTAATTTCGAAAGAGAGGGCCGCCTCTCTCCCCTGCGCTATAGTCGGACCTCCGCAGTCCCTCTTGGTTTCTCGCTCTTCGACCCCCCACGATGAGTTTCTCTCGCTCGAAAAATCCACACGCGAGAGTTCACGGTGAAATATATAGCCGTGTATATATATATGTATATCCATGTATCAAACATGTATATACCTGCCGAACGAAATTGGCAGCTGCTGGCCAGTAGTGACCACGGTGAGCACTAATTTCAGGAGGGTGCGTGTGTGGCGCCTCGGGTCCTGTAATTAAGGGAGTTTGTCATCCGAGTAAAAAAGCTTTCTACACACATACACGCACTCACACAAAAACACACACACACAAATGGGGGATTGGTGGCAGGGTTCAAGCACGTCGGGGAGAAGAGGAGACGCGACAGGCGCGATCGTTGATTGGTACCGTAATTGGCCTGATTGTCTCGTGGCCCAATTAATTTAATTACCTTTAATTGCATATCGGGGCGGGAAGAAGCATTCTCCATCGCGAATCCTCCTTTTTTTTCGCCATCTCGATATATTAGCCGCGTCTCACCAACTCATCGCAAAACCTCTTCTCCGGTAACTCGTCTTCTTTTATTTTTCCACTAATGACGATAGATTGGTCACTGTAAAAAAAAAATCACAAGGCCTTTAACCCTTTAAATACCAAATCGTGTGAGTCAAGATTTTTCATCTACCAGAACAAAAATGGTGTCGAGAATTCTAGCTCTATCTAGGTTAAAATAAGTCATCGTTGTTTCTGCCTCTCCCCAATATATTTATGCACTAGCGGCGAAAAGTTTCCGGACAAAACGTAAAAAAAGGTCTCGAACGTTTTTTTATACCATTTCGCCGGAAGTCAACGTAAACTAATTTAACAAGCGGCATTTTGAAGGGGAAGAATTTGGCTTCATTTCTTGTATTTTTTAATTATTTTTACAATTCGTTTTTCGATTTGGACTCTATTTTGAAAACGACTGTTTTTTGCCTTTTTCCCTCCCTTCTGATGCATCCATCTTCTAGAGGATATTTTTTAAATAAATTTTGCTTCCTCATAAAGGAAGCTTTGTTTTCGCGAAAAAATGTTTTTTTTCGCAAATTTCATGTCAGTATATTCAAAATGTCCCAAAACGTCGAGAAATCACATTTAGAAAAAATGTCCGGACGTATGTATGTGTGTATGTGTGTATGTATGTGTGTGTGTGTGTGTGTGTGTGTGCGCGCGCTGGAGAACGCTTTGGGCGATCGACTTGAAATTTGGTATACAAGTAGACTACGGATGTCCCTGTTCTAAGTGCAATTTTTTTGATATTGCAAAATAATTGTCTATTTGACTGGATTTTGTATTTTCTGTAAATTGCTTGTTAGTCGTCTAGCTTACGTAATTTTGCAGTTACCATCCTGACATTTTATATGCAGATACACTTTATAATAAGGACGGTGAGGATCGAATTTGGGAAAAATCACTCAAGAGGTTCGGTTTGAAATTTTTTTTTAATTTTTCGCAAAAAATTTGTATGTTCTCTAACTTTTGTAATTTTGCATCTATCGAGCTGAATTTTTTTGTGACGATACACTCAAAGATTATGAAAAATAATACCAAATTTCATAAAAATCGCGTGAGGGGTTTCAGTTAAAAAAAATTATTGAAATTTCCATAAAAATTTTGTTAACGCTTCAACATCCGCATTTTTAGAAGTATCGAGCTAAAACTTTTTGCACAAATACACTAGATGATAAGAATGGTTAGGGTTGAATTTGGTGAAAAACGCTCAAGATGTTCGTTCGCAGAAAAATTGAGAAATTTTCGAAAAATTCTTGTTAACACTAAGTTTCCTAATTTAACAGCTATCGAGTTCACTTCTCTAGCACCAATACACTGGACGACAAAAACAATTAATAATGTAATTGAACGGAATTGCTAAAAAATCATGCAAATTAGAAATTTGCACATAGCTTCTTCATTTGTTTCCGTCGTTCGTGAAGCTTCCTTTATGAGGAAGCCATGATAATAAACATACATGTCATAAAGATGGTCAGGGAGATCCTCATAAAGGAGGGTTGACGAACGACGGAAAAAAATGAGGAAGCTATGTGCAAATTTCTAATTTGCATGATTTTTAGAATTAGATTCATGAAGGGGAAAGTTTGAGCTTCAATTTCCTTTTTTTAAAAACTTTGAGCGATTTTTTCTACCAAAGTTATTCTGTTTTTTGTGAAAAAAGAGGAAATTTGAAAAATCCTGTATAACACGAAAACAAAGAGGATTCATGAAAAACTTCGAGATAGCAAAAAGTTGCGTCTATTTTTTTACAACGTTTTTTTTTCTCATTTTCTGGGTCGGAAAATGTCGACGTAAAAAATTTGAAAAAAGATTCCAATGTGTTAAAAATGATAAAATAATGTATTTTTCCCTCTTGAAATTTTATCAATAATCCCATAGTTCTCGAGTTATGGTAATTTAATGATCTGAGCTCCGACCCAAAAAATGAGAAAAAAAAATGTTGGAAATAAAAATCTGAAAAAATTCCTCTGAACTCAACGAAAACAGACGCAACTTTTCGCGATCTTGAAGTTTTTTCATGAATCCTCTTTGTTTTCGTGTTATACGGGATTTTTGAAATTCCGTCTTTTTTCACAAAAAACACAATAACTTTGGTAAAAAAACGCTCAAAGTTTTTGAAAAAAGGACACTAAAGCTCAAATCTTCCTCTTTACGAATACAATCGTAAAAATGTATTTAAAAAAATTCCTTTAAAAAATGGGTGCACCTGAAGAGAGGGGAAAAAGGCGAAAAACAAATGTTTTCAAAATAGAGTCCAAATCGAAAAACAAATGATAAAAATAGTTGACAATACAGGAAATGAAGTCAAATTCTTCCCCTTCAAAATGCCGCTTGTTAAATTAGTTTACGCTGACTTCCGGCGCAATTGCATAAAAAAACGTTCGAGACCTTTTTTGAAGTTTCGTCCGGAAACTTTTCGCCGGTTGTGTAGATCAATGTTTCAATCCCTCCCAACTCGCGTATAAAACTCATCTTCATTCTACTTTCGATTATCCGTATTCTCGAGACGGGAAGTTCTCTCATCGACGTGAACGAGCCAAGAGTTATCGAACGGCTACTCCTTTCGGCGAATCAATTATCGGTTTCCCCCTCCCCAAACCACCCCGCCAAACTTAATGGAATAAATTAATCGTAAATAATGAACGGCAGTTCTATATATGTGTATATGCCGAGATATGATGTATAGCGTACTAGAATTTTGTGTGCATAGCGTATTGCCGACGATATATCGCATTTATCCAACGAGGACCGATCGTCCAACATCGGGATATTATTAATCGCGTATGTATATTATATTATAGAATATATATAGTATACAACGCGCATATTATAACGCAGAGAGACAGAATTTGATTTACCGATAATCGCATGCTTCGCCTCATCGAGTCGTTTAGCATCCTCCGTCATCGAGGCATTAATCAAATACCTGGTGGGAATCGAAGGAAGCAAGAGGGAGAAAGATAGAGAGGTATAAAAAGAGGAAAGAGGCTATAAAATAATATCAACGCTTGGGTGAAGCACGACGATTAATTTACAGAGGTTATATATCCGCGTTACACGCCCTACCGCGCGCGTTCTTCAATAAAATATGGAATCTCATTAACGCTTGTGTCACTCAACGATTGACCGGATGAATGTCCCTGTTTGGACATGTTTGTGGACAAAATTTGGTAATTTTTTTTTTCCGGTCGTAAAACATATTTCTTTCGGCTCGATAAAAATCTTTCTTGCTTCACGTATACGCACATATGAAGAAATTTTTCATAACTCAACGACGATGGGGATATTCTTGCATTTTTTGATCGCTTTCTATCAGATAACACTAGAATTCATGGGAAATTTTGTTTATCATCATGATTGGGACGAATAACGGTCCTCCTTTTTTTTAAAACTGTAAACTCTTCCCCATAGATTTAATTAAGGGCCATCCTGATTTGAGTTTCATCATTTCTTATTAAATTAGAGAATAGTTTGTGAAAAATTTCAATTGAATTTGAAAATTCGAAACTTGACAGGAAACTTTTTTTTTCTAAAGAAAAAATTCTAAATTTGTGTTTAATCTACGGATTTTCGAAATTCAATTTATCCTTTACAAAGAACACATTACAGTATCAGAAAATACATTGCAATCTCTACGCGCTTTCCAAAAAGTACCCTTCTTTGATAGTATATGAAAGTGATCAGAATTTACAATTAAATATGGAAAATGTCGATTGAAAAGCCAAAGAGAATTGAATTTCAGGAATATTTTTATTCTCTATAACATTGTGAAAAATATGCGGATAATCGTCCGATCAGTTATCTATTTACGAGATGACAAATATGGAAAAAATTAAATATTCATCAATAAACACTGCAGACATTTCGTTTTTCGTATAAAGTAGAAAATAACTGTACCGCGAGGAACTGATTTTAAAATCAAGCGGGAATAATGCAACCACAAGACACTACGGGGCAGAGAGTGAGTGAGAGCTAAAGCTGCATACATGTATACATGTATATGGGTCATTCCATGTCAAATCCACCAAGAGTTGGAATCGACCCCTCTCACTTTCGATGACATTTGGTCAGAAGTTTTCATTTTCAATAAAACAAAGTTCTACCCAAGGAAAAAAATTGAAATGTTTTTTTCGAAAGTTATGCATAATTCAATATTTCACAATTTTTCAAATCTGTCAAGTTTATTTTTTAAGTATCTTGAAAACTATTATAGTTACGAAAAATCGTTCTGAATTAGTTTTGAAGAGTATACTTAGGGCTGCGAAAAAAAACATATTCCGAAAACATTTTTTGAAAAATGATGAATTTGGAGAATTTTGAATGTTCAAAAATCGTAAAAATCCAAGTTCCATATTTTATATTTGGTTTAATTTTTTTTATATAATACCTTGTACGGATCTTAAAAGATCCTGAAATTTTCAGAGAGGTGTTTTGTTTTGTTTCAAAAATATAAATTTGAGAATTTCTAAAAATCGTACAAATCCACGATAAACATTAAATTTTTGGTTTAATTTTTTTATGTATAACCTTGTTCTCATCTTAAAAGATCCTGAAATTCTCAGGATGTTTGTTTCAGGATCTTTTAAGATCAGTACAAGGTATTATATAAAAAAAATTAAACCAAATATAAAATATGGAACTTGGATTTTTACGGTTTTGGACATTCGAAATTCTCCAAATTCATCATTTTTCAAAAAATGTTTTCGGAATATGTTTTTTTTCGTAGCCCCAAGTATACTCTTCAAAACTAATTCAGAACGATTTTTCGTAACTATAATAGTTTTCAAGAGATTTAAAAAATAACCTCGATAGATTTGAAAAATTGTGAGATTTTGAATTTTGCATAACTTAAAAAAAAAAAATCAATTTTAGTTCTTTTGGTAGAACTTTATTTTATTGAAAACGAAAAATTCTGACCAAATTTTATCGAAATTGAAAGGGATCGATTCCAACTCTTGGTCGATTTGACATGGAATGACCCATATATAAAAGCGGGCGGTCGTGGCGGGTCCGCAAGTGTTTGCCGGCAGCACCCGGAGCTGTTTATTACAGAGAGAATTATAAGTTTATGGTTCAGTCGGTTTTGTCGCCGCGGGAGTCTAGTTTATGTAAATTGCACGCCACTCGAAAGCTCCTTAAAATGCCAGGACGATATTGCCCCCTTCTGCCATCAACCTCCCCCCCCCCCTTTCCTGTAATATATCGGCTTACTCGGACAAACAGTGGCCTATTTCACGGGCCCGACCACGAAAAATACACCCTTCTGATTTTAATCACGCCTTGGCCTCTTGTATTTTCCTCTTTCCCTTTCCACGACCCGAATACATAGTTTCCAGTTCCTCGCCTCACCCGCGTATATATAATGGCATGCAAATCTCGGCTAGTTCCAAAAGTTCGTTATAACAAGCTGCGAGAGCTTAAAGAGCGAAAGCTCGTCCTCCCTTCGCTGCTCAAAGTCGTTGCCCGTAACAAAATATTACGATCGTCGTTCGCGCGCGACCACATTGAAGTCGCGTTGTGAATTCTCGCGAATCACGAATTTACGAACAAACCAGATACGACGCGCGAGTGCTTCGAGTTTTGAGGAACAATAGACTCGAGCTTCGCGCAAAAAGATGTCTAATGATCGTTAAAAACGGGCGATCGTGTTGAACAAGTAGCCCGCTTGAAGACGATTACAAGGGAAGGAAAACTCGACCGGACATTTTTGTAAACGATAAATTCAGACCCGTCGAAAGACTTTCTCATCTATTTTTCCTACGTTCGTTTTCAAGTATTCATGAAGAGCCATTAAATTCGATTACGCTGGGCGAGATCGTTAAATATTGATGCGACGGGGATTTTTTTTTTTGAAGAAGAAGAAAAACGCGAGTGATGAATATAAAAAAGATTGAGGATCATTGCGGTACAGATTAAAATATATTGTGGTATATTCAATTAAAAAACCCTGCAAATTGAAATTTGCACATTGCTTCCTCATCTTTATCCATAGTTCACATAGCTTCCTTTAACACACATTATGGCGATCAAATTTGGCTTCCTCATAAAGGAAGCTTTGTTAACTATTGAAAAATATTAGTGATCAATGTTCAAATTCGATCGATTTTCGCCAAATTTGGTAGCGAACAACATTGATAGCTATACTGGCTCTTCACAAAATTTCATTGCAATATCTACAAAATTTCATAAGTTATAGCTTTTACGCTTCTTTTATAAAAATTTAAAATTTGATAAAAATTTAATCATTCGATCGATTTTCGCCAAATTTAATAACGAACATCCTCGATAGCTATATTAGCTCTGTGTAAAGTTTCAGTGCAATATCTCAAAAATTGCACAAGTCAGAGCGTTTACGCTATTTTTCAAAAAATTAAAAATTTCATAAAATTTTAATCCCTCGATGGATTTTTGCCAAATTTCATATGCGAACAACCTCGATAGCTATATTAGCTCTTTGCAAAGTTTCAGTACAATATCTTAAAAATTGCACAATCTATAGCGTTGAGGCTATTTTAAAAAAATTCAAAATTTCATAAAATTTTAATCCCTCGATGGATTTCCGCCAAATTCAATACCAAACAACCTTAATAGCTATACTAATTCTGTACAAAGCATGAGTGCAATATCTTAAAAATTGCAGAGGTTAGAGCGTTTACGCCATCATTCTTGCAAAAACGAAAAAAGTCGATAAAATCTGAACACCCGTTATAATTGAAACAAATTTTTTTTCATAATGAAGAGCAATTCATGCTCGACAAGTGTGCCAAATTTTAGCTCTATATTATATTATATTAGCGAAGCGTTTTCGAGTTATTAATTATTTACATCTGAAACTCAGAAGATACACACACACACACACACACACACACACACCCGGACCTTTTTTCTAAATATGATTTCTCGATGTTTTAGGACATTTTGAACATATTGGCATAAGAATCGCGAAAAAAACAAATTTCACGAAAACAAAGCTTCCTTTATGAGGAAGCAAAATGAGAATGTTTGATTTTTAAAGTTGATAAATATTGAATGAGTTTTTACTTTACAGTAGGAAAAGTTGTTCTATGCCCAGAGGTTCATGTACAGATTTACTTTTCTGAGAAATTTGAAAAAAAATTCAACTACAATAATTATACTTTATTTCAAACAGTCAGTCATTAAAGAAAATTCAACAAACTTATGATTTATCTGGGACTGTTTCGCAACGATCACCAAGATTCGATGCAGAGACGGCGAAGCCATTAAATTCGGTTACGTTACAGAAGAGATGTGCATTACATGCACTTTGATAGATTGTAACTTTAATGATTGCAAGAGAAAAAAAGAGGTTCAGGAGGAACATCGTGTATTCACAAAGTCGTTAGTCATCCACGGGATTTATACTCATGGTCGCTTCAGACTCAGGGACGAGTGGCTACGTATATAACATATCGATGGCTCAAACTCAAAAGGGCGTGTAGTTCACGGATAAACGCGGACTTCGCTTTGCTTCCGATATTAATAACTCGAAACGGTGCGCGTTACGCCATTTTGTTTCTCAATGGCAACTTCTACTCTAAAACCCTTGTGGGAAAGGGGTGAGTGCTACATACTGGAGCCGAAAAAAGCGTTACACCGCACAATTACTGACGAAAAAAAAAAAAACGACTTTCGACTTTGGACTCCCCGCTGGTGGCTAAAATCCCTTCCGTTCATCCGCCCCCCCCCCCCCACCCCTTATTCTTTTCCACGTTTACGCTGACGTAACGCTATTTGCACGCATGTATACGCACATATATATATATATATATCTATATGTATGTCGAAACGAGAGGATAACATTTTTTCCCCTTAAACCCTGTTGTCAAATACTAAGCCGATTTTTTTTTCGTTTTACGCGTGTGGCACGCGTCGCCCGTCGACAGGAGCAATTTCCGGTTTGATACGCGTCCGTGTATATGCATTTCCGTATCGATTCACTCCCTCTCTGCCCTCCTTTTTTGTCATTCTATTTCATGGACCTATTCCTGCGTCGGTTGCGGAGAAATGCTTGGAAAAAATGTTTTTTTTTGTTTGAGATTATGCTAGGCACGGAAGAGCGAGATTAAAAAATTATTTCGGAAATCAAGACTGAGGAAGACGTTTACTTTTTTTTTTTAAACTATTTTTAAGCCTTGCTCCAAGCAGGGGCTGTTTTTTTAGCCATTTAGCAGAAAAAAAATTAAAATAAATTTGTCGAATGATTTCAAAATACCAAGATTCGACGTAATTAGTTTTGGAAAGAGACGAGTGTGTAAAAAAAAAATGTCCAAGCGAAATTAAATTCTCGAAATCATTTTGATAAATATTCGTAAACAGAAAACACTTCCAGCAAAATATACTTCGCACTGTGATGTGTTCTTGATAAAAAAAACAACGATTAGTTGCCCTGCTAAGTTGCTATTCATAATTCTAACTGCCATTACATCATATTAACTTTATGCATATTTGCTTCATTTTCTGTTGCATTAGAAAAATGGCACTTTTGCAAACATTGCAGCAAATTTTAATTGAAAACTTGTGAAAAAGTTTCCCGACTAGGTTTCAATGTTTATACGATCTCACAAATGAAGAACGTCAATTTTGTCAATGATCATTTTGACGTATGTTAATGCAGATAAATATTAGGCATGATTGAATAGAATAATTCTCTCAAACAGTAAAGCAACAAGAGATCACTAATTGGAAAACGAAAAATTTAGCTGTTTCTGAAGATTTTTTTAAAATAAGAGGCCCTGTCTAATTAATTAGTCGGAAGGACTAATGTACGGTGCTGGCATCGCTGATTAAGCGGTAAATTGAAAAAAATCATTACGTTTCCCCCTATTGAATTTTGCACGCGTTTATCTAAAAATTCATTTTTAAAAACTGTTGGCACGATTTCTAAAAAAGTTTTCAACCGATTTTTATGAAATTTGGGACACGTTTTTCTTATAGTATCAGTTTGTCGGTGACCCTAAATAACGTTTAATTTCAAGTTAAAAAATGGATTTTTCCCGCAAAATATAACAGAAATTTGATCAAATTTCACAACATCGACTTTATTCAGTTGCCATTTGGCGAATTCTCCATAGATTTGATTTTTTTAAGGTTCAGCGATAGTGTATGGATGTTGGCTTTAAAAAAATGTTTGATTAATCTATTTCAGACAATTAGAAAAGCAGCCAGGATGCCAACAGTTTGACAACTTTCGAAGTGTCTTTTCACGAAGACCAGCCTGCACACCTGCCAATTTCAAATAAAAATAAAATGAAAAAATATTTTTATAAACTCGAAATGTTGGGTGAAAAGTGTGCAGACTTGTAAACTAATTAGAGAAGGCTTCTATTTTTAATAAAATCTTCAGAAACGGCTACATTTTTCGTTTTCCAATTAGTGTTCTCTCCTTAATGGGTAATCTAGCTACGAATATTCGCAAAAATGATAACCAAAATTCAATGACCTTTTAATTATAAAGGGCTGAAGCTTCCCGAATCAGTTTACTTATTATTTTTTCCCTATCTGCGTGAATTCAGTCGATCGAACAATTTTTTAGTTCGGAAGAACCCCATGAATTATTTTCCCGTGATAGGGGATGGACGAGAATTCTCATACAGGAGAAAGGGAGATAGAGAGATAAAAGTGCGGTTTGTTGCACGGTCATGATGATACGAGATACGAAAGAGGATCGCGCGAGATGAAACAAGAGAGGAAGGATAATTAGAGCGAGATGCGAGAAAAGCAAGAGGGGAGAGAGTGAGAGGAAAAACACGACTGTGCCCTCGGTTTTGATTCGGGCCACTGCCCACACAACCAAATGGATATTAATAGTTGCGCCTGGTGCTGTCTCTCCCCTTTGCCAGAGCAGATCGTTGCTGATTACGCCGTTACAGCTGTTATCCTTGATTAAAGCCACCGTGAGCGATGCCCCTCTATAGGAGTTTTCCTCTCGGTCAACGGGGTTGTTGCCTACTGGTGTGAGCAACGCTGGACATTCTCCCTATATCTTTCGTCCATGTCCAAGGAACCTGCATGTGTACGTGTCGTTTATTTATATAAATTCATGACGGGAGAAACGACGATAGCGTGATTCGAAGAGTGAAGAAGCACCTCAAACATCGTCTCCTATCTTTTTCTTTGGCATTTTTTTTTAATCTCCCTGATATTCCTAATAACTTTATCCCGCTTTTCTATACTTTGCACAGCTCTACATTTTCACAATTTTAAATATTCGATAAATTTTACTAATTTTAATAATAAAAATGAGTGATTCCACGTCAAACCAGCAGGTCGAAAAATTCGATGTCTCCGATCATACTCTCGATATTTTCCTGTGTTCTCTATCATGAGAAAACATTGCTGTTAAATCAGTAGCCCAAAATAAAATTTTTTGTACGAGTTATGATTTTTTGAAAATTGTGTACTTTTAACGACTCGAAAAATAACTTTTTTGTTTTTGTGTATAACTCCGCCGGATTTTGGAATCCGAGAATTTCACTTCGAGAAATCGAAACTGTATTCAAAACCCTTCAAAATGAGCACGAATTGACCTCATTTGGTCCATTTATGACGCCAAAATCGTAAAACTACGTTTTTTCGAAAATCCAAGAATAACTGAAAAACATCATTTTTAAAAAATCTGGAAAAATCATATTGAATTGTTACGACGAAAAATCTATATTTCTGTGGAGTTTGAACTAGTTTCGACCAATAGATTTTGAATTACCGATCAATTTCATCTTTTAGAAATCAATTTCCGCTATTTTGGGACATTCAGGTTTTGACTTTAGGTTTTCTGAGAATTTCGTCAATAAAATCGATAGTCATTGTCTCAAAAAATTATAAAACAATTTATTTACAACTCTTTGAGATACATCTCGATCAAATGATGATAATATTTACGAATAATTGCTTTTTTGCAACTTCAGATCTAAAGTTGCAGAAAAAGCAATTATTTTTTGCAACTTTAGGTCTAAAGTTGCGATTATTTAAATTATAAAAAATTAGAAAACAATTTATTTACAATTCTACAGTTACAATAAAGACTAATCTCAAAGAATTGTAAATAAATTGTTTTATAATTTTTGGACACAATGACTATCGATTTTATTGACGAAATTCTAAGAAAACCCAAAGTCAAAACCTCAAAGTCCCAAAATAACTGAAGCTGATTTCTGAAAGATGAAGTTTATCAATAATTCGAAATCTATTGGCCAGAACTAGTTCTAACTGCACTGAAATATAGATTTTTTGTCGTAAAAATTTAATACGATTTTTTCAGATTTTAAAAAAATTAGGTTTTTCAGGTTTCTTGATTTTCAAAAAAACGTAGTTTTACGATTATGACGTCTTTAATGCACCATATGAGGTTAATTTGTGCTCATTTCGAAGGGTTTTGAATACAGTTTTGATTTCTCGAAGTGAAGTTCTCGAATTCTAAAATCCGGCGGAGTTATACACAAAAGCGAAAAAGTTGTTTTTCTAGTTGTTAAAAGTACGCAATTTTCAAAAAATCATAACTCGTACGAATAATTTTATTTTGGGCTAGCGATTTACCAGCAATGTTTTCTCATGATAGAGAACACAGGAAAATATCGAGAGTATGATCGGAGGCATCGATTTTTTTGACCGGCTGGTTTGACGTGAAATCACTCATATACAAATTTATATAACATAGATGTTTAAAATTTTTTAAAAATTGCATTTTTTTATAGAATATTTCACATGGGCTGAAACGTCGAGATATTGCAGAGAAAAAATGAAATGGACACGTCTGGAGAATGCATTGAGTAGTCAAGATCGAAGAACTAGTACAAGACTAGATCTAGACTGAAAAATTTTGAATCTCAGGTGATTTTGAATCTTTTGAGAAATTTTAGCGAATGTTCTGTGACCTTTGTGAAGTTACAGAGATTGAGCTAAAATTTTGCACGCAATTTATTCATTGAAAACTTATTTATTTAAAAATCTTTTCTGAAAATTAGGTTTTTGTTAATGAATAAAATATTATCTAAATAACTTCTGTGTTATAAATTTGAAGCGGTATAATTTAATTACATGAAATTTCTGGTAATTAAAATAAATGGTTACTGTATCCAGACTGACTTTCTACAAATTTGATATGTAGATAATAATTAATCAAGTTGTTAATTTTTCTGCAAAGAATAAAATAACCTGGCAGCTTTTTTTTTTCTCCGACTGTTGGGATTCAAGTGTAAATCGATACTGAATCAACAGTTTTTTCCGAACAAAAAAAAATCTTTTTCATAAAAAAATGTACATGTTGTTCGAATTCGACGAGATTTAATGCAATAGAATGAGAATTGTAATTTCAAGCAATTATTGCAGTTAACTGAAACTTATTGAAAAGTGATTAAAGAAATTTTAGAAAATTCTAAATGAAATCTAAAGATTCTGTAAAATGAACTTCTATTTCAAGGAGCGGGGTGATATTTTATACCTAAAGAATTTTTTTCTTCTGAATATGTTTAATGTTTCTAGAACTGTAGATGCGGGTGGAAAAATTTAATGAATTCCATAAATTTCATAATGCAATGACCGTCATTTCACGATCAATTGCGGTGAATTGTTTTTAAAAAAAAATCGCCGGAATTTCGAAAAAAGTAGACAAAATATTATATTTCACAATGAAATTTATAAATGATGAATAAAGCAGAGATAAAAAGAATTTGGCATCTGAATACGGCGATTATGAAAAAAATATAACTAAAAAGATTATCGGAATGGCTTTTTTTTTTTTTAGAAAATGCAAATAATCGCAAAATAAAAAAAAACAGTCGACGAAATAATCAAGAATGTATAGAACAAAAACAAAAAAAAGTATATAAAAATACTTTAGCATAAAGAATTATACTAAAAAGATGATCGGCATCGCTTTTTTTTTAGAAAATGCAAATACCCTCGAACCATGGAAAAAATCAAGAATGCATAGAATAAAAAAAAAAGAATACTACACAAATACAAAGAATAAAATGTATCAAATTGTCGACAGAATTGTTTTTTCTAAAACACAAAAAAGATACGAAATAATATATTGGATACTCACCGGAACGGTCGTTGCAGATATACATACATATATATATCAATATACGTATACAAGTTGGACGCCGTTGAAGGAAAAAAATCATAACCGCCTCCGTTCCCTTATTCTCTCGTTGCCCTCAGCGCGCTCGTCAAGGTCATCGTTCGTCGATTCCTTCCCCATCTGCGTATTTACTCGTCCGTGTCGTTCGGGTGACCCGCGACGATGCTTCGGCGCTCGTATATTGACAGACACCGCAGAAAATCGGACTGCGGGAGAGAACAAAAGTAAACGTACGTTGTGCCTAGAAGCGATGTTTGCTCGCGCTTGCCGCGTTTTCACAGCGGGCCCCGCGCAGTCTAATCGCCAAAGAATATTCATGTAGAAATGCCTTGGCCGTGTGCGGTCAGAGATTTTCTACTTTTCATCAAATTTACTCGAGGCGCGATAATGCGAAAACATCGCACAATATGTAAAACGAGCATTCAATAATATATTCATCGCGCACGCGAAAAACAGTGAAAGTGCGGATAAATGGCGAAAAGGCGAAACCAAGGACGCGAGCGCTCTCGCTTTCTCGCTCTGTCTCTCTTTTTTTCCACAGACGGACGCACGGCGTCCGTCTGTAGAAAAAGCAAAATAAAAACACTACTTACGGTAAAACCATCGCCGATCTCATTGCCTCAGTCTCATCTCGTTGTTTGGACGTCTCGGGACGATAATTGATCGACTAATTTATCATCGATTCTCGACGAGATGAAAAAAAAATTCTGGAAAAACGCCGACGTCTCACGCGGTGACGCTCGCGGCCCAGCGGTCCAGGAGGAAAGAAGGAGGTGGGGGCGGACCACCTCCTACTACGCTAATCATGTACACGACAGACGCGTCGCCAGTGGCGTAAAGGCGTAACTCCGCTGACCGTTACAAGTTCAAAAAGGAAAAAATCTATAACTATTTCGCTGTGTTATATTTTGATGTGAAACTTTCACACAATCAAGTTCACGGTGCGTGTTTTGCACGCGAACAAAAATATTCTTTAACATCGACGAGCAAAAGTACGAAAAAAGGATTACAAAATATGACGCCGTGATTACCCGGGTGGGAGGTGAGCGAACTTCCGGTGTGTTTTTCCTTTGTCAAAAGGTAAAGAAGGAAGTGGGCGGAGCCACCCGCTACTATGCTAGTCATGTACGCAAAAGACGCGACGCCAGTGGCGTAAAGGCGTTACTCCGCTAACCGGTAAAAGTTCAAAAAGGATAAAATCTATAACTATTTCGCTGTGTAATATTTTGATGTGAAACTTTTACACAATCAAGCTCACGGTGCGTATCATCCGCGTGGACAAAAATATTCTTTAACATCGACGGGCAAAAAAACGAAAAAAGGATTACAAAATATGACGCCGTGATTAGCGGGGTGAAGGGTGGGGGTACTTCCGGTGTGTATTTTTTTTGTAACCATTTTTTTGCCTCTCGTGTCTCACCGTTAATTCGACAAATTTGATACAAAGGTTTTCACGAAAATAATAAATTCGTAAGGAAATTAGTTTTATCGGACGATGAAGGGAAAAATATCGATATACATCCTTTTGACTCGGTGCGGGCGGAAGTGGGGTCCGGATGAGAGCGTAAGCCCCGCCCACTGGCGTTAATTTTGCGCAATCTGCGCATTTTTTTGCGACAATGCGACGGAACGACGCTGCGGGAGACGATCGTGCGGACAACATCCCGCCAACTTTTTACAGGATGAAAAGTTTTTTCTTCACAAATTGGGGTAAGTACACCATATTTCGAGAATATAATTGCTCTTGAGCCGCTAGAATCATAAATCTTTGAGAGTCGATATCTCGTTTAGTCGTATTCCGTGAAAATTCGCGATGCAAAAAAATTTTCGTTCGTGGCGTCATGCCGACGCCATGTTTTTTATTCACACACGTTTGGAGGGAGCGTCTTTGTAGAAATCTTTCGTATTCTCGTTGACGAAATCAGCGGACTTGACATAGAAATTATCGCCGATGAATTATTCCCTTGAAACGATCGCGGCTCGTTATAGAATCTGAATCGCTAAGCGAACATCGCTGTAATATTCTCGAACGCGCTTCAGGGAAGAATTTGTGGGATCTGCCCATCGCTGAAGTAAGGTTATACCCATCGATTTTTTTTTTCAATCGATGCTCCTCGACAATGGCTATTTCTGATATTGGAAATATTAAGTTATATGCTTTTTCTGCAATTTTTTTCCAAGTACGGACATTTTATGGCTGAATGTTTTTTATTATTGCTGAAAAAAGTTTCGAACTAAATTTTGAATGTTTATGCCAAAACGATATGGATGATATAATTTTGTATAAATTTTTAAAACATGCTACCGATTCACATTCTAATTGCCCTTTTTAAACTCAATTTTCCTTTATTTGTGATTGAAATCCATTTTGCAAGTATTTTCGTTCCCTGTAACTTTTTTATTAAATTTATGAGACCCAAATTCAAACGTCGTCTCTGTAATTTTCTTTTTAATTTTTACTGATACAGTTTTTGGCCTTTTCGCAGATATTAGTAGGTCTTGAATTTTAACGCAACGCCTCAAAATTGTTTAACACTTAACAACGAGGAGGAAGTGTAAAATTCAAGAAAGCGGATATCGTTATCCCAAGTCTATGTTCCATGGCAATGATGGGCAAGTCTAGCGCCCACAGTTGTCGTCGATAGTATTGCCACAGATCTCCACTCTGTGTCAATGATGGTTGTCGGAATTCCAATAATTGTCATCAGAGATCGATCAACCATCGTCAATGGTCAGTCAACCATTGATGATACTCAACGAGGCAAACGCAAAGGTCAGTTATCTGTGGTCGATTGTCAATATATTGTTTACGTCACTCCACAAACAGGTATCTTGATAATTTAATAAGATCGGATGAAGTATATAACGAAACAAAAATAAAAAATTTATTCTGCAAATTTGGAAGTGGAGAAAAAAATATAAAAAGTGGTCATGAAATAAAATTTCTAATCGGTTTTTTAAAAGGGTTTGTGTTTCCGTAAATTTTAATTTCTGCAATTTCAACAGGATGTATCGGATATCTAGATTCAACCATCAAACCATTGAAAATTTTCAAACGCAATTTTCACTACCACAATTGTGTTGACTTCTCAAAAAGTCTAAGAAAATTGTTTAATAAATACTTTCATTTTCGCCCATTGAAATAATATAAACAAATTTTAATTTTATTAAAAATGATAGAAGTACTAAAAAAATTAAGAAAGAATTTTATTTAATCCAACTTTTTTTCTTGTGTGGAAAAAATATACACCATTCTTGCTATAGTCAGCTTTTAATATTCTACCATATATTTTTTCCAATCTTTTTATCTTTTTTAACTCACATCTTGCAAAGGATTCTGGTTCGTTAAAGATAATAAAATGATAGTTTTTGGCAATGTTTTGTGAAGAAATCTACTGCATTTTTTAAGTAAATTTTTCTGCACTTCAAAGTGTGAATTTTCTCAGAATCCTGTTTTTTTTTTGCTATAAAAATATTCAAAATATTCCAAACACATTCCAAAACTTGGTAAAAGTTTTATAATAATTTATTATGCCATGAAAAATTGAATTTTACATGACCGTTATAAATCCGTCTGATGAAATATAAAGAAGCGAAAATAAAAAATTTGTTCAGCAAATTTGGAAGCAGAGAAAAAAATATTCAGAGTTGTCATGAAACAAAATTTCTAATCAGATTTTTAAAAAAGGGTTTGTGTTCCGGTTACATTTAATTCATGCAATTGCAACAGAATCTATCGGATATCTAAAATCAAGCGTCAAACCATTGAAAATTTTCATACGCAAATTTCCATTACCATTTTTGTTAACTTCTCAGAGAGACTAAGAAAATTGTTTAATAAATACCTTTATTGTCGCAGGTTGAAATAATCTAAACAAATTTTAATTTAATTAAAAATGATAAGAGTACAAAAAAAATTCGGAAAGAATTTTATTTAATCCAACTTTTTTCTTGCGTGTGGAAAAAATATACACAATTCTTGCTATAGTCTGTGCTTTTAATATTCTACCCTATATTTTTTCCAATCTTTCAATCTTTTTTAACTCACATCTTGCAAAGGATTCTGTTTCGTTAAAGATAATATAAAATGAGAGTTTTCGGCAATGTTTTGTGAAGAAATCTACTACATTTTTTTAATAAATTTTTTTGCACTTTGAAGTGCCAATTTTCTCAGAATCCTGTTTTTTTTTCTAAAAATATTCCAAACACATTTCAAAACTTGTTAAAAGTTTTGGAATAATTTATATTGTTATGAAGAATTGGATTGTACATGACAATTATAAATCCGAATTCTAATGCAATTATGTGGTTTTTCAGAAACACTGGAATCAACCGCCGCGGTTCGTTTCGACATTCCCAGAGAAAATGCTGAACATTATCGGAAGGTTCAAAACCATTTTTTGAATATTCGATCCCATCGAAAGCTGCGGAAAATCTCGAGCGTGAAATGAATTGAGAATGGTGGTTGGAGTTTTCACGTTCTCAGGCGCCCATCCAATTGAAAAGGATGACGGAAGTCGTTCATGCGAAGCCATCGAGTCGAGTGAGCTGTACATTTTTCTTTCCACCTTTTACCAGACCACTTACGTTTATTACACCTGCATAATCGTAAATCATATATTAATAAATGTGAGAACGGCGCAACGAAACTATGCAAATGAGCTCGTAATCAACGAGCAAAGTAGATGCAACTGAAAGATTTTTTTATTTCCTCATCAAAAAGGAATTTAAACTGCTTTTCCCATCTCTTGAATTTCACGAAAGAGATAATTCTCGTTGATCATCTTTTTTTTTTTCCTCATCACTCACACATATCCAGGCTCCATTCCACTGCTGGGCTTCTCTCATTTCTTTTTTATTCTTTTCTTCGCGTATCCCGAAAACTTTTGAGAGTCCTGGTGGCCGCCGTAAACAAAGCAATGCTCGAGAAACGGGGAGGTCCTCCCTTTTCTCCAAAGCAGTTTGCCTCATCCACAAATACAGGTCATTCCACACAAAATCGACCTGCCTCTTATTCTTGCACACCTTTTCAATCTTTCAATTTATTTGCATTAATATAATAAGTCTTCATCGTTTATACTTGATTTTTTAGAAAAATTCTCAACAATAGTCGCACACACAAAATTGTCTGGAATTTTCATCCGGTCCATTATTTGTCGATTTCACACGAAAAGCCCCGTAGACACATGTATACAGTATGAATAACTCTTTTCTTTCGTTGCTGCTGTTCCTTCTGTTAAAAGGCTCAATGCCGAAAAACCGGTTTCGTTATACTTCGTTATAGTCTCGTGAAATCGCCCATAGAGAATCATGTGTGTGTGTGTAGGAAACATCCAATGAGCAAAGTTGCTGCAACTGTGGTCCACGTTACTCTGTGGATATATCCTTCCTCCTGGTGAACCAGATTCGCATTAAAGCTCCGAGCATGCAAAGCCCCCCCCGGCAAACTGCGATAGCTTTTTTTTTTTTCTTCGCTATCGCTTTTTCTCTCTCGTTCGTCGGTCTAATCGTGGAAGAAAGTTACGACTCATTTTAACTGCTCGTAGTGAGATGAGGAAAGGGGGATAAAATTAATAAGATCAAAAATGTAAATTTTGCTTCCCGTCCCGAGGATTTGGTCACAACTTCTTCTTAATTATGACCAACTTTATATGTACACTTGTATCGCGTGACGATAAGCGAGAGATGAGAATTCGTGATAATAATTTCATCCTCCCGTGCTGAGAGAACACTTTACTATTTCATTATGATTATCGGGATACTTCGTGGCTTGTCATTATGTACGAATACATACAACTGATCCTCTGAAATATTCTCATAGTCTCAAATTTTCTTGCAAATCTACAGTAGATCCAAGAGCGAACCGGGAGTCAGAGAAAAAAAAAATTCCATCCAATTTGTTGAGCTAGATTTTGTATAAAATTACAAACAAATTCTCAGCTAGATAAAAAACGGTTTCGCTGAATAGTTTTTTCTTAGCTACTTTCCCTATTTTTTTTACTTCAGGACAAAAATTTTAGAAAATTTTTAGCATTTTTTTAAATGCTTTTGAGCACTTAAGAGAATTCTTGAATATTTTTAGAGTGCGGCTAAATGGCTAATTATTTACAGACACACGCAGAAAGATTTCACAACCAACCCCTTTATTAATGTAGAATGCCACAATAATTTGAATTTTGGTTTTTGATCTTTTGTTTTGGAAAGTGGAATTCGATCTGTTGAATTAGTTGACTGCATAAATGCCTCAACTTTTGTCACCATTTTTGAGCGTTTTTTTTTTTTTTTTAAATGTTTGAACACTTTTGGGAAATTTAAAAATCGATTTTAATGGAAAGTTTAACGAAGTCGTTTAAGGTAGTCTACTTTAGAAGGCAAAAAATAGCTAATTTTTAAGATTTTTTTTCTCACCTCCTTTATCAGACATGACTATAAAACTGTTATTACAAAATTGGTTCATCCTTCGAAAGTACAAAACAAAAATTTATTTTTTATTTCGATTCTTTGACTAATTTATAGAAGGCGCCAAAGTTGAAAATGTCTTGTTCCGTGGTCGACGGTTAATCTCAAGATTGGCAACTCTGAAAGGAAAAAATAGAAAATAATTTTAAAGTCAGGTTTCTTACACAACAATTAACCCCTGTTAATTAAAAATCGATAAAAAAAAAAATGGCGGATATTTGAAATGAAAAAAATTTAATTTTTCACAATTTATTTCAAACATTTGCCATTTTTTTCAAATCGATTTTTCATTAACGGTGGTAAATTGCTGTGTAAGAAACGTTCCTCTTTGAAATGCTTTTTTATTTTTTTGTTTCAGACTCGCCAATCCTGAGATTAACTGTCGGCCATGGGACAAGTACTTTGGCGTCTTCTATAAATTATTCAAGCAATAAAAATAAGAAATAAATTTTAGTTTCATTTTTTCGAAGGTTGGAACAATGTTATAACAGTTTTATAGTTATATCTGATAAAGGAGCTGAGAAAAAAATCTTGAGAATTTGCATTTTTTTGCCTTGTAAAGTATAGACCTTAAAAATCTGAAATGAATAAAATTATTCGTTCCAGTGCTCAAGTTTAATCTGGAATTAATCGTGAAAATGTGATTATGATATCCGAACTCGTCCTTTTATTTCGATGAACGAGTCATAGGTTCTTGAAATCACCGTGAAACTCTTGGATTCCTTGTAATCTTGTTTATTTCTCTTAATGCCAATGTTGAACGTTGCTTACAACTTTGAAATAACGGAATGAGAATGAATGACGAAGAAGCGAGACGGCGCGTCTCGAACGTTGCGTTCGGTTGCCGACGTTTTCGCGAGCGTAAATCACTCTCGAGTGTACAGTGCAATATATAAGCCGCATCAGCGCTGTCTTTGCCCGCAATCGAGATCCACTCGGTCTTTTTAACCACTTGTCGCTGAAACGCGCGCGCGTTTCGGCGAATAAATTTCTCGAGATAAGATTTCTTTCCCCGTCTCTTGGTAGCGAAACTTTGAAAACTAATTTTATATCCTCTTTACGGGTACGTTGAGATTTCGGGGAAAATTTCGATTGCAAGCGAAGTGTCTGAAATTTGCATTTTCCGCGAAATCTGTATTGAAAATCCTGAATTAGCCGATTGAAGAATTGCTACGACACTTGAGGATTTTTTGAGGCAGTAATGGTTCTCTTGTTGAAATGCAATTCACATTTCCGGCGAATCTTAAAACAATTTTTTTTTTTAAACATTTTTTCTCGCACTCGTTTAATAAAGAAATTCTGGCATTGAGGAACCTTTCCTTGATGGTTGCCAGAAATACTTCAAATTTCGAGTCATAAAATAGATTTTTTAAAATCAGTCATCTTAGAGCTGTTTTCATTTTTATATAGTCCTAAAAAGTTTCAGTGAATGAAATGACACTTCTCTCTTTTTATTTCAACATAAACCTCGATTATCTCTAATACGCGAAGAGAAATTAGCTGTAAATCTGAGCTGCTCATAAAAGAGCGTTTTGTGATTGAATAAAAAAAGTAACTATCTTTTGAACATTTTTCAAATTGCTTCGTTAATATTTCTATAGCCTTGAATAGTAAAAAAAACTTGAATACTATTTTCTTTTAGTGTGCAATAAAATTTTGAAAGCCAATACGGTCCATAAAATGAATTTTAGTCGTTTAAAATTTTAAAATTTATTTGACATTGATAAGTTTGTCTATTATCCGACATTTTTGGGTTTTTATGACTATGGGAATGAGGAAATATTTACCGTTGGAACTGTTGGAAGTAAAGCCACTAGTTTGAGTTTCCTTCGCCCGACAGTTTCCTTCCTCGGGTTCGCGACCCTATATATATATATATATATATACATGATTATATATATAAATATATATCTATATATTCGTGTATATAATATACCCGCAGAAACAATACGAGATGCTGTTGATGCGACGCGGTGTCGTCGACGGTGGGCGAACCGGCGCAATTAGTCGGATAACATGACCAATAAAAGTATCGTTTATCCTCGGCTTCTGGTCGCTCGCTCGCGCGCGCCGTGACAATTGCGACGGGAAGCGATAAACCTCGCGTGTAATTCCACGATGACCGTGCTCGTACGCTTCTATAAAATACACATACATGTATAATGTATGAATCATTCTTTGGAACACGGTTCAATTTGTTACGGCCTATCTTGCGAAGTAGGGAAATTTAAGGATGTTGAGTTCCTATGAAACCTTTTAATGTTAATTGTTCAATAAATAGCTTCTTAATCGTCGTGAAATTTTTACACGACCTTCTGAATACTTTATGTAAAAACATTTAATTTTCAGAATTCTATCATTACTTCAACCTCCTTAAGGGTTAAAATGAAAAATGATGAGAAAATTCTGAAAATTTGGTACGTTTTTGTATGAAGTATTTAAGAGGTCGTGTAAAAATTTCACGACGATTAGGAAGCTCGTTATTAAAATATTAACATTTTGTTGAGAACAATTTTTTAAACAAATAAAAAAAAATATTTATCGATAAACTTCGTTTTGTTTCCTTTGCTTTCAATATAGTGTAGATATTAAAAAATTGAGAGGTCAAAAAAAAACTTATCGCAAAGTTATATCAGTTTCCATAAGACTACATTTAATTTAATTTGATTTATCGATGTTAATTGTTCGATAACGAGCTTCCTAATCGTCGTGAAATTTTTACACGACCTCTTAAATAATTCATCCAAAAACATACCAAATTTTCAGAATTTTCTCATCATTTGCGATTTCGGACTCAACATCCTTGATCGAGAACTGACACTCAAAAAATTCTTCATCCACTTTCGAAACGAATATCGCATGGAATTGAAATGCCTACTTGGCAAAAAAAATGTGCAACCATGTGTAGACAAAAATAAGTTATTCTAGGGCAATGAATCCCAGAGACTATTTCTACGCAGTTTTTTCTTGTTAAATTTGTATTTTTAGTTCGAATTAAGCGACTGAGTTCTCATTTTGATTCTCGTTAGATACTCCATAAATCAACCGAGCAGTTTCAATAATGAACCCTCAATTTTTCAATAAATTTGTAGGAAATATTTAAAGAAAACAAAATTACTATTATGACTAAAAATTATGAATTTGTCTTAACAAAAACTGAATAAAAGTACATGGAAACGTGGAGAACTAACTTTTTTATCTTGATTTTAGATTTTAGAAGTTTTTGGATTATGTTGGGATTTTTTGAAGACATTTTAAAGCAAGACGTTTCTAACGTCGCGCCTTTTTCCCTTTGAAAAATTTATTGATAATTTTTCTTTATGGTCAATGAAAATAAAAAATTATACTTCATGGTTCAGTCGAGAGCTCTTAGAGTTGATAAAATCGATGATTCAAAAAAATGACTTCGTGTCAGGAAGCTTTGTTCCTGCATTTTAATTAAATTTTATTTAAACTTATTTCTTACGAGTTACGAGAAACTCTATGATTGAGCGATACAGACACGTATTCCAAAGAATCGGTCATATATTTTGTGCTATGAACGACGTGGCTCTCAGCCATGGATAAGTACCGCGACTCACGTTTGCCGGAGATTCGTTTTCGCTCTTCCATATAGTTCAGCTCGCATATACCCTCGGTAAAAGTCATTTAGCACATTCCCCCCTCTGCTCGAAAGTATTTCGTGATGGAAGAAAAAAACCCGCCACTGCAAATACTAGGGAATTATCAATTCTCGAAGCGACGACATGATGGCGGCTTCGCTCTTCTTCAGCGTGCAGCATTTAAGTCCCGTTGTTGATTCCCGTAACGAGCCTCGCGAAGGCAACAAACTGCAACGAGCAAACATTATTATATACTTGGCCGTAGAAAAAAAATGAGTTTAATTATTTTTTTCAATTCTTCCCTCCGCGCACAAGACGTTTTGTTTTTCAACATACCGATATTTCCTATCGTCATTGAGTTGAAAAAAAAATTAATCTGCTTGATCGTGCGGGAAAATTGAACGTATGTCTATTTTATGGAAATTACGAGAAAGCTTCGATGATACATAATATCAAATGGATATTTTGAAAAATGAAAATGACGAGTTTCTCGAGAAATTATAACAGTAGTGGTAAAAGAATTCAAAAAAATAGTTTGTTGTACGAAAGGGTAATCTTTTAAGGGGGTGTTCTAGTGTAGAAAGCCAAAATTTAGGGATTTTTCAACATGCTATGAAAAAAAAACTAAACATGTTTTTGCATTCATTTTTGCACCACATATTTATTGATTCTTCAATATTCTACAAAAAAAATGGCGAAAAAAAAATCTAATATCTTCACAGATATCGGCTGATAAAGTGGGGGTGGGAAAAAAACGACCTCTGCGTGTTGAGATGATTGCGGGCGTTCTATGCATCTGAAAAAGAAAAAAAAATATGTTCTTCATCAGGAAGAATGTCATTATAAGCCCCTACCTCAGGCAAAAAAAATCACAAAATGGCGGCTGTTTGAAAAAAAAAATCATTTTTTGCCGTTTTTTTTTTCATAATTGTGAATTTTTTAAAAATAGTTAAAAACAAAATTTCGGGATAAATCTGGTAGGGGCGATAGAGGGCTGTATGAAGAACGTCCACAAAAAATTTCAACTAAATCGGTTACAACTGGAGATAAAATTACAACTGGAGATATCATGTCAACCGTTTCGAAAAAAGTCTAGGAAAACGCGTTTAAAGAGTTGAGCGCAGTTTCAGGCAGTCTACGTTATGTACTTCACTTACATTTATTTTGGTTTCATTTGCTATACTCACGTAGTACACGTACTTACATTTCCTCACTAATTACTGCTATAACTCCGTTAATATTTGGAATTTTCAAATTTCCTTTGGAGGGTACATTCTTGAGACATCAAACACTGAAAATATGCAAAAAAAAATCAATTTTTTAAAAATTGTACACTAGAACACCCCCTTAAGGAAGAGGAAAATTTTCTAGCAGGGAATAGGAGAGAAAATAGTAAATTTTCTATGGACTTGAAGTTCTGAACGTTCAGATGAACGAATAATCGACAAATTTATTCTTTTACAGAATAATTTTGAGATTTTGTTAATACTTTGGAAATAATCTTTGAAATATCTTCGAATTTTCGAAATTATTATTTAACAAATACTTGGAAGCTCTTCTAATTTTTCTATAAATAAATATTTCTTCTGATTTTTCGTTCATCCGAACGTTCGAAACCTGAAGTACATTAAAAAATGTACTTAAAAAAAATAAGTTATTCGATTTTCCGTTAAGAACTTCAAGTCCATAATATTCTACACAAAAGTTTGTTTCGCAATTGTACGATCTATAATTATTCAATATACCGAAGCAGAGACAAAATTTGGCAATGTTTATAGGAATGTTCTCAAAAACCGGATGTTTAGTTGAACAAAAAAATCGACAAAATGTATTTGTTTTGAGGAAAAATCAAAAGCTGTTATTAGCCTGTTAACATATGTTCAATAATTTGCAAAAAATTGACAAAATGTATTTGTTTTAACGAAAAATCAAAAGCTGTTATTAATGTGTTGATACTTGTTCAATAATTTGCAAAATGTTTTTCATTGTTGAAAATGATTATTTGATAAGTGCTTTGGCGGTTTTCTTTTGATTTTTTCTCATAATCATCTCATTCTCATTTTCTCATTGGTAGATTATTTGTTTCAGCTCTCAACGTTCGGAATTTCAAGTACATTTATAGGAATGAGTTTTCTCGTTAACTTTTCTCCGTTTGTCACCTTCCAACATGTATATCCACATGTACGTGTATGTGTGTCGCGAGCACCCGGAGTTTTCGAAATATCACCAGCGGGGCTGTTAGAGAGCTGCAACGAGCGAGTCGAAGCAACGACGAGAAAATTACATTTCCAAATATAAACACGTGCTGGCAGTGACCGACGTTCATGGGGGATCGTCCAACGGGAAAAGTCACGAGTGTGGGTTCTGTATTTATATATAACCACTTGAAACGTGACATTACTAATATATAATAATGCGTGTCTGTGTCCGGGAGATGATAGGATCTAAGCTGGCGATGCGCAGTCATCGTTTGTCACGTTATAGTCTGACGCGTTAATTACGCGGATGTTAAGTGTGATACGTTGAATGTAGGAATGATCGATTCTCTCCTGAACGCGCACATACATTTTCCCGTGAATTTTATCGCAGCGGGAAGTCGAAAATTTGATCACAATTTCGGTGATATATTGTCAGTCATAGTTGAAATAACGAGCCCAACGAAAAAAACAAAAAATTGAGAACAGATCGTGGCTCGTAATACTCGAACGATTAATCTTCCACGAGACAAGGGTACACTTTTTTCTACCACAAATTCAATGTTTTATTCAAATGGAAGTAACGGAAATACTCTGCACAAAAAGTTTGAATAATGATGAGGAGTCGATTCGTGTAGATTCCATTTTGCATGGGTTTTCATTTTTTACGTACTTTATGGTAAAGATGTGGAAAAATTCTAATTATCAAGTGGAGAGCTTTGGAAATTTCTGGAATTTGAACATGAGTCATTCCATGTCAAATCGACCAGGAGTTGGGATCGACCCCTTTCAATTCCGATGAAATTTGGTCAGAAGTTTTCGTGTTTAATAAAACTGAGTTCTACTAAAGGAAAAAAATTTAAAAAAACATTTCGAAAGTTATACAAGATTCAAAATTTCACAATTTTTAAATCTTTCAAGTTTATTTTCTTAATATCTCGAAAACTATTGTAGTTACGAAAAAATCGTTCTGGGTCCATCTTGAAAAGTATACTTGTCGCTACGAAAAAAAAAAATATTCCGAATTATTATTTTTTTTTTAATGATGAATTTGTAGAATTTTGAATTTTCAAAAATCGTGAAAATCCATTTTCAACATTAAATTTTTGGTTCCATTGAAGGTTCCTGAAATTTTCAGAAAGGTCTTTGTTTTTTCAAAAATATGAATTGTTAAAAATCGTCTAAATCCACAATCAACATTAAATTTTTTATTAAATTTTTCTTAAATAATACTTTGTACTGATCTTAAAAGATCCTAAAGTTTTCAGGGTGGTGTTTTCTTGTTTCAAAAATATAAATTTTTAATTTTTGTAAAAAAAAAAACTTTTTTCTTTTACCTCTCAGTTAAGTCAAGTTGAGCGATCATGTAATTTTGTAATTTTGAGCAGTAAAAAAAAGTAAAAGTAACATTATTTTGGTTTAAAAAAACTTGGAACTTTGTTTTATTAAAAACGAAAACTTCTGACCAAATTTCATCAGAATGAAAGGGGTCGATTCCAACTCTTGGTCGATTTGACATGGAACGACCCAAATGAATTATCAGAATGAATCGTGCGCTGGAACAAGAGTTTTTTATGAAAAATGTTCGTAGAAAACAATTGTGTATGGTCTCATATCCGAGATTTTCACGCGTGAAACTCCGGGAAAGATGGGCAATCAGTGAAAATACGAGTTAACCGCCCGGGAAACGAGTCTTGTTCGTGGGCGTGTAAATTACGTCGGTGAGAGAGGGAATCGTGTAGCGCGAATAGTGGCAAAATGAAATTTCCGTCGTCATCGTATTACGAGCGTATCCGAGCGCGGTTGCCGGGTTTAGTCAAAAACTCGCTCGCAGTCCATGACTGCAAATTAAGTTTCTTCCCGATTCGGTTGTTTCCGTTCTCCCCTCCCCCCTTAAGGGATACGCATAACCGAGCTAGAGACACGAAGAACGACAGAGGGCGCCGACGAGTTCCCTTTTCATTCTCGCCGCGCGATCAGACCCTTTTTTTCGTGAATCTATATCCATCCGCTATTATCTTCTTTGCCATGGCACTACTGTGTTGCCATCTCCTTTAGCTATCCGTGAAGCCTGTGCTCCCTTATGCTGCTTCCAAGTGCCAATTTACCGGGGCATCTGGCGACGGTCTGTTTTTCTTCAAGAGTACATAAAGGCCTCCGGCCCTCTCTCTCCCTTAATTCTCTCTCTTTTTCCCTGCAAGTCGACCAAAAAGCGTCTACCCTACACCTTTCTTCATCTCACCGTGACTGTTCAGAGGTAACAGCCGCTCGAGACAATCTGGCAAAATTTAGAAACTGAGGGCGTTTGAGTCTTGGATTTTCGAAAAGTGCCCGTTTCTGATGTAGGTTAAATTTAGTATTGCGGAAAAAAAAAATCGAGAATCCGAAAAATCGATCTTTCCGAATTTACTGGGGCTGGAATATTTGGAAAAATCATTTTTTCCATATCATATACTTTTGGGTCTTGATTTAAGAAGATTGGCAATATGTATGTCTGCATGTATGTATGCAAAAATTTGCAAAAATCGATGGTCCAGCTTTAAAAATCTGCCTAAAATCAACAAATTATCGGAATTGAATGAGCCGAACCGGTAATTTGAAGCTTTAACTATCACGATGAGAATGAGCGCGCGAAGAGGCCGAAATTCGGTGTTCTCTTTGGTGGTACACAAACGTGGTGACTAAGCTGGAAAATGTGGTTTGGTTCACGCCGATATCTCAAGCTTTGTATAAATAAGATGAGTTTGAAAATTGCCGAAACAGGGGTATGTCTGAATATATGTATGTTATGGAGCGCTCAACTAGTAATGTAATGTGACCAGCGAATTCATGTAACGCATTAATTTGCCATCAGCCAATATTCGAACAGTTTCTACTTCCTATGATTTTTTCCAAGAATAAGTCGGACTTCTAATTCGGTTTCTGTGATTCTTGGATCATTTTGGATCACTGACCATTACATAATTATTCGTAATTACCGTTGAAAAATTATAATCTTTCAACTTTTTCCTGACGGCAAATAAATGGCTGTCATTTTACATTGACTATTACTAAATACCAATGAAAAACTAGAGCTAAATTCATATAGAATCTTTCAAAGAACAAAATAAAAGAATGAAGGACAAACATCTCATTGAAATTAGGTTGTTGAAGTTTGAACCGTTGCAATGCGACGAAAATGAGTTTTTTAAATTTATTTTTAGTGACATTTACATTTTGATTATTCACTTAATTTGACTATTCATTCCATGATCTTCATAAAGACCCCAAAATAAATTTTAACGATATTTTATTTCGAATATTTCTCAGGATAAATAAATTTTATCGAAAAATAAACTATTTCCATTGCATTCAAACGATGCAAACTTTAGTGTCATTTGTTTGTTGTTGTTGTTTAAAAAAATCTATCGAAATTAATATTTTTTGTGATCAAGGATATTGCTACGGTGTAAAATACGATTATGTATTCTCGATTGATCTTTGAATATTCGTGGTAACCATTTTTGAGATAAAAAAAATGTTAACTCCGAAAAAAACGACAATTGCAAAAAAGTACACTTGAGAAAAGATTTTTGAGTAAAAACTCTGAAAAACAAAATGAAATTTGATGCCAGTGAACACACAAAAGGATCTTTCCAGTTTTGAATAATGTACAGAAAATAATTCTCTAGGATTATATATTTTTGCTCTTTGGTTTAATCATCTCACGAGCTATATCATAAATTTCGTTCCCTCTTTCGCACTTTTACTTTCGATTTCTCGCACGCATTTCGCTCTTCTCGACCCTCTTTTGCTCCGTACGATCCGAACAGAAATTCATTCACTCGCAAGAAGTTCGACACAGAGAGGAGGGTCGATGACGCATAACGGGAGTCGCATAAATCTGTGTTTCGTGTGTTTCGTGAGTTATAGAGCGGGAAAGAATATATATGGGGCATTCCAGCTATAACCTCGATATTTTTTTTCGTGATGCCGATTTTTTTTCAGTTACTTTTCGACAAAAAAAACATACGTATTTCTCAAAAAAATCATTTTTCATCCACTTCCATTTTAACACCTTTCAAAGTACAATTTTTTTTTTACAAATATCCGATTTTTTTCAAATAAATTGACAAAAAAGTACATTTAAAACCGCATCTTTTGATCGCTATCCCATCACGGAGAAATCATTTTTCGATTCTTTCTATGTGTATGAAACTTTGAAAAATGTGTTTTTATACTTAGTAAAGGAGAAAGTACACAGGTAACGTTGTTGATGCTATTATTGTACACATTTTTGTATACATTGAAAACACATTTTTCAAAGTTTCATACACATTGAAAAAATCGAAAAATGATTTCTCCATGATGGGATAGCGATTAAAAGATACGGTTTTAAATGTACTTTTTTGTCAATTTATTTGAAAAAAATCGGAGGATACACTCTTGTCGAACAAAAAAAAATTGTTCTTTGAAAGCTGTTAAAACGGAGGAGGATGAAAAATATTTTTTTTTAGAAATGCATATGTTTTTGTTTTGTCGAAAAGTAACTGAAAAAAAATCGGCGTCACGAAACAAAAATGTCGAGGTAATGGCCGCTCGGTTTTAGCTGGAATGCCCCATATATACTCAGGGGTTGGATAGAAAAACTTTTCGGCGCATCTTCCACGACCCTTCCCAGCTTCCGCTAGTGTACATTCTCAATTTTTTTCCCTTCTGCCTCTTCCCCGAATTTCCTATCTTTCGTCCCCTCGATTCTTATTTCTTACCATTCTTCCTTCCCTTCCCTCCCCTCTGACTATCTCGCTCATTTGCTACTTTGGCAACGTCATCCCTTGCCTCGTCCGGCATTAAACAGCGATTTGTTGACGTGAAATGTGCTCGCGATACATTCTCGATTTCTTCACGTTAATGAACGCTGTATTCTCCAGAGCTGACGAAAATTCGCGTAACGAGGAACGAGGAGCGATGGATTTTCAACTCGATTGCACAAAGTGCTTTGAGAAATTAGCTCGAAGCGATTCTCCGTGCTTTTATGGATATGATAGCGTCTTTTATAACGCTTTGCTGTGCTTCTCTCGCGTGACTTTTGTCAATGAATCCGATGACCGCGACGCACGTGATCGACGGGGTGGGGGTTAATGATTCGTGCTCACTCGTTCCATCAACGAAAAGGGACGAACGCTAGATGACGCATGCGATTTTTTTTTCAACGCCGCATCACTCGAGGAAGTCAAACATTGTCCGCAAATTTATCGCAGACGACACATCATCGGTTATTTCTTTCTTCCTCGCTCTTTCATATTTTCGTGATTTATTCTTTTTCTTTTGATATAAAACCTGTTATATAAGAAATGATGCAATTAGAAATTCGTGCGTACCTTTATAAACAATTTTTGAGCTCTGATCAGTAGTTTGAATGTCACTTCCTCATGAAGAAAGTTTAGGCAACGACGGAATAGAATCAGATTTTTTTTTAAAATTATCAAGTTGAATCTGAATTCTTTGAGCTTTTTTTTTCAAAATTCAGTCTTTGTTTCCTAATGAGTGTATAAACAAAATTGCCTTCAACAACTACTTATGCAAGTAATGGCAATTTTTTTTTTTCCAATTTCCCGAAAAATCTATGATTTGGGATTATCTCGTCAAAATTCTGAATATTCCTTCTTCATATCGAATAATAATTTTCATTCGCATTTATCATAAACAGTGAGCATAAACCTCTCATGAATAAAGTCTGTCGAGGGTAAAAAAGACTGCAGTGCTCACAAAAATGATTTGTCTCGGATCGAAAAGTCATTGATCATGAATAAAATTTTATTCATTTCAATTTTTCGTCGTTGCTTGACACTTGTAGCGTCCTGCGTATTTATAAAAAGCTGACTCGTGTATATGGAAATGCGGAGAATTATTTTTGTCTCAACAGAGCGATATATAGAATTGAAATTTTTGCATACTGACGCAAATGCAAATGTGACACATTTTTTTTTTTTTTAACGTGGTTAAAATGGGATTCAAATTTCAGCATAGTTATATGTGTTTCAAATGGAGCATGGAGATTTTAGACGGTAAAAATATGAGAGAGGTAGAAACAGAGAGGAAGAGAGTTTCCAAGAGATTCCAATTTCCAGGCTGAAAAAATTATTTAGCTAGTGAAATGAGAATTGTGTTCGAAAAATGCTTAAATATCGATATTCCATTGTTGAATAAAATATTCATTGGAATACAATTTCAGGTGTGCATGAGATTAATTGATCTTATCTTTCACGGATTGAGAAGGGACAGGAATTAAATGAAATGTTAGACTGAGGGAAAAATTTGAATAGTTGACAACAAGTTTGCAATATATTTGCAAAAACTTGAACTACAAGTCAGGGATATATTTTGAAGATATTTTAGATACATCAAATTTATGTGGGGCGTTCCATCCCAAATCGGACAGCTTGGAAAACTTTTTTATTTTCTCAATTTTTTATATTGTTTATTACCCATCAAAAGACCCTTCCTGTTAAATTTTGAGATTTTTTCGATCACCTGTTCGCAAGATATTGAATTTAAAAAAAACCTTTCCGAAAACGGGATTCAAAGTTCAAAACTCGAAAAACTCATTCAAAACACAAAAAAGAGCGGTTTTTTTAAATTGAATTTAACAGAAAGGGTCTTTTGATGGGTATTAAAGAATATTAAAAAATAGGGAAAATGAAAAAAAAAGTTTTTCAGACTGTCCTATTTGGGATAGGAACGCCCTATATGCAAGGTATATTTTTGCCAGTAGATTCGTTTCACTCGGAAATGAATGGCCATGAATGTTCATTGATACCTTTCTATTACGCTTCGACAGAAATTAGGGTTCTTGTGTCTTTGTTCCCCGCAATCGATCTTCCATGGCAAAATAAAAAACACGGTGAAAAAGACGCAAAAGCGTGGACACGACAGTCTTTTTCGTCGTTGACGTCGAGTACCCTAAATTTTACGGAGGCTCTCGTGAAAAATGGCCCGAAACAAAGGAAGAAGTGTCTGGTAGAGATTGCTCTTTTCTCTCTGTCTTTATCTCTGTGTTTAGTTGGAAATTGCGCACGAGGTAGCGCACAGAGTAGCATCCAGCGCGCGACTGTCTGCCCCCTTCGTAGTGGCCCGAAGGGCATTTGCATTATTGAAAATTTATGACTGCATCTCGTCCCGAGCGCGAGAGAGATGCAAACCCGAGTCAGAGGGATGAACCGGCCATTCCTCCACTTTCGATCCTCCTCTCTTTCCCTCTCGCATCCGCGCGCGCTCTCTTCTCTCTTTCTCCACGTTCGCGTCCCACAGTTCTTCGTGCCTCGCACCGATATAGATTATGCATTATCTTTCCGGTACGTGGATCAGCGTTAACCGAAAATTCGGTATACCTCTATATCTTTCTCGGCACACTCTACTCTCGAAATTCTCTTTTTCTCCCCACGTAACCTCTCTTGTCTCTCTCTTCTTTGTTTTACTCGGCGACCGAGAGTGGCCGCGATATTCACGACCTCGCGGATGAAACAATTTTTTATCCCCGTTTTTGTGCCCCTCGTATATACAGAAACGAGTTACAGCGTCGCCCCTCGTCGAATTGGCGAATATCTCGCTTCCGTATACCACTTTTCCTTCTTTAACGAGAAAGTTATCGTACACGTTTGCGTACATTAGAGTGATGCCACAAAGAAGTTGTTTTTTCAATCTGGATTGAAAAAATGTGAGTATACGGTGAACAAAAATAACTGATATCGTCGCGCCACAGGAAAAATGTACACTATTTTAAAAGTCACCCTCGAGTATTTTTTTTTTTTTCATTTCAAACTCAAATCATAGCTCACATGTTGAATTTTGAAAAAATTTGAAATGCATCGAAAAGTGTTTATTCTTGAATATATTGAAAATGTATGACGATGATCAAAGGATTATTCTTTTAAGGTGATAGAAGAAAAAAGTTTGTTTCAGTCTTGTTTAAACAATTTTAGTATACGGTAAACAAAAAAAAAACTCATATCAGTCAGTTGGCGCCTCAGGTAAATTCGACAGGATTCCAAAAGCCACCCTCAAGTTTTTTTTTTCACTTCAAACTCAAATCGTAGTATCTCACATCTTGAATTTTGAAAAAATTAAAAATGCATCGAAAAGTGTTCATTCTCAAATATATTGAAAATGTATTACGATGCTCAAAGTATTATCTTTTTAAGGTGATGCAAGACAAATTTTTTGTTTTCAGTTTTGTTAAAAAAAAATGTTGGTTTATGGTAAAGCAAAAAAACTTTGATATCAGTCGGCGCCTCAGGAAAATTTTACGTGATTCCAAAAGTCACCCTCAAGTTTTTTCATTTCATTTCAAACACAAATCGTAGTATCTCACATCTTCAATTTTGAAAAATTTAAAATGCATCGAAAAGTGCTCATTCTCGCATATATTGAAAATTTATGACGATAAAGTATTATTCTTTTAAGGTGATGCAAGAAAAAAGTTTTTTTTCAGTCTTGTTTAAAAAAATGTTAGTATACTGTAAACGAAGAAAACCTCTGATATTAGTCGGTGCTTCAGGAAAATTTTACACGATTCCAAAACTCACCCTCAAGTTTTTTTTTCATTCCAAACTCAAATCATAGTATCTCACATTTTGAATTTTGAAAAAATTAAAAATGCCTTGAAAAGTATTTATTCTCAAATATATTAAAAATTTATGACGATGATCAAAGTATTATTCTTTTAAGGTCATGCAAGAAAAAAGTTTTTTTTTCAGTCTTGTTTAAAAAAATATTTGTATACTGTAAACAAAAAAAAACTCTGATACGATAACTTGTTGCACCTTCATTTTTGCATAATCCTTTGATGAACCGATATTTTCCAGTCAATTTTCGATGATCATTCATCCTCAAGATGTGAGAAACTATGATTGGAACTGATAAAATGAAACATTAAAAATTCGCCTACGGCATTTTGTGACGTTTTCCGAATGGCTCTTTAAGGAAAATTTCCGATCCAAGATTTTTGCTTCAAGTTTGAAAAAATAAAGAATTGATTTTTTTTTGCATCACCCTAATGTGGAGGATAAACGAGAGTTAGCTGTCTTTCGCGCATTTCCCTTCGCTCTTTCTTCGTACCAGAGAAAGAGAGAACGAGTGAGAGGGTACGAGGACGAACGATGAGATGAGAGAGCTCGATAAATTATCTTCAAACTGCCTCGAAAAGTTTTCGAGACAACGGAAGAGAGGTTTGTTCCGCGTAGCCTGGGATGTTACGACACTAAATTTTCCTGTGCGCGCAACGGAAAATCCAACGCTTCGGGTTATGTTTTACGTACCCGCTTAGCCACGTGTATGAGTGAGCTTTTCGGCAAGGAACGCGAATCGCGAGATTCAACACGCGAAATGCGGTGTTTTACGGCCTTTTGTCCGTCAGCGCTCGTTGTGGACACTGTTTGGTACATCCATAGTGCCACCACCACCGTTGCAAGGTACTCTGCATAGAGAAAACCCGGTCTCCAACGTTTTTCATAAAATCTCACTCCCATTCAAATTTATCGCGATACTTTCGCAAGACCGCTCGCGAGAGCCATAATGCTGGTTTATCGCTCGCTTGTACGAGCTCATTTTTTTCTCTCCGTCGTTATCCCTCTCTCTCCCTTTTTTTACCTCTTCCACTCTCTATTTATCGGACGATGATAAGCCGACGATTTTCGACATGTCGTTGCGGACACTGGACAATTATTTGTACACGTTTTTAACTACAAACTTAATGCCGATTAAGGTGGATGTGGATCAAAGAGTTTTCATTGAATGTAGAAAAAAATAGATTAAAAAAGAACTTTTAAGCTAAAAAACTTATTAGTCGAAATTATAATTTTACGTTGATCTTGATTGTTGATTATTTTGGTTTATAGAAATATATTTTGAAATTAATAAAAATTTGGTTTGTGTTACAGTTAGGTATCTTCTTCATAAGCAAATATTTCTCATCTGCAAATGATGGATCATTTTGAATTAGAATATACTAAAACCTCGTTTTTCGTGATTTCTTTTTTCGATGGGGAAAAAAAATTAAGATATTGAATTTTGAGGTATGGTTTTATACATTTTTAACGAATGCAGAAACATTTTTTTACAGTAAAAAAAAATTGTAACAGATTTCTAAGCCTATTCACGGGTCATGTTGCTGCAGTCTTCAATCGGCGGGATAGATTCACCTCGTAATTTTGTACTGAAACAAAAAACGAAAAAAGGATTAAATTTATTATACATTTTTCTTCTGGGTGAACTAAAAAAAGGCAGAAAAAAATGTAAAATATAAAATTGGGGCGGTCTGCAAAAAAAAATGGGTTAAAAGAATTCAACTTCAAGGTCAATTATTTTAATAAACTTTTTGAGCAACATTTTTAGTTCACTTAGAAGAGAATTTAATAGTGAATAAAAAAACTTTATCACGCCCGCCAATTTAGAAAAATCGTGAAAATAAAAACTGGAGAAAAAGCGTTTCAAAGTTTCCAATTTGAAAAAATATGAATTTTGAGTTACTTACATGTAAACATATTCTTACATAGTTTATTTACATAGTTTATTAAACAATACAAAAAAGGATTTTTTGAAATTTTAATTCAGGACACCACCTTAAGAATTTTTTCTTCAAAGTTTGGTTCAAAATTTAGCATCAATAACAAAAAAGTATGTGAATAAACTTTCTCGGATCAATTTTAGAAAATCTGATTGGAAAAAAATAGCTTAATATATTTTTTACAAGACACTGGAAGATTCTTTGATTTAATTAGAGAGGGTCACCGAAAATTCGTGAAAAATGACGCGTTTTATCTCCGTATGATTTGCGGGAAAACGCGCGTGGGTCGTTTGGAATTAAAACGGAAAATTCAGGAAAATGTTGGCGTCACTTCACGCGCATGGAATGTTGGAGAGTGCGAGTGGAAAATGTAAACGAGCTGTCGCGAGCGATCCTTTCTAGATCAGACCGATAATTTATCCGGGTCCGGATTTTTACGCACGTGAATTTCTTGGAATTTCGCCTCGGTCGCTTGAAAGACCCCCTTCCCCGCATCCCGGAATCCGCGAGAAAACTCACCCTCGTAACCCGACGTTATGATACGGCGATGTATACGTTTGTTAAGTGCTGAAAAACAAAAGGGCGTAAATCACGCAATTTAACATTGAAATCTGCGTGAGTCGAGGACTTTCGTTGGTCACAAGACGATATACATTCGTATGAATACGAAAAGCTTCTACACACTCTGGCAAGTTGACAAACCAATTCGCACCGTTTGCCAAGGCGCCTTGTTACTATTTGTACGTAAAACAAAAACCCGTTTCTCCCAACCGTGGAAGCTCCACCGCACTCCTCAGAATCAGCGAGAAAAAACATAAAAATTGCTTCTATGGTCGAAAAAATTCCAACACTCGTTCGTACAGCCCAATATTTGATTTTTCAAACCTCTGGTGAAATTTTGAATCTCCATTTTCGATCGACTTCCGGTGAACGGTGATCCCGGAAAAGGAAAAAAGGATTTGAATAACAAACTGCCTTCGAAACAGAGTTTTAAATAATGCATTATTTTCATAATGCATTACGGTATTCATTACCCATTGCACTGCATAATGTGAAATGGACAAGTGTACCATTACAAAATACAAAAGTAATGTGTAATGAATACGCGTTCCATTACAAATAATAAAAGTAATGTGTAATGGATGCATGTGCCATTACAAACGAAAAAAATAACGTGTAATGAATGAGTGCTCCATTACAAATTACAATGAAAAAAAGCAATTTGTAGTGGAGAATATTCCACTACAAATTAGTGTGTTTCTACGACATTTTGGGGCAGGCACGATTTTGCTCAAAGGTAAGTCTATTAATTTTTTCAATGAAAATTATTTCTATGTCTCAAGTTTTTGTTAACTTTACTTTCATAGTAGTAAATGTATGAACAGTGTGTATGACACCTATAAGTTTTTCTTGAATTGTAATTTGTACCAGAATAGAGTAAAAATTACTACAAAAAATTACTGTTTATACATTTACCACTGCGATAGTAAAGTTAACAAAAACTTGAACTCACAAATTATTTTCATTGAAAAATTAATAGACTAATCTTTGAGCAAAATAGTATTTGCTCCAAATTTTCGTAGAAACACGCTAATTTATAATGGAATATTCTCCACTAAAAATTAAATTTTTTTCAATTGTAATTTGAAACGGAGCATTCATTCATTACACGTAATTTTTTTATTTGTAATGGCACATGTATCCATTACACATAACTTTAGTTGTTTGTAATGGAACATGCACACAATGCGCATTACTTTTTTATTTGTAATGGAACACGTATGCATTCCACATCACTATTTTCATTTGTAATGGAACATTCATTACACGTTCCTTTTGTAATTTGTAATGGAAAACTTATCCAATATACATTGTTTAAAGTAATGGGCAATGCATTACTTTTACATTACTATTTTTACAACTCTGCTTCGAAACGAATTATCCCAACACTATACTTTGACTCCATTCTCGGGGAATATTCTCCAGCAAAATAACATGACTCCCCAGATTTTTATGAGATCCGAGTTGCCTTGATGATTTCCAGAGTTCTTTATTTTTCTTTCAAATTTCATCGACTCTTCAGTATCGTGTTTTTGTCTCGCGTGTGTTTTTGTTATGAATATATGAGGCATTTCACGTCGAATTGCGAGCTCATGTCTGAAGGCCTCGAATCATTGAAAAATATTTAAACAAATCGTAACAATTTCACAACAATTGCCAATTCCTTAAATTATATCGTTGGGGGGGGGGGGGGAGAAAAAACGACACAAAAAATTACGTCACAGGGAGAATTAGAAAATATTTTGAAAAATCGTGCATAAATCCTAGATGCAAAGTTATCATTTTAATCAATGTTTCAGGCTTATCATTGACACGGAGATGCTGGTTTTATATCAAACGGTTTGCTCGGTTTGATATCTTAGCAAAAGAAGAGATAACTAAATAATCACGTTATAAGATATTTAGTGTTATATCAATGGGTGAATTGTCGAAAAACGATTTTATTGTTTTTATTATTTTTTATATTCAGCTGAAACAACTGTTCAAATTTTTTATTTTCAGGCATTCACTCTGATTTTAAACCAGGAATGCCTATTAAAATCGATTTTCAGGGATTTTGGTCTGTCCGGAGCTACCATTTGAAAAAAATCGTACCGAAGAACTGTGCCTTGATAGGACACCTTTCTACCCATAAAATCTCGAAACCTTTTTCGTTTCCATCCTTTGAGACTCCGCGAACTCTGAAGTTCCTACAAAAATTGCTACTTTTTAGCCATAAAACAGATTTTTTAGTGTGCCTGGACTCGGAACTTTTGTCCTACACCCACTTGTGCATTTATTTGATTATGCAAAAATGCAGTCAAAATTATTATTTTTTTTTAACGTGAAACCGATAAACCGGTTGTCCGGAGGAAATGAGGAGAGCTCTTCTCTTATTTGCTCTGGTGGCTTCTGCTGCGTGCCATGTAGCCCTCGGTGGTAAATGTGTCGTCGGTTTGAGACGTTTATCGCGCACTCGAAAGTCCCATCCAATAGAAAGAGAAAGAGAGAAGGGGCTCTCTCATAGTTATATCGCCATGCATCTATATCGAAATGGTGAGTCTCCTCGAAGTGACGTGGAATTCGTTAAATATAGCTCTCTGGCCAGCGTGCGCAACAGTATAGTGAATATGGGAGTCCAAAGTTTCGTGCGCGTTGGATAAAAGAAGAGAGCTTCTCTGTGCCCCGCGCGCCAGTTCGCGTCCCCGTTAAGCCAGATGTAACGTTTCACTTCCGTTTTGCCGTGGCACTCTCGAGTCGTCCTCTCTCGAGGAAACCTCTCGTGACTTTTTTCCTCGCCCATCTCCCGCACTTTTCCCCCCTTTAATAAATCTCGGCCACCATTTTCGAAACTTTTTTCATTGACTTTTTTTTCCCGCGGTTCACGGGTATTTCGAACACGTCTTTTAGCTGTGGAAAGAGCGCGCGGAGTCACGAAGCAGCGCACGACACGCGTGAGCCATGTCAATGACGACGGATTGATGGGCGTAACTGTCAGTTATTTTGAAAAATAATGACTTTAATTGTCGGACCAACGCTCGTCAGGCGCACACAAACTATTAAACTTCCGTGGCTTCGAAACTTTGAATATTGTGTGGAGCGTAATGAGGGTGAAGTATGTTCGGAGTTGGGTCTAGGAGGAAAATAGGCGTGAATAATTTGTGTGGAATACAAATTATGGGCAGTGTCGAATAGTTCCTTTCCCATTTATTTCTGATCAGAGCCGGGCAGTACTTGAAAGTACTCGGTACTTGCAGGTACTTAAAGTACAGTACTTGCAAGTACAAAGTACTTAAAAGGTACTTCAAGTATTGTACCTAAATTTTTCAAGTACTTCATCTACTTGAAGTACTGTACTTGGAAATTTCAAGTACTTTTCTGTACTTGAAGTACTTTTTAAGTACAAGTATCAAGTAGTTTTGAATGTGTCTTGCTGATGGTTGCATGTGCAAAGCCTTTGAATATGGCTCATTCCATGTCAAATCGACCAATATTTCGAAACGACCCCTTTCAATTTCGATAAAATTTGGTCGGAAGTTTTCTTTTATCATAAAACAAAGTTCTGACAAAGGAAAAAAATTAAATTTTTTTTTTTCGAAAATTTAAAATTTTATCATTTTTTCAAGTTTATTTTTTAAATATTTCGAAAACTATTACAGTTACAAAAAAATCGTTATGGGTTTGTCTTGAAAAGTATACTTGAAGCTACGAAAAAAAATACTCAGAAACAAATTTTGAAAAATGATGAATTTGGAGAATTTTTCAAAATCGTGAAAATCTACGATCAACATTGAATTTTTGATTTTTTTTTATAACACCTTGTACTGAGATTAAAAGATCCTGGAATTTTCAGAAATGTGTTTTTTTTTTTTTTTTTTTCAAAATATGAATTTTTAAATTTTGGTAAAACTTTTTGTTTATCTCTAAGTAAAGTGAAGTTGATCAATCATGTAATTGTGACTGCTGAAAATTACAAATTTAAAAGATTGCTCAACTTGAAAAAATTCATATTTTTGAAAAAAAAACCTTTCTGAAAATCTTTCAGGATCTTTTCAAATCAGTACAAAGTATTATATTTAAAAAATTGAACGAAAAAATTCGATGTTAATTGTGAATTTTCACGATTTTTTAAAGTTCAAAATTCTCCAAATTCATCATTTTTCAAAACTTTTTGTCAGAATATTTTCTTTTCGTAGCCTCAAGTATACTCTTCAAGACGAAGCAAAAGATTTTTCATAACTATCATAGTTATCAAGATATTGCAAAAAAAAAATTTGAAAAATGGTTAAATTTGGAACTTTGCATAACTTTTGAAAAAAAAAATAATTTTTTTCCCTTGGTAGGACTTGGTTTTATGATAAAAGAAAACTTCTGACCAAATTTCATCGAAATTGAAAATGGTCAATTCCAACTCTTTATCGATTTGACATGGAGTACCCGAGTACCAGAATTTACGAGACGTATCCGAAAATTAGAAAAGTACTTGATACTGGTACTTGATTTTTCAAGTACTTGCAAGTAACGAGTACTTTGTACTTCAAGTACCACAGGTACTTAATACTTCAAGTACCTACGGTACTTTGTACTTGATACTTGAAGTACTTGCAAGTACTTTGCCCAACTCTGTTTCTGATCAATATTTAACATTTTTCGATGGTATCTTGCATCAATATTAATAACAATGGCCCCTCCCTTTTGAACCATATTTACATCCACCGACTCTGTTTTTGTAGAAAGATTCTTAAATAATCATTTTCAATCATAGAAATCTCGAATTCTGACGACCTGGGAATGTCACTTGTGACTCTGGAGCAGCGGTGATGTATGAAGGTACAAAATCTTCAGAGACGCCGCCGCTGTCAAACATATCCATGTGTAAAAATCCCATGTGGAGCTCTGGCCCTCAAGATTCGACGTTCCCTCGGGTAATCTATCTCGAGGGACGAGTTTTCACTTGCCACTTTTCAAGCTCCGGAGTATCTTGGATACTCTCGAAGCACTCGAGGACATCCACATGGTATGAGGATATCCACAGGGATCGACGCGGAAAGTCCATGAATTCATATTCCTCCATCTTCTCCTTTGACTGTCGTTATACCTTTCGTATACTCGAAGGAGTGTCAAAGAGGCTCGTAGGACAAATTTCACGTAGAAATCCCGCTCTCGTTTCGTCTGAAATAGGTGGAAAACAAGGGGATAGAACAAAGACGAAGAAAAAATCGAAAAAAAAACTGAGGCGAGATCGTGGTGTTTGCTTATTTTGTCGTTGAAGCCGGTCGTTTGTCAGCGTTGCAACCTATTTATATCGCGAGAGGCACTCGCGAGTCTCTCGTCTGTTTATAGTGTATTAAAGTACATACATATATTTAGATATATAATACATATATACGACAGATTCCTGCCTGAAACGTCCAACAATTTCTACGCCCCCTTCCGACTTTGTTCATATTTTTTAAATATTTATAGCATTTCTCGAAAGCCCAATTTTTGAAGATTTATTGCTTATGAAAGTCCAAAACCTTCACCTAAATTTAAAAAAATAAAATAGGCAGTCTAAGAAATCGAAACAATAAGATGGGACAGAAAAAATGCGACTATTTCAAAAGTAAAGCAAATTTTTGTTGTTAGATTCTTGAAGCTTCAAACTGTTATCAATTTAAATTTAAGTTCGATATTAAAAAGACTCACTATAGTTTTTATTAATGGCACGTTTTGATTTCAATATTTTTAACGATTGTTAAAAAATTGAGCACCTCACTTTATTCAACGTGAATTTTTGTTAACAGAAAGTTGTAGCTTGATCTTTAGAGGTCGCTTGTAGTAAAATATAAAAAATGGAAGAATGAAGCCAAAAAACTTGCATTTTGTTATCTCACCATCTGTGTTTTGGATTGTTTTTTTAATTTTTGAATCGAGATATGAAAATTTGTGTATTAGAATACAATTTATGCTGTTTCAGAAGAATTTTCAATAAATAATGACAACTTATAAAAAATAGGAAATAGGATCGGAATAAGTTCAAGTGGAATATGCAACGTTTTGACAAGGAATTTTTCATATGCATATGCCGGTGTGAACGCGCCGTGACCGCGGTGACAAATGGCCAAGCACGTATTCCGACGTTCCCCTATCTCGCTCTCTCGCTTCAACTGCCGTCGACAGATCCACGGCAGTTTAGACGTTACAATCCTGTAAGAGAGCTCACGGTTATCGGGCCATCACGACGGAACACGACGTGCCAAAGTCCTGTTTGTATATCTATATATTCACTCTCGGTACACTCTCTCTCTCTCTCTCTCTCTCTCTCTCTCTCTCTCTCTCTCTCTCTCTCTCTCTCTCTGCGTCACTCTTTTTTCTGTAAACCGCTTTACGGAGGATCAAGGAAGAAAGGTCTTACGGGAGCTTTTGCGGTCGACAGAGCGCCCGAGATCGAAATACGAAGAGCATTTTTTCGTCCCCGCGCATCTAAATCTCATACAGGAAAAGCTTCCTTTCTTTTTAAACGCCACGATCGCACCAAACGTCTTTTGACTTCGTCTCTGTTATTTTTATTTTCTTTTTTACACTCCTGTTTTTTTTTTCGCTCGTGAGAGCTTTGCCATGCGGTGTGTTCACTTGAATCCTCGTGTCCTTTCGTCGCGCGACACACTGTGCCTTGGCCCGAGGGCCTTTTATTCGTAAAGCCCGATGAGAGGGAACTGTAACGAATATAGACGAGATCTCTTCATCTCAGTTTGCTCCTTCATCGTGAGTTCATTCACAATGTTTATGATTTTTGTTTGTTTTTTCAGATCAGATATTCCCAGACTGGGTAAATTCACGACTTCCTCAAAGCCGTATGTTTCCCGTCACTGACGAGACATTAATGGAAATTTATTTGGGGCAACTCGCTGATGCTCATTGTTCAAATGCTAAGAATAATTGACTATGAATATGTAGGTGACGGAAAAATTTCAAGTCATTTTCAATTGTCGTAAATCACTCGTAGTAATTATTCCTCGGGGTTGTTAAGATGAAATTACAATAACAAATTACCAATATTTGTTATAGGTGACTTATTAAGGCGATTTTTTTTCGACTTATTTTTTTCTTCCACTTCCCACCCGAAATTTTGTTGTATATGTCTGAAAGAAAATTCCCTGAAAGTTATAGCCCTTGATATCAATATTAAGTGCTTTCCCTTCGCGTGTCAAGTTTTTCCATCTAAAATGCACGTAAATGAAAAACTTTTTTCGCCAAAATTTTACCACTCCGCGGTTTTTTATGCTATCGCATTGATTTTCATCGCAATTTACGTAGACTCGAACGATCTTTAAAAGTGTCCTGAACAACGTAAGTGTAACTTACACTGGTGAGATGCCTAAAGTTTCCCTAAAGTTGATTTTTACCCAAAATTCTCGGTTTTTTGCTGTTATCCCCGAAATGATTAGCTTAACCGAAAAATCGTAAAGGAAAATTTTGTTGGCAATTTAATTTCCTACAAAAAAAGTCCTGTATATCTAACTGCTAAAATTAATATTTCTTGAGATATAGAACCTTAACTTATTTATGGTATAAAATTTGTATAGTTTATCGAACCAAAAGTTTTAAATTGTTGATATTCCATATCATATCACCATATCACATATCATATTACTAGTAGTGATATGATATGAAATATCAACAATTTGAAACTGTTGGTTCGATAATCCGTAAAAAATTTCATATCACAAATAAGTTAAGGTTCAATATCTCAAGAAATATCAATTTTAGCAATAGGTCTAGAGGACTTTTTTGTAGGAAATTAAATTTCCAGAAAAATTTTCCTTTACATGTTTTCGGTTAAGTTAATCATTTCGGAGATAACAGGAAAAAAACGAGAATTTTGTGTAAAAATCAACTTTAGTGACCCGTACCGTTTCACCAGTGTAAGTTACACTTACGCTGTTGAAGACACTTTCAAAGATCGTTCAATTTAACGTAAATTGCGACCAAAATCAATGGGATAGCATAAAAAACCGCGGAGTGGTAAAATTTTGAAGAAAAAGTTTTTGATTTACGTGTATTTTAGATGGAAAAACTTATCACGCGAAAGGAAAGTACTTAATATTAAAGGCTGTAAATTACAGGGAATTTTCTTTCAGACATGTGCAACAAAATTTCGGGTGAGAAGTAAAGGAAATAAAAAAAAGTCGAAAAAATCGCCCTAGTGACTTATATTTGTTATTGTGATGTTAATTTCTTCAAATTCTTGATTATAATTTTTCTTGATCATCAATCATTCGATGAGAATGGCAACTTTTTGGGAGATAGTTCAAACATCCAAATAGGATCACCAGAAAAATCGTAGACCTCAGAGCTCGGACTAAAGACAGTAAAATCTCACAATTTCGTATCCAAATTAATTTTCTAATGTATTCAAAATATTTCCATTAAAAAAATATTAAAATTAGGCTGTTTCTCGGGCGCTGGAATGGTATCACCTTCTGATAAATCGACAACCTTACTGAATTGGAGTGCGTCGAAACTTTGTGTTTGACGTGCATTTTGAGTCACGTTCACAAGAACAAATCGATGAGAACGAAGGATGAGGGGCATCTTACATTCGGAAGGCATTAACGCGTCACTCTGTAAATCGGACAGGAGCAGCTCGAGAAGAGCAAAAGCGACGAAACACGCCGCTCATTAAAATTCCATCGGACCCGCGCTAGAGGCCCTTCGTTTTTTTTTCTCTCGCCTTGCCGCAACTCTTCCACATCGCACTTAGCTCTTCTCTCTCTTTCTCCTTTTTTTATTTCTTTTTTTTTTTTTTTATTCAACTCACTCGGGTTTCCCATTTACGTCATGTCATATAGCTTCATGGGTTCTTCGGTAGATGTATATACACACGTGGGCACAATATTCGTATAATTCATGCACTCACTGGTGTTTTTCGTGAAGCCACTTTGGGGGTCACTCGGTAATACGGCACGTCCGTCCGAGAACACATATCTGCTAATTGATCCGACCAACTGGCTCGCTGAACGCGCATCAGCACACAAATTAGATTCAACAAGCACACGCGGCACAAAAAGAATAATCTTCGCCGAAAAAAAAGTAATATCTGTTCAATTTGCATAAATTTCATTCCAAGTGGAAAAGTTTTAGCCGCATTGAATTACATCTGAAGTTTCTAATGTATGATACGAATATCCAACGCCACTCTTGTTTTTCAATCGTTAAATCAACCCTCGAAAGAGTGAATATCCAGTGTCTCAATTTTATAAAAATAACCACCGAAAAAAATTCGCAAAATTCGCAAAAATTTATTTAATCAACAAAAATTATCTTTTTTTAGTCATCAATTGATTCTGAAAATTATTATTTTTTAAATCTATATCGTTATTAATTATTTGCTCCAATTTGTTTTCCAGGGTTGTAAATTTCAACGTTAACGTAATTTCTTTCTGCTTCTATTTACCATTCTCAGTTTCGCCGAAACTAAAACGCGTTTCTGCGGATAAATACAAATTTCGGTAGAGATATTACACATACATTTGTATATTTATGGACACATCGATTTTCTTGCATACCATTATGGGAAATCATAGCAGGGAGTGATGAGAAGCTTTCCCGTAAGATCGGGCTTATATACGCGAGTTTTATAATATATACACCTACATGGAGCACGTAGAAAATGTCAAAAGGGCCACGAGCCCCCTTCGTGAGTCCTCAGCTTAATTTCGGTCAGGCGACAGAGTCGAGACCGTTAAAGACGAGAGCCCTTTCACCACGTTTCCCTTTCCCACATATAGCTACTTTACTTGAGATGTTTGCCGGCATATTTTGGGTGGCGATGAGGCAAAAAGAGGGACGGAGGTGTGGGTGAACCGCTCTCGGTTTCGAAATTGCCGGCTTAAGGTTCTACCCCCGTTAGTGCCATCAGGAGCAGTAAGCGCGATATACACGTGTATATATATTAGCGTGGGTCTTATTCAGGGTGTAGGTGACTCAGCGTTTACAACCTTTAGATTGGTTCCAATTATAAAAATATCTAATTTTTTTTTTTTAATTGTGCCTGTAATCGCCTTTTATCTTCGAATCGATGATGTTCAAGTTTGCATCGTTGCGATGCAATGAAAATATGTTTTTTAAATGCATTTTTAGTGAGTTTCTGTTTTGTCTGTTCACTAAAAATCTCAAGTCCTTAATAAAGACCCCGAATTACATTTTAACCATTTTTTATTTGAGAATTTCTCAGGGTTAATGAATTTTTCAAAAAATACACTATTTCAACACACAATGACAGCGTTTTTTAGTCGGTTACCGCACTTTTTTGCTTTGACAAAATTACTACAGACAAAATAGCTTATGTTAGACACAGTGACTGCGATCAAAACATCTTCACCAATCATTACTTCACACAGCCTGTAGCAAAACTCTGCTTGCGATGATTTTTATCCAACTAAAAAAAAACGACAGAAACTCTGCAACGTGACTTTACATTCCAGTAGTAAATTCCTTTATGTTGAATTAAGAACTGGCTGATTTTTTCTGAAGGTTGTAATGTGTGAGAAAATAATCAAAATAATACCAAGTTAGTCACATCGGGTCAGTTTGACCCGACCGACTTCTTGGATGGTTGTCAAAAAAAAAGTACCTATTCGATTAATTTAAAAAAATATAGGAATCATCTTTGAACATTTCAGTATATGAAACAATTGTTTTTTTTATTTTTACGTAGGAAGAAAATCATAAAAGAATTTTTTGAAATTTCTGTAGAAGCGGTCTAGGGGTTGTAATATTCGAAGTTCACTGTCACCCGAATAAGGCCCATTTCAATATATGCACTAGGGTGGCCCTTATTTAGGGCTCGGACGAATTTTTTATCAGACGCCCCCCAAATCAACTCCAAATAATTCAAAAACAATACCCTATTTTTTTCAGATTTTATCTAGACTCTAACCCCTCCCGAAAATAAGGTAGATTGCCTCATCTGAAATACACGTGTTTCGGCCATATTCTCAGGATATATTTTATTCTAAGTATAATAATTTTTTTTAAATCTATAACTGGAAGATTTCAGTGTTCATTGGTGCTACTATTTGAGGAAAAATTCACATTATCATACAGGTGAATCTAGACGAACTGCAATTCGTCTAAAATTCGAATACGGGTCAATCTAGACGAATTGCAGTTTGTCCAGATTGACCCGTATGATAATGTGATTTTTTCCTCAAATAGTAGCATCAATGAACACTACAATTTTGCACTTACAGATTTTTTAAAAAATGATTACACTTAGAATAAAATATATTCTGAGAATATGGCCGAAACACGTGAATTTCAAATAGGGAAATTACCCCCTTTTCGGGAGGGGAGTCTAGATAAAAATCAGAAAAAAATAAGGGTATTGTTTTTGAATTATTTGGAGTTGACTTTGAGGGCGTCTGATAAAAACTTCGTGCAAACTCTAGATAAGGACCACCCTAATATGCACATATATACACACACATATATATCTAAACGTCATACAGATCCCCGTTACCGGCCACCCGTCGCGACGCGCATATCAAACGCTCGTAAGTTCTCTCCCCCTTGGTTGCGCCCTTTTAGCGCCTCGCGAAAGCTACACTTTTCCGCAGTCAACGTGCTCCAGGTTTATACGGGCCACGCGGTGTACAAACCAGAATGCCGCACATTTTGCCGCGACGATAGCGCTGAGACGCGCCGTCTCGCTCTCTCTCTCTTGTTTCCCCAGCAATCCTGCGGCACTTTCGCCTCGTGAAATATCCTCTCTCTCTCTCTCTCTCTCTCTCTCTCTCTCTCTCTCGCTCTATCTATCGCTCTTCCTCTTTCTCCGCGGCGTTTGTCGTTCATGAGGAGCACCCTCACCGGGAACCGGGAGGATTACCCGATATTACGGGGGCTTGACGGGGCTCTCTCGCGCGATCGCCTCGAGTGGAGGGCTCGTAAAAGCGACGTGCGACACAAAGAGACGGAGAGAGATTTCTCTCTGCATAGAGCAAGCACATGGAACATGGAGATTCGGGAGGCACACGGGAAACGTTGGCTTTTGCACTACCTCCACTCTAGTGGGGAGTGTCTCACCCGAAATGCCGAGTTTTAGCTCCGTCGCTACGGAATTGGGGGATCCGTTGTTTCGGGACTCTCTCTCTCTCTCTCTCTCTCTCTCTCTCTCTCTCTCTCTCTCTCTCTCTCTCTCTCTCTCCGGTGCCCGTAGAGAGAAACGAAAATCCATGGAGTCGTTAAACCCTCTTGCGACAGCTCGACTCAAACCAGTCAGAGAGAGAGAGAGAAGGAGCTTTTCCATGCTTTGAAATATGTAGAATAGCAGCATCCATGAGAACACGCTGAAGTTACTCCGCTGAGTCCGCTGTTACTTTACACACAATCCGCCAGGCATACGCGCACTTTTTGTTCCTCTCGCTATCTCTCCTCACTCTTCTCTCTCTTTCTGACTTTGCTATTCTCGTATTAGTCCGGGTCTCTCGGCGTTAAACTATGCGAGAGATGTTTTATGACGCGCGCGACGCTCGGCACTATCCGCGCTTTAAGATGCGCCCGCCTTCTCGTTTCAAACCAGTTAATGGTTTAGTCGGTAAAGTGGGTCTTGATGCGCCAACGATTTATGCATTATGATACACGAAATTGACGAGATTTTCATTCTCCTTCAGGCAGGTCTGATATAGTGATTGATTTAAAAAAAATAGAAAACAGCTTGAAGTCTGTCGAAATCTTTACTCTTCTAAAAAAAAACCTTGTGATTAATTGAAAAAAAAATATAGAAAATCGCTTGGACTCTGTCGAAAACTTCAAACCTCTGAATTTTTCTTTGTCATTAATTGTGGAAAAAAAGAAAATCGCTTGGACTTTGTCCAAAACTTTAGACTTCTGTAACAGGGTTGCCAGTGAGTCACTATTGTCACTATTTCAGAGCTCAGAAGTGGTTAGAATAGAGGTGCCGGTTAGAATAGAGGACAAATTTCGAAAAATCATCAGAACTGGATGAAGAAAGCGGCGTTTCGAAGCTTCAACGAGTCTAGAGCCAAAATTTTGAGTAGAAAAAAAATTACACCTATTTTAGTGGACAGATTTAATTTTTGACAAAATGTGAAAAAAAATTTAAATAATTTTTTTTTTTCAAACTTTATTCTGATGTATTTTGATCTCTAAACACGAATTTACCAATAGTTTTCTCAAAAAATTAAAAATTTTATGAATTTTTATCAAAAACATTTTTGTTCAATTTTAGCCACATTCTGAGAAACTTCAAAATCGCGAAATTTCAAACGCTTATAACTCTCGATCGGGTTGACCGATTTGGAAATTTCTTTTTCGTACGTAAGCCCTGTCACTAAACTTGGAGATTGCCGTTTAGTTCATTCTGATATATCAATGTTTGTAGAAATGCCAGCATTTGGAAAATCTCCGAAAATAAACTGAAAGGGCCTTAAAAAATTTGCAAAAATCGACAGTCGAACTTTAAAAATCTGCCAAAAATCGGAAAATCATCAGAATTAGATAAACGAAGCGGCGTTTTGATGCTTCAACGATTACGAGGAGAATGAGCGCAGTTTGGAGCAAAAAATTTGAATAGAAAAAAAATTGCACCTATTTAAGTGGACAGATTCAATTTTGGCGAAAACGCAAAAAAGAAAAAAAATCATACCTTCTATCGATGTATTTTGTCTCCCTGAACACGAATCTACCAATAGTTTTCTCAAAAAAAAACAAATTTTTATGAATTTTCACCAAAAACATTTTTGCTCAATTTTAGCCCGATTCTGAAAAAGCCTCAAAATCGCGAAATTTCAAACGCCTATAACTTATTTAGACGAAAACGTCACTAATATCCTACTATTCTACTATTTCTGACGCTCTGAAAGGCCGTTCCAATCCGTTTATTCGAGATTAATTTTTCAGGAAAACAATATTAAAGGCTCCAAAAATGTACCCGTGTTACGCAATTGAAATATAACCTATTTTTTTCTCAACCTCTCTATTTTACGTCTTGAATTCATAAACAATAGTTGACAACGAATATTTAACCATGTTTTGAATCCATTCGCAGTGTGATAACTTTGCGGAATGAGAATGAAAAATCCGGTGGTTAAATGAAAATTGGACGAAATCCAAGGAAGAAATTACAGCACAGCGTGCACGTCGAGAATATGTGGGACGAAATTCAGCAACAACAAGTACATCCTCCATCTCTGGGTTACTGGAATATCCGGTTGTCGCAACGAGAGCACGTTACAATGCTCTCCGCTTTGCAAAGTTTCCAGTTTGCTCGCGGATTCTATGCGAGAGTCACGAGGACAAGAAGCATAGAGAGCAGGGATTAAAAAATGGGGGAAAAAACCAACGACGAAGGGCATATGTTGCAGGGTGATTGTGTATTGCAGTTGGGCAAGTGTGTGTATATTTTATTCAACGCACACACGATCAAGAGGCCCAGTGAAATATGTGTACAAGTTCGCGGTCTCGAACGTGGACTCCGTGCTCGTGTCCGAAGGGTCGTGGAGAGGTCCACGGAGGATATTTACATTGCGAAGCGTGGACGTTGACTCTCTTCTTTTTCGTCTCCTTACTTCTTTGCCCTTTTTTCTCCGCCTCCCCTTCCTCTCTCTCTCTTCCATCGCTCCTTTTCACTCTCGTGGCTAACTCCAAGAGCATTATCAATATTCATAATTCCCGAGCCGCGGCACGAGAATCGGTCAGATCGTCGGCATTCTCGCTCTCTCTCTCTCTTTTGGTATGTCGGCAGCGCTGCACGATATAAAAAAAGAAACGCGTATCAAACACTGTGCGCGCACACACGGGCATAATAGGACTCGCAAAAGAGTCGAGGAAGAGGATAAAGAGGAGGAGGAGGAAGAGGAGGAGGAGCGGAATCGGCAGTGGGATCGGACTCTGTGTGCACCCACGACCGCAAAAGGACCAAATGGACGGGTAAATACGTTGTTGACTCTGCGGAGAGCGAGAGGCCCGAAAGCCAAATGGAATTCGGTCCGGTGATTTAGTGGGCGGACTCGGAGACCGCTGGCCGCCGTATTCGGTACATGCACGTTTGTATGTATGTTTTTTGGGGAAGGGATGGGTTAGGCTGTGTAATTCGCGGACTCTCCTTGATCGAGGATCTCTCTCGACTCTAACGGAATTCGGTCGCTGATTTTTTTTCCTCCTGTCTTCAAAGCTGATGAGAAAAAAGTAACAAAAGAATCCGTCTGTCATTCTTTTTTTTCTCCGATACTTGTCTTTTTTCGCCAAAGTGCAGAGAAGAAAGCACGGTTCATCATCGATTAAAGCTCAATGTTGCGCTCTCGTGGCTTTGAATCTCGTTTGCCCTCGCGTTTGAGTGAGGCTGAGTTCTGTCTGAATAGTCTACTTTCACGAATTAGAATTACAGCTGTTTTTGAAGGTATAAAATACGAAATAAGGAAATTCAAGTGGTATTGTGCGCTGTATGTATAAATGGTACGATTAAACGAAATAACGATCCGAGAACAATGTTCGTCTCGTTGGTCATGAGCCGAGAAATAGCGAAAAAGATCGTTACGTTAGTCTCGCGTTTCTTACCGACGGTCCTTGAGGTTCGGGGAAGCGAACCAATTAGTGTTTTGCTTGGTTAATGAATCGTTTCTCCGGCCGAGCAATTCTTCGTCTCTCTTCATCATCTCCCTCCCTCTCTCGTTCTCGTGGACGACGAGAGTCGCGAACCTTCGAGTTACGTCGGCGTCCCCTTGACTCACTTCTCTGTTGGTACCGCTGTTGATGCTGGGATACAAGAATTGGCTCTGCAGTGAAGAAAGTAAAAAAAAAAGAAGAAAAAGAACGTAGCTCCACGAGCAGGACGCAGCGGGGAATGGGAGTGAAACGGGCGCAAGAATTAAAGTCGGTAGGAAAGGAGGAAGGCAGATGAGAGAGTCTGGCCTCCGTATAAGAAAATAATAAGCCAGAAAGAACACGGTTGAATACGGTGGAGTCGACCTGTTTTGTGCAATATACGTTTGAATGAGATGAAATAATTATTCATGTACTTGTACGATCATTGGATTGATCAATGGATTCTTATCAAACTATCCAATTATTACAAACCTTATTCTAGAAAAAAGTAACCGGAAGATGAATATTCGGAACAGGGTTGCGAAATTTTTAATGAAAAAGTAATGCATTAACCATTACTTTTTTAATGGCTAATGAAATTAATTTCCATTAACCATTAAAATTTAATGGTTAATAGAAATTATTTTCATCAACCCTTAAAATTTAAGGGTTAATGGAATTATTTTCATTATCCATTACAATTTAATGGTTCATGGATATTATTTTCATTAACCATTAAAATTATTTCCATTCACCATTAAATGTTAATGGTTAATGAAAATGCAATTGCATTCAAAAAAGTAATGCATTATTTGCAACCCTGCCCATTACAATGTAGTGTGTAATAGAAAAAATTTCCATTACCCATTGCAATGTAATGTGTAATGGACAAAACTTTTATTGCAATTTTGGGAATGGAAAAATATAGATGAATAAATTATTGCAATTTTGCATTACATTTTACTGATTTAGGACTTAGATTTTCACCTTAAATTCTAAAAAGCGTCTATATTATAATTCTAAAAATCAAAGTCCTAAGTCAATAAAATGTAATGCAAAACTGCAATAATTTATTCATCTATATTTTTCTATTTCCAAAATTGCAATCAAAGTTTTGTCCATTACACATTACATTGCAATGGGTAATGAAAATTTTTTTCTATTAGACACTACATTGTAATGGGCAGGGTAGCAAATAATGCGTTTTTTTAAAATGCAAATGCATTACTAAAAGTAATGCATTATTTGCAACCCTGATTCGGAAGCACTTAAGAGCGACTAACGATAAAAGATACTTTTTGTTTTTGTTTTACTGCCGCACCAATTTTGAGAATACCAAAATTCATTCACAGAATCTTCGTTGTATCGAATGTTTATAAGGATACGGAAAATTGTGTGAAACCTAAGCTTTCTTTTATTGAGTCCTCTGCGAAAATGTTTTGCAAACTCGATTTTTTTTCCTTTTCAATGATTCTTCTTTTGTTGATTATTCTTACATCCCTTTTTCTCTGCTAAATCTGAGAAATTGAAGTCGTTTTCACAGAATTTCTACTTTTTCGTACAGCAAGGGTGAACAAAATCGAACCACTACTTTACAGATTTCTGTTCATCGAAGAAAGAAATCATGGCACAAGGCCTTGGAAAGTCTTCAAGAAAAGGGGGTTAAAAAACTTTTTTTTTTTGAACCACTTTCAATGCATATTGGACCGAGAATTCTGGCGAGTCATATAGCCGGATTATGTACAATGGCGATGCACGCAGCTTTATATTACCTCAGTGAAGAGGTGGGTTATTAATTATCGGAGGGTTCAGCGGCTCTCGCGAAGAGGCTGCCGTTTGTTGAATGGTCTCGCGGCAGGCCTCAGAGAGCAGACGGGAGATTCAGCGAGAGAGAAAGAGAAATACCGATGCCCCACAAGTAACCACCTCATTCTCAACTGTCTCTCTCTCTGCTTGCATACCGGCCCTTCGTCTTCTCGAGCTCTTCATGGTCTCTCATGTCCCGCTGCTTCTTCGACCTCTCTCTCTCTCCCTCTCTTCCTCTTCGCTCTCTCGTCTTCATCTTCGCTCACGAGTACTCGCGATATATAATGCCAAGCTCAACACAAACGAGCACGTACACACACGTGGCATCAACTCTCAGAGCCAAGTAGTCTCGGCGAGGCAGCAATCTCGTCGGGCATTCCGTCTGGACAACGTGAACCACTGCAGCGGAATGGCGGAAGCCCCCTGACAGCGAATCTGTGCTCGAGGGTGAATGTCTCTGTGTGTATGTATCAATGTTTGTACGTCTGTGTGAGTGTTTGCATCCGTATCGTATGCGTTTGGCCTGCGTAACGTCGTCGAGGCATTCTCGGCATGTCCGAGAGCCGGAGAACTCGGGACATCCGGGACCAGGCGGAAGATTCAATACAACTCGCTTCTTTCCCAACATCGACGCTTTTGCCACTTGCCACGGTCAATGGAAACTAACATTATTCAGGGTGTCAAACTACCTGAAAAGTCATGAAAATTCTTAAATGTGATGAAATTACACTAAATCTTAAAAAAGCCATGAAATGTCATGAAAAATAACTAGAGATCTTGATTTTGCTTTATGGTCTAAGTAACGAGTTCACTATCCTTGCCGTTTTGTGTACTTCAGCTCAGCTTCATTTAGCTTGTTCCAACAAATTTTTTCGATTTTTTTTGAACCCGGTACGCCCTTTGAAACATGGTCGTTTTTCGGCTTTTTTTAGCATTTTAATTTTGGCGCCCGACCTATGAATATTTTTTTCGACTGTTTTTCGTGTAAAAAAACTTATAGCGAGGAGTATTAGCTTCAATTTCGTTTTTTAAAAAGTTTCGTACAATTTTTTTTCCCAGAAATATTCAATTTTTCGCAAAATCCAACCATATTTATAAAATGTAGCCTGACTCTAAAACTACTGGGTTTTCGTGAAACTACTAAGAATGTAAAAAGTTGCATACAATCATTCTGGATTCAATTAAATTTTTTCAGATTTTTTTCTTCTCATTTTACCTGTAAACGGGATATTTTTTTATCTTAAACAATCGAGTCTCTCACCTCATCTACACGGATTTTTCGATGAAAAAGACATGCAGATGAGAATTTTCGATGAAAAAGCCGTGTAGATGAGGTAAGAGACCCGATAGTTGTAGATGAAAAAATATCTCGTCAACAGGAAAAATTAGAAAAAAAAATGTCGAAAAAAATCTGAAAAAATTTAATTGAATCCAGAACGATTGTATGCTACTTTTTACCCTCTTAGTGACTTCACGAAAACCCAGTAGTTTTCGAGTTAGGCTTCATTTTATAAATATGGTAGTTTCGTGCTAAAAATTGAATATTTTTGCGAAAAAAATCGTACGAAATTTTTAAAAACGAAATTGAAGCTGATACTGATACCACAAGTTTTTCATGCGCAAAACAGTCAAAAAATTTCATGGATCGTGCGCCAAAATTACAGTGCCAAAAAAACCGAAAAACGACCATGTTTCAAAGCGTTCAAAGGAAATCGCAAAAAAAATTTTGGAAAAAGCGAAATAAAGCTGAATATGTCCCCTAACTACGCTTGGCGAATTAAAATATCCTCATTTTTAAAAGAGTAGTGACACTTTTTGTGCGGCGTGGAATCGGGGCGAGTGTTTCCAAACTTTTGGCCGGCAGTGTGTATAAAATTATTTAGTTTGGTAACTTTTATTAATTTTCGTACATTTTTTGTTGGCTCACGAGACACATTTTTTCGAAGATCTGAATAAAAATACGAAAATTCAGAAAAGAACACACTTCAATAATTATCATACATATTTTTATAGTGCTAAATCATACCAAAACTCATGAAAAAATCTATATTCCTTGCCTGAAAAAACCTTGAATGTCATGAAATTTCAGCCGGGGCTAAAGTTAGACACCTTGATTATGCTAATATATCTCTTCTCGCATTGCAGATGAACAACATTGAAGATAGATATCCGTAAAATTCACGATTAAGTCGTGCTCCACCATGATTGAGACATGCTAAGCACTAAAAAGTGTGACGGACATTTTTACTTCGTCGGCGATTGTATTCCGCACGCTTTTTGTTGCCGGATTCAACGGTGGATTACGGGGGCGTCAGCCGACCATCCGCGGTAGAGTGAAAAGAAATCCCGATATCGCATTTCCATTCGCCTCGGAAACTCGATATCTTATTTCTCACACTGTAAAGTAATATAAAAACATTATCGCGGTGAGCATTCCACGCTTGCAATCGTATAGCACGACGTTTTATGTCGGACCAAACGCGCGCGCGCGCACAAACACACATATTCTCGTGTCGCTTTGAGCACAGTTGGAGAACTTGAGCACGATTTTACACATGTATATCTGATCCGGATATTTTCAATGTTACACGGGAGACAGTTGTTGCACCGAGTGTTTTACCGCGTAGCGCAACACCGGACGTTGCGTTATTCAATATCCCAAAGCTCTTTTTTATAGTAACATCCGTTCATTCGCAAAGTCAGTCGAGAATACTTTGTAATCCCGCTCTATTAAGCCAGTCTCGACTCAGGCCCACTAATCCGATAAATCTGGGTTCGAAGAACTTTTCTTTTCTCTTGCATCTTTCATAAGCTTCGATATATGCGGAAAGGGAGAGAGCATTTGAAATTGAAGTCTCTTAAAAAAAAATAGCTTCTCTCTGCGGTTTGTTGGCAAATTTTGCTAAATGACATTTCATCGCGACGACTTGCAGAATTACAATAGTTTGAGTGGATAGGCATTTTTTTTTTTTTTTAAAGTCATGCCAAAATCAGTGTTGATTAGCAACTTATAGCTGGAAATCCAAGTCTCAACGTTTTTTAATATTTCGAAAATGGAATGAGAAAATAAACGGACTTGTCGATATCGCACCCATTGTTCTACTTCCGGTTTATTCCGGATCTTCGTAGAAAGTGGAAAACAATTTTTCTCCTTCTTACAAGATACCAATGGATTATTCAATACGGAATTGTTCGTGCTTGGGCTAAAATTTCTCGCGAGTAAAGTGCCAAACGTCCATTCTCCGACTTTCTCTCTCTCTCTCTCTCTATTTTCTATGTTCCGCACGCTGTAAATGCAAAAATCTTTACGATCGGGATGATAGTGCATGGAGCTCGCAGCGCAGCTTTTAGCTCGCTTTAACAGACTTCGTCTCCCCTTCCCTTCGTGCATGTATATATAAATATAAATGTACGTGGACTGTCGCAAGTTGTATACGAAACGCACATTTACCGTGCAGTATACGTTTAACCCCGTCCTTTGCATACGGATATCGTACACGTCAAACGCTGCGAGACACAAGGACTCGGAGTCACGTTACTCAGAGCGTCGAATCGCCGCTTTTTCGGCCCTTTTGTCGTCTCGTTCGAATTGTGTTTGTACGTGGCGGAAAACGCGACTCCTCTCGGACTTATCGTCCCTCTCGCGAGCCCGCGCCTCGTCTCGCACATTGTAATAACCACAGTGGAGCGCGGAGAGAGAGACTTTACGAGGCGACGTCTACGGGCATTATATCCGAACTGTCAAGGTAACGCGCCCGCCACGTACACACGAAACGGATAAATACGTGTACATGGCGATGCCATAAACGTGCGCGCCTGTTTCTTCCGTTGCTGAATAGAGCGAGGCGTCGCCGGACGACTTTTTGCATTAAAGAACGTACATATGGGGCGAGAGCCAAGTTGACCCGTATCTAAAAATATTACTTTTGTTGTAAACTTGATTTTTTAATTTTCACACTGAAAGATTTTTTATTGCAGTGAAGTTGTGGCGGAAAAATTTTACATTTCTTTTTTGACTGAAGAATATATTTATGTACATTAGACTGATTTAAATAAGCGACTATTCTTTGTTTTTCGAAATAACCTATTGAATACTTTCGGGGAGATAATAGTATATTGTGCAACTAGTGCGGCAAGTTGTCGATTCCCCACGAAAGCGAAGTTGTGCGCACGAGCGAAGCGAGCCCTGGTGGGGGGGGGGGGCGGGGGCGAAGCCCCAGTGGGGTCCAGGGGCGAAGCGAGCCCTGGTGGGGGTTGGGGGGGCGAAGCCCCCCCACAGACCAAAAATAAGAACTAAAAAGTTAAGAAATATACTGGAAACTTAGTTAAGGAACAATGAAAACAATTTTATTTTGAACAAGAACAAGAACCGCATGAGTAATAAGATAGTATGCGATCTGTCACGTCAACCTCAATTCAGTTTTAATATTTCGGTTGCGTTTTTGTTTTTGTTGAATTTCACCGACGTTATTCTTTTATTTCATTTCGGCACTGAATTTGCGTGCGCAAATTATTTCAAGCTTTACAACCGTGCTTGGTTCATACAATTCCGATCATTTTTCGATTTTTGGCGGATTTTTAAAGTTCGACCGTCGATTTTTGCTAGTTCTTGCATACATACCCCTTTGCATTTTTTTCGACGATTTTCAAAGTGCTCTCATGTCTACAAAAAATTTAGATATCGGGATAAACCAAACGGCATTCTCCAAGCTTAGCAACAAGGTCGACGTACGAACAAGAAATTAGTCGTCGAGCTTGGCCAGGGACTCTTCCGATAATTGTTTTTACGGTGACCGATTATCCGACGAACTTTCTTATGATTCTAATCGACAAGCTCTTGATGCGGAGTTGGACAACTCTAAATCGAGTTTGAACAAAATGAATCGTCGAGGTCGTGGAATCGTGCTATCTGGCCATTACGGGTCTCATATGAGTAAGATTACTGGGAACGTATCAGCTTAGCGAGCAGGGACTCTTTCGAGAATTGCATGTAAGGTGACCGATTATCCGACGAATTCTCATACGATTATAAAATCGTGGAGGTCGTGGAATCGTGCTTTGGCCATTACTGGTCTCTAATCAGAGTAAGATTACTGGGGACGTGTCAGCTTGGCGAGCAGGGACTCTTTCGAGAATCGCATGTAAGGTGACCGATTATCCGACGAATTCTCATACGATTATAAAATCGTAGAGGTCGTGGAATCGAGAATTGCATGTAAGGTGACCGATTATCCGACGAATTCTCATACGATTATAAAATCGTGGAGGTCGTGGAATCGTGCTTTGGCCATTACTGGTCTCTAATCAGAGTAAGATTACTGGGGACGTGTCAGCTTGGCGAGCAGGTACTCTTTCGAGAATTGCATGTATGGTGACCGATTATCCGACGAATTCTCATACGATTCTAAAAGAGCATCTCTAAGATTTCCTACTTTAGTTGAACATTTTTTTCACTGTAGATTATATCGGTATTTTTGGGAATTTCTAGTCTGGTTCCGATCCGGCATTTTGAGGAATTTTTACTCCAGTTCTGATCCGGATGAATAGTCTTATTTTATTCGTCCGCGTATATTTTGAAAACATTGGAAAATGTATGCCCGGATGAATTATGTGACATTATTCGTCCGGATATTTATTGGCGTACTACTCTTTTATTTAAACTGCTCTTTGAGCGTGGCATTGCGAGAGAACATATTTCCGGACGAATAGCATAACCTTATTCGTACAGTTTTCGGACGGCTAGCTACAGCCATGTAAGTAACACAGGAAAAGAATAGTTTAAACTTTTAAACTTTCTACCTCAGCTTCAAATTAATGTACCGAAATAAACGGTACGTCTTGTAGGGAATTTAACGCTCTATGAAAAAGGTCTCTTATGATTTTTCGATACTCATTCCTTCAAAAGTTATTCACGGACTAATATTATGTATATAAAACTGTGAATATGGGTGAACTACTGTTGGTCATTTCTTTAAAAATCAGGTAATTTATGTTAATGCAATTTAAACTTTTGCTTTAAGAAAGATTTTATGAAATTTAATAATAAGTTTAGACATTTTGCCGGAATCTAAAAAAATAAGTGAAATTTATTCTAAATGAACCGTTAACCTTGAATAACTTTCGAAGGAGCGAGTTTATCGAAAAATCGTAAAAGATTTTTTTGTAGAGCGTTCAATCCTCTACAAGAGTATGTGTCGTTCATTTTGGTAAATTGACTTGAAGCCGAGATATAAAATATCAAAGTTAAATTTTTTTTGTCCTGTGTTATTTAAATGGGAAATAGAAATTTGCTATGAGACATATCTAAATATTTATATCAAGAGCTCTGCTTTTAACAGGCATATTTTTTCACCTCCCAAAAGTATTTAATAGGTTATTTCGAAAAACAAAAAATAGTCGCTTTTTTTAAATCAGTCTAATGTATATGGAAAGGTGGGGCAAAACAATCACCCCTCTGAAATGAGTCTGTATTCTTGCACTTTGGCCAAAGTTAAATCTGTTTACTCGAATGTCTGTAATTTTTTCTCTACATAAAATTTCGGGTTCAGTTTCGGCGCATTTTCTTCGTGATCGTTGGAACATCAGAAACTCGCTTTGTTCATCATTGTTGATTTTATAAATTCTTACATAGTCACAAAAATCTGCTTATCGCAATGAATCAAACGGCATTCCCCAGGTGAAATCATAACGTTTGGGTATGAACGAAGAATTTCCGAATCGGTCTAAATAATTTTTTCACGAAATTTCTTGCAACCATATTTTGATTAGAAAGTAATCGCCAATTTCAAATCTTGTAGGGTTTTTTACAAAAAAAAAAAATTCATTCGTTTGGAAATAGGAAATTTGGATTAGATTCAGCAAGACCTCAAAACAGATATTGATGCATTAGTTGAAAATTTCGAATGAAGAAATGTCTGTAAAAATGTTTTATCATTCGTTGAGGAACCGAATTTGCGTAAGTTGAAAAATTGCGGTATTCTTGAGCCGAACTCTCAATTCGCCGCTGCGAGTCCAGCGGAACGATGTTGAGAAAGACCGCAAAGCCTCCCCCCCCGCTGATCGTCGATCCTTTCATCGATCAACCCCGGAGCGTATCGCATACAGGGAGGTCCGCGTCAAAGAGTATAATAATAAGAGTCAGAAAGATGCTGTACATGTGCAATCCTATACCTTGTTATACCTGCGTACAGAGGCCTTACACATTGAATACAGGAGAGAGAAGAAGAAGAGGAAGGAGAGCCGGAGAGAGAAAAACGAAGTAGCTCCGTATATGAACGGTGATTCGTATTCATATAACCACCAAAGAAGGCCTCTTCATAACTCCCGTACCCTATAATATATAACACACATTCACGTGATATTTTTTTCTTCCGACATTATTTTTCACGAGACTCAAAGAAATGCTTCGTTGAATAATTGAATCCATACAACGTACAGTATAATACGGGTGTTTGTGTGTGACGTGCAAAAAGAAGGAGAATATCGTGCATTTCTCTTGCACGTAGCGTCGTTATTATTATTGGAGACATTCTATCGCCCCGGGGAATAAGTAATAATGAAAAAGACCATCGAGCAAATTTACTGATTCTCGCATTCGATGCGATAAGAGAGTCTTACGATTCGTGAGATTAATCTTTATTAATCTCAATAAATCGGTTTTTCGAGTCAGAAATACATTTATATTTATCTATATTGTGGATGCACATGGATAGACCAAATTATTGAATGTTTGAGAACCATGCTAAAGTATATTAACACGCGTAAACTTTTCGTATATGAGAGATTTGTAGCACATTTTCCGGAATCTCAATATTAATTTTTGAAAATTATTCACATAGATTTGTTTTTAAAATTGAAGTAATTCTCGAAAAGATAGACCTGAATTAGAAGATATTCTATTAATGCTTACAATTCTTTAATCCTCAAAAAAAGAAATTTATAATGAAAAAAAAAAAACATTTTTTTCAGATTTATCTTGCTTTTTTCATAAATATATTTTTTTTCGACAAAAACTCAGCTTGATTTGCAATCAGCGGTAAATTTCTCATTGAAAAAGGCTGGAAAACGATAAAAATAATTTATTTATTTTTGCTAATTTTTGGGCGACTTTTCGGAAATCTCAAAATTGCGAAATTTCAAACAATGTCAATTTGAAAATTGCCGAAAAAAATGGAAAGGAAATTTGCATGAATTAATGTTCGGTCTTTAAAAATCTACCAAAAATTTAAAAATGAGCCGAATTGGATGAACCAAGCGGCATTTTAAAGCTTTACCAATCCCAAAGAGAATGGGTTTTGAGCATAGTCCTAATTTTATCTAGAAAATAAATGACAGCCATTTTAGTGAGTAAATTCAATTTTGGCGAAAAAAAAATATTTTTGAATTCATCTTTTTGAACCTTGTATTGATACGAATTTCCCAATACTTTTCCCAAATAGTTGAGATTTTTATGAATTTTCATCGAAAACAGTTTTTGTCGTTTTTGGCACCATTTTCGAAAACATCAGAATAGCGAAATTTCAAATGCGTATAACTTTTCTTCGGTTTGACCGATTCAAAAATTTATTTTTGTACGCAAAGGTCGTGACTAAACTTGGAGAATGTCGTTTGGTTCATTCTAAATTTTTGTTGAAATAAGAGCAGTTGGAAAATGGCCGAAAAATATGAAAAGCGGTGTGCCTTCAAACTTTGCAAAAATCAATGGTCGAATTCTAAAAATCTGGCAAAAATTGAAAAATTATCAGAAACAGATAAACCAAGCGGAGTTTTAATGCTCCAACAATTGCTGAAAGAATGAGCTCACGTTGAACTAAAAATGTTATGCAGAAAAATGATTACAATTAAGTTTAACCACTCTTAATTTTGATTTTTTTTCCGCGCCATAGTTAACAAGTCATCAACTTGTATCTGTGATCTCACAAGGATCACGTATAAATCGGACGATAATAATCTCTAAAACAGTCTCGGAAAAATCGAAAAGAAAAAATTGTAAATCGTTATCAAATTCATCCAACAGGATTGGTAAAATTGCCCTCAAATCGAAAGGGTTCACGGTCGGTAGAGGAAAAAACTAGGCATAATCTTCTGCGCACATATACAAGAATCTTTACAAATTTTGCATCGTCTCTGTATATAATATAGAAGTTAATTCAGATCTCCTCTCCCGCTTAAAGTCACAAGGTTTATAGTTTCGCGGGCGCGTGCAAGAGCCACGCAATCTCTTTCTCTTTTCATATACACACATATGTAATGTGGACTATGTGCACCGCAGGATCGTCGTTTCGATCCTCGCGAGCATTCCGATATCGCGATCTTTGTCTCGTGAGCTGCTTCTCCTCCGGTCGTTAAGACTGCCCCCACAGGAATAATTAAATGCCAAACAAGCACGGAGCTCGAATCGGATGAGACAAAGGGGCTTTTCGGAACGCGAGATATACCAGAGTTGGGATTGGGAAATTGCAAGGGGTCAGATGAGGCGCGGGGTTGTTGAGGTTGACTGGTGAATGCTCGACGTTTCGAAGATAGCGGTCGAGAAGGCGGGAGCGATTAGCAATTCGACGTGTGTGCGGGCTCGCGATCGCCACGATATGGGAACCTAATGGGACTCTCCCCCTTCGTCGCACTTGTATTCCCTTCAATCTTATTTCAAAGTTATCGTGCACGTCGTATATACTCGGTCAGATTCCGCACCCTCAAAATGTGACCCTACGGGGTACATGCATGCGTTTCCATCGTACCCTTCTTGAGGTCAATCTCTGTCGCGATTGGTTCATTTGGAATGAAGAAATTTTACGGTTTCAGGCTCTTATGACCGAGAGATAAATCTTATAATACGCGCATTTAACGAGCAATCGTATTGTCTTTTATTTTGGTCCTGTACTTGAGATCGCCATTTCATTATTTTTGATCAATCAGGGAATATAAAATCTATCAAGGAAATTTGGTGAAGGCTAGGAAATATTTTCATTGATCAGAAAAAATGAACGTCAATCAATTTCGTACTACAGGCAAGCAAAATTTTATGCATGCTGTTTTTTGGCTTTTTAAAAGGCGATTTTATTTTTGAGAAAATCGGCCAAATTTATACTTTTATGACATTGAGAGAAGAATCTTCCTTCGAAGTTTGACCAACCTTTTTAAATTGAGCCTCGTAAATAGAGTGTTTCTCACCGAAAAAAAGGTTTAGTAATATCACAACTACCCAGCTGCGATCATGGAAAATTCGTTTGAATCAATCGTCACATATTTGATTTGATTACCCCGTTGTTGAAATAATAAAACTGGTGTCGTTGATTCGAATGTGTACTGCATTCACAGCAATTACAACATGGGATCGAAATGATTTCAAACGAGATTGATTCAACAACTTGTTTTCTCATTCAATCGAATATGTAGTCATTTACTGGAAGTAAATAAAATTGTTTTAACTATATGTTTCGTCTCATCAACAAAATCTAGTTTGAATTTGAGCTATTGATCCAGTTAAAAAAAATAGTAAATGCTTTCAAGTCGACCAAATTGTTTGATAAATTTGACTAAATATTTCAATGCGGCCACAACACATTTAGTCCATAGTACGTATAGTAACTACCATGATCTCGGCACTTCGCCCGAGATCCGTAAGGTGGCGACGATCGGCGCGCGCTCTCGCGCCAGCGAGACAGCCACTGAGCACCGATAAGTACCAGTGCATTACCAGCATCGGAGTCCTCGATTAACTTTAAATTGATGGAACATTACCCGCGCTCTGTGGTCGCGCAGTTCTATGGACTAAAGACTTCACATTTGAATGAGATCACCATTGCACTTTGGTGGCGTTCGTGCTCTTTATGGGTGCAAGGATAAATAAATTAAATAATCACTCAACTGTTTAATCTCACGATTAGTTAGTTAAGTAAAAGCCCTCGTAACTTAAACAAATATTGCATATCATCAAATGTTTTGTTAATTCAATTGAAATTTTCTAGCTTTCAATTGAATGCATTTTTGTCCGGTGAACAACATCTGAATTGCATAGAAAATATAAACTGTTCATTCAACTAAACCATTTGGTTATGCAATCGGATATCGAGTGCATTTTACCAAATATAGAATCAAAACAATGTAATTTTCAATTGCACGGATTCTCTACTCTGTTGGGTCAAGGATATATGTATTTATGGGAATGTAATTTTTGTTTCCATTTTGATACACGTTTTGAGTTAACTGAATTACACATTTCGTTCGTCACCCGCAACCGCCGGGTTTAGTTAATTCAAGCCAATTTTTTTTCACTTTACCAACCCTTTTTCTCGGTGCTCGAATCGTTAAAAGCTAAACATTTTTTGTGGGGATGAGTGTTTAATTATTTCGGGCATCATTTAGATTCTCTGCAAAATTCCTGGATTCGTTGGAATATTCTTTTGTACGTGTCTGTCCCCAAATAATCGATCTATCGACGATAATACGAGATGACATATTGACGGATAGAGGCTTGGAAATTTAAGATCCACGTGGAAGATCAATTCACGTATTTCCCTGTAAAAGTGAAGATTCGGGAAACGCGATTATGTCTCGTGTTAAAATCGACGCCAATAATAAATCTCATTCGATGAATTCTCTCTCTCTCTCTGGAACATAATAGACCTCGTCAAATCACATTCTGGCGATCTTTTTCCCTACTCGAGTCCCATAACTATCTGATCTACGAATACTCGATGTTTAGTCGCCTCGCGAAATATTTTCTGTACAGTGTATATTATCGGGGAATTTGTGTACATACAGCAATCGTGTTATCTCTCTCGCATGGAAGCGCTTCGTTCAGTGTGCGGAATAATCGATCGTCGCGATTTCGATATGCGTGTAGCCTTCGACCGAGGGTTTACCTTGGAGAATAGATAGAAACAGAGAGGAAGAGAAAGAGAGAGTCGTATACATATTGGTAATCCCAGAAAACACACTCGTCGTTAAGTTGGGTGAGCGCAAGATCCTCTATGGGCGAATAAACGTGATCGCGATTGCGATCGAGATACGTAGGTAAGAGTTTCTCGCTTCTTCCTTCATCTTGCTTTTACCCGGAGGAAGCGAGTTCCTCCCGGAGACAAAACATATGAGGCATTCCACGCCGATTCGAGCTGGGTCTGACCCTTCACGTCTTCGATTTTTTCCGCAATTTTTTATGGTTTTATTGTAGCTTTGAAGAGTACTCAGGATTTTTTTCAAATTTTTTTGGAGCGATTTGACTTAACTGCACTTTTATAAACACATTATTTTTAGCTCGATTTAAAAAACTGAAAAAAATCATAAAGATCCCGTTTTTTGTATGAAAAATTTCAAGCGTTGAGCCAAAGTGAGCAGGAGCTTTCTTCTGTTTATAATAAGCTTAAAAAAAAATTTAATAGGAGAATCCTGAATTGAGTGGACCGTTATCAAAGAGTATTTTGTGCATCTAGGGTCAGAGATAAGTCTTTTTGTCGAGCGTGAAGTTTGCCGCAACGAGCGAAGCAAGGGCCACAACCACGCGAAACAAAAGACGAATCTCTGGCCCGCGTTGCACACGATCTTATTTTTTCCCATGGGAGATTTGAGTGTCTTTTCACTATATGCGTGGATAGCCAAAAAGAAGCTCTTTTTTCACTCTTAGCTGTCAAAAAAAGAGTCACTTTTCGGCTGTCTACGCATATAGTGAAAAGCACGAAAATCTTGCATGGGTGAAAAAAACATTTTTGTATGAATTGAAGGTGTTCAAAAAAAATTTTGAATAAGTGCCCACTCAATTCAGGTTTTTCTTTCCATTGCAAAAAAAAAAAATCGAAAAGGCTTGTTATATGCAAAAGGAAACATTTTCTGTCGTGTATATTATCCAGGAATTTGTGTACATACACCAATTCAGTGTATCCTTTAGCTCAACGCTTAAAACTTTTTATATAAAAAAGATTTTTGTTATTTTTTCAGATTTTTTAATTTGGACTAAGAATAATTTGTTCTCAAAATTATAGTCCAATAAAATCGCTCCAAAAAAATCGAAAAAAATCCTGTGTGCTTTTCAGAGGTACTCCAAAACCACAAAAAATCGCGAACAAAATCGGAGAAGTGAAAGGTCAGACTCAGGTCGAATCGGTGTGGAATGCCCCATAAATAGAGTCATGTCAGGGTGGTCACAGCCAGGGCAAACATGGAAAACCGAAAAATATCAGAGAATTCGATATTGGTCAGGAAAACCAGGGAAATGTCACAGCATTATTTTAATTGCCAGGAAAACATTGAATTTTTTTTTTATATTTAAATAAAATAGTTCTAGCAGAATTGAAGCAGCGAACTGAAAATGAGGAAATGAATGTGAGAAAAATAAAGCTGACTCATTGAGTCGAAGAGCTTGAAAATGTCTTCTATAGAAAAGTTAAAAAAATCAAAAATCATCTTCATTCCGTGTAAATTCAATTTTTCCAAACCAGCGTTTTTAGAAATTTTAATAATCCGGATATTATAAATAATTCAGGTTGTAAATTATGTACGACAAAAAATTTGCAGTCATGAATATGAAGCAGGAAAAGTTAAAAAAAAGGAGGGAAAATGAACGAGAGATGAGAAGAAAGCGTATAAAGATTTTTTTACTGTCAATGAATATCCAGGATCTTTCTGGAGAGATTTTGCATCTGAGAGAACGCGAGATGCACTTCTCGAGAGTGTATCCTCAGCGCCTCGGGGCAAACAACGAATATTCATCGTCGTGTGTCTCGCGAACGATCATGGGTTTAATATTCAAATCGATTGGGCATGTAAAGAGCCTTCTCTCGACACCGGGCCGAACGTAAATATCGATTTTCCTCCCGGAGAAAGGGAATTTCGTCCCTCGTTTCTGTCATCGCGTGTCTTATCTCGTTTGCGTGTACTCCGTTATTGGGCTTTGTACGCGAATCCATCGAGGTTCGTATGCAAAGCGCGTTACCGTATACACAGTAATAGCGGAGGGGTTTGTACTTTTGTGTACGCCGTCACGTGTGCGCTTCAAGAATCCGGTGAGAGGTCAGTCAAAACCGGCAAGACGAGATTGACCTCTCCTCGCGCGGGAGAACCGAGAGTTTCTTGATAAATATGTATGCCATCCTCTCGCAATGTACACAAACACGTTTCGACAGGTACGAAAAATCACACGCACATCATGCTGAATCTTGATTTCACATCGAGCTTCGTCGATACGATTCAGACCACAAACACTCGTCAGACATTTCCTTTCTCCATAATATGCTACTCAGAAGCGAGAACTTGTATTTTTTCTTCAGCTATCTCCAAAATATCGACTGCAGTCGGTATTTCTACTTCAAGGACACCAAATTCAAATCTTCGTTTCCGTGACTCGATGACTTCCCTTTTTCGTTTCAACGATAAAAGTGCTCCTGTTGCGAATGCGCTCACTCCCAGAAAGGTCACAAAATTCCCCCAAGAAATTTCGTGCCATGAGAGTCGGGCTTACCAGCGATGAGTTTCATTTCCTCTATCCTCTGTTTCTGAATATAAATTGGCACAAAGGCCGACATATATTCTGGAACAAGAGTATAGGAGCTTCCACGTCGAACTAGCAAAGTCATTTTTTTCAGATTATATCTTCATCTTCAAGAGAACTTGGAATATTTTTGAAAAATTGCTCCTGAAGAAAGATCCCCGAAAAACGCTCTTCATGAAAATTTGAACAACTTCACGTGATCTGTGATTCAAGTATGATTCTGAATTACAAAATGACAATGAATTGAATATTCTGAACGAAAGTTTGAATTTAAAAACCTGCAAACTTGCCAAAAATTCGCAAATATCGAAGTTTCATTGTCATTTCGTGTATCCTAATCATATTTCAAATCATAGAATCGGTGCGAATGTTTTCAGATTTGAAAAAAAGCATTCTTACGAACTTTAAGGTTTGGGAATTTTTTTTACCGATTGTAAACGATTTCTAAAAAATATTGTGTGATCTTTTTGGTTCGGCAATATATTGAAAAATTATGGACTTGAAGTTCCGAACGTTCGGATGAACAAAACCTTGATGAATTTATTCTTTTGCAAAACGATCTTGAGACTTTGTGAACATTTTGAAAATAATTCTTGAAATATCTTCGAAATTTTAAATTATTATTTATCAAGTATTTGAAAGCTCTTCTGATTTTTCATTAAATAAATACTTTTTCTCATTTTTCGTTCAACTGAAATAAATACTTTTTCTTATTTTTCGTTCAACTGAACGTTTGAAACTTCAAGTGCATAAAAAACTATCATAATCGAAGATAATGAGCAGAGATGTCGACCCTCGTAACTTCTGAAAACGCGTTCTTTTTTTATTTTCTCTATTACTTGGTAATAACCAATCATTTTACAAAAATAACCCACAGTATTTGTACCCAGATATGTTAGCTCTCCAGTTTATATAACTAATGCACTTTTTTTTTTACTATATTTCTGGAAAAGATGATGAAAAAGCAATGTAATGCACAAAAGTAACGCTCTATTAGTTTATGAGTTACTTGTTTCGTTACATTTCTTGTTAATGTTTTTTTTCCAGCAACGCAGTAAAAACATAGTAATTTACGATATGAAGTGCAGAGTTAACATGTGCAGTTTCAAATACTGCGGTTTATTTTAGTAAAATAATTGTTCATCTGCAAGTAATAGAGACAATACAAAAGAGTGCGGTTTCAAAAGTAACGAGGGTTGACATCTCTGATAATGAGAGACGGGAGCCTTTGATTTGACTCGGAATGCCCCATATACTTATAGCATGGGGAGGATTTCGTTCACCGGAATTTCTCTAGACGCCCTTTACGACTCTATCGCCTGGTCTCTAAGCCGATGAGAATCACTTCTTTCTCACGTGTACATGCACCCAACTGCTGACAAGCAAAACGGCGTTTGTCCATTGAACGTTCGCGATGAATCCCGTGGGTCAAGTCCTTTCGTATCTTCACGATCTGACCGTATACACATGCGTGTATATCTGTATCAACGTAGCCTGCAGATTCAATTTGCATCCCACCGAGGAGAGTGCGTCCACGTAATTCGCGCAGGCTCCCCTTTATATTTATATTGTTAAACCGGCCATGTACACTAAACGCGATGCTACGAATTAGAGCACATCACGTTGTGACAATGGCATCAGTGTATTCGGAGCAATTGACGAAAAGGCACGTCCCGAGTGAACTATAAAGAACATCAGCGTGAGCTGAAGTAGAAGACAGGAGAGAGAGAGAGGGAGATTGCTCGAGCTTGACAGTGTTTGCCATTGCTTTAGCCCTCGATTCTCGCCAATGCTCTTGACAGTGCTCTACGTACGAATGGCAACACAATCGAGACTCGTGTGTGCGTGTGTGGCCTCGAATGTTTCACGCGGGCGCAAGTCCACCGGAAGTCGACGGGCACTTGTTAATGAGAGGGAGCCACTGCGGCAAAGAGACACGCGGAAGATTTCAGTGTGCGTGAGTGAAACTGAATTGTGTGTGTGTGTGTATGCATATAACGAATGGAAGTATAGCGATGGAAGAATGAAGGTTGTCGACGCTGAAGATTGTCGACGCTGAAGAGAGCAGCGAGCACTTGTCGCAATAAAACTTTGCCCGAGGGCCATCTCGTCGTCTTCGTGGCGCTCTTTCGCGAGACTCTTCCTTAACTACCCGACAGGACATTCACACCGGTTGCGATACAATCGCCAGTGCATATGGTATAACATATATGCATGAGAGTGTCGGAGCCTATTTGAGGCTCTCTTCACCGTCTCTGTCGTATCAAATCAAAACGAACTGTGATTGCAAATATTTTGCTTTATTACTCATCTACTCGTCAGACTTGAGAAGAATTAGTTGTTTCGTTGAATTTATTTTCCCAAAGCTAAATTTACTTAGTCTTGGTGTTAAGGGGTCACTTTCAGTGGAGGCTTAACTGATACGGATTTTAAATTTGAAGATGAAAATCTGGAATTCATTGGTATCCTCCATGAATATTGTTTATGCTTACTCATAAAGGAAGCTTCGTTTGTTTTGAAGCTTTGTTTTCGTGAAATGTTTTTTTTTTCGAGTTTTTGTTATGCCAATGTGTTCAAAATGTCCCAAAACATCGAAAAATAATATTTAGAAAAAGTGTGTGTGTTTGAGTGTGTGTCGAGCTCAAATTTGGCACACTTTTCGAGCACGAATTGCTTTTCATTATGACAAAATTTTGTTTTAATTCTAACGGGTGTTTAGATTTTATTGACTTTTTTCGTTTTTAAACGAATGGCGTAAACGCTCTAAATTCTGCAATTTTTAAGATCTGGCACTCAAACTTCGTACAGAATCAGTATAGCTATTAAGGTTGTTTGATATTAAATTTGGCAAAAATCGATTGAACAATTGAATTTTTATGAAATTTTGAATTTTTTGAAAAATAGCGTAAACGCTCTAACTTGCACAATTTTCATGATATTGCACTGAAACTTTGTTCAGAACTAGTACAGCTATCAAGGCTATGCGCTATTGAATTTGGTGAAAATCCATGGAGGAATTGAAATTTTATGGAATTTTTAATTTAAAAAAAAAATGGCATAAGCGCTCTACCTGGTGCAATTTTTAAGATATTCCACTGAAACTTTGCACAGAGTTAATATAGCTATCGAGGTTGTTCGTTATTAAATTTGGCGAAAATCGATCGAATGATTAAAATTTTATTATTATTATTATTTTTTTTTTAATATCGTACTTTAACTTCGGCTATTTGCGAGATATTGTACTGAAATTTTGTACACATCCAAAATAGCGATCAAAGTCGTTCGCTATTGAATTTGGCAAGAATTAAATTTGAAAGAATCTGGCAAATTTGCACATTGATTACTCATGTTTTTCGATAGTTAACAAAGCTTCCTTTATGAGGAAGCCAAATTTGATCGCCATACTTTGTGACAAAGGAAACTGTATGAACTATGGATAAAGATGAGGAAGCAATGTGCAAATGTCCAATTCGCAAGATTTTTTTCAATTTTAGAAAAGTTGAATTATTATAGAAACGAATTTTTTTCCTGCACCGACTTCGGTGTGATGAAAATAAAGCAAAATGAGAATACCTGCGCACCAAATTTGATGTACAATAAAAATGTATGGAAAAAGTTAGATCTATAGGCTATGGGTACATTTTTATCTCTTTTCCGCCAGTATATTTTTCATAGACTATCCGTTGTACAGTGGCGAATGGCCAGTTGTGGGTGTGGTTAACGATCGTACGTACACTTGCATATATCGTTTTTACACGTTCTATGGAGTACCTATATATTCCTGGATCTCTTTGGTGATGGCCCACGCGTGTAATTCCTCTTCGATCTCGCGACATAAATTAAACGGACAATACCACTTCGTATGCTCTCTCGTACGGCGAGAAAAATAGCCAGAGTGCCTCGGCAATATCTTTCGCTCTTTCCGCACACGGCTGAAAGTACATATATTCTTGGCGCCATTCGCTCGAACGTCGACGACGCGTGCACGCACGCACGACGAATAATATTAACGTTTTGTCGCTCCACAGAGAAAGAGAGAGAGAGAGAGAGAGAGAGAGAGAGAGAGAGAGAGAGAGAGAGAGAGAGAGAGAGAGAGAGAGAGAGAGAGACAGAAAGAAATTTCGCCCTCGGTGTCTCAACGAGCGCGGAACGCGTCGTTAAACGTGTACTTCCTGTATCGGCCCACCCGGACTGAAATATTCTTCGTGTGTCACGATAAAAACACCATGCGCGCGTTTTGATATACGCGCGTAATCAAAACGAATATGACGGTCAATTTTCACGGTAGACACTCATCGTACGCCTGTAAAATATTTCAGTATCGTATCTGCGCGCAAACCAAAAGGAAATATCGCGGACACACACCCCCACATATCACACCTAATAGCGAAATATAATAATAACACAGGCCCACAAAAAAAAAGTTGTGTGTGCTGGGTGTCTCACTACATTTTTCCTACGTATTTCGTCACGCTGAACACGAATCTGAAGTTAGAATTAGGGGTTGCGCATGAAATGCTCGAGAAAATCCATAAAAACTGATAAAAATCATGATCTAACAATCTTTTCGCACTAAAAAAAGTTGTGTGCTGGGTGTCCCACTGCGTTTTTCCTATGTATTTTGTCCCGCTGAACACGAATCTAAAGTTAGAATTAGGAGTCGATGAAGAAATGCTCAAGAAAATCGATAAAAACTAATAAAAGTATCATGATATTTTTATGGATTTCCTCAACAAAAAAGTTGTGTGTGCTGGGTGTCCCACTACGTTTTTCCTACGTATTTCGTCCCGCTGAACACGAATCTAAAGTTAGAATTGAGGGTCAATGAGGAAATGCTCGAGAAAATGCATAAAAATTGATGAAAATATCATAATACTTTTATCAGTTTTATGGATTTTCTCGAGCATTTCTTCATCGACTCCTAATTCTAACTTCAAATTCGTGTTCAGCGAAACAAAATACGTAGGAAAAACGTAGTGGGACACCCAGCATACACAACTTTTTTTTTGTGCACTCGATCATGATTGTTATCAGTTTTTATGGATTTTTTCGAACATTTCATGTGCGACCCCTAATTTTAACTTTAGTTTCGTGTTCAGCGGGACGAAATACGTAGGAAAAATTTAGTGGAACACCCAGCACACACAACTTTTTTTTTGTAGGCATGTGTAATCCGTCTTTAAATCTGCATTAAAGGGTCCGTGAATTAATCAAGAAAACAGCTGATCACCTGAAGATTATTTAGCGGTTATTAAGTGTCATAAAATGCACTTTTGCAGTCGTAAAAACTGTACATCAGACATTTGTAATTCGACCGATCAGATGAAGTTTATGCGAGGTTGAAGATTGTCATCAGTTTGAAAGCAGCTCTCGAAAATCTCTGAACTTTTTGTGTAGTTATCGTTTTTGACGATTGTTACATAAAATCGTCTAAAATTGAGACTCCACACAATGTCGATCAACTGCTCTGTATAATACTAATTTTAATAGTAGCATAGTAATAGTAAACTGCACTGGAAAACTGGAGAGTTAATTTGGGACTTGGAAAAGTTGTGCAATTTCTCTACAATTTTTTTGAGTGTTTTCTTTGACACGACAGCAAAGTGTGTGCCAAATTTTTCAATATATTCATTTTAAGGTTTACTACTTTTGTCGATTCCAATGAATTTACGCCATTCTTGAAATAGCATAAAATACAACATCCGGAGTCGATCAATAAATAGTATCATAAGGGATAGCTTGAAAAAATTGCAGACAAATGCATGAATTCAGCATATATAAGTGAGAGTTATTAAAAAGAATGCAACATAAACAGGATCAATAATTTGAATCTTGTTTACCGATTTCTGCAGAAATTCCGTAATTTTTAGCTTGGGGAGATTCTCAGTTATTCCTAATGGCACAGTCTTCTAAATTACTTCTCTAATTTATAGAATGAAAAAATCTCATTGTTTGCTCGAAAAACATCAAAAAGTTGAGGGACTTGGTCAATGCATAGAAATCTGTTTTCACATTTTCATATTTACAGAGACAGCGACACGTAGACGTCCTCAGTTTGGTAAAAGTATGGTTCCAGTTGGCACAAGTGACGTCCAGACACGTCGACAATTAGCGTTATCGTGCTCAGGGATTAAGTCACTCTCTCACCGCGAATCTCAACTTCCTGACGTCCATTGCTGTCGCTGGACAAGACATTATTACGCATACATATGCACGAACGACAGACTTCCATCTTCATATTCCTCAAAAGCCTCGAGGGGCTTGATGCCGCGTTTATAACGTCTCGTGCGGATCTCGAGCTTGAATTTAATCGCCCGAAACGCCCGGATGGCGAATGGCTCGGCTGGACCAGTTTCTCATCCGCCTTGGCTCTCTCTCTCTCTCTCTCGCCTCTGGAAGCTTCCTGTCGTCCGTCGTGGTTGCCCATGCTGGGTTAAACGGTCTTGTTGATGCACGTCCTTGCTATATACCCATAGCGGAGCTGAAGTACTTTGATGGCCGAGCGAACGACCGCGACAACTGCAGAGCTCAACGTACGAAGATCGAAAAGGACAGAGACAGTATGTGTGGGCATGACGGGATAAAGATCGTCCGATGATCGCGAAGCGTTTGTGTATGTGTCCATGCGAGAAGTCGCGGTAATCGTGACAAGGATTAGGGCCCTGAAGGCACAAAGGACACCGACGTTGACATTATTTCGTCGACTCAAACGCGTGATGACTCTCTCAGGCGAAGAGTCGATGTGAAAATTAAATATTCGAATATAAAAATTGCTAGAGTACGAAATGTGCATTCGTGATGAAAAAGAAATGTCCCTGGTTCATTCCATGTCAAATCGACAAAGAGTTGAAATCGACCCCCTTCAATTTCGATGAAATTTGGTCAGAAGTTTTCGTTTTTAATAAAACGAAGTTGGTTGGTTGGTTTAATACCAAAGGAAAAAAATTAGAAATTTTTTTTTCGAAAGTTCAAGATTCAAAATTTCACAATTTTTAAATTTTTCAAGTTTATTTTTTTAAATATCTCGATAACTATTATTGTTACGAAAAAATCATTCTGGGTTCGTCTGGAAGTATTCTTGTGGCTACGAAAAAAAATATTCTGAAAACAAATTTTGAAAATTGATGAATTTGGAGATCCTGAAATTTTCAGAAAGGTGTTTTTTGTTTCTTAAAAAATATGAATTTTAAAAACACAAAAACACCATCCTGAAAATTTCAGAATCTTTTAAGATCGGTCGAAGGTATTATATAAAACAAATTTAACCAAACATTTAATGTTGATCGTGGATTTGCACGATTTTTAAAAATTCAAAAATTCATGTTTTTGAAAAAACAAAAAACACCTTTCTGAAAATTTCAGGATCTTTCAAGGTCAGTACAAGATATTATAAAAAAAAATTGAACCAAAAATGTAATGTGAAAAGTGGATTTGCACGATTTTTAAAAATTCAAAATTCTCCAAATTCATCATTTTTCAAAATTTTTTTTCCTAGCCACAAGTACACTCTTCAAGATGAACTTAAAACGATTTTTCCGTAACTATAATAGTTTTCGATATATTTAATAAACTTGAAAAATTTTAAAAATTGTAAAATTTTGAATCTTGCATAACTATGTAAATTTTTATTTTTATTTTTTTCCTTTGGTAGAACTTCGTTATATCACAAGCAAAAACTTCTGATCAAATTCCATCAAAATTGAAAGGGTTCGATTCGAACTCTAGGTCGATTTGACATGGAATGACCCCCCTATTAAAATTTGCAAATTGCTATTTCATCATTTTTCGTAACTCTTGAGTCTTCCATTACAAGCAAATAGCTTTTTGGTTTTCTCACAACGAAAACTCTTTGAATAACATAAATATTAGAATAAATTATAATTTGCACAATTTTTTCATTCTTGTCAGATGTGAAAGTTTCTCACACTTAATTTTGTCAGTCCCGTTGAAAGTCTATTGGAGTTTTTGATCAATGGAAAATTGTATCAACTTTCGTTGTGGTATCTTGACATTTACTTCGTACGTTGGATCCTTCACGGAGAAATTGTGCTCATGGATATTTCAAACTTTTACAAAAATAAAAAGTCGTAACTGCAGTATAATATGCCACATTATACGCAGTGGTATAGGTTTTTCGCAATAAGAGGCAGATCGTTTGGCCACCGGTACGTGATGACCGTCGGTCTCCGAGAGATCGCGAGAGGATTTTCTCAGTGTGTGGCACTCTTCGGAGGCTACAAAATCCGGGTGGCTCCGAAAAAAAGACAAAAAAAAAGCATACAGTATCTCACTGTGTGCTCTCTTTCTCTTTGGACGAGAAACGATGTGCACCCCGTTGCTTCGTGGCTCAGTGGAGGAAACGAGAGTAGAATCCGGTATCATAAGTATATATGCGCGAGGATATATCTTACAGCTTGCTTCGAGCGATCCAATGTAGCAGTTTGGGTGTAAGTCGACAAACGAAAGAAAAAAACGCAGCGAGAGAGAGTCGAGTGCGAGGAAGGATCCGGTTGGATTGCAAGGACTAGGGAAAACTCAACGTCCGAGAGCTGCATTGGCATTGCTGCAAAAGACAAAGGCTACAGTCGAATTTCTCTTAAAAGTGACGTGACTTTTTATCTCCAAAGTTTTTCGTAATTTCGTTATTTCTGAAACGTCTTCATAGTATTTCTGGTTCAATTTAAGTCGGCATACAAATTTGGAGCTGAATTTTGGTAATTATGGCTCACAATGGTCTGTGATTGTCTTGCAAGGTGAATTTTATGACATATTCTACATTGTTCAAAGTATATTTATAAATTATTTCATTGCTAAAATATCCTGTGAGTTTTATCAACAGGGTTGCAAGTAATGCATTACTTTTTGTCATGCGTTGCCATTTTCATTACCTATTACAATGTAGTGTGTAGTGGAAAAAAATTGTATTACCTATTACAAATTAGTGTGTAATGGAAAAAAATTTCATTACCCATTACAATGTAGTGTGCGGTGAAAAAAAATCCATTACCCATTACAATGTAGTATGTAATGGAAAAAAATTTCATGACCCATTATAATGCGTAATAGCCAAAATTTCCATTACCCATTGCAATGTAATGTGTAATGGACAAAACGTTGATTGGAATTTTGGGAATGGAAAAATATCGATGCAATTAATGACTACCTAAGGCCCAGTTCCACAACCAGGTTTAAATGATGGTTGTGGAACTGGGCCCAAGTCATTAAAATGTAATGCAAAACTGCAATAATTTATTCATCTATATTTTTCTATTCCCAAAATTGCAATCAAAGTTTTGTCCATTACACATTACATTGCAATGGGTAATGGAAATTTTGTCTATTACACACTACATTGTAATGGATCATGAAATTTTCTTCCATTACACACAACATTATAATGAGTAATGAAAAATTTTCCATTACACACACTACATTGTAATGGGTAATGAAAATGTTTTCCATTACATACTACATTGTAATGGGTAATGAAAATGTTTTCCATTATACACTACATTGTAATGGGTAATGGATTTTTTTTTCATTACACACTACATTGTAATGGGTAATGTAAATTTTTTCCATTCCACAATATATTGTAATGGGTAATGTAAATTTTTTCGATTACACACTACATTTTAATGGGTAATGCACATTTTTTCCATTACATACTCCATTGTAATGGGCAATGAAATTGTTTTCCATTAGACACTACATTGTAATGGCTAATGGACACTTTTCCCATTACACATTCTAAAAGTAATCAATAACGCATTACTTTTACATTACAAATTTCGCAACGCTGGTTATCAAATACCAAAGTGAGGTAGTAAATAAAAAAAATCATGTCGAAGAGCGACTTTAGACGTTTATTGAAAATTCGACTGTATTCCCCACTTTTATTCTGAGCGACACTCCCGTGAACCAACGAGTGAGACGAACAGCATATAGATATATATATATATTCGTGTGAGAAAATAAAGAAGCTCGGACTCTTATGTGTGTCCATCATAGAGCCCGGATTGGCACCGGATAGCGAGTGGAAAAGAATACGAGAAACGAGGAGGAAGGGAGGGTATGTGTGTGGGAAGCTCTCGCTTTATTTGAGAAACGTGCCGGTAGGACAGCCCGAAAAGCTTTTCGGGTAAAAATAGCGGAAATTGCATCTCTCCGAGACCCCCTTTCCCTTGGATATTCCCCTGTCTCTTTCCATCTTTTTTTACACACACACACACACACACACACACACACAAGCTTCGACTCTGTATCTGGTTCTGGGAAAGTGTGTACCATGCAGTTGCTCGCGTGCCACAGTCTTCGCGCTCTCCGCGAGTCTGTACGTGACAGACTTGAATCCCAGCGCTATCCTCTCCTCTCTTCCCCGCTCTCTGTACGAGACGTCGGACGCCGGCACGCGACTCTGTCTTACATGCTTTATCTTTTTTCCCCCGACACCTTCTGCTTCTTCACTTCACTAGCACCATCTTATATGGATATTTTAAGGTGATAACAAAAAATCCTTTTTTTTTTCAGATCGCCAGATTTTCGTGCAGTTTCCTTAGAAACTAAATCCGACGCAAATGGAGGCCTGTACAATTTTCCTTGCAACTGCCGCAGCATCGGCGGAATCGTAACGTCCTGAGGCCCATCAAAATATGATGGCAAAAAAGGCAACGCCCAATGTACGTTTTGTAATGTACAAAGCATTATTGGGTGCTTCGAGTCTACGTAAGTATGCCCTCAACTTTGCATGAAAAACGAAACTGGGATTTAAAAATTTTTTTTTCTGTGGTCTGTGGTCAAATTCAATAGAAGCACCCAATTCGAATGTCATCTTCTGTTCGATCAATACACAATGAGCGTTTAAGACATGAGATAAGAGATAAAAGTAGTAGTTTAGTAGAAGTATTCTGGATACTTTTTTTAAATTAAATTGAAGGGATTTTTTCATTTAGAAGTTGAGATCTTTGCAAAGTACAATATCGAAGTAATTCTTTTTAATACACTTTAGTATGAACAAGTCTTTAATTTTGGTGTCCTTAAGTTCTACGATTAAAAAAATAGAACAAATTGAGCTTTTTCCTATAAAGCGCAAGGTGCAATAATAGGTGCAGATTTTTTGGCTACATTAAAAAGTAATAAAATATTGTTGCGTTGAAATAATGATCAAAATTTCATAAAAAATCCATCTTGATTAATATTGTCCGTTGACGAGAATACACGTTGCATCCTTGTCCACGAACGTACGATTATTTATTGAAAAATGAGTTACTTCGAGAATTTCGAAGCTTAAAAATCATTAACAAACTCGCATTAACGTCACAATGTAATGACGAATCATCGAAAATAATTTTATCACATTGACGAACAATTATTACCATTACAGTATCGATATTCGCTCGGCGAATATTTTCACGAGTCATAATTAGCATTGTCGTTGATTTTTATTCAATTTGATTTCAATTGCAAAGATCCCTCGCAATGAAATACGATTCCCGGAGAGATTCACCCTCCGAAGGCTTTGGGAATTTTTTTTCTTCAACTGCAAACGAATAACTTTAATTCCTCGAAGGCTTTTTTTGTCACTGCCGACTCATGGCTTCGTCCTACGAGGGCACAAAGTGTAGAGGGTGGATAAAAGAATGTGGAGAAAAAAATTGCGTCAAAGTTACACAATCACTCGCGAAGATGAAGCAATAGAAGGCCTCGCGGTGTGGTTAGCGGGGAGAGAATGAAGTTGGACGTGGAGAAAGGGCGAAAGAGGAAGAAAAGCGACGATTCGCGAAGAGAGGGCGGTTTGTCGAGTGACGATTGCCCCGGAGACCCTCGCCTTTAAAGCTTGTACACAAGTCTCTACCGTTATACCGAATTAAATTCCATTATCGTACTCGCGGTACCGCGGGAGGAGTCCCGAAGAAAGAAAGTTTTAACCGACGAGAGACACGCCGAGTGCGGAGGAAGAGAGAAAGGTATCTTTCGTCGGTGGTGAAACCAGCGGGAGCTGTTGATGGCGAGAGGGAAACTCCGCGAGGAGGGGTGGCATCAACGTTTAACCTGGCTTTAATGCTCACAGACTTTTGACTTTCTCTCTCTCCCTCTCTTAATCCCAATCTTCCTCCCGCTTGTTTCTCACTGTCTCTGTCACTGTCAACAGGGTGCCATCTCCTCGACTCCGAATTCAGATTTTCCCTCGTTCCATAATTCATGAAACGTTTACGTTGCTCCCTCGTTCTTTTCTCTCTCTCTCTCTCTCTCTCTCTCTCTCTCTCTCTCTCTCTCTCGCTCACACAAACACACACAAATTGTTGGAGGTTTGGGCAAACCCCGCAAAAAGTTTCATCGCGCACCATTCGTTAGGTTGAAGATTCTCGTAAAATTCAACAACAAAGTTACAACTGTCGGTGACAACGACAAATTCGTAGCTTATGCACAGGCTCGGTCGCTGAAAAAAACGTTTCCTGAACCCCAAAATAGACGGATTATAATTCATCTATCTTACGCGTGGATTATTATTTAATCGCTCTGATCCATCGAGTATGGGATGTATTCTCTGTTGGGGTGAACAACGCTGTTTATTTTTGTTTCCATTGTAAAGTTCCGAGCGTTTAGATGAACGAAAAATTAACAAATTTATTAATTTAATGAACAATTTTGGGCCTTTTTTTTAACACTTTGGAAATAATTCTTGGAATATCTTTGAATTTTTTAAATTATTATTTACCAACGATTCGTAAACTTTTCTAATTTTTCGTTAAATAAATACTTTCCTGATCTTTCGTTCAACTGAACGTCTGGAATTTCAAGTACATGAAAATAAAGTATAGTCGAAGGTATATTTTTTTTTAATACATGATGAATATATCCATGTATATAAAATATGTGATTAGTATATTATTATTATTTTTCTGGTATATGGATCTCAAGTTTTATTTATTAAAAATAAGTAAAAGATTGGGTTGCCAGTGAGTCACTAGTGGTCACGATTTTAAAATTGTGTCACTTTTCTCACTATTTTCGAAATTTTGTCATTATTGTCACAATTTCAGAGCTCAGAAGTAGTTAGAATAGAGGTGCCGGTTAGAATAGGGAACAGATTACGAAAAATCATCAGAATGGGATGAACAAAGCGGAGTTTTGAACCTTCGACGATTACGAAGAGAATGAGTGTAGTTTGAATTTTGAATCGGAAAAAAGAACACCTACTTTAGTAGACCGATTCAATTTTGGCCGAAATGCAAAAAAATATTTCTTTAATTTTTTTAAAATTATATCGATGAATTTTGTCCCCCTAAACACGAATCTACCAATAGTTTTCTCAAAAAATCAAAATTACTATGAATTTTCATCAAAAACATTTTTGCTCAATTTTATATGAAAAAGTCACTATTATTTCACAATTTCTGTGAAAGATGAGTCACTATTTTATATTATTTTTGACTCTCAGAAACGCTGGCAACCTTGATGACATAAAAATCATATTTCAAATATATGACGACTATACTTTATTTTCAAAAGGGAGAATCCTATACTGTAAAAAATCGTTGTATTAAATTTAATGCAAAAATATGTATATTTAATTTCATATACATTTTCCACCATTTTCATATACAGGGATATTGATTTTCAATGTTAACTCTTAATTTCAATATACAAATATCAAATGTAAAATGAAATTGTTAATTTTCCAATACCATGTATATTAATTTCGATTTTCTATACTTGTTATTAAAATTTCATATACTTCTGTATATTAAATTTAATAACATTTTTTACAGTGTAACTATGTTAATGCATGAATTGCAATAAATTCCATGTTTCGACTCTGAAAACCTCGAATATTCGGTAATGTTTTTTTTTGGCAAGAATTTCGCGGCAGCCATGAATTATCGAAATTCAAGCTAGTGTCAAACTTCATACATCCGTCCATTACATGCATTTTGTATTATCGGCTATCGTGCATTTAGTTTACTATTTCACGCTGATGTTTGCATATATTGCCCCGAGCGCCTAAGTACACTAATATTGCCCGCTCCAGGAACGATACAATGCATTTTCGGATTTAACAATACAGAAATATACACGCGCGCGGTATACCGATGCGAGGCGCAATGTGTTTACCGACCCGCGGGCGTAATCGGATAACGCCGAGCAGGATTACCCGCCGATAATCCACGAGTACAACAATGTACAGTAAGGCTTATGCACACAACCATCGAGCTGTGTTTGTGGATTGTGCAGATGAGGAACCCTCGATCGTTCCTAATAGTGTATACATATATATACATAGACAAAGGTGGAGGACAGTTAGCGTCAATGGAACGGTTTGAGCAGGACTGGAAGGGAATCCTGCGAGAATGCCTGAGCTTCGTGCGGCATTGAAGCTGGAAACTTGGAATTTGCGGACACATGCGCGATCGAGTTTGATTTGTGGGTGGACGCAAAGACCCGCTCGTCAGTTCTCACATATTCATGTGCATATATATGGGGCATTTCACGCCAAATCGACCACTTTAGAACCTGACCCCTTTCGATTTGGCTGAAACTTTTTCATCTTTTTCTACCCTATCGAAAACATTTTTCAGAATTTTTTCAATTTTTTGTCCCCAACCGATGAAAAGTTATAAATTTTTCAAAAAAATTGGCTTTTCATTTTTCAAATAGCTATAACTTTTTCGAAAGTTGACTTATCGAAACGTTTTTATTTTCAAAATTTTCGTTTTTTAATGTACTTTTTGAAAAAAAAAATACAAAAACTTATAGAAACCCATCTTCTTTTTTTCTTTTAGATTTTTGGAAAAAATCGAAAACTCGATGATTACCCTTTTTTATTTTTTGTCTTTTCATTATATCAAACTTTGACATTTTCTGCAAATCCTCTAATTTTTTCAGAGTGGTGATTTTTTTATTTCTATTTTTTTTTTCCGAATGAAAAAAAAATGCAACTAGCCTTATTTCTGAGAACACCAAACTGAAAATTTTTGAAGGTCTCCAGAGAACTTACAAACTTGAAAAAAAAATGAAACCCAAAATTGAAAGTAAAAAAATCTAAAAAAAACACGATGAAGATGGGTTTAAATAATTTTTTTATATTTTTTTCGAAAACTGTTTTTAAATATAGTTTTCGAAAAAAATACAAGAAAATTATTGAAACCTATCTTTATCGGTTTTTTTCTTTTTTAGATTTTTGGAAAAAATGGAAAATTTCTCGATGATTACCACTTTCAATTTTTGTTTTTATCTATTTTTTTCAAATTTGGAAGTTCTCTAAAAACCTTCAAACATTTTCAGAATGGTGTTATGAGAAATAAGGCTGGTTGATTTTTTTTTTTTTTTTTTTAATAAAAAAAAATAGAATTTAAAAAACACCACTCTGAAATAATTTGAGGATTTGCAGAAAATGTCCAAGTTTGATATAATGAAAATAAAAATAAAATAAATGGTAAAATCATCGAGAAATTTTCTATTTTTTCCAAAAATCTAAAAAAAAAAACGATGAAGATGGGTTTGAATGTTTTTTTTGTATTTTTTTTTTCAAAAAGTACATGAAAAAACAAAACGTTCCGATAAGTCCAATTTTAAAAAAGTTATAGCCATTTGAAAAATAAAAAGCCAATTTTTTTTGAAAAACTCATAACTTTTTATCGGTTGGGTAAAAAAATTTGAACAAATTTTGAAAAATGTTTTTGATAGGGTAGAAAAAGATAAAAAAGTTTCAGCCAAATCGAAAGGGGTCGGGTTCTAAAGTAGTCGATTTTGCGTGGAATGCCCCATATGTATTCAGATATGTGTGGCGCATAGAGGCGCGCGGGAGAGAAAGGATGGACCGTGAGGATAATAACGCACGCGTTGGCTTCGAGATTGCAGCGTACGCGAGATTTAGCTCGTAAAATCGAAATGGCCTCGTGTGCGACTCAAGAGAAGAGGAGGAGGTCGCAATGTATTTACCGAATAGACAAGATCGATGCCGCCAGCAGTCTCCGGGCAAACTATAACCCTATCTCTCTTATTTTCCTTTCTCGCTTTCTCGCCCTCTCTCCCTTTTCCTCTTACCAGTTTCCGCTGGAGAAAAATACTTTCGCAGTGTGAAAAACACACACCGCCCCTCTCGTCTCCATATTGCCGCTTTTTCGCGTCCCACACACACACCATATCCCGCCGATAATACCACCTCGTACAATTTCCAACTACATCGCCTGTTTGCAATATAGTTACCGCAAACTCTTATACGTGCCTACAACTGCCATGCGATATTTTGCGTCTACGCCTTCTCCGTCTATCTTCTCGCGGTCTCTTCCACTATCGCTTCTCATTCGAGTCAACCGCGTCAGCTGAAAATTTTTTGCCACACCCGCACAACATATTTCTCGCTTCGGTAGGCATTTTTTTCATTAATTTCATTTTTGCAATTCCGTGTGATGTTGGATTTGAGGAAAGAGAATTGTTATGACCAGCCGATAGTTTGATAACTCGTTTGATGACCACGCTTTTTAGAAATATTGGCAGCATCGAATGAATAGTCTGAAAAGTTGCATCTTATAGTCGGGGCCACATTTTTTTGAGGCAATCATTTTGCAGAATTACGCTGGAGGGAATGGGATCCTAAGCGGTTTGTTCGTGTATCAAGATTTCAAATGATAGATATTTAATTTTTTTAAGGTACTACTCTATTTTAGAAGGCAAGAGAGCGAATTTTTTAAGATTTTATAAAACTTTTTACAGCGTCCTTCAAAAATACAAAAAAAAAATTATCTTTTATTTTGATTCTTTTAATAATTTATAGAAGGCGCCAAAGTCTTCGAAAATGTCTTAACTTGTCCCACGGCCGACAGTTAATCTCAGGATTAGCAAGTCTGAAAAAAATAAATCAAAAAGCCTTTTAAAGAGCCTTTTACACAATTTACCACCGTTAAGGAAATATTGATTTAAAAAAAAAAAAAAGCGGATGTTTGAAATAAGTTGTGAAAAACTCAATTTTTCATTTTTATTTCAAACATCCGCCATTTTTTTTAGATCGATTTAAGGTAAGTTGTTGTGTAAGAAACCTTCTTAAAAATGCTTTTGTATTTCTTTGTTTCAGATATGCCAATCCTGAGATCAACTATCGGCTATGACAGAAGACATTTTCGATTTTGGCGCTTTCTATAAATTATTCAAAGAATCGAAATAAATGTTTTTTTTTTGTTTTTTCGAAGGATGAAACAGTGTTGTAAAAACAGTTTTATAGCCATATCTGATAAAAAAGCTGACAAAATAATCTTAAAAATTTGCTTTTTTTGGCCTTCTAAAGTGGACTAGTGCCTTAATTTTCAATTTAATGCTTCCAATTGGTAATTCGTGATCAGTGGACGACCTTCAGTCGACATTGCAGTTGAAATTTCAAATAACTCGATTTTTTTTTTCATTTGTTATCAAGCTTCGTCTAATTTCGAATCGACTTTTGTCGAAATTTTTTTATCTTCTAAAAAAAATTGACATAGACATTTTTTTTCAAACATGAGTTCAGGACATTTCGGACCATTCCTAAAAACTTGGCATGAGAATGTGAAAATCTGATATTTGATAATAGAGCTTTCTTTATGGGGAGGCAAAAAAAAGTGCGAATGAAATGAAAAGACCGAGAGTGGCTCGATATATCAATGCTCGCGGGCTTTCCTGGACGCTCCGAGTAATTTTGCTAATGGTACCCGAATTGCGGCTCGTATGGGCTCTCATCCGCCCAGGCTGTGATGCGCCCCCGGCATCACAAAACGGCAGCACTTTCAAAATGCTTCTGGCTCTTCCGCTCCTACACACACGCGCACACACGCACACGCACGCAAGAGTATTATACCAATACACCTCTCATTCGATCGTGGTTAATTCGCCTCTGGAAAGTCGAGAATTGAATTGGTACCTATACTCACACGAGAAATCCGCTGAAAGTTTCGTCCGCAAACGCACAAGCGCTGGTATAGCCTTAATGCACGTAATTGCATGATTATAAGCGTAAGAAGCGACGAGGACGAGAGAGGGTGTACAAAAAAATTAAGCTCCCTTTTGAGTAACAACTAACCTTGGAAAAAAGCAGTCTGTGGGATATTTTTCGTAATTATCTATAAACACATCCGCACTATTAAAGGCGAGATAATCCACCAACTACTCGTGAATCTTGGACAGCCTTTTTTTTCTTCGCATTCTGAATTCTAAATTCTCCATAAGGAGATAGATTTATGGTCCTCTTTCGCCACTACCACAAAAATAAGTTATTTGACTTTCTTGTCCTATAAATTTCCTTCTTACAAACTTGAACGTATTTTTGCACGTTAATCTTGCCTCGACGTAACGCAGGTTTGTGTCAAAAGTGACAACAATGCTGAAGGATGGAGAGGATTCATACGTTTCGTAACATCCCTATTTTCGCATACTCCATCTCCGTTTCCAGTTTTTCTCGTGTCAAATTCACCGCGAAGGCAAACAGTCTCGTCGCTGTGTCAAGTAAAATCGAGATGAGTCGTGAAAAAATTGTCCGCCCCCCAATTCGTCGGCCATGTCGGCGAGCAACGTCGAAAGTCGAAAATATTCAGAGGGTCTCGCTGAAAAAGGAGCAGGGGGCGAGATGCGCCAACGATACTAATAGCGGGGATATCTCGCTGTCTAACATTAAACACACTCGCACACAGACATTGACACACCGATGTGGACGTCAGGACCGGGACAAATTCGAGTTGGCTCATATTTTTCGAGGCGCAGGGCGAGGTTACACGGTGTAGGAATATGGCGAGAGAAAGAGAGGAAGAAAAAGCTCGCACGTATATAAAAGGCTCGAAGGTATAGCTGTAGATAGTTTTATACACGCCCTGTGGCAAAAAGGCTTTTGGTACAGAGAAGGGTGAAGGAGAGCTAACTGCAGAAACGACGGTGTATGAGGAATGGAGGAAAAAGCACACCGGGGGTTGACGTTGGCATGGCCTAGGCGAAATAAACGGGTACGGACACATACACGCGAAAATTCTCTCATAGCCATTCAACTCACTCCTTGCCGGTAAACCAACGCTCTCCGAGAGTTATGACGGTCTCGCCCCGAAAATATTTCGCGAAGCTCTATAATGCGCGGACTCTCTCGCAAGCTCGAGTTTTCACCGAGTGTCTGTACAGTAATCCCGCGTATAGCAAAGATGCTCTTTAGGAATGCTTTATTTATTTATTTCCCATATATGTATATCTTATATGACCATTTATAATGCACATAAAGTTCTGGGAGTATAAACAGAGTCACAGATAAGGGTTCCGTATTGATCCGATCGCTTTTTTCAAAACACTTCAATGGGTAATTCCGTGCCTTAAATACCATCGACTATTTACAGTGATCATCTTTTGTACAAATGTTTGTACAGTTTGTGGAAAAGGTTATTTTCATTTGTAAAATGAAATATTCACGACGACTTTAATAGCTATACTAATTCTTTACAAAGTTTGAGTGCAATATCTTGAAAATTGCAGAAGTTAGGGTGTTTACGCCATTCTTGCAAAAACGAAAAAAGTCCATAAATTTTGAACACCTGGTAGAATTAAAACAAAATTTTTTCATAATAAAGAGTAATTCGTGCTCGATAAATGTGCCAAATTTTAGCATGATCTCTCGAAGCGTTCTCAAGTTATTAATTATTTACATCTGAAACTCAGGATACGCACACGCACGTCCATCCTGACATTTTTTCTAAATGTGATTTCTCGATTTTTTAGGACATTTTGAACACATATTGGCATGAAAATCTCGAGACAAAGTTTTTTCACGAAAACAAAAGTTCCTTTATGAGGAAGCAAAAATTAATTTTTTCAATTTATGTACATATTTTTGTAACTTTTAACTTTATTTTGAAATTTTTCTTTTTAAAAAATAATGATTCTTGAAACCGTCTTAGCCGAAAGGCGTCTTGCGGTGAGCATGATATCTCTGGATTGAATAATCCAGAATTGTAAAATAAAGATTTCATTAATATAAGGTATAATCCAGTGTTTAATCGACGGAATAAGCAAAATATTTATCTTTATCAAAATGGCGGCTTCACAAAAAAAAATCGATTTTTGATGAAAATTTTTGCCTAAAATAAATGAAAAATATTTATCGGTAAAAAAATCTTCGATAAATTAGTAAATATATTTATAAAGCTTGTGTAAAAAATTGAGACGGATCGGTTATGCGATATTTGAAAAATCTTGCTCACCGACTTGAAAAACATAATTTTGGGAAAAACGCGTTCAAAATTTCAAAAGCACTTTTCACATGATAATTACGGGTTTACAAATATGCCTACAACTTCGAAAATACTTGTCGGATTGACATGAAAATGACCCAAAATTTACCCAGGTCAAACGATTCTATCATGATTTCAAACCTTTCTATTCCATTTACAACATTCGCACCATTATCTATTCGAAAGGTTATTTCAATCATGAACGATCTTGACTGAATTACAATGGCAATTTTTTTTTTGGTTGAAGCTTTACGATGAATGTAGACAAGTGACAGGAAGGAAACGCGAGAGACAGTGATTAATAATAATTTATTAAATAATTGGTTTCTGCCAGCATGTAATTATTAGCTGGGCGTTATTATCGGAAAAGCAGCTGCGGAGGATTGAAAATCCCTTCGAGCAGAAACAAGTGAGGGAGGGTAGAGAGAGGGAGGGGGAGAGAGAGAGAGAGAGAGAGAGAGAGAGAGAGAGACTGCAAGAAGCATGAGCTTCTAGCTCCAGGACGTCTCTGGTGCACTTTCTCTCTCTCTTTCTTGTTTTCTCTTGTACATAAGCGAAGCGTCGCGTCGTCGTGTCACGGCAAAGTACTTAATTGCGACGGCCAACGAGAACTTCAAGAGCTGCTGGTGTCTTCGGCCCATACAGTTTGCTCTGTCGCACACGTATAGACATACATACGTGTGTTTATGTGTGTGGCATTACAGAAGGAGAAATAGGAAATAATTGAAGAATGGTCGCTGACCAAGAGAGGTTCTTGGCGGCAATAGCCGCGGGTCCGTATATACGTCGCCGCTAGGACCGGCGTCTCGCGATGTTGAAACGATCGTCGCGAAAGCGCATGAGGGAGGTGTTTTCTTTTTTATTTTTAATCGCAAAGACTGCAGCATCGTGCGCTCTCGATCCACTGGCTTCGATCGACCGGACGATAATTAAGCGCTCTTGAACCGCCCCTAATGACTAACCGATCGCTATTTACGACGATGAATGGGCATACCTTTCATATTTTTTCCTCCTTTCTTCATTACGTATTTGTCTCAATGAATTCGTCTCTCTCTCTTTCTTTTTTTTTAATCCCCGTCGCCCGATTTCACCTTCCAATTTTTGGCTTCCCCCAGCAGCATCGTTTCACCTCTTTATTCGCCTCAATACCGTCTAGTGAAAACTCTTTTTCTCTCTCGCTTCTTCGACTCGGCATTATTCTCTGGTTCGCGAGAGAAAAGCGAGAGAGCCTTTCATCATCGCCTTTAACCAACCGATTCAACTCTTGCCGAGAAAAAAAAACAGAAAGGGAAACTCCAAGAAAAGCTACCGCTTAAACTTTTCGTCAAGCTTCAAGAGGAATCTTTGAAGGCACCAAAAAACCTTCGACAAAACGAATTTTATCGTGTATAAAAGGTCAAAAGATTTTCGCGGCGTTTATGCTGAGAATTATATATATATATATATATATATATATATATATATATATATATATATATATATATATATTTTTTTAAAAAACTTTCAACTTTCGTCATTCATGAAAGAAAAAAATTCTTTTTCTAGCTATCCAGATAAAATGAGTATTTCCGTGTTTGCATCTGGGTAAAAACATTTTGCCCGTCGAGTCGAGTATTCTCGAGCGATTTTTCACCACTTTTCAGTGCAATTGCAACGGCGTTACCGCAGCGTACATCCCACTGTAACAAACCGGGAAACTGCATTTTCTTTTTCCGGGGGGAAAGAAATTGCGTGATATCGCACCGTGACGAACGAGCTTGCGAAAACGCGAGATATAAGTTTCTGCGCGGTGAATCTTTGATGATTTTTCGAGACTTTTGCAGTGTAGACCTGCATAACAGGTTGCATCACACGGATGGGATATATACGTGGTATTTTAGAGACAGTTTAACCTCGTCGTGGACATATCGCCAATGTTGGTGAACAAAATGGCGTTGCTCATTCCGTCCTTTGCGCGCTTAATCCGATGGATTGCGCCCTTTTGTTTGTCAGCTGTTGGCATGTGCGTATTCGATGTTCAGAGGTTTATATATATGTTCAGTGGTTCATATATATATATGCGTGCGTTTGAACACACACTTGAAAGTGAATAAAAGTTGAGTACACTCTGGAAGAAGAGACTCGACGTGTTTGGAACTCTCGTAGAAAGTCATGTACCGGAAAAAGCATCGTGTATACGGGCTGCTCCTACGATCGATATACGCATATACATTAGGGTGGTTACGAAAAACCATGTTCAATTCTCATTGCGTGCCTCATTGACATTTTCAGACACTTAACGTGAAAAATTGATCTCTCACACGCCCAAAACTGCGATTGTTCTGTTGCATCGGCATATTCCATATAAAAAAAATATATATTCAGTAATATATTCCTCATATCCAATTTTTGGAATGTTCATATATGGAGATTGTATTTTTAGTATACTTCGGATACATCTGACATGATTTTGGCCGACTTATATTGTAAAAATTTGGACGTAAGTCGAATATCCAACTATTGGAACAAAATATATTTATTATATTTTCTGTAGCCATTATGTTTTATTTATTCCAATGTCAAGAACAGAATTTTTGGAATTTAAAAATTCTCACAATTCAAAATTGTGACCAAATAATTTTCCAGTCAACTGCTGTCGAAATATTTTTGCAATTATAATTTTTTCTTTGAGTCATACATTTTTTTCGCTAATATCGGAGTAAACAATCGATCAAAATCGGAATTAAGTGCACTGTAAAAAATGTTATTGAATTTAATATACTTGTTATCGAAATTTCATATTCTTTTGTACATTAAATTTCAATAACAAGTATACGAAATCGAAATTAATAGACATCGTTCGAAAAATCAACAATTTTAACTTGATTTCAATATTTGTATATTGAAATTAAGAGAATAAACTCTGAATATTAAAATTTATATTGGAATTACATTTATTGGAATCTTACTGCATACATGTATGTGAAGTTTAATATACTGTATATGCATAAAAACTTCATATTTGTTTATGAAGTTTCAACAGACATTTTTTACAGTGTGATATTTCAATTTAAGAATTTCCAATAACGTCGTTTTTCTCGAATTTCAGCACAGCAGTTGCAAAAAAAAATCGCACAAACTTTCATCCGGCGAGATTTATTTTTTACAAAAAAGATACAAAAATCTCAATGAGAAGAGGAATCGAAAACGACGTAATTTTTTTTTTTTTTTGAACCACTTCGATATACACATAAATATATTTATGGGAGTGAAACTCTCGCAATCCATTCGACTATGCGATACATCCACCTTTTCGTGCGTGCAATGGATCTCCTCCCTCTTTATCGCGTCGTTTTCATTCGTACACACGTCGAAAAACACACGTTCGCGTCAGCCGGAGTTTAGTACGTTGTGTCTGTGTACCAACAATTCGCATACATATCTTTTATGTAGCATATATATACTTACAAGCTGTGAGTATTAAGCAAACAGCGTGCTAAGAGAACCGTGTGGCGATGATGCACACTTGGCTTCACGTACCGAGTGAAACATACACCAATATATCAGATACATACATTAGGGCGATTTGTTTTCGACTTTTTTTTTATTTCTTTCACTCCCCACCCGAAATTTTATTGCATATGTCTGCAAGAAAATTCCCCGAAAGTTACAGCCCTTAATATTAATATTAAGTACTTTCCCTTCGCGTGATAAGTTTTTCCATCTAAAATACACGCAAATCAAATACTTTTTTCTTCAAAATCTTACCACTCCGCGGTTTTTTATGCCATCGCATTAATTTTGGTTGCAATTTACGCAGAATTAAACGATCTTTAAAAGTGTCTTGAACAGCGTATGTGTAACTTACACTGGTGAGACGGTACGGATCACTACAGTTGATTTTTACCCAGAATTCTCGTTCTTTCGCTGTTATCTCCGAAATGATTCACTTTACCGAAAAAATGTAAAAAAATATTTTTCTGGAAATTTCATTTCCTACAAAAAAGGGTAATGTAGACCTAATTGCTAAAATTGATATTTCTTGAGATATTGAGCCTTAACTTATTTGTGATATGAATATTTTTATGGATTATCGAACCAAAAGTTTCAAATTGTTGATACTTCATATAAAAAAACCACTGGTGATATGATATGTGATATAGTGATATGATGTGGAATATCAACATTTAAAAACTTTTGGTTCGATAAAATATACAAATTTTATACCATAAATAAGTTCAGGTTTAATATCTCAAGAAATTTTAATTTTGGCAGTTATATCTAGAAGACCTTTTTTGTAGGAAATTAAATTGCCAACAAAATTTTCTGTTGCTATTTTTCAATTAAGCTAATCATTTCGGAGATAACAGCAAAAAATCGAGAATTTTGGGTACAAATCAACTTGAGTGACCCAAAACATTTCACCAGTGTAAGTTACACTTACGCTGTTCGGGACACTTTCAAAGACCGTTCGATTCTACGTAAATTGCGACCAAAATCAATGTAATAGCATAAAAAACCGCGGAGTGGTAAAATTTGGACGAAAAAAGTTTTTCATTTACGTGTATTTTAGATGGAAAAACTTGTCACGCGAAGGGAAAGTACTTAATATTAATATTAAGGGCTGTAACTTACAGGGAATTTTCTTTCAGATATATGCAACAAAATTTCGGGTGGGGAGTGAAAGAAATAGAAAAAAAAAAGGAAAAAAAATCGCCCTAATATACATGTGTACATATATATCTGAATATCCATGCATACGCGCATATGGCGAATGAACATACTCTCGCTTCTCTCACCGTGAATTTATTCGCTGCTTTTACCAAGCATGCCCGCACCGACAGAGCCGTCAGTAGAAGAACACGCGAAACCTCGTACGCGTATAAGCATTTTCCGAGGCGTTTTGCGAATGGAGAAAAGCGAGACTGGAAAGCAAAGAGAAAAACAAGAGTTCACTCCGCATTTTCCTGGATAAACGGTACATGTGGTTTTTATGCATACATGAGTATATTAGCCTCTGCACAATGCGGTTGTAAACGGAGTGGCAGAGACGTTTTTGTTGAATTTTCCGAATAGCTCAAGTGTAACGGAAGCTCTGTATTTATTTAGGTATAGAATGGAATAGTTGTCGCTCTGATCTCGCTATGACAAAATTTTTTTCATCGATACGCACAATTTTCTTCGAATATCTTTGATATTCATTAACGTAACATAATTATCAGCAAATCTTGAATTAGTAACGATTTTGGAATTTTTTGATTTCAGACAATTGGGAGGGAGCGTCTATTCGACTCTGCATAATTCATGACCGTGGCTTGCAGGATTCTCTGCTGGGACTAAAAATCTTCATTCAAATCGAGCTGTGGTTTTAGAAATATCAGCACCCCTCAGTACGAAGGCTTGAATGGGAAACGAGATTCATACGTTGTATGGAAGGAAAATCAAAGGGGAAAAGGTAGATCAGCAAGGTTATTTTGTTGGTTGGAAAGCGAGATGTCGACCCTCGTAGAAATTACACGTATTAACGTGCACTCTCTTTAATTATTTCATTTCTTTGGTGAAAATATCATGTAGCATCATGAGAGCCTTCATATTCCCCCAAAAACTCATTAGTTTAAGATTTCTAGTTTTTTTTAAATTAATTTTTTGTTCATCTCCATTTTTCGGTATTTAAATTATTTCTCCCCTGAGTAAACTTGAATTCAATGAAACATTACAAATTACAAAAATTGCCAACAAAAAATCGTCTAAAAGCATGACGAAAATTCTGTAAAATTTTTATGTCTCACTTTTGAAGGGTTTTCATGGGCTTCGAGATCCAAACAAAATTCTTTACTTTGTTCCGAATGCCACCGTATTTCGAATTTCACCCTTATCCACCCTCTAATTTATTGGTCTTTCAGTCGTTTAGCTCTTATACGGCTTTCCCGTTAAACTTCATCCGTGCGCACTCTGAATAAGTAAGAAAAAAAGACCAAGATATTTACATATAGTCCGTGTAATTATGACAAAGTTGTCGCATATATCTTCCTTTCTTTGGGTTCAGCGGGCGTTATCCACGCTTTTACGAAGGCGAAGCATTCGTTTCTCTCCCACCGACTTTACCGTGAAATTTTCTCACTCTTTTTCTCGCTACGCTTACCACGATTCACCGTATATCGATATATACATATGAAACATTCCACGTCAAGTCAGCCACCCCATTTTTTGAAATCGCCAAAAATCGCATACAAATTTTTAGAAAGTAGTTCTAACTATCACGAAAATTTGTGATTTTTTTCAGATTTTTAAATTAAATTTTTTAGCCTGAAAAAAATAGAAAAAATTTGTTTGTCCCATTTTTTAACTCGAAAATTATTTATCGTGCGAAAAAAAACGTACAACATAAAATTTGGGATTTTCAACGTGCTTTTCACTTAATTTTTTTACAAATTCCTCCGAAAGCTCTATATGCCATTTTCGGAACAAATAATGTTTTGATATTTTTTTTCTCAGAATCGACATCTTCGATTCGTTTGTAGTTTTAACAGTTTTTTACTTGATATATTTACAGACTATTAAAAAATTGGCGTAGTGGAGAATCCATTATTTCAAATGCATTTTTATTGATACAATCTATCGTTATAGAGTGATTTAACGAAATCGTGTAGATAATGATATTTTATCATTATTAATCGTAAACAGGGAAAAATAATAAAATAATCTCGTTTTGGTACTGCGAAGAAGATTCCAGGAACAAAGCAATATCATTGCTTCATTTCCAAAAATCATGCCCAAATCGAACTAAAAAAGTACTCCATTGGCCACAGAAACGTCGGTGTATCCAAAGAGAGTAAATTAATTCTTTTTTGCAATCGAGAGACGTGAGTAGCCTTTGACTTTAATTTGAATAGACTTTATCGGTGTCCATAGGAACATTGATAAAGTTTATTAAAATGTAAAAAAGATATTTAAAAAAATAAAAATGAAAAAATTAGAAAAATTGAAAAAGTACAAAAAATAAACAAAAATCCGGGCTTTAGAAAATATCTATAGATAATCTCAACCCTGTTAATGCACAGAGAAATTTGTGTATTCATTTGGGATGAAAAACGCATGGGAAGCAATGGATTCTCCACTATGCCAATTTTTTTATAATCTGTAAATGTATCAAATAAAAAACTGTTAAAATTACAGACAAATCGAAGATGTCAATTCTGAGAAAAAAAATATAAAAACATTATTTGCTCCGAAAATGGCATATAGAGCTTTCGGAAGAGTTCGTAAAAAATTTCAGTGAAAAGTACATTGAAAATCCTAAATTTCATGTTGTACTATTTTTTTCGTACGATGAATAATTTTCGAGTTACGAAATGGAAGAATTTTTTTTGTATTTTTTCCCGGCTAAAATATGTAATATAAAAATCTGAAAAAAATCACGAATTTTCTCGACAGTTAGAACTACTTTATAAAAATTTGTACGCGATTTTTGGCGATTTCAAAAAATGGGGTGGCCTTGACGTGGAATGCCTCATATATATACGTATATTTGTGAACGTCAGGGCCTCCGATTCTCGTCGATGTGCCGCCTCGGCGGTTAAAGTCAGCCTCACGCAAGATATTCGACGGCTACGAAAGTTTGCTCGAAGAAAAACGACAATTTTCCCCTCCTTCCCTCTCACGAAACTCACGGTAATACGGATATTTAAATAACCATTATAACCGCGACGAGCTCGTGCAAATGGACACACACATACTCATGTGTACACAGGCTCGATGACAGAGAAAAAGAAAGAAAGAGAGAAACGACGGAGAACAGGTAAAATTTTACGACAAGCGAGAGGCGTCCACTCCCGTACGACGAATATTAACAGCAGCACGCGCTTAACGAAACCTTTTTATTTCGACGTTTTTTTTCCCTCTCTATCTCGTTTCTCGCTATATACGATCGTAAAACAAAATTGCGTACCAACGAAGACACGGATACCGACGATATACGACAACGACGAGGACGATTCTGATCGCGACCGCAACGTCAGCGTGTTCAAAAATCGCGGAGATGAGCTCGCGATTCATAAATATATTATATACCGCGTATACACACGAAAAATATATATTTCATATTTGCATAAAAATACAATTTGCGTCCATTGGTTCAGAGCGCGAGGGAGGAGACAGAATGAAACACTCGCGATCCCTTCTTGAAAATCTTTATGGAAATTTCATCGTTTCTCTCTTTCATTCACTCCGGGGGGAACCAGGTGTAAAGTATAATAATTCCAGGCTCTTTCGACTCCTGACCCTTTTCATACACCGTGTATGAAGTATTTCACCGAAATCTGACACTTCATGGCCTCACTCTTCCGAAAAACTTTTGAGAATATCAGTATATGTTATAAAAGATCCCCCAAATTTGTTTGCAGAATTTCGCAATATTTCTTTGCATTGCGACTTCGAGAGAAAATCGTTTTCTCGGGGTTAACATACGTTACATACTTTGTTGAAATTTTGTTTCGTACGTTTTTCAATAATATTAACAAATTCAGAGTGAGGTTCCGTAAATTGCGAGTTTAGTGATCCATTTCTTTTTAGCATTTTATAGTTTTTTCATGGATATTTCGTATTCTTTTTTATAACTGACGACTGAATTGACAACTTTCAAAGTACATAATTTCAAGTGCATGTAAATTTCCATTTCAATGTCGATAGTGTTTTATCGGTATTTTCAATAGCTAAGAGTTTTTTTATATCGAGCTGTTTTCGAGTTTTTATAAAATTTCTAGTGCAAATAGATTCGATATTTTTTTAAAAACATCCTAAAAACCGATAAAATATTATATAAAAATTGATAACCCACAAAAATCCATGTACCAGGATTAACGAAACTTTTGTTCAATTTAACGGAGTGATTTTTCAAAATGTATTAACTTTCCGAGGAATGCTTCATATATACGCCGACCTTACACCGTATCTTTTATTATTTCGTGGTTTTCTCTCCCTCGTCTTTCGCCGTCAGACCCTTTTACCATTTTACCATCACCGTGCACATAACGAATACTTTCTATATATTATATCCATATTCCATCGGGCTCAATTTAGACAACCTTTCTCGCTCATTGCGAGCTCCGTACATTTCTCTCTTCTCACAATCTTTACATTTCTCCCTCTACAACGGACCCGCGGTATAATCTCGCGCAACGTGTGAAATCCGAGAGCTCGAACCGACGAAACTTATTATGCCATCGCTCAACTGTCACAACACAGATCGCAGATAGGATTTCGCTATGCTGCGATGTTATATTCCGAGCATCCACCGTTCTCGACGAGAAAAAAAATTTCACTCTGACGCTTCTCTATTTTATATATACCCACATTCTAGCTTCACCACCGAGAGATTTACCTTATGCCGGGTACCCGGGAATTTTTTTTCTTTTTTTCCTCTTCGCGCCACCGTTTGATAAAGTCGTCTTGGACGAGATTCCCTTCGTACAGTTTCTATACCTTCAAGGAACAACCATCTGCCGCCCTCCTTATTCATCTCCATTTTTGTTCTCTCTTCTTTCACCTCTATTGAAATACTTATCAGTGACGTGAAATCTTCCCAATGACCCGCTGGACTAAAAATTTGCCAACAATGCCCGTGAAATAATCTTCATCGAGACACAAAGCCTATTTGGAATCTCCCATCAGCGGAAGATTCGCGCCTCAATTCCGTATTATGAACAGAATTGTGAAAATAGTAATGTAAAAGTAATGCATTACCCATTACTTTAGACAATGTGTATTGGGCAAGTTTTTCATTACAAATTACAAAAGTAATGTTTAATAGATGCGTGTTCCATTACAAATAAGAAAGTAATGTGTAATGTATGCACATTCCATTACAAATGACAATTAAAAAAAAAAGTAATTTGCAGTGGAACTTGCACATTGCTGTCTCATTATTTTATTTCGCTCACTAAAAGTTCATCCACAATTATCACAAATGATCCATAAAGTTTAAAAAAAAGAACATGCACATTGTTTAGGGATTCTATAAAGCGACCAATTTTGTATCAGTAACTTGTAATTTTTATTAGATTGCTTATAATTATGGCTAACAGCGTGTAAAAGCCAGTTCAATACAAAGTTGGATAATTTTTGGGGTTGAGTACATTTTCGTACTTCTTATTTAACGATGAACTGTCTGTTATTGTGTTTCTATATTTTAACTTTATGGATCATTTGTGATAATTGTGAATGGACTTTTAGTGAGCGAAATAAAATAATGAGACAGCAATGTGCAAGTTTCTAATACGAGCACGGCAATTTATTTATTTTTAATGGAATATTCTGCACTGCAAATTACTTTTTTAAACAATTGTAATTTGTAATGGAACGTGCATACATTACACATTACTTTTATATTTGCAATGTCAAACGCATTCATTACACATTACTTTTGTATTTTGTAATCATACACTTATCCATTTCACATTATGCAGTGTAATGGGTAATAAATACAGTAATGAATTATCAAAGTAATGTATTATTTACAACTCTGATTGTGAAGTAACAATAATGGCGAATATAGCCATTGAAATTGTAGAAAGTTAAAAATCGGTCTAGACACATCATGCATCAATGATGCATAATTTCAGTAATCTCAAAATAATTGGCAAATCAAATTAAATCCTTTCCACTCAGTATGTATCTGTGAAACTCGAAAACTAATTGAATGATTGAAAACACTGAAATCAACTACAAAAAACATGGATAAACTTTGATACCAGGATGATAGAAAAAGTATTTCTAGATTGAATTAATATATCTAGAATGTTACTGCAGGATGTTTAGATTTTTTTCATTACGATGTACATTATTTTTGTTTTATTTTATACAGGTTTGCAAGGATCACGTTGAGATTGTATCGCAATATCCGTATATATCCGAGCTGCAATTATCGAAAGTCGTTAATCGAAAGCACACACGCTGTACCATCGGCTTTCTTCCAATTCGACGGACTCGTCCAATCGTTCACGCGACCAAACGCAATAAAGTTCCGACGCGCTGTCTGCTACAGCTTTTAATCCGATGGCTGATGGCTACTAATATCGCGAATAGCCAGCAAAGACGTTCTGGATCTTGCCGAGTGAGAGTATCACCGTTCGCATTCACACACACAAGCCAACGTACACAGACATGCAGTGTGTGTGTGTTTCGATTCTTTCTTCGCTGTGGCGTCGGAAAAGCCACCCTTTTAATCTCAGTCCCGATTGGATCCGGTACCAAAACGTAGTACAGTTTCGCCGGTATAGTTGCCAGGATCGGGATCACGCTCCACGGATCGAGAGAAAGAGCCAGGAATCGAAAGGTTAATTGGACCGAATAACGGGATAGCTCGTGCATTTCTGAGGGCGAAAAATCCTTGCCATCGCCGTCGTACGGGGATTCGCGGCAATCTTGAGATACGGAAAAGGATTTTGCCGAAAGTACGAGGTAAATTGAAAGACCAAACAAAAGAATACATTTTTACATGTGCGTTATTAAGTCCGTTGAATTAACAGCAAACATTGATACGTATCGCCGATAGACATTACAATGCAGAAATGACATTGATATTGAATTTATAGAACGTTGAAAATTTGTTGAATTAAATTCGAATGGAATTGTGACGTGATAATATCTCTTTTCGAGCTTGAAACTTTGTTTCAGAAACAAAAGAATGCATCTAGTTCCTATGAAATAACCTTTTTCAAAAAATGAAACTTGCACTTCGACAATTACTCTTCTGAAATGTAACATGAAAACTCAAGGATATACACTACCGGCGAAAAGTTTCCGGACAAAACTTCAAAAAAGGTACAATTTGTCTTTAGATTTGGACTCTATTTTGAAAACAGCTTTTTTCGCCTTTTTCCCCTCTCTTCAGGTGCACCCATCTTCTGGAGGTAATTTTTTTAATACATTTTTATGCTTGGATTCATAAAGGCGAAAGTTTAAGCTCCAATCTCCTTTTTTTTTTTTAACTTTGAGCGATTTTTTTTTCAGTTACTCTGTTTTTTTGTGAAAAAAGCGGAAATTCGAAAACTCACGTATAACATGAAAACAAAGAAGATTCATGAAAAACTTCAAGATAGCAAAAAGTTGCGTCTGTTTTTTTTGAGGTCAGACGAATTTTTTCAGATTTTTTTCCAAATTTTTTTTTTTTCACATTTCCTGGGTCGGAGCTCAGATCATTCAATTATCATAACTCGAGAACTATGGGATTATTGATAAAATTTCAAGAAGGGAAAATACTTTATTTTACTATTCTCAACACATTGGAATTTTTTCACATTTTTTTCCCAATTTTTTTTCTCCTATTTTCGGTCGGAAAAAAAATGTTAGGAAAAATCTGAAAAAATTCCACTGCACTCGACAAAAACAGTCGCAACTTTTTGCTATCCTGAAGTTTTTCATGAATCCTCTTTGTTTTCGTGTTATACGGGATTTTTCAAATTTCCTCTTCACAAAAAAAAAGAATAACTTGGGAAAAAAAATCGCTCAAAGTTTTTAAAAAAAGGGAAGTGAAGCTCAAACTTTCTCGTTTATAAATCCAATCGTAAAAATGTATTGAAAAAGTTTGCTCTAAAAGATGGGTTCGCCTGAAACAGGGGATAAAAAAGGCGAAAAACAGCTGTTTTTAAAATAGAGTCCAAATCTAAAAACAAATTGTAAAAATAATTTTAAAAAGAAAAAATGAAGCCGAATTCTTCCCCTTTAAAATGCCATTGTTAAATTAGTTTACGTTGACTGCCGACGAAATATCATAAAAAAACATTCCAGACCTTTTTTGAAGTTTTGTCTAAAAACTTTTCGCCGGTAGTGTATATTAAATAATTAATTGATTCATAAAGATGTTTTATATCGATCTATGAAGTAGCTCGACTTTCTGATCCACCCGAAGTTTCTAGTCGAAAAGAAAAATGATCAAACGTGATTCCACTTGAAATTGAATGAAAATATCTCTGAGTAAAATTTATGGAACTTTCGCGCATCCGAAAAATGGTCTCAGGATCATTTATCCTTGATGGTGCGTTGGTGACCGCTCGATGAAGGTTATTTCCACCGGAAAGATAAATTCTTCGACGCATTCCAATATCAAAGGAAAAGGGAGCGACAGAACCTGTCGAAATTGGCCTGGAATGGCCGATGTAACGTGCATTACATACGCTTTTGATGTCGAATTTTAAATAGAGCGTGGGCCAATCGTGCCGGAAGCGTATGTGATTTTTTACGATGATATGCCTACGGTACACGTGTAATACTTGATACGCTAAGAGGAAAAATACCGACGAAGAAGTTCTCTCGTAATTGCACTCAGAGGGGAAAAAAATAATTATAATACGAGGATTTAAAAAAAATGGTCGTAATGCGTCTGTAATCCTCCGCTTTGAGAGAAGAGAAAGATACGTGGAAGGAAACGTATGGGGAGGGAGCCTGGAGCGAGAGAGGAGGAGATACGTGATCTCGATAACGTCAGGGTCTCGTCACCGAGCAATTTATTCTAATTAGTGGATAAAGCGTGCGTGACCGTTCGTTCCTTTGGTGCTCGTGTATCGCGTCCACGTTGAATTTACACATATACACATGATGTATATATATATACAGGCTCGGTCGCTCTATTACACGCCTTTTCACTCCGCAATCTTTTCTTTCTATGTAAATACTTTTGTTTTTACGTTTTTCCGCGCCTCATCCGTACTCGCTATCTTTCTCCTTTCTCTCGGCGCGATTCATGGCACCGGTGATTATTCGAGTTTTATTACGGACGACAAAGCGAGATTTTGGCCTCCCGCCGTGTCACTGTGTATGTATGTGTGTGTGTGTGTTTGTGACGGCAGCGGAATTTAGGAAGGCGAGACGAGCAAAAAGAAAGATGAAAGTCCGCGCTTGTTCGTGTGTTCTGTACATTTTCTGTAGTCCATCTCTCCCTCTCTCTCTCTCTCTCTCTCTCTCTGTCTCTCTCTCTCTCTCTCTCTCTCTCTCTCTCTCTCTCTCTCTCTTCTTTCTTTCTCTCTCTCTCTCTCTCTCACTCTCTCTCTTGCTTTTTGCTCTCTCGTTGTACACGAAACGATGAACGAGACGAGCTTAAACCAGGGAGATCACCGCATACTCGCCTCTCTTTATGCCCCTCATTCTCTCGTTGCGTCGGAATAAATAACGTCCCACGCGCTGTTTTAGCTGTTTTTCAGCCCCCTCGTCCAAAGATCTTCCGAGAACTTTGATTCGTGAGGATTCAAAGATTCTCACTTGAAGAAGGTGAAGAGAAGGGCAAAAAAAATCGTGAAAAAATGAAAATTTGATACGTACAGTCCTAACCAGAAATGCCTGCAAATCTTTGAAAGAATCTTTCAGATTCTTTCAGAGATTCTTCGGAAGAATCTTGAAAATAATCGTCTCATCTTGAAAGAACCTTGAAAAGAATCTTTGAATCTTGGAACGAATCTTTAAAAGAATCTTGGAGAGAATCTCAAAAAGAACCTTCTCATCTTTGAAAGAACCTTGAAAAGAATCTTAGAATCATGGAAAGAATCTTTAGAAGAATCACGGATAGGATCCGGAGCAAGATTCTGTGAAAGATTCTTCCCAAGATTCTAAGATTCTTCGGAAGAATCTTGAAGAAAATATTGAAAAGAATCTTCTCATCTTTGAAAGAATCTAGAAAAGAATCTTAGAATCATGGAAAGAATTTTTAAGAGGATCTCGGATAGGAACCGGAGCAAGATTCTTCGAAAGAATCTTTCAAAGATTCTTGAAAAGAATCTAAGACTTTTCCAAAGCGTACAGTGTACAAACTTCTTTCGCGCGTTTCTCGTGAAGATTGGCGAGTTCACCGCCGTCAGGTTCACTGATTTGACGACGTTTTTGTACTTTTTTTTTCTCTTGGCAGAAAAATTTTCATTGAAACTTTTCCGATTGAAACAATGATTGTTCCATGCGGCAAAATTCGATCATAAATTCACGAGTGGATTGCAATAATCGAGGATATTTATTGGCAAGCGGCCACTGTGCGAATATTTCACGATGAAATCGTTGCGCTTCATTGTACACATCGATGAGAAATTGCGATCGACCGTATGTAATAATTCCCGAGGGGAGTGTTGACGTATATACCGAGTATATGAAACCGGTATATGTACGTAATACTTCGATGGGCCGACATTGCGATCCTGGTGGTCCCCCCGCCGGTTGAAAACTCGCGAAGTCGGCGCACGTTGCACGTGGAAATATTAGATGCTCGTCGTGCCGCGCGGACAGCTCATCGCGTGTTCGGGCTCTTCTCTTCATCTTGCTAGCACGATTTCCATTCTCTCTTCGTCGTTGCCGTCGTCGTCTCTCTCTTCTCTCTTTTCTCTCGAACCTCCACGCTGTCCTACGAACGTCCTTTTGATTTCCGTCCAGCTTTTGTATCGTGCTGTCGGAGCACAAACGCCGAAATACACTTTAGTCACACGTTTTACATGTCATTCTTGACGTTGTAATTACGATGGATATGCGCGTGCCAGCGCCTGAATACAAAATTTCTCCGCTCAATAGAATCTCGTAAATGACGAACCGGTAGAAAAAGGGGGGAAAGTATAAGAAAATAAAATCAGAATTGGGAACACGAAATAATTGACAATTCCAAGGCTCAATCGGTTCTGTATCGATTGGGTCATTAATACAAACAGCCGGAGAAAAAATAAAAATTCCTCAGATTTTCCTTGCTTCTTGAGTTGTTAACTAACTTTAACTGACTTGATTTTCGTTTTTAAGGTACTAGTCTACTTTGGAAGGCCAAAAACAAAGAAAAATTTCAAATTTTTTGTTCTCAGCTCCTTTATCAGAGGTGGTGATAAAACTGTTTTTACAACATTGTTTCATCCTTGGAAAGTACAAAAAAAAAATATATATTTTTTTTATTCTTTGAATAATTTATAGAAGGCGCCAAAGTCGAAAATCTCAGGATTGGCAAGTGTGAAACAAAAAAATTAAAAAAACATTTTAAAGAGGAAGGTTTCTTACACAATTTACAATTTACCACCGTTACTGAAAAATCGATTAAAAAAAATGGCGCATGTTTGAAATGAAAATGAACCGTCAGTTTATTTAAATCGATTTTTCATGAACGGTGGTAAATTGTTGTGTAAGAAACCTTCCTCTTTAAAATGCTTTTTTATTTTTTTTGTTTCAGACTTGCCAATCCTGAGATTAACTGTCAGCCACAGAACAAAACATTGTCGAAGCCTCGACTTTGGCGCCTTCTATAAATTATTCAAAGAATAAAAATAACAAATAATTTTTTTTTGTATTTCGAAGGATGAAACAATGTTATACAAACAGTTTTATAGACATATCTGATAAAGGAGGTGAGAAAAAAAATCTTGAAGATTTGCGATTTTTTGTCCTTCTAAAGTAGACTAGTACCTTAATCCGTTTTTGAAATTCAGCAACGAAAAAACTTTTAAGAATGGGAATTATGTCTTCAACCGATTTAAGACAAAAATTTTCATTAAAAATCGATTTTTTTTTGTTGAGAAGCCGCAATTTCGTTAAAAATAAATATTTTACTTATTCCTTCGATTAAATACCAGATTATACTTAATGTATTAACGAAATCTTATTTATTTTGTATTATCCAAACCAGAGATATCATGCTCACTACTATATTCGCAAAAGCTTGTGATTATTTGTGCACTGAGCAAATTTTTTTGTTGAAAATTCAAAAATTTGTTTGACTCAACCAAATATTTGTTTCCGGACGTTCAACGAGATCATTCTGGTAATTCAACAAAGATTCAGTGGAAGTTTTAGTTAAATCGGTTAAATCGTAGCTGGAATGGGCAAAGTTTCAGTTCAATCAAATTAATATTGTTGTACCAAATAAATGGTGCGATTGAAAATACGAATTGTTTTTTTGTTGCAGCTAAATTTATCAAGTTAAAATATACTGGAAATCAATGAAATATTTCTGTACAGCAACTCAGTATCATGTAAATTGGACTAAACTGTATCTGGAAATGGACCAAATAATTTCGTTCACCTCATATCTTATGGTTAACCAAATCCATTTGTTGAATTAATTATAGTTTCATTATTTCAAACAAATTAATATTGAATCAACTAAATTTTTTTCAACTGAATGGATTTATTTGTTTTAACTGAAGTTTTTTCTCAGTGTGATGTTTTTTTTTTAATTCGTCACGATCATTAGAGTTTCGCTTCCACACGAAAAACATAATTTCAATCAAAACGGATTCGTGCTCACAGCCGGTTCGAAACGACCATAAGAGACCCAAAAGAAAATATAAAAAATTCAATACGAGTTTATTCAAATACCGTATTCACAAGAGCGCTAATAAATTATTGATGAACTTTCATGTATAATAAAATAAAATGGCTTGTGTACGACACGATAAGATCGCTTCTGGTGTGTTCCTTGCTCGTTATGCTACACACACGGACGTACACACATGCCTTATTTGCCGGGTTAAATTATCGCTCGATAGATAGGATCTCGTCTCGATTATCCTCAACCGAGAGCTACTATACTTAACTGCCGTTTGGCCGCTCCTATGCTCAGCTACCGGTGTGCTACGTTCCGGCTCCTCACGATCGGGTGCGAGAACGATGCATTATCCGGATGCACTTTGCTCGTACGGCTAATTCGCGCAGCACAACCGCGCGCTTTCTTCCTTCCATAACGTGAATCAGTGAGCGAGGAAGAGATTTTGCGTGTACATTGTAAGATGTGCATGAACATGCATAATACATGCTTTCGTATGTATATAAATCTCACGTCCATACCTAAGCCTTCAATGAAGGGGTTACACGCAGTCAGGAGATCGAAAATAAGCGATTTTTCAAGAATTTTTTCTGGAAAGACATTCAAATCTATTAACGTAAAAATTTATATACATATTTTTGTAACTTTTGACTCTATTTTGAAATTTTTCTTTTTGAAAAATAAAGATAGTTGAAGTCGCTGTAGCCGATCTCCGGGAGGTCCTCTAAAAAAAGGTGGCTCGTGTCGGGCATGATATCTCTGGATTGGAGCACGAAAATGAAAAAATAAAAAAGATTTCGTTAATATAAGGTATAATATATTTACTCGAAGGAATAAGCAAAATATTTATTTTTAACGAAATGGCGGCTCCTGAAAAGAAAAATTCGATTTTCAATGAAAATTTTTGTCTTAAGGAGGTTCTATCGCCATAATCATAATAGTATATTCAAAGTAACGGCAAAATCATCAAATACAATTTTTCCAAGATAATTTTTTAACATTTCGCGTGAAATTTCGCGTTTAAAATCGCAACTTTAACGGAAGGTCTTATGGGAAGTTACGATAAAAGACGATATTTTACAACAAATAACTCGATTTCTAGGCGTTCTAACTTTCTCAAATGTTACCCACAGTTGAGTATGATTGTTAAGAAGGTTCCTACGAATTTTAAACAATTAAACTTGGAATTTATGTAACGCATGAGAAATGATAGAACGTCCTTAAGGTACGTACTAGTCTACTTTAGAAGGCAAAAAAAAGAAAATTGTTAAGATTTTTTTCTCAGCTCCTTTATCAGATGTGGCGATAAAACTGTTTTTACAACATTGTTTCACCCCAATATGGTTCTTTCTAAAGAACCATAAAAATATGGTTCTTTATTTTGATTCTTTGAATAATTTATAGAAGGCGCCAAAGTCGAAAATGTCTTTTCCCACGGCCGACAGTTAATCTCAGGATTGGCAAGTGTGAAACAAAAAAATAAAAAAGCATTTTAAAGAGGAAGGTTTCTTATACAACAATTTACCACTGTTAATGAAAAATCGATAAAAAAAATGGCGCATGTTTGAGATGAAAATGAACCATTCAATTTTTCACAATTTATATCAAACATCCGCCATTTTTTTAAAATCGATTTTTCATTAACTGTGGTAAGTTGTTGAGTAAGAAACCTTCCTCCTAAAATGCTTTTTTAGGAGGAAGGTTTCAGACTTGCCAATCCTGAGTATTATTCAAATAATCAAAATAAAAAATAATCTTTTTTTTTGTATTTTCGAAGGATGAAACAATGTTGTATAAACAGTTTTATAGCCATATCTGATAAAGGAGCTGAGAACAAAAATCTTGGAGATTTGTTTTTTTTTGACCTTCTAAAGTAGACTAGTACCTTAAATGATTATAAAATGGAAAGTATTTCTCGGTAAAAAAAAACTTTTGATTAATTGCTGGAAAATATGTTTATAAAGCTTGTGTAAAAATTTGAGACAATCGGTTATACCGTTTCTGAGAAATCTTGCTCATCCACTTTAAAAACACAGTTTTTAGAAAAACGCGTTCAAAGTTTCAAAAGCACTTTATACATAGTAATTACGGGTTTACAAATATTCCTATAACTTGGAAAATACTTTTTGGATTGATATAACATTTTCTGTGCGCAGAATCAAATGTTTATGAACATTACGAAAATGAAATTTGAAAAAAACGATTTTTTGAAAATCCTGTCTATATCCCCTTAACTGCCCCTGTAACATATTTGCTGCATTGACAAAATCATTATATATTCTAACCTTCTCTTGATAAAAAACCTACTCTTCATACCTATAAAACCTTCTCTTGATAAAAAAACTATAATTGTATTTATTTAATAACAACTGCGTGTTCCATTTTATGCCAAAATAAGCTGAAATTGTTATCCTTTGCAAGGAATTTACGTTTAAAGGTTCCAGTCCTATAGTTACTTACCTAAACCATGTTTGATGACTCTCTTCTCATGATCCAAGGTACGAAATATGTTCAGGGTCGTGTCTATGTGTATAGTTGGGATACCGGTACCAACGGAAACCATCTTTCGAATCTTGCTCCTGCTTGCTTGTCTCAGACGTTGCTGTATAATCGATGTACATGCAACAAACGTGGCTGTATCGGTGTACACAACGACCGGGTTCGTACGCAACACACTCGCCCCTCACCTTTCCGTCTGACGACCGATAATGGAACGAGCACACTCGATCCTACCGGAGAAGACTCTCTCTCTTCACATATATACATACAAGATAACAATTCTGTTCCTCTTCTCATATCCCTTGTAGCAGTAATGTACAGCCCGCGGCGAATCTCTCGTGTAGAATGAAGAAAATTCGCGAAACCGATGTACATAGCCGATTATATGTATGTATATACATAAGCGAATGTATAACCAATCTTGCACCGAGATAAGGTCAATTGTATAACGGTACGGAGCGAGATGAGATGCTCAACAAGGCGTTCATAAATGTAGACATTTTGTATTATTTCGATCGATAAGAATGGAATAGCGAAAAATTTCTGAACGAATTTTACAACACACAATTTTACACAACGAATATATCTCGTTTCTCATTGAATCTGGACAAGCTGCGTAACGTTTTCTAAAATTCTTTTACCTCTCGAGAGAGAAAGATAAGTGTGTGTGTGTGTATCTATGTGAGAATGTGCAGTTTCACGATATATCGACGAGCGCACAAACGACAAAAAAAAGAATTGGTTTGTCGCGGAAGCGACGGAGGCAGTCAATTTCGAAGCCATGTATGGAGTATTCCATCTAAACTCAACCAACTCCACTGTTTTTTGATATTTTTTTATATTAAAAAATATCAAACAGCTGACCCGATGCTGATAGTGGCACTTTGCGCACGGAGTGCAATAAAACTGTTATTACAACATTGTTTCATCGAAAGTACAAAACAAAATTTTTTCATTCTCATTCTTTGAATAATTTATATAGAAGGCGCCAAAGTCGAAAATGTCTTGTCCCATGGCTGACAGTTTATCTCAAGATTGGCAAGTCTGAAACAAAAAAAAACATGTTAAAGAGGAAGGTTTCTTACACGACAATTTACCACGGTTAATGAAAAATCGATTTGAAAAAAATGACAAATGTTTGAAATAAATTGTGATAAATTCATGTTTTTATTTTCAATTTAAACATCCGCCATTTTTTTGAATCGATTTTTCATTAAGGGTGGTAAATTGTTATGTAAGAAACCTTCCTTTTTAAAATGCTTTTTTATTTTTTTGTCCCAGACTTACCAATCTTGAGATTAACTGTCGGCCATGGGAGACGACATTTTCTACTTTAGCGCCTTTTATAAATCATTCAAACAATGAAAATAAAAAATAAATTTTCGTTATGTACTTTCGAAGGATGAAGCAATGTTGTAATAACAGTTTTATAGTTATATCTGATAATGGAGCTGAGAAAAAAAATCTTGAAAAATTGCTTTTTTGCCTTCTAAAGTAGACTTAAATAGTATCTTAGATCTGAAGAAATTTGAAAAGCTCAGCCTCAGTAAGATTGTAGGAATAATCGTGAACCGAATCACGGATAAGGATCGAATGTCAATGGAATTGACATGGAATATCCCATGTAAATGTGCAGATATAAATTGCATATTATGGTATCAGTATCTACATGCGGTTCGGGTGCACCGCAGTCTTCATCCGTCTCTCTCTCTCTCTCTCTCTCTCTCTCTCTCTCTCTCTCTCTCTCTCTTTCTCTTCCCGTATTATCGGGCGACGAGAACGACGACGAATGTTTTATTGGGTCGGTCGCGAGCTCAACTCTCTTTCCCTCGTGAGATAGGAACGTAAGAGATGCACCTGGAAATCGGACGGAAATAACAGCATACGACACACACACACACACACACACACACACACACACACACACACACACACGCGCGCGCGCACATCCTCGCGATTGCTCCATCTCGGGTATAGGCATCAAGGAGTGACGTATAAATACGGTCCCAGAACCGAAAGGACGCATCACAAATTCGATTTTTCACGATATTCATCCCCTTCTGCTTGTCAGGAATCGATATAGGCATACGACAATGTATTAAAGGGTGTTCTTCACCCAACTCAAGTTTTGACTCCACGCCAGCAATCTCGTTTCGTGTTCTCATTCTATCTCTCTTCGGAACTCTTTTTCGTTTGAAAAGAGAAAAAAAAAGATTTCCCATCGCTCTCTCTTGGCGCGCGCGTCGCCACCGGCTTTTTCTCTTTCTCTTCATCACTCCCGTTTCACATATGTACGTAAGGATTCTGAATCCACATATAATATACGTACACTCGTGTCTACATTCCGTGAAAACAGGATTTCTACTCTTTATCCCACGTAGAACGATGACCGAGACGTTTCACTCCGAAGATCCGACTTTTCATTTTCTTCTGTGTCTGTGTGGAGGAAAAATGATTGCTGGCAAGGCCGATTCGCGAGGTCAGAGACTCGGGCACGCGCGAGCGAGTGAACCTGAATCCATATGGGCTGTACACAAATAGCGGGGATGGGGTATAAAGTCGGGGGGAGGTGGTCCCCTTTTGTAGGAGAAAGAATGAGATTGAAAAGGGGAAAATAAATAAAACAGCTCGTATTGAAATCGAAATATACGTTATATCATATGCGTGTTTGTACGAAATAAAAATTCCCGTATTTGAGGGATCCGGGAAAATCTCATCGCGGACTCGGGGCAAAGAATTTTTTTTTTCATCATGATGAATACCTGATATGAATGAAAAAACGTTCGGAGAAAAGGCGAATCAGTTCAATCCCCTATTTTCAAGTATGTGAGAATATTTTTCATATACACAGAAAAAGACGCTCTCTCCCTCTCTTTTAACAGAAAAAGAATGACAGAAACTAATATGGTTGAAGAAATTTTGCAATAAATGCACGTACGAAAAAAGCTGCTCTCTCTTTCTTGACGTGTGCCAAAATCAAAGGCGCCAAGTGTCGACTTCCGTCTGGGGAAAAGTTCGTCCAATGTATCTTGAGAACGCCGAGACGTTCATTGCTCGCCAATACTACTGTATAACTATTTATATGCGTCTGTGCACATGTCAGAGTGGCTTTGGTCAGGAAAAACCAAGAAAACTTGGAAATAACACGAAATTAAAAAAATTTTGGGGGAATTAGGTGAATGTCATATTTTTTTATTGATGACGGACAATGTAAGATTTTTAACGTTGTCAAAAAAAAACATCCAGCAGAATTTAAGATGTGAGCTCAAGAAATCTACTTAAAGTTCCGAACGTTCAGTTGAACGAAAAATCAGAAAAAATATTTATTTAACAAAAAATTAGAAGAGCTTTATAGTTAAGAGCTATTAGAGTTGGTAAATAATAATTTAAAAAATTCAAAGATATTCCAAGAATGATTTCCAAAGTATTAGAAAATTGTTAAAAAAAAATGTTAGTCCCAGAATTGTTCATAAATGTAAAAAAAATTTCGTTCATTTGAACGTTCGGAACTTCAAGTCTGTCTCAAGAAGACAAAACAAATATAGGAAAAAAGCAGTGATCGGCAGAAAAAAATCTATCTTTTTATTATCCAATTTTTTCGAAAAATTAATATTATTAAATTAAATATTCGTAATTTTCTTTTAACGTTAGTAATTAGCGGGAACATATTACTAATTTTTCTAAAAATTAGTAATTAGTGACAAAATATTTCTCAAACAAGACATAGATTAGATTCCCGTTCAACAAATTACGAGTTCAATTCCAAATTGTGTCACGCTTGGGTGAAAGAATTTGTATTAAAAGTGTTAACTGCGTTGGATGGGATCCCAACCTATTCTGGCTCGGAAAAGTCGAGTACTTGAGCCATTAGTTTGGGGAAAAGTCAGGAAAAAATTTATTCAAAATTTTTCGCAGTCACCCTGATATTCGTATGCGCGGGCGAACTTGAATTCGCGAAGGATAGCGACGTTTGTAGTAGATCTCGTCGACAGAACACCACGGTGGGGTGAGCACGCGAGTGGCTTTAATTTAAGCTCGTTTTACGATCGCTTACGGGGTCGGAGAAAATTATATCCATGCGCGCGCGGTTACGCACCCACACCGTTTATATATATGGGGCATTCCACGTCAAATCACGCGGTCAATCGACCTGACCCCCTCGGATTTCGATGTCCAATGAGTCGTGGGTTTCGTTTGGCCCAAAATATGACCTTAAATTTTTAGAAATTTTTATTTCAATTATTAGGGGTTGCCCGAGCTAAAAAATCATTAAATTGAGGGAAAACATAAAGAGGCGCCTTTTTCAGATTAATGACATTTTTTTCACAGAAACTAGAACCCAAAAAAGGTATTTTCGTCATAGTTCGATAATGGGCAAAAAATAATTACTATTTTATTTTTAATTAAAATTTTTTTATTGTGTTTGAATCATCCGTTTTATTTCAGATCGCCGAACCTAATAAATTTTTGAAAAGAGTTGTCGTTTCATTGTGAAACCAAGAAAAAAACAAGTTTCACTAGAAAAATATTTTTGTTGTTATTTTCACTAAAAGAAACAATCAAAATAAGAAATGATAAAAAAACATACAAAAATAATAGTAATTATTTTTTCCCATGATCAAACTATGACGAAAATATCTGTTTTAGGCCCTAGTTTCTGTGAAAAAATTTCATTAATTTGAAAAAGGCCTCTCCTTATGTTTTCCCTCCATTTAATGCTTTTTTAGCTCGGGCGACCCCTAAAAAATGAAATAAAAATTTCTAAAAATTTGAGATCATATTTTGGGCCAAACGAAACCCACAATTCATTGGACATCTAAATCCGAGGGGGTCAGGCTGATTTACCGTGGAATGCCCCATATATATGGCAGTACTTTCAAAACCACGGTCGAAACATAAACGCTCTCGTACGCTATTCTCCAAAAGCTCTTTTACTTTCCCTCTCTCGTACTTTCTTTCTTAAACTAGACGATACACACGTACGGAAAAGGAAATGAGATTTTTATTCGGTTCTCGAGCAAAAGCTATGCCGTACCTTTTTCGCGGCGACCCCCACGTTGCACACGCGTGCAAAATCGTACCCACGATTTTTGCTGAGCGCAATGCACAACTTCTCTATACACACAAAAAAAAACAAAATACCCACACACAGACGCACCGTTTCAATATTGTTTTTGCACCTTCAGCAATTCTCCTCGCTTCGTTATTATACGACCGCCTGGTTTAAGCGTTTAAGCACGATTTTTCACGGATTCCCTCGACAATCGTGTGTGTACAAGTTCACCAGGAACGAAAGGAACCTGAGAGAGAGAGAGAGAGAAGGAAAATCGTTTGCAGAACGATTGTTTCCGGTCTTTTGGGCATCAAACGCTCCGCTAATATTTTTAGTGAGTTTTTAAATAGAGGAGGGTTCTTTGAGTCCACGAAAAAAACCATCATAATCGCTGTTGGCACGTCGATCGTTGAGTGCACTGCAAATAAATAACGTGCTTGACCCAGCACGGAAAAATTTCACTGACTAAGAAAGTTCACGAGGAACGAAGAGTCAAATCAATGTTATCGCGACATTCTCACGATACTCGCGCTTCTGATGTGCGTTCTCGGTTCAAAGTTCTGCTTGACAGATGCCAAACGACCTAATTTGACACGGGGGAATTCCTTCGCGCTCTCTCCCTCCATCTCCTCGTTTTTAACTGCTTGCATCGTTGCGCGGTCGTAAAGAAAAAAAAAGATAAATCAGGAATTAACTTATGGACATTCGTTCTCGGCGAGAAAATAGCCTTGTATTATCGAAAACCGTGATATTTTTCTCAAACTCTCGAAACGATTATACCTGCTGCGGCGAAACAGCGAGACGTTGAATTATAGCCTTTGAACAAAGTGCGCGAGAATTCTCACAGGCGCTTGCTCATTTTACTAGATATATTATACGAGTATATGGGGCATTCTATACCAATTCGACCTGGGTCTGACCCTCGACTCTTCAAATCTGGTTCCCGATTTTTCCTATCATGACTCTCACTCTATCAAGCAATTACAGTTTTTTTCAGATTTTTCAAAATAAATTTGAGCGCGTCATAAGTTTTTAAATTTTTTTTTTGAACACCTCGATGGCCGTAATCGAAGCAGAGGTCAATTTACTGTAGACTGTTGCTCGAAATATTGTATGCATAATACGTAATATATAATACATAATACAAAAATTTCGAGCAACAGTCTACAGTAAATTGACCTCTGCTTCTTATTTTTTTTTTGCTCAAAAAGCTAAAAAACGGGTTGAAGCATAACCCCAGACATTATGAATTTTACACCAACATTTTTTTATATCTGACACTGTATTTTTGGGAATTTTTTCAGATTTTTCGATTAAGGCCATAGAGGTGTTTAAAAAAAATTCAAAAATTCACGACGCGCTCAAATTGTATTTTGAAAAATCTGAAAAAAATTGTAATTACTTGATAGAGTGAGCGTTTGATAGAAAAAATCGGGAACCAGATTTAAGGGGTCGAGAGTCAGACCAAGGTCGAATTGGTATGGAATGCCCCATATATATGTGTATAATATGGTGTGCATGAAAGTTTATTCAAAGGATATAACCTTTATCTACCGTGACTGGGCTTTGAGAGATAGCGGGGCAGTTTTATATACCGGCTATGCTAATTAGCTTTGGCCGAACGTCGTGTCCGCGTTGTCTCGCGAACGGCGATGCAGGTGTCTCGATGTGCATCGACAAGTGGCAAACAAAAGGGCGAAACTCAACGCATTTAACACGTGGATCGATCAGGATCACGCACCTATACGTTTGCCAATAAAATCGAATATCATATCGAACCTGTCGCACACGGGCAAACACGCGGTAGAAGTTTCTGACGTGGCTGGATGACTTGAACTTGCACTCTTATCTTCGTCAACTTTCCAAATGTAACTACGCTCTAGCTTCTCGTTGTTCAATATTTATGACAAGGACGTGAAAATATTTCCGCTCTATTATTTTTTCAATCTTCTTTCTCGGGTCTTCCTCATTTTCTTCATTTTTCTGGAATAACGTAAACGGCCCAGTTGGTGACACTTTGAGAGTCGCGGTGTCGGATTTCTGCTATTTCATGCGTGATATAGGCAAACCGAAAACCAAAGGTTTCAACATGTGCATTAAAGGCTCCCGAACGAGATTCACCTATCGTAAAAGTGAAAGAATCAAAATTTATTAATAAAATCATTGTTTTTATTGCGCTTTTCTACTGCCGGAGTTTCTGACACCGAAGCCACGCCCATGTCCTAGTTTGTGACCCCTGCGTTGTATCGATTTATGACACTCGTGGCGCAGTTTTTGACACCTGCGCGACACCAGTTACTGACGCTAACCTTCAAAAATGTTCACAAATGATAAAGGTTTCATTATTGTATTTTTTTTTCCGTTTCTTCCGTTCATAATAACTCATATTCTTTTCTTTAAATTGTTTTTTCACAGTACATTAGAATGAATGAGCAAAGAAAATTGTTTGATGCAACAGGTGACAAAGCGAGGCTCAACAACAGGGGCACAACCTCAATTATATGACCCAGTTATTGACACCGCGTATTTAAATAAATACCTAACCAAAAGTTGAATTATTTCTTATCTCGTCGATAGTTTGGTTCCTGCTGAAGATGTTGATACCATTTTTATTTCGTTTTATACTTTCATGACGGACAAAATTCACAATATGTTGCTTGCGGTAGCTTGTGGGTTTCGTCTAGGACTGCCGCTGCGGAGCCACTGAGACGCGTGTCGTACTATTCACTGGTCCATTTCCATTTTTAATATTTAATTCTAAAAGGTGTATCTCTTCGATAATTAAAAGTGAAAAATTCTGTTTAATTAGCCGGTAATTGGCTAATTATTCGACAAAAACTGTATTTATGGCAATCAAAATTGAGTCGTCGGTGTCACAATCTGGGACAGTGTCAGTAACTGGGCCGTTCACCTTATTCTGGTATATTTTTTGATATTATCTAGTATATTCTGTCTTCTGATGAATGAATTTTCGTTCTCTAATCTCAACACGTTGAGGAATCGATGAGTTGAAAAAAAAAACCCAAAAAGTACCTTAAAGTGTCAGCTGTTGATTTGCGAATGAGAGTTTTTCTCGAAATTGTGAATAAATACATAGGTTATTTCCGTACATTGTAAATTTTCTTCTTGAGAAGACCAAACATTAATTTCCTTAAACTGATTTATTTTACACTTCAATCTTTATGATGATGAAGTTTGTATCGTTGAAACGCAACGAAAATCAGTTTTCTTCTTCCATTCAAATATTGTTTACCTGTTTGTCTATCTAGAAACCCAAATCGTTAATAGAGACCCCAAAAAAGATTTGAACCATTTTTCACTTTGAAAACACATGCTTTAAGGGTTGTTAATTAAAAATGAAACCTATTGTCGTTGCATTTCAACGTTTCAAGGTTGAATATCCTAAATCTCGTTGTTTCGACTTGTGTTTCTTATAATCTCACGGTTGTGTTAAGAATGATTTTTAATGTATTTTATATATCTTTGTTTTAGCAACCTGAAGGCAGATGTCATGTGTAAGAAAAAGCTTTCCAGAAGGATTTCCAGAATTCATCAGTGAGTGGACTCCTGTTCGTTGGTAACATTTCTTTACAGACTTTTTTTCATTACCATGATTTTTCGCATCGATGAAATCGTGGCTTTAAATCCAAATGCACTGCATTCCAAGATCTGCGGGTCATTATGTTTTTCACAGTTACTTTTTGCGTTTCAAAAATATTTTCCACTCCGTACACTTGTAGATGGGACGGTATATAGTTGATCCGGTTGGTAACGTGCTAATTAACAATTACGAGCAAATCGTTTAACTGGCGCCACAGCGTTGCCTGGCCTCGATTTCCACATTGACCGGTAGCAGAATCGCGATATAAGGACACGACGCCCACAATTTCAAACGTCAGCTTGCGTACTTTACGCCCTTTACCGCCAATGAATACATAAATGCATCTATATATGGGGTATTCCATACCAAGTCGACCTGAGTGTGACCCTCGACCTCGCTGATTTCGTTTACGATTTTTTATATGATTCTTCCAACTCAAAATAGCATGCAGATTTTTTTTCAGATTTTTAAAACCAAATTTGAGTACGTTATGATTTTTTGAACATTTTTTTCGAAAACCTCGAGGGCCGTAATTTAAAAATCTGAAAAAATTCTCAAAAATCCGGTGTCAAAAATGAAAATTCTTGACCCAAAATTCATAAAGTCCAGGATTTCCCTTCCACCTCGATTTTAGGTTTTATGAAGAAAACTTAAAAAAAAAAAAAAGATGCAGAAATTGATCTACCGTGAAAAGTGGCTTGAATATTTTTATCGTTAACCAACTAATTCCAAAAATAGTCGGTTAATTTCTGCATATATTTTTTTACGTTTTCTTCATAAAAACCTAAAATGGAGGTGGAAGCGAAAGCCTGAACATCATGGATTTTGGGTCAAAAATTTTCATTTTTGACACCGGATTTTCGAGAATTCTTTCAGATTTTTAAATTACGGCCCTCGGTTTTCGAAAAAAATGTTTAAAAAATCATATCGTACTCAAATTTGGTTTTAAAAATCTAAAAAAATTCTGAATGCTATTTTGAGTTGGAAGAATCATATAAAAAATCGTAAACGAAATCAGCGAGGTCGAGAGACACTCTCAGGTCGACGTAGTATGGAATGCCCCATATGTATATGCATGACATCTCGACCATGGACGTAATAAAGACGTCGTTCAGACTTGATCCTCCGAACGATCAACGAGAATTCCTCATCTCGTATTTCCAACGACGATCGACGAGATATCAGATATTGTCTTTTCCCGATCTGTGGAAAAACATTCGCCGTTCTCCATCCGCTCTTAACCTATGTACGTGCATTGTCGATTTTAATGCTCACATTTGTGCAGAGACATGTCTGTGTGAACATTTTCGTGCTACGGCGAAAACGAGCTCGAGAGTCGACAGAACGATCGTAAAACAACTCGCTGATATATAAATTGAATTTTTCCCGTAATTGGAGAGAAAACGTATAATGGTTTTGTACGTAAATATTCCAATATGTATACACGTATATATATCAGGCTGGCCCGAAATAAAATATTTTTTTTACATCCTATTTGATGCAATTACAGTTTTTACCATAATATTGAAGACGGTGAAAGGATAGCTACGTCCGATTTTTTTCAAAATGAAATCAGTGTCCGTTCAGCTGCGTAAAAAAATTGTTTCTATCGGAACTTCGACTTGGCCGAAGTATATTTTACTGGTGTACATTATTTTGCACCCGAAGGTTCGGCAGAACAAAAATTATGGGGCAAAATGGACACTAATACCATTTTTCTTGCATCTCAAATTGTTTTACGACACACCAATTTGGAAAAGATTGCACTATTAAGTTGAAAAAGCGAATATTATTATACGAGACCATTTATACTTAGAATAATTCATAGAATAATTGTTTTAATCAAATAGCCAATAGAAAAACCCATCGAGATACCTCTACAAAAATTGTACCTGGTCCTCCTTTCACGACGTTCAATATTATGGTAAAAACTATGATTTAATCACATCCGAAGTAAATTTTTAAAAAAAGTCCTATTTTGGGCCATCCTAATATATATGTGGGAATGCGACATCGATATGAGAAATGTGAGAAAATAGAATACAAGAGAAGGATAAATTTCGGCTCGAAATATTCACCGTGAATTATTCAAGAAGACCGAGGGAAGTTCTCTAAAACCATTTCGAATGTGGCTATCATTCTTCTCCTATATAACTGTATCCATTGCTCGATCGTTCGCTACTAATATCAGTCGCAAAAGCTCATCGAAGAAGCCCGACTATTCCCTGAAACTTTTCCCGAGATGTAGATTTGCGATTCCCGGTATAACTACAGAATTTCAAGAATGTACGAAGATAGCTATAAAATTTAATATCGCATAGGAATAATTCGTTCGATAAATCTCCATTTTCTTCCGGAAACGAACGTACATCGTGTGCGGGAGATTTTCACCGAAGAAAACTCAAATAAACGTCCGCTCAATGGTTTATTCGTGCCAAACAAAAAACTGAGAAATTTATTAACGTCGAAAAAAGTGTTTACTTGAAAAACAACTTTTTCTTCTCTATGCTTATAAACTTGTGTTTATAAAAATTAGAGAACCACTCGACTTTGTCTCGAACTTCATATACAATATCTCACTCGGGTTTGGGTCGCGTTAATTTTCCTCCTATCCACAAAACGCCCCTCTTAAGTCTCGACTCCCTCTCCGTATCTTCCTGCGAGGCACTTCAGAGTGATTTACAACTATGATTTTTTTTTTCATCTCTCTCATTTCACTTGTTTTTCATACACGCACTCGTGTTTCTGCGTCTCAATCGTTTTTTCTTTCTCATCTCATTCGAAGTTGCCCGCCTCTTAATGCGTGGATGGAAAGAGTGAGGGAGAGAGAACTCGCACCCCCGCTCAACATCACCGTAATGTTTTTCTCACTCCGTCTATCGTTGTAATTAATAATACACGCGGGATTGTCGGTCTTGGGATCTTGTGATTTTCTTGAGACGCTCTCGCAAACTCTTGTGAGAATATTCCTCATACGTGTTCCTCATACATTCACATATATATGGGTAGTTCCATGTCTAATCGACTAAGATTTGAAATCGACCCCTTTCAATTTTGATGAAATTTGGCCAGAAGTTTTCGTTATTAACAAAACGAAGTTCTACCAAAGGAAAAAAAATTAAAAATTTGTTTTCGAAAGTTATCGAAAATTCAAAATTTCATAATTTTTCATATGTTTCGAGTTTATTTTTTAAATATCTCGGAAATTATTATAGTTACGAATTCCTCTTAAAGAGTATACTTGGGGCTATGAAAAAAAATATTCCGAAAAAATATTTTGAAAAATGATGAATTTGGAGAATTTTGAATTGTCAAAAATCGTGAAAATCCAAGTTGCACATTAAATTTTTGGTTCAATTTTTTTAATATAATACCTTGTACTGATCTCAAAAAATCCTGAAATTTTCAGAAAGGTGCTTTTTGTTTTTTCAAAAATATGAATTTTTGCATTTTTAAAAATCGTGCAAATCCACGATTAACATTAAATTTTTTGTTAAATTTTTTTTTATAATACGTTAGACTGATCTTAAAACATCCAGAAATTTTCAGCATGTCTTTGGTTTGTTTCAAAAATTTGAATTTTTGTGAAACATTTTTTTTTTTACCAAAATTTGAAAATTCATATTTTTGAAACGAAATTTGAAAACTTATATTTTTAAAACAAAAAAACACCATCTTCAAAATTTCAGGTTCTTTTTAATTTTTTAAACAAACAACACCATCCTGAAAACTTTAGGATCTTTTAAGATTAATCCAAGGTATTATATAAAAAAAATGTAACCAAAAATGTAATGTTGATCGTGGATATACACGATTATTAAAAATTCAAAAATTCATTTTTTTGAATAAACAAAAAAAACCTTTTTGAAAATTTCAGGATCTTTTAAGATCAGTACAATGTATTATATTTAAAAAATTGAACCAAAAATTTAATGTGCAACTAGGATTTTCACGATTTATGAAAATTCAAAATTCTCCAAATTCATCATTTTGAAAATTTTTTTTTTTCGCTACATTTTTTTTTTTCGCTACATTTTTTTTTTCATAGCCCCAAGTATAATCTTTAAAACGAATTCAGAACGATTTTTCGTAACTATAATAGTTTCCGAGGTATTTAAAAAATAAACTTGAAAGCTTTGAAAAATTGTGAAATTTTGAATTTTGGATAACTTCCGAAAATAAATTTTTAAATTATTTTCCTTCGATAGGACTTCGTTTTGTTAGTAACAAAAACTTCTGACTAAATTTCATCGAAGTTGAAAGGTGTCGATGCCAACTATTGGTCGATTTGACATGAAATAACCCATATATATGATAGAACCGTAGAGGGAGCTCGTGGACCGCGGCGACCTGTGGGAAAGGCATTTTAAGAGGCGTGTGAGAAAGACGCCTCGGGAACTCAAATACATACATGTGTTGTATTATACACACGATCTCGAGGTTTGCTGTATGCGTCCAAGCATCGGGAACCCTTTCGTATTTTTTTCTCAAATTTTTTCTTTTTGCCCGGCACTTGTATATAGGTACATTTTTATACAATATTATATGTACACATATATATTTATATACATATTAATTTCGCGGTTCTCGCGAGTAGAAACGACCGCATCGGGTCAAAATCGCGGCTCTCATGAGAGAGATACGTCGCTCGTTTTCTACGTATATACACACCAAAAATTCGCGGACAGATTCGGTTACACGCTTTTGCAACGGTGTTTGACCCCGGCAGCACGATTTAACAGCTTAATGGTCTTCTCACGTCATGGGGCAGCTCGCGGTTGGGCCAAAACGACGGGGTTAAAACGCTCTTCTCGTTCATTTTTATTATTATATTATATATAGAACTGTACACACGTCCCAACAGCAATCTCGGACGCTCGACCTCCCACCTCATATATATCCCTCACTTTGGCCTTCTCGCGACCCTCTCTTATAAATTTCATTCCTTTGCGAATCTCTGCGAATATAGGGATTACGCAAACGTGGTTGACCACTTCAAGGGTACGAAAGTAGCAGTTATTCTACAAACAACTTCAGTAACCATTGCCCAATTGCGACGTTGTATCAGACGTTGTTGCACGGATTTGTGGACCAGAATTGTGAAAATAGTAATGTAAAAGTAATGCATTACCCGTTACTTTGAACAATGGGTATTGGGCAAGTATTCCATTACAAATTACAAAAGTAATGTGTAATGGATGCGTGTTCCATTACAAATAAAAAGAGTAATGTGTTGTGTATGCATGTTCCATTACAAATAAAAAAGTAATGTGTAATGGATGCATGTCCCATTACAAATAAAAAAAAGTAACGTGTAATGGATGCATGTGCCATTACGAATAAAAAAAAAGTAATGTGTAATGGATGCGTGTTCCATTACAAATAAAAAAAAGTAATGTGTAATGGATGCGTGTTCCATTACAAATTACAATTTCAAAGAAAATTAATTTACAGTGGAGAATATTCCATTACAAATAGAAAAATTTCTGTGCTCGTATTAGAAACTTGCACATTGCTGCCTCATTATTTTATTTCGCTTACTAAAAGTTCATCCACAATTATCACAAATGATCCATAAAGTTGAAAAAAAAGAACATGCCCATTATTTAGGGATTCAATAAAGCGACAAATTTTGTATCAGTAATTTGTAATTTTTATTAGATTGCTTATAATTATGGGTAACAGCGAGTAAAAGCAAGTTCAATATAAAGTTGAATAATTTTTGGGGTTGAGTAAATTTTCGTACTTCATATTTAACGATGAATTGTCTGTTTTATTGTTTCTATTTTTTTATTTTATGGATCATTTGTGATTATTCGGATAAACTATTAATGAGCGAAATAGGATAATGAGACAGCAATGTACAAGTTTCTAATTCGAGCACGGCAATTTTTCTATTTGTAATGGAATATTATCCACTCCAAATTATTTTTTTTATTTGTAATGGGACATGCATCCATTACACATTACTTGTTTATTTGTAATGGAACATGCATACATTACACATTATTTTTTGTATTTGTAATGGAATACGCATCCATTACACATTACTTTTTTCATTTGTAATGGCTCATGCATCCATTACACATTACTTTTGTATTTTGTAATGGTACACTTATCCATTTCACATTATGCAGTGTAATGGGTAGCAAATACAGTAATGCATTATCAAAGTAATGCATTATTTACAACTCTGTTGTGGACCTTCTTGGATTGCATTTCCGCCCGGCAATTCTCTATTTCTGTGTACGCTACATTCACACAAGCGTATTTGGATCCAAAATTACTTGCTCATTCCAAATATGCTGAGAAAAACCTTGGAGGTCGAATGTCACTTCAGAAACACGGTTGAAGGACAGAAAAACGATTTTAGGACATTGTTGTTTCACTTAAACAGAATACGCGTTCTTTTCAAAATGCTAATGGTAATTAACGTATATCCAAACTAACACTGATCATGGGCTCGGAGAATATTTAAGAGACAAGTCTTTAATTCGCGAATCTCTCCAGATTCCAAGTCTAGAAAACCCAGTGCTGCGCACTTTCAAAACCAAGCTTCCTCTCAGAGTGTCTGCAAAAGTAGTGATCATCGAGGTTTCACAAATATTACGGGCGTGCATGACTTGCACTTAGCCCAATAATTATTGTGAGGCGATCGAATTGAAGCCTCCAAAATTTTTTCGTCGATGGCAAGCATTATTAGCGCTCTGTGTTCGTGTGAGTTGATAATCTCAATTCTGCCCAATCATCTGCCTAATGTATAATTATCCTTTGATTTAGTTACTAGAGGTAATGATTGACAATAGATATATACCCCTTACCAATAATCAAAATGAATTACAGTCTAATTACAGGCTCTGATACATCGGAACTCCTCCAAATGCCGATACAAAGATCAAGTGCGTCAATCTGTGCGGAAATCTCACGTACTTATTGCTCCTTCTTCCGACACGTCGTGAATAGTCTTCAGCATCGTATGTCAGTGCTGCTGTTGTTCACAAATGGACTTGGCGATGTTTTCGACGACGTCGACGGCGACGAAGAGTGTCACGATGGGCTGACTCCAATCATATTACCCGGGAGGCCTCTCTCTCTCTCTCTCTCTCTTTCTCTCTGGTTCTGCCCGATTCGCCCGAGCATAAGAAACAAAAGAGGAGTAAAAGCATCACGAGGGAGAAAGAGCACACGGGCTGCAGTCGACAAGTTATGCAGAGATCCCCCGGAGCGCGTGCATTTGACTAAACCCAGCCTCGAGACTGACTCTCCCTCTCTTGGGCTCACCCCTGCCCTCCCTTCACTCTCATTCTCTCTATCCATCGACTGCTGGCAAACAAAAGGTTGTAAAGGACACGATTCATCGCTGCAAACAATGTTCTCTGAGCCCTTTTGTTCGATATCGGTCGATGTAGCTCGCTTTTTTTCCTTCATGTTTTCTCACTCATCCCTCGTCGTCGTCGTCGTCGTCGTCGTCGTTGACTGCTCGCCCTGCGCGCGACCAGTCGCATATTTTCCTCTTCCTTTCTCTATCCATCTCTCACACACGGTGCCCTCTCTCTCTCATTCCTCCCTTTTCCTCCATCCGTTTCTCGCATTCTTCACCCCTCGCGTACAACTCCGTTCCTCCTCTTCTTCTGCTTGTGACTTTATCTCACGCTGGGACGGCTTCTTTTCCATCCACTGATTACGTATGCAAGAATGAGAGATAAGGACACGGGGGAGTGGAAGAAAACAGTCCCCAGTATGTTCGCTATGTATGAGACGTATAGGCCATTGCAAAACAAACCGAAATTCGCTCGTATTGCATCTTTTCTTCACGGTCCAAGAGAACTAAGGAAAAATAGACGGCAACGAAGAAAGGTCAATTTTATGAAAAACCCCATTTTTTGTTGAATTATCTTCAGGGTGAACGAGCTGCTGTATGAATTAGGTGCGAAGATTTCTAAAAATGATGTTAGATTTTATAGTTATGATCAGAGTTGTGAAAATAGTAATTTAGAAGTAATGCATTACCCATTACTTTGAACAATGTGTATTGGATAAGTTTGCCACTACAAATTACAGAAGTAACGTGTAATGAATGAATGTTCCATTACAAATTAAAATAGCAATGTGCAATGGATGCGAATTCCATTACAAGTAAAAAAGTAATGTGTAATGTATGCATGTTCCATTACAAATAATAAAAGTAATGTGTAATGGATGCATGTGCCATTACAAATCAATAAATATAACGTGTAATGTATGAGTGTTCCATTAGAAATTACAATTGAAAAAAAAAGTAATTTGTAGTGGCGAATATTCCATTACAAATTAGTGTATTTCTACCACAATTTGGAGTAGATACTTTTTTGTTCAATGGTAAGTCTATTAATTTTTCAATGAAAATAATTCTTGTATATCAAGTTTTTGTTAACTTTATTATCGTAATGGTAAATGAAAAAATTTCAATTCAAGAAAACCTATAGGTGTCAGTGTATATTAACTTGATATACACTGACACCTATAAACAGTGATTTTTGGGAGTAATTTTTACTCCATTGTTGTTGAAATTATAATTCAAGAATGGAGTAAAAATTACTCCAAAAAATCAGTGTTCGTACATTTACCATTACGATAGTAAAGTTAACAAAAACTTGATACACACAAATTATTTTCATTGACAAATTGATAGACTTACCTTTGAGCAAAATAGTACCTACTCCAAATTGTCATAGAAACACACTAATGTATGCTCAAACAATATTACAGTGAGACCCCACTTGCTTTTCTTTCGTCTCAATTTGTTTCGAGGAAAACAAAATAACGAAACAGCAATGTGCAAGTTTCTAATGCGAGCACATCAATTTTTCTATTTGTAATGGCATATTCTCCACTACAAATTACTTTTTTTTCAATTGTAATTTGTAATGGAGCATTCATCCATTACATATTACTTTTTACTTGTAATGGCACATGCATCCATTACACATAACTTTTTTTTATTTGTAATGGAACACGCATTCATTACACATTACTTTTGTATTTTGTAATGCTACACTTGTCCTTTCCACATTATGCAGTGTAATGGGTAATTAATATCGTAATGCATCATTTACAATTCTGGTTATTATTGTGATTTGAAAATTAGTTTTATTTGGATAATAATTGATTTTTTCAAGATTCAATCGTTTATTTTTGAGGATGTGGTTACTTTTGGATGTCTCTGTATGCCTCAACGAAACTGAGATGTAAGATGGGTGAATGTGACACTATATAATATATATGAAGTCCGCGTGTAACATATATATCAAGGGAGAGTGTACTGGTTTTATATGAAAGCAAACGCGCGCCTCCTCTTCGTGACCCGAAGAGTGACGACCGAGTGTACCGAGAGCTTATGAAAGTGCAAGGTGTACGGGGAGGGTTGAGAGAGTATCTGTATCTATATATACAGACACGAGAATGAGTATAGATGGGGAGCTTCTTGTCGGAAGGCGAGAGGTAATAAATGAAACTCCTCTTTCTCTGCCCTCTCTACATTTCTCGCCCTTTCTCTCTCGCACCGAATGTAACCAGAGCCCACGAGCTTTTCTGCTTTTCGGTCCCTTCCCTTCTTCTCAGTCTCATCGCAATACCAGCACTCACTTTCCACCGCTTTGTTTCTCGCATTTTCCGCGGTGAGAGGTCGAGGAAAATAGAGCGAAAACCCTTCTACGTTACTGGAGAAACGTGTATACTGCACGTAGTATTACGTAGTAATTTTCGGAGATTGTAATTTGAGACTTTCACATGAATGCTTTGTCGAGCGACAGTAATGCGCTTTAATGTAGCTAGAGAGAGTTTAGTGCAGATAGAAAGTACTATTTTTTTATCTTGTAGAAATTTTGTTAAAAAAATTATAGTCATTTGCTGAACTTCTACATTTCGTACTTTTCATTGAGTTTTATTCAAAGTCATACCTTACACAATTTAGTTGGTCATGATTTATTCAATATTTAATTATTTCTGGTTTAATAATCTTTTTTGAATTTTTGGAAACAAAATTTAAGGGCTAACAATTTGCGTTTTATTAGGTAGAAAGTACAATTTTTTAATTCCTTTGTCAAAATTTTGCATAGGAAAAAAATGATAGTCATTTGCAGAACTTCTGCATTTTATAGTTAGGTTCATTCAGTTTTAGTTAGTAACAGCTTACACTGTTTTAATTAATCATGATTTATTCAATGTTTAATTATCTCCGGTTGACATTACCTTTTATTGAATTTTTGAAAAGTAGATTTAAGGGCTGACAATTTGCGTTTTACTTGATTAACGTCATCATTTTTCCCTCGTAATTACTAGATTTTGGAAAAAATTATTCCCACTATTGCGCTTTACAACATAGAATTCATTTTTTAAGTCATACCTCACACAATTTAGTTGGTCATAATTTATTTAGTATTTAATTATTCCTTGTTAGCATAACTGTTTTTTGAATTTTTGGAAAAAAAATTTAAGGACTAACAATTTGCGTTTTACTAGGTAGAAAATACAATTTTTCAATTCTTTGTCGAATTTTTGCATAGGAAAAAAATTATAGTCATTTGCAGAACTTCTACATTTTATAGTTGGGTTCATTCAGCTTGAGTTAGTCACAGCTTACACTGTTTCAATTGATCATGATTTATTCAATGTTTAATTATCTCTGGTTGACATTAACCTTTATTAAATTTTTGGAAAAAATATTTAAGGGCTAACAATTTGTATTTCAATTAATTAACGTTAACATTTTTTTCCTCGTAATTACTAGATTTTTGAAAACTTCCCACTATCGCGCTTTACAACATAAAATTCATTTTTTTTGCCATATATTTATATTTTTTATGTATAATTTAGACGAAGCGTGACTCTTGAATAAAAATTATCGTCCCCCAAAAGACTGATTTCAATCATGGAATCGTGCAACGTCATTGCACATTCGACAATTTAACGAATGAAGAAAACGAAATAAACAAAGAGAAAGAGAGAGAACAAAGATAACAGATCGATACGAGATCTTGGGCTCATTAGGATTAACATATTTTCTGAATTGTGGGTGTGGTCTTGCAACATCGAATGTTTGAACGAAAATTCATCGTATATCTATATATTATCTCATAAATATTTAATTATACGACGAGATAAACGCACCCAGCTGAGACGATATATTCGTTAGCTGCATGGAAAAGAGAAAAGAACCGTCGATCCAGACGAATTTCGAAAAGAATTCCGATATATAATATTCCAGATAGGAAATAAGCGTCTCGATTCAAGCACGATCAAGTGGAAAATTAAATCGACGTTCGTAAAAATGTGAAATTGATTTTCATACGCGGTGAATCCTTTTTTTTTAGGATGCGCACACGCTCTTGGACATTTGGGGGAAAAAATGCTCATAGAAGCACTTGCCATTTCGAGGGCTCGCAAACCCGCATATCAGTCGGTGTTTAAACGCCACAAGCAGACAGCTACGAGCACGATGTCGTGTGGGAAAATTCCGCTCATTCAAACTATATACTATATATGGGCCATTCGACGTCACATCGACCAATAGTTGGAATCGATCTCTTCGAACTTCGATGAAATTTGGTGAGAAGTTTTCTTTTATCATAAAACGAAGTTCTACCAAAGAAGTTTTTTTTTCTTCGAATATTCAAAATTTCACTTTGTTCAATGTTCCAAGTCTATTTTTTAAATATCTCGAAAACTATTATAGTTACGAAAAAAGATATTAGAGTTCATCTTAAAGAATATACTTGGGGTTAAGAAAAAAAAATATTCCGAATTTTTTTTTTTTATGATTATTTTGGAGATTTTTGTATTTTAAAAAATCATGAAAATCCACGATCAACATTAAATTTTCGGTTCAATTTTTTTTATATAGTACCTTGTACCGATCTTGAAAGATCCTGAAATTTTCAGAAAGGTGTTATTTTTTTTTTTCAAAACATGAATTTTTTATTTTATTTCACCTCTAAGTTAAGGAATGTTGAGCAATTATGTAGCTTTTACTGCTCAAAATTACATGATTGCTCAACTTTACTTAGAGGTACAACAAAACATTTTTTTTACCAAAATCCAAAAATTCCCATTTTTGAAAAAAAAAAACAGAAAATCTTTCTGAAAATTGTAGAATCTTTTAAGATCAGTACAAGGTATTATATTTAAAAAATTGAACTAAAAATTTAATGTTGACAGTGGATTTTCACGATTTTAAAAAATTCAAAATTCTTCAAATCCATCATTTATCAAACAATTTTTTCGGAATATTTTTTTTTCGTAGGCCCTCTTCCAGAAGAAACCAGAACGATTTTTCGTAATTATAATAATTTTAGAGATCGATAAAAAGGAAACTTGAAACATTGAAAAAATGGTAAAATTGTGAATTTTCCATAACTTTCGGGAAAAAAAAATTTTTTTCTTTTCGTAGAACTTCGTTTTATGAGAAAAAGAAACTTCTGACCAAATTTCAAGGAAATTAAAAGGAGTAGATTCCAGCTATTGGTCGATTTGACATAGAATGACCCATATATATCTATCTATCGCGCAATAAAGCCGAAATCCTGCATACACGCGCACAGCCAGATACACAAAACGGGATGAGTTTATATTTTTCACCGGCTGGTGCGCTCTCGGCCCTTCTGCTGGCTTTTCAATATCGTGTTCACCGAAGCGCGATTAATAAAGCGCCCGTATTTAATCCGCGGCCGTTCGGGATCGGATCTCTCCTTCCACCGTGCCTTTGCTCGATCCCCACCTCCTCTCGCCCCTTTTGGGGTTTGCTCCGATAATCGTTAATAATCCTCGAGAGGGGTCTAGCCAAAAGGAATGGCTCCTTCTCTCGTTTCGGGTCCGCGGAAAATTCTCATGCGGAAACGAGTATATAGATCCACTCTATAAATATATGTATACATGTAGCTTGTGACTATTCGACCGATACCGGAAACCTTCCGAAAGAACGATCCCGCACCCCTATCTCGGGATTTTTCGGGTGAGGGGTTGAAACATCGAGAAGGAGGAAGAAAAAACAGAAAGAAACTTTACCCGAGAACACGGAGCTTCTTTATCGGTTGTGATCGTGGCTCCAAAGATTCGAAGGTTTTGACTCCTCCGAATTCAACCCCGGACAAGGATTTTCCAAATGATTAAATCTGTTTACCCTATTAATTACTTCCTCATTTTTAGTTCGGTCTGGACCTAGCCTGGACCTAGGATGGTCCTAGCCTGGACCTAGGATGGACCTAGCCTGGACCTAGGATGGACCTAGCCTGGACCTAAAGTCATCAACAATTGGAGATGACATTACTCAAATCAGCGCAATTGGAACGACAAGTAATGGCAACTTTTTTCAATGTCCATTTTTGGCCACAAGAGTATATTTTGACAAATGGAACATGAACGATGCCAAGTTCAATTATTCCATTGCAAACCGCGAAAGATTGATCGTAGGCCCTCGTAATTTGTGCACATTGAGCGAGAACATCTGGGAACTTCGCAATCTCGCTCTCATCTTTGTACGAAGAATGCGACGAGAAGCCGGAGATGAAAGTAGATTTGTTCGTGACGATACTGCTGATGACAGTGTCGAGTTCATACATAGTTATATTATAGAAGCGCAGAGGGCGAGAGCTGCGCGCACGCTGTGTCGAATTAAAAAGTTGTTCTCCGTAAACGCGTCAGACTGACTGACGAGACGTCGAGAAGTACACGTCAGGCAGATTATATCCGAAGAACTCTCGAGCCCGAGGGTGTAAGAGATTTTTTGTCCCCTCTCTCTAGTGTCCAAGCTCCCATTTTTTCTCACCACTTTGTATATTTTTCCGCTTCCTAATTCTTCGCTCTTCTCTCTTTCTCTATCCCGCTTCTCTTCAATCTCGTTCACTTGGCAAACGTTTGAGCTGATAGCGCCGCGGGGTCAAGGGGAAACGAGCCTCGCGTACTTTGTGGATAATTAACACCGTTTCCCCTTTTGCTATGAGGATTCTATATTTACTCGAGACTCGATAGACTCTGCCCTGATTCCAGGCCATGAAATCAAAGAGGGGGGACGAAGAGACGAAATATTGATGGAAAACATTGAATATTTTCGAAGTTCCCTAAGAATTAAAAAAACTCTTCAATATTTCAAATAATTGCTGCAAAAAATAACAAGTCTTAGAAATTGCCAAGAATTATTTACAAAGATTTCTCGGGGGTTTTCCATTATTCGTTAACCCTTCGCGGTTACACGTTCTGATCGTTACACGGAGGCCATCTTCAAACGATTGCCACGTCGACCGTGTCATTCGGAATGTCTTGAAAAAATTCAGGATAATAGTTTTAACCCGTTTAGAATGTAAAATGCACGGAAATTTTTTTTTTTTTGAAATTTTAACATGGGAAAAAATCGTGAAGGGGCCAATGCTATTTTTCACGAATAAAATCAGAATTTTTACAATTTTAATTTTTTTTTTTTTTCATAACATTTTAGGGTGATACTCTTGAGACATGATACTTTGAGGCAAAAAATAGTTCCATAGTGCGCGGTTAAAAAAAGATGTTGGTTTTGATAAATTGTTGCGCCTGACAAGAAAAAGGGTAACTTTGAATAATCTTCGGATCGTTGAGCGTTTTTGCTCTCGTCGTTCGTTTTATCGCCTTTCATTCTTAGTTTATTGTCTTCATTGTCGTTTTTTCACGAATCCGCGTGACTCTTATTCACAGAGGTCACGCCGATTAACCGCGACTTCTCAAATTCCACCCATTCTCGTTTCTCTCCGCGGTTTTGCATCTTTGTTTTATTTTTTATTTTTTTTTCCTCTACTCGATTCTTCGCATTCTCTCGCTCGTGTCTTGCCCGTTTTCCATCCTCGCTCTTCTCGTTTTCTCTCATTCGCGGACGCTACTTCTAATATATACCGGGAGACGCGGGTCTGTACACCGCGCTTGGGAAATTAGGGATGCCTCGCGAGGTTATTTATAAAGGGGTTAATTAAGGGCACTTGGGTGTGCGAGTCTCGCGCCGCCTTCTTCTTCCTCGCACCGTGACTCTCTCGCGAAACACACACACACACACACACACATATATTCGCGATTTCTCGTACCCGTTCACTAGCATCTTCGCCAAGATTCAACGGTACATAAACTACACACGTAGGATACAATTTGCGTGAGAGACTTTGCGTAAAAAAGAAATTAAAGAGAAAAGCAATAAATAGAAATAAAAAAAGGCGGAGTAGAAACGAAGATGGGAAGAATGTGTGCGAAGAAAAGGAAATATACGAGATAAATGAAAAGAGCATAGATAGATGGGCATGGCAGAATTTATTAATGTTCTCTCGCCGCAAAGCGTGAAGCCAAGAACGCGAGAGTGTTAAACGCGAAAGTAATTGGAAAATTCACGAATGACAAAACAGCAAGAGGATGGAAAATAGATGGGAAATTTTATCAAAATTATTGCATTTCGCGCGATTGATCGTTCGATAATTTTCATTTTATCGAACGAAAAATAATTAGCCATGATATAATAATCAGCCATAACAGCTTTATAAATTAATGGAAGTAATTGGTATGAATCTAATAATTCGTTCGATCATCAAACAATGGATAAAAATAGCCGTCAAATTTGGGAACAAACAGCCGTTATACCGAGGGGATAAATGAAAAAATGAAATAAAAGCGTGGAAAGAAAAATACGAAAGTAATAACATTCCGAGTGATTGCCGAGGACGAGAGCAACGGTGAAACGAGTTTTGTTGGTTCTTTCACCGAGTCTACGAGAGAGCGCGCTCGCGCGGCAAAGAGTGCTTTTTTCACGAAATTGCCAGCGGCTTTTTTTCCTCTCTCTCTCTCTGTCTCTCTCCTACCCTCGTCTCTTGTGTCTCCTTGACGCACAGTTGCAACGAGAGGCATCTCGTCCAGGAGCTGTAATACCCGCAGGGTCCGAAAACCCTCGGGAATTGGGTCGTACCGGAGTTAACTCTGGGGAAACAAAAGTCCGGCAAACTGTGCTACTCTCCATCGGCATCGTACCCGCAGTTATATACCACGCAGTGTATATGGGGCATTCCACACCGAATTCACCTGGGTCTTATCCTTGGACTCTCCGATTTTGTCCGCAATTTTTCATGGTTTTGTAGTACCTCTGAAAAGCGCTCAGGATTTTTTTCAGATTTTTTTGGAGTGATTCGACTTGATGATAATTTTATAAACAAATGTACTGTAACTCCAAATTTAAATATCTAAAAAAAAATAACAAAAATCCCGTTTTTTATATGCAAAATTTCAAGCCGTGAGCCAAAGTGGACAGGAGTTTCTTCCTGTTTATAACAAGCTTTTCTGAATTTTTTTTTTTTAATAGAAACGTAAATTGAGTCGTTATCGAAACATTTTCATGTGAATTGAAGGTGTTTAAAAAAATGTTTGGATAACGGCCCACTCGATTCAGGTTTCACCTTCTATTTTTTTCAAAATTATTTTTTTGAAAAAGCCTTGTTATAAACAAAGAGGAACCTCTGCCCACTTTGGCTCAATGCTTGAAATTGTTCATATAGAAAACGGGATGTTGGTGATTTTTTTCAGATTTTTAAATTTAGACTAACATCACATTTATTTATAAAATTATGAAGTCAAATCGTTCCAAAAAAATCTGAAATAAATTCTGAGTGCTTTTCAGAGGCGCTAAAGAACCATTAAAAATTGCGGACAAAAACAGGGAGGTGCAGGATCAGACGCAGGTCGAATCAGCGTGGAATGCCCCACATATGTAATATGAACATGCCACATACTGGTTTATATATATTAGAGGAGTGAAATGAAACCTTTCGGTGTTGAAATATTCCCGCAACAGTCGCATATGCATACTATTTCAATGTGTATACTTCCCCACTAAACTCCTAGTTAAAGAGGCAATTACCCAACTCTGCGATACGTTTATTAATAATTGGAAACTCACCGAGAAATAATTCATTCGATTAAAACAAACCGTTCATAATTTGGATAAATTTCATCGAATTGAAATTTGAAATGGATTACGATAAAATCTGGCTGAAAGTGAAAACAGACCGATCGTGAATAATTTCATTCAGTTCAGCGTATTCGAGATTTGATCTAGAACTTATGAACAATTTTTTTTTTAGTCCCGTCGTATGATTACCGTTGTTATACAACTCATACCTTTTTATCGTCAAATCGGTCTTACAGAAAGGGTCACTACATGAATTTCCTCGTCTCTTCTTGAGGATAAAAGTGGTTTACAATGAATTTAATTTCATTGTAGTTTTAGTGATAGGCAAAATATTTCAAAAAGTCGGAAATGCAAATGATTTGCAGAAATACGACTTGTGAAATGTAAATGAGTTATTTGTTGTCGTGATAAATACACTTTTAGGCACTTAATCTGATCTTTTCTCCGCTCAACTAAATCATTCCGGCCCTAAGTCAATGATAACGTGACTCTCTAAGCTGAGGAGCTTCAAAAATTTGCCTTGTATAAAAATTCACAACCGTTCCTGAAAAAAAGAGAGAGAGTCGCGCCGACTTGAGTCAAAGGAATAGATATAAAATTGTGGAAAGAATTTTTATTTATACCTTCCGATAAATGCTCTTCCTCCCCCAGTTCGACATGAAACAGATGTGCAGAAAGAATGGAATGCTTACAAAAAGAAAGCTTGCAACTGCGAACAGGGGGAGAAGAGACGCGCAAAACAGCGATTACTTTTGTCGAGTGTTGTAAAATTACTCTCCTCTCGTTGGGAAATGAATTGGGATACCTCACGCGTGTATGCGTGTGTGTTTATGTATATATATATGACGAGGGTTACTTTTTTTCTTCATTTCCGTAAGCCAAGTTAATGGGTCGAATATGCGTTGCTCTGCTGAATGTCGACGCGCTCCGCTTCTCGACTATGTTGGCAAGCAGGAGTACTCTTTCACGAGAGGGTTATCCATAAACATATATATATATATTCACCCAAAAGACTTCCATCTGCATTGAAGAGTGGAACATGCGGTGCGCGGAAAAGCTCGCGAGCCCATCAGCGTGAGACGCTCTTTCGGAGATCCATTCGTTTTGGACCGACAAACGCGTAACGCAAAATTGCGAGTGCGTGTTTGCGCCTCTGCGAAGAGAATGTGCAAGAGATGGAGAGAGAGGAACACGTGAAAAGTATCGTGACGAAATTCTCTTCATTCGAGAATTCTGACGTTTCGTTAAGCTCTTCGTTTCCCCCTTCTCGACTTCTCGGCACATTTGATGACGTCCTGCAAGTTGTAACTCGGCAGTCACGTTTATCAATGATGAAAACTTGATGTTCCATACACTTCAATCAGGGTTACAAAATTCGTAATGTAAAAGTAATGCATTATTCATTACTTTTAGAATGTGTAATGGAAAAAATTTCCATTACCCATTACAATGTAGTGTGTAATGGTAAAAGTTTCCATTACCCATTACAATGTAGTGTGTAATGGAAAAAAATTTCATGACCTATTACAATGTAGTGTGTAATGGAAAAAATTTCCATTACCCATTAAAATGTAGTGTGTAATGGAAAAAAAATTCATTACCCATTACAACGTAGTGTGTAATGGAAAAAAATTACATTACCCATTAGAATGTAGTGTATAATGGAAAACATTTTCATTACCCATTACAATGTAGTGTGTATCGGAAAAATTTTTCATTACTCATTATAACGTAGTGTGTAATGAAAGAAAAATTCATGACCAATTACAATGTAGTGTGTAATAGAAAAAATTTCCATTACCCATTGTATAATATAGATGCTTTTTAGAATTTAAGGTACCTAAAAATCTAAGTCCTAAGTCAATAAAATGTAATGCAAAATTGCAATAATTTATTCATCTATATTTTTCCATTCCCAAAATTGCAATCAAAGTTTTGTCCATTACACATTACATTGCGTGGGTAATGCAAATTTTTTCTATTACACACTACATTATAATGGGTCATGAAATTTTCTTCCACTACACACTACATTATAATGGGTAATGAAAAATTTTTCCATTACACACTAAATTGTAATGGGTAATGAAATTTTTTTCCATTACACACTACATTGTAATAGGTCATGAAATTTTCTTCCATTACACACTACATTATAATGGGTAATGAAAAATTTTTCCATTACACACTACATTGTAATGGGCAATGAAAATATTTTCCATTACAGACTATATTTTAATGGGTAATGGAAATTTTTTCCATGACACACTACATTGTAATGGGTAATGGAAATTTTTTCCATTACACACTACATTGTAATGGGTAATGAACATTTTTTTCATTACACACTACATTGTAATGGGTAATTAAATTTTTTTCCATTACACACTACATTGTAATGGGTACGGAAAATTTTTTCCACTACACACTACATTGTAATGGATACGGAAAATTTTTTCCACTACACACTACAATGTAATGAGTAATGAAAATGGCAATGCATTACAAAAAGTAATGCATTACTTGCAACCCTGACATCAATGGGCTGCAGACTTCATCTCAGCAAAGTGTTACGGATTAGTTGATAATTTTTTGTTTTTCTTTCAGATTACGGACGTTTTAAAGACGACTGCGAACGCATGGAGGAATTTATGCTGATATTCCGAAGTCAGCCATGGATATACGGATTCGTCAAAGCGGAAAGTAAACGATCGACGTCCTGAGCTTTTCGAAACGATTCGCGTCATCTTGACGTTCTCGAAAGTGATGCGCGCACGTATATGTTCGCTCGACATCGGTATGCCGAATGTTAAACGTCAAAAGCGTGGGTTTCTCGAAGCGAGAAATTACTAGATACGTCGAGTTACAGAGAGGGATATCTGATGCAGCGCACCGAGCGATATTCGAGCCAAAGATAACGACGTACTCGGGTATGTACGTGTGTGAGATCGCGTAGCGAAGGTGAAAACGATCAAAGCTCCGGCCTCTCTCCATTCCCTCGAGACTCTTCCCTTTATCGACCAGGCCGTTCGATCGTTAGTGGATATAGGAAATGTATACACGAATCGATGTATCTCTAGTTCAACGCACACCACCTCGTCGTCATCCTACTCGTCGTTCTCGTTTCGGAGCTTTTTCCATATATTTTCGATGCAAATTTATGTCGATATTCGTGCTCGTTCCCCTTTGTTTTTGTGTCACAGAGAACGAGCGAGAACTATAATGTCGAGGTCTCTCTTTTTCCTCTCTTCCACTTCAAATCATTGTGCAGGTATAATATAAATATTCTACTAGGAAGATTGAAGCATATATATATATGTATGAGTCATTCCGTGTCAATTTAACGACGTTTTGTCGGTGACCCCCTTCGATTTTTTTTATTTTTTAATATGTTATACATGCAAAAAGAAGTATTCATGTAAATTTTTAGCTCCCCATCCCGAAGTCATTAATTTTTGAAAAAATATTCTTAAAATAATCATAACTTCTACGATAACCAAGATTTTGTAACTTGCTAACAGGTCATTTTTTTTGTTTTTCAATGCAATTAAAAAAAAAAATATCGAAAATTAAGAAAAAAAATTTTTTATGTCGTTTTGGGTGTTTTAAGCTAAAAAAATTGATTTTCTTTCAATGGGACCCCTTCGATTTTTTTCAAACAAAATTATAAAATTCGACGTAAAAACAACATTTTTGAGATTTTACTGAAGATGGGATTCAATTTACTTCTTATTGAGCACAAATTTTTTCGTTGTTTTTTTCATTTTGTTTTTTTTTCCTCCTATGGCTACAATAGTTGATTTCAATGATGTTAAAATAAATAATTTAACTTTTCACATATTTCCTTTGTAAATTATAATAATTAACATTAAGAATTACAATTTTTATGTAAAAAATTGAATAAAGTGCAAAACGTACTTGAATTTTAATTCTTAGTGTTAATTATTATAATTTACAAGAAAATATGTGAGAGAAGTTATATGATTTATTTTAACATGATTGAAATGAAAGTATTGTAGTCATAGAAGAAAAAAAAATCAAAATTACCAAAAAAACATCGAAAATTTTTATTAGTAATAAGAAGTTATTTGAATCCTATCTTCAGTGAAATCTCAAAAACTTTGTTCTTTTACGTAGAATGTTGTAATTTTTTAAAAATGAAATCGGAGGTGTCTCATTAAAAGAAAATCCAATTTTTTAGCTTGAAACAGCTAAAAACAACATTAATTTTTTTTTTTAAATTTTCGATATTTCATTCGAAAAATACATTGAAAAACAGAAAAAAATGACCTCTTAACAAATTAGAATATGTTGGTTATTGTAGAAGTTATGATTATTTTAAGAATATTTTTTGAAAAATCAATAACTTCGGTATGGTTTAAGATAGAGAGCTAAAAATGTACATGGATACTTCTTTTTGCATGTATAATAACATGTTGAAAAATAAAAAAAATCGAAGGGGTCACCGACGAAACGTCGTTGAATTGATAGGGAATGATACATATATATTAAATTGAAACGTCAAACAAAAACTCTTCCTTGCTGTCGTCAGCCTCGCACGAATACTGACATTGATCGAAGATATATTCTCCGTCCTTCGCAGAAAAGTATCATACCAAAGAACACGTTTTTTCCGATTGCATTTCTCATCAAGATTCCAGAAACTTTTTAGAAAAAAATCAAACGCGTACAGAAATGGATTTTTGATTCAAATTTACGTGACATATCAAATCAATATTCCCGAAAAAATCTTTTACAACGAGTTCTGATGTAAAAAACTGAACAAAATGAAAAAAAACTCATTAACAATAAATCCGTAATATTACAGTTTTAGAGCGATATTCTAACAGACTTTTACATGAAAAAACCACCCTTAATTCTAAATTGAACATTTTTCTCAAAATATCGGCCAGTAGAAAATTGACGGAGAAAGAAAAAAGATCTTGAACTATCTGTTCCTCGACTGCTCACTAAAATCAACGGGCCAAATGTTAAAATGGGTCGAAGCAACCGTAATTGGATGTGCGATTTTTTTTAGAAAAAATCAGTCATCAGTGAATTGAATGAGGAACAAAAATGTTAATAGGATTTTTTTCCCGTGCCATAGTTTAGAAGTCGTACTGAGTCAAAATCGAAAAATACACAGCTAGAAATCGTGAGTCATAGAAGTATCATTTTTGATCGATGTTGATATCCACACTGTGCAGGCTTATATCGTTGAACTCGATGTTTGAAAATGGAGATTGACGGGCAATTCTCACTCGTGATTGTCATGAATAACTATTGATTCTGGGTCCGCTTCTCCAGAAAACCCCAGAATTTACAGTAGTGTCTATATACTTATATATATACCGCAGAACTGCATAAGTCCATAGTACGTTTATTGGCTTAGTTCAGCACTTTGGAGTAGAAATTCGTGTAGCTCTATCGTGTAACACGCTACCCGTAATCCATTCGTGCAAACCGGACATAGAAATGCGTGTATACATACATCAAGCTATTCTAATACCGATGTATACCATCCACACGATATATCTATTTCTCATGTTGTATGATGTACACTCCAGGCCAAAAGTTTGAGTACACCCCACGAAATTCCGAGCTGCACTAAAAGTTCGATGACTTAGTGAAAAAAAAGATAATCGAATTTCTAAAAAGGCATTTTAAAAAGGACATATCAGGCTTCATTTTGCTTTTTAAGAAAAAATTTTGTGATTTTTTTTGAGCCCGGTGCACCGGTTTGAAAATGGCCGTTTTTTGACCATTTTGCTGTTTTCAATTTAATTTTTTAGAAAATTTCGTGCGATTTTTTTTTAGGGAGTTACGATTGTTTTTACCTAAAAACGACCAATTTCAAAAAAGGCTGCGCAACTGAAGACCTTTGAGGTTTAAACGAACTTGTCAAGAGGGAAAAAAGTTTCGTACAATCATGCTGAATAGACTAGAATTTTTTGAAAATTTTCCTTCGAATTTTTTTTTAACCATTTTGGGTCGAGCCTCTAATAATATAAGTCAAACTCGTAGATTATTGAGTTTGGGCTAATTATCACGCGAAAAAATCTTATTTGAACTTTTGAGCAAAGTAAGACAATTAATATAAATTTGTTTTTCTTTCTCGTTTTTTTTTTTTTACAATTTTTCAAATTTCGACAAAAAAAAATGTGGCAAAAAATTTTTAAAAACATTACAAAAGGCTCAAAATGTACAAATAAGAAGATTTTCTCGCGTGATAATTGAGCCCAAACTCAATAATCTACGAGTTTGAGCCACTTGAATTATTAGAGGCTCGAGTCAAAATAGTGAACAAAAAAATTTCCAAGGGAAATTTTGAAAAAATTCTAGTCGATTCAGCATGATTGTACGCAACTTTTTACTCTCTTGACAATTTTATGTAAACCTCAAAACTTTTTAGTAGCGCTGCCTTTTTGTAAAATGGTCAAGTGAAAACAATCATAACTCCCTCAGAAAAAATCACGCGAAATTTTCTAAGAAATGAAATTGAAGCTATTGGCAACCTTTTCAAGTATATTCCAAAAAAAATTGACGAAAATTTTTTTTAGAAGCAGTGCACCGATTGAAAACAGCCAAAAAAAAGTAAAAAAATGGCCATTTTTAAACCGGTGCACCGGGCTAAAAAAAAATTCCAAAATTTTTTCGAAAAAAGCAAAATGAAGCCTGATATGTCCTTTTTAAAATGCCGCTTTGGAAATTCGATTATCTTTTTTTTTCACTAAGTTATCGAACTTTTAGTGCAGCTCGGAATTTCGTGGGATGTACCAAAACTTTTGGCCTGGAGTGTATGTATTTTACGAGCCTATACATTGGCACAAACGTAACCCAAAATTTACTCTCAGGTATGCATGCGTTGTTATATGAAACGATTTAATCTGCAGTAGGAGAGAGATGGGAAACGTTGCCGCACTCGGATCACTCGAAACATTGACCCAGGGTTGACCCTTCCCTCTTGACCCTTCCCTATAATGTACGCTTCGACGACGCTCTGAGCGCATTCAAAGAGTCACCCCGTATATATGTATGTACGTGCCTTTATACGTCGATTGGACGATATTACCCTCATAGCGCAGTGAAACGACGAGGTATTCGAGGGAAACACTTCTGGCTTTATCGCTGTTGAGAGAGACGGCGAAACAATCGCCGAGATCGACGGTTCGCGAGAGAACTCTCGAGCGAATGATGTGGAGGTGACACGAGGGGGTCAACGAGAAATCCCGAAGCATAATGCCCCAGAGAGAAAGGAAATGGGCACGAGAGGAGGAGAGGAAGAGTCGGTGGACCTCGTATCGAATGAACGATCGATCGATCGCCTTCTCTACGCTCGACACTTTGACGTCATTGCCACAATCGACAAATTTTAACCCTAACGAAAGCACCTACGCTCCTGGATCGCTGAGAAATGTCGAATTCGCGGGAAACTCGGGGATCGATTCTCGATCCAACGGTTCGACCGTCGATCTTCGTACGCTTGTACACTGAAATCCTCTCTTTCTTTCGACGAATGATCGAGTTGACTTCTGTGCAGCGCACATACACACCGATCGCTCTTGTGAAAGGTTTGCTCTCTTCATGGAGACACATTGATGATTGACAATTAAAGGGCAACGTACCTCGTTCGATCTCTGACACTCGACCATGTTAGAACACGTTGTCAATCAGTTATTGAATCACACTTTCACGTGAAAACATGGGAGAATATAGTTACTCGATGCCCTTTTGGCGTTCTGATTTTAATTTTATTTTATCGCGGAAATAAGACTTCTCTATGGTAGGTACACGCAAACGATAATTGTGTAGATGTTTATTAGACCGATTCAAAAAAAGCGACTATTTTTTGTTTTTCGAAATAACATGTTAAATACTTTCGGAGGAGGTCAAAAAAGATGCCTGGTAAAAGGAGAGCTCTTAATATAAATATTTAGATATGTCTCATCGCAAATTTCTATTTCCCATTTGAATAACACAGGAAATTTGTTTATCAAACTTTGAAATTTTATATCTTGGCTTCGAGTGAATGCACCAAAACTAACGATATATACATATTCTTGTAGAGAATTGAACTCTCTACAAAAAAGATCTCCTATGATTTATCGATAAACACACTCCTTCAAAAGTTATTCAAGGTTTAAGTTAAATTTAGAACAAATTTCACTTTTTTTTTAGTTTCCAGCAAAATGTTGAAACTTATTACTTGCATTAACATAAATTACCTGATTTTTAACGAAATGACCAACAGTAATTCACCCATATTCACATTAGACCGTGAATAACTTTTGAAGGAGTGCATTTGTCGAAAAATCATAAGAGCCCTTTCTTGTAGAGCGTTCAATTCCCTACAAGAATTGATATCGTTTGATACGGTACACTGACTTGAAGCCGACGTATAAAATTTCAAAGTATGAAAAAAATTTCCTGTGTTATCTAAATGGGAAATAGAAATTTGCAATGAAACATATCTAAATATTTATATTAAGGATGTTGAGTCCCTGTGAAACTTGTTGCTCAATAAATAGCTTCTTAATCATCGTGAAATTTGTACACGACCTCCTGAATACTTCATGTAAAAATATACCAAATTTTCAGAATTCTATCATTACTTCAACCTCCTGAAGGGTTAAAATAAAAAATGATGAGAACATCCCTGAAAATTTTAGTATGTTATTTCGAAAAACAAAAAATAGTCGCTTTTTTTAATCATCCTAATGTTTATAAATGTTTCCTTCAATTCTAATTATTAGATTGTAATATGATTATTGATTAATAGTTAATTAGTTAATAATTCGGTTGATGTGCCGACGAGGTTACTTTTGGTATGACCTTGAGACCAACCTGATGACCTGACAAAAACTGAACTTTAAGATCAGTAGATTTCCAACATTTAAGCCCACAAAATATTCGTTTCGTGCACTTTCTTCCTTTATCTTAGATTTTATTGACATAAAACGATCAATGTAGCGTTAGTGCTGCAAATTTCAACTTCAGTCTCCTATATTCAAAATAAATGGTACTTGAAACTATTGTTCAAAGAACGTTGATAAATTTTCTAAATTCATCACAGTTTCATTATAATCAATAGGCACTTTTGTCAATATGCGTGGAAAGTCTAATTTATTCTTCATTCAGAAGTCTGCACGAAAACTGAAAAAAGTTTAGGGCGAAATCGTAGCAAAAGATCGTTCGAAAAATACGATAATAATTGTGCAAAAATCATGTGAGATTGTAGTCGACTGTTTGCGTATATCGTACGCCTCGGGATAATTACCAGCACCCCGTTTCTTATCGTATTGCCTCTGAGGGCGTTTTATGCCAATTGGCACCCAACGGCAGTGGCTCAAGTCGCACGTGTTTTCGCTCAATCTTCAGCAAGCCGCTGTAACGAGCGTTTGTCACGCGATCCCACACTACGAGCAAGGTGGTACTTTCGCCAGTGCTCTCTGACGCCTTGAAAATCATGGAGTTGCACGCTTCTTCCTCACGTGTACATCTAACTTCGAGAATCTAGAACCAATCGTTTTCGGACGAAAAAAAATTCCCTATCGAATTTCCGGTGCCAAAGGTAGAAGATTTTCTCACTTTCTCCACAGACAGAGAACATTTTTTCTATATCGATCTTAAACGTTGCTCAATTCTAAAGAAATTCGATGAAAAATGCTTCCAATGAAAAGTAATGGACAATGAAAAAAAAAATGATTCCTATTCATTGTTCTCCGAAGCCTTCTCTTCTCTCTCTCTCTCTCTTCTCCAATTCGTGGGCGTGTATTCTCACGACGAAGCCACATCGCAGTCGCTCAGATATCCTATGTGGAAGATCCACGCGCGTTTTACCTCGCAATCCGTGAGATATGGCTCTCGGTTGAAAAAAAAATGACTCCCGACGAGAAGCGTCGATTTTTTAATTAAAAACCGCTGTCACGTTCTCTTACGACCGGAGCTCGTGGCCACAAAACGTTGAGCTCGGTGCTCTCGTTATCGCGTACTCTCCCGGAATGTCCTGTCTCCGTCGATCAAAGTCTTGGCTTTTTTTTCGTCGGGCTTTTTTAATATAATAATTTTTTTTACCGACATTCTGTAATACCACTAGGGCATGATAAAGGGAATTAAAAAAAAAGATTAAAGAGAGAAGCCTTTTCTATACATCCGCCCCCAATTCTTTAAACACCAAACGGAAGCGCTGCAAGATCCTTTGATTTTTTTCCTTCCCTTAGCTATCAATTTTGAACAAAAAAATTATGAAAATCTTGAATGAAAAAATTGTGCGTGTAGCTATTCTCATTTGTAGATTCATCGCGGCGTTCATTAACCGTCGTTTTTTTCCGTTTCAATAATTGAAAATATTGCCCTTCGTACAATTGAAAAATTTCACAATATCAATTTTCTTTCGCACTTCGCGTCAATTCAACTTTATCCCAGATTATTTTACAAACTGCGCCTCTGTCAATGATAAAATATTTCGATCTCTGTTTTAGAGGGGGAGAAAAAAAATTTTCACCGTGAAACTCGATTAAATGAATCGTCGACTGCTACGAGATTGAATAGATTAATTTGATTCGTTTGAATCGCTGAGTGTGGATGAAGAAAAATCTGTGTATGCAGGTACACGAATATTCCCAATACTCTGAGAGTGCACGTGGTAGATGCGTCCATAAAATGAATGGGATTTCTGTCGATCGACGCGTGCACGATTTTTGTACAAAAAATTAACGCTGCCGCGAGCGACACTCTCTTGTTTCTCGATGCAATTGTGCGTATATCCGAGTAAAAACTACATGTACAATGAATAAGGGGTAATTTGGAACACGGTACCATTTTGCCAAAAAATATAATCCCAGTATTTGAAGGGTAATTGATTGGCGAGCAAAGACTCTCCTCTGGCTCACTCTCAAAACCTGTGTCAAAAATTCTTTTCAATTTAATTGCGATGGAGGGATTATTGTACAAAAAAAAAGTTGCGGCATTGAATATGGAAGTGTTCTGAATTGTACCCACCACCCGACGTATCATATTTCATTCATTGGATCTTAAAAACCTTCCCCATAACTGCACACATACCTAAATACATTCATCGATGATGGGATTTTGAAAATGGCGCCAACTCGATGCCTTCAAATCTTCATACCTGCATAAATACGCCCTTTCGACTTTGTATCATCGATGTTCTTTGTACGAAATGCAAAACGTGCCTTCTCGATGGCCGTGAATGACTTCAAAGGCCACACGCGCCGCTTGGCGCAAAAAGATGTACGGTTCATTGCTCTATACACGTATATGTTTATCTACATCGATGTATATATTTTCATGAGTCCGAACTGGCAGTAGCAAAACCGCTACTGCCTGGTACAGGTCAATACTCGTGGTTCTACACCGCGTTCTTTTGCCCCATGCGCAATTCCACGATTGGCGTAACTTGGGATTACCATGGGTTTTTCAATGTCGATTCATCCGACATCTGACCCCAACCCTCTAGAAAACAGTCAGTAATTCTCCCTACGATTGTACTGAAACTTACAAGCAACTCCATTTTTCAAATATTGACCTTATCTTTTTATTTACAAAAACAACGCTTGAATTGAAAAATCAAAAAATGTGGAAAACCCATATAAACATTTGAGAATACTCAAGTATTTTAGCAATCGGACAGGGTGAGCCAACATCGTTATACAGAACAGGGTTGCGAAATTTGTAATATAAAAGTAATGCATTATTCATTACTTTTAGTATGTGTAATGGAAAAAATTTGCATTACCCATTACAATGTAGTGTGTAGTGGAAGAAAATTTCATGACCCATTACAATGTAGTGTGTAATAGAAAAAATTTCCATTACCCATTGCAATGTAATGTGTAATGGACAGAACTTTGATTGCAATTTTGGGTATGGAAAAATATAGATGAATAAATTATTGCAATTTTGCATTACATTTTAATGACTTGGGTACCTTAAATTCTCAAAAGCATCTATATGTATACAAAATGTTAAACGTTTCAGCGTTTGCTTTGGCAAATATCCTTTGCTCAAAGTGATTTTCTGTGAGCCTATTGAATTTAGGAGCGTTCATAATCGATGAAAATTATAAAAGTGTCAATTTTAAAGAATGGGAAAGAATAAGAATAAAAGTGTGGGGCACTGAGCATGAAATTTGTCTTGCCGTTCAAAATGGTCACGCGACCACTTAATTACTAGTTTTTGCACATTTTAACGCAGGCCAAAAAAATACTACGATATTAAGTTGTAATGAACAAGCAAAATTTTATCGATCACACGCTACATTGTAATGGGTAATGAAATTTTTTTCATTACACACTACATTGTAATGGGTAATGAAATTTTTTTCCATTACACAATACATTGTAATGGGTAATGAAAATTTTTTCCATTATACACTACATTGTAATGGGTAATGAAAATGGTAATGCATTACGAAAAGTAATGCATTACTTGCAACCCTGATCCAGTGTATCCAACATTGTTGTATTTAAAATTACATCTTAGGTAAAAATAACATCTTGGGTAAAAATAGGTGGAATAACATAAAAAATATTTAATAGAACAAGTCGCAGAGAGTCAGGGTCAAAACACCGTCGAGTTGGCGTGGACTGCCTCATATGTATGCGCAACATTGTATGTACATAAACACGTATCGCGCCAAGAGATCGATACTCGCGTTAACGTTCTACGACGGGTAATTAGGAGAGATGTTCCGCGAGATTACCATATTCAAGCCATATGCCTCTAAGCCTGAGCCACTGCGGTTTAATTTTCCAAGTACAGCGAACCGTGTGTACCTTGGAAAATAACGCGCGTGTAAACGTTCGTTCTCCTCGAACGAGATACCATGTAGATAGACGTCGTGCGCATTACAGGTGTACATCCGTATTACCGGGACTGAGAGAGGCAGAAAGAACGAGAGTCGGAGCGAAAGAGGATGACCAAAGAGCGAGAGAGAGATAGTGAAGAGCGGAGCAGAAGAAGGAATGAAAAATAAAAAGAGAAAGGAAAGAAAAGAGGCGCACCGACGCTTGACGTAAAAGCTTTCAGCGCCGTCGAGGCAAAGCAAACATTGGTTACAAATGGAGCGGTTCGGTCTCGCGCCCGCCCCTTTACGAGCATTGCCACGGACACGTTCCTTTTCTACTTCGTTGTGCTTTCGAATTTCCTTTTTTCTTTTATCTACTTATTTGTTTTTTCTTTCGGCACTTTTTCCCTTCTTCAATTATTTTCTTTTGCGCTCTCATTCCCGCGGTCCCTCTTCTTCTTCATTCTCATCTCGAGTGAGTTCGCATTCAATCGTCATTGCTCTCTCTCTCTCTCTCTCTCTCTGGCTCTTACATTCTTCTATTCTCATGGTCGCATCTCCGCTCTCGTGCTTCAACTCGGGATTGCTCTCTTCGACCTCCTGTCGAGAACGCTCCGCCCGATCTCTCGTTCCCGTTGAGTATTACTTGAGTACCTACGTGACGACAGAGAGAAAGAGAGAGCGAGAGAGAGAGAGAGAGAGCGTCGTCATGCCCATGAGATGGAAGCACCAGCTCGGAGCAGCGTGACTCGTGACTCTGTCTTTTTATCCATGTCGTTCCCCTCCGCCCTCCACCTTCCGCTTCACCCTTTCGTCGTTCTTCGACCGTTCCATCTTGTTGCGTTTTCTCTCTTCCCTTGTTTCTCCTTTGTTTTTCTCGTCAGCCGATCATCGAGTGGATTCCGATCACGTGCGGAACAAAGAGCGATAGGGAGGAGATCTCTCCCCGTTGTACGATTAAATCTCTCCTCGATCTTCTTAGTTTCTTCAAGTTTGCCTTGAGAATCTGTGGCTTACAGAGAGAACTAAGTAGACGCATTAATTAAACCGTTAACTAGAAGATGGGACATTTATCAATACACTGAAAGAAATTTTATTGCACTATTTGGTTTTTCGCGTAACGAAAAGTAGAATAAAATATAGCAATTTAGGGACAAACAAGGTACAATCGTAAACATTCCTATAATAATAGGACATTATGCTATCTCTATAGATGTTAAAATTATCTTGAAAAGCAAGAATTACTACATGACTTTCGGAAACATTGCTATTCTACTCTTGGAGAATTGACATTGTAAATAATGATAGTGACTCTTTGGAAATTTTGCTAGGATAATTTCAATACTTGTTATTTAAAATAATATAAGTTGCAATGAATATATGAAAATTTACTATACTCAATAAGAACGCACTTTCAAACGAGAAGCTCTTGCACCTTTTGTAACGCGGACTTGAGGAAAATCGTAAAACACTATTGCAAAAGTTGTCGAATGTTCCCGAGCTGACCCGAGTTCGGCCGAGGAAAAATTCATATATATATATATATCTTGTAACGGGATGACCTGGGGCCTTCCACGATCTCATCACTTCGCCCGAGATCCGCTAGGTGACGACGGTCGGCGCGCGCTCTCGCGCCAGCGAGACAGTCACCGAGCACCGATAAAGTCCGGTGTACGAGGTCCTCGATTAACATTAAATTGTTGGAACATTACCCGCGCTCCGCAGTCGCGCAGTCCTATGGACCAAAGACTACTTATTTCAATCAAATCACTATTGCACTTCGGTGGTGCTCGTGCTCTTTATAGGAGCGAGGATAAATAACGTAAGCTTTCGCTTAACTGATTTATTTCATGATTAATGAGTTGAGTAAAAACTGATTAATTGGTTAAGTAAAAGCCGGGAGGCATTTTAAGAATAGTGGTTTAGAGAGATTGCAATGCTCTGATACCAATCCCCGCAAGATCTTATTTTACTCATTGCAAAGCACTATTGTAATTTTTGCTATTCGAGCTCAGAACGATTGTTATAAGTTTACCAAAACTTGAACTATTTTATTTCGCTATTTGTAAAGCACTATTGTAATTTTCGGTATCCGAGACCATTGCAATTTATGATATACAGATTTAGAAATACTGTTATTATTTTAGGTAAAACGCCAACATTCTTATGAGTTATCGCAACAGAAGATATCAAACTCTGTATTTCGTTACTCACTATTGTACCTTTTGCAACTGTACCTCGATTATCCCTAAATTGCTATATTTTATTGTACTTTTCGTTACGCGAAAAACCAAATAGTGCAATAAAATTTCTTTCAGCATTACCAAAATTTGTATGCAATTATATGAATTTTGATCCGTAGATTTTATGCAGCGATTTTTCCAAGTCGAATCTTTTTACAATTCTCAATAGTAAATCAAGGATCTGGCGCACGAAGCTTTTTTTTCTAATACACAAAATCTGCTGTTACACATTGACTTCAATATTGTAATGCCCGGAAGGGCCTAGAAACGTGAGTTCTACTAAGTTAATACGACCTTTTTATTTCAGACTATCGATTTACACGGGGAAACTTGGCGTGAACCTGCAGACTCCGGGTCTGAGTCTTGGGACATGGAAGGCCTCCGCATCGTATAAATTTCAGGTGATACAGCAACGTGCACACACGAGTACATGCATTCGCGAGAGGGAAAGGGACGGAAAGTCGGAAGAGAAGGACGGGGAATGATTGCATGGGAAAGGGAAAGAGATATACATATATAGATAGAAGGTATGTATACGGTAGCTCGCGCGAGCTTAACTTAGACTCCTGTATCCGCGCATATAACCGTATTAAACGGACGATAAATCGTGACGTAGGGTAGATTATCCTGTACACGCTGGTGCGAGAACTTCATTACCGCTTCGTTCGGTCTTGCATAAACCATTTAACTCGAACTCTCCGTGGTTACCAGCGACCGTCTCGTCGCGAGAGTGAGATCGCGGCTCTTGTATTATACACCGTGGTATATGCACTTTCCACTTCCAGCTCTCATCCCTGTTTTCTCTCTCGCCTCTCTCCCTCTCTCTCTCTCCCTCTCCCTCTCTCGCTCTCTCTTTGGCTATGGTGGCGTCAGCGATTGATTACACATGCGGAGAATAGCGATACGTATACTTGCATGCGGACCTAATATAGTCCACTAAATCTGCTGCTAAGCAAGCTTCCGCTTTTAACCGAGATTTACGTATCTCGACGCTGTCTCGTCCTGCCGATGCGACGTAACCTCAACTCGCGTCTATTTTGCGATGTTACATCGGCAACCCTCCTGAATTTCTTCCCGTCTCATTGTTCTGAATGCGATTCGTGTTATGTATTATAACAGATACACTACCGACGAAAAGTTTCCGGACAAAACTTCAAAAAAGGTCTGGAACGTTTTTTTTGCCATTTCGTCGGAAGTCAACGTAAACTAATTTAACAAACGACATTTTAAAGAGAAAGAATTCGGCTTCATTTCCTGTTTTTTAAATTCTTTTTACAATTTGTTTTTAGATTTGCTTTCCCTCTCTTCAGGTGTACCCATCTTTTAGAGGAAATTTTTTAAATACATTTTCACGATTGGATTCATAAAGGGGAAAGTTTGAGCCTCAATTTCCCTTTTTTTTTTAACTTTGAGCGATTTTTTTTTCCAAAGTTATTCGGGTTTTTGAGAATAAAGAGGTAATTTGACAAATCCCGTATAACACGAAAACAAAGAGGTATCATGAAAAACTTCAAGAAAGCAAAAAGTTGCGTCTATTTTCGTTGAGTTCGTAGGAATTTTCTCTGAAATTTTTTTCTACAACTTTTTTTTCCGCCCGAAAATAGGAGAAAAAGATTCGGGAAAAAAATGTGAAAAAAAATTTCAATGAGTTGAAAATGGTAAAATAAAGTATTTTCCCTTTTTGAAATTTTTCCAATAATCCCATAACTTTCGAGTTATGGCGATTGAATGATCCGTCCCAGAAAATGAGAAAACAAAATTTTGGAAAAAAAAAATCTGAAAAAAATTCCTCTGACCCCAACGAAAACAGACGCAACTTTTTGCTATCTTGAAGTTTTTCATGGATTCTCTTTGTTCTCGTGTTATATGGGATTTTTCAAATTTCCTCTTCCACAAAAAACCGTATAACTATGTAAAAAAAAAATCGCTCAAAGTTAAAAAAAAAAGGAAATTGAAGCTCAAAATTTCCCTTTTATGAATCCAATCGTAAAAGTGTATTTAAAAAAAAATTCTCTAGAAGATGGGTGCACCTGAAGAGAGAGGGAAAAGGGTAAAAAAACAGTTGTTTTCAAAATGGAGTCCAAATCTAAAAACAAATTGTAAATATAATTTAAAAAAATAGGAAATGAAGCCGAATTCTTCCTCTTTAAAATGCCGTTTGTTACATTAGCATACGTTGACTTCCGGTGAAATGACATAAAAAAACGTGTCAGAACTTTTTTAAAGTCTTGTTCGGAAATTTTTCGCCGGTAGTGTATATTAGGGTGATAAGAAAAGTGCGTTTATTATCGAATGACGTTAGGATTTTGGAACTTTGTTCCAATTAATTTATTTCACACAAGTAAATCTCCTTTAACCATTACAGCGTAACTGCGGGATGAATTTTGCAGCATGTATTTCGATCCTTCTGCACATTACCAAGTGCGATTTCAAGGATGGATGACGGAAAGGAGGATAGAAAGAGGACCGAAAGATCTACTCCCGGCACTCGTAATGATTTTCACTTGTCGCAAGTGATAAAAATAGTCGAGGAGTTTTCGGGTCTCGAGAGTTTGAGCAACTCCTCTGGTAAATATATTAAAAATAGTCTCCACAAAATCCCAGTTAATGCCACTCGTAAAGGCTCTCATCCCCGTATTCTTCTCCGAACGAAAATAACAATGACCGCGATGTGACACAAAAACTTTAATAATACTGTGATAAGCCCGCGAGGAATCGTTCGCCTGGGCCAAAAATACAACAGAAGTAAAATTACGACACATTAATCGCTGGTTATATTTATCTATCGCACTATAAATGCCTAAAAGAAAAACTTCAAACGTATTTTTCAAAAGATTTATTAATTCCGTTGAAAGAATTATTGACATCACTAATTACTCTTGACAATCAAAAGACAGATTGCGACTTCTCCATTGCTGACTACAATTAACGTGAATTTCAACTTAATGTGCCTCGTTTTGTTGTTTGAACAATGCCCGTTATTGCGGTTATCAATTTATCGTCACGTAGGCAAGCTCTTCACAGCGTAGATTGCGCCTTAATCCTGTAATGTATCCCTTAAAATCCCGCTATACTCTGCACAGGAGGCAAACAAAGGGAGAGAGAGGGAGAGAGAAGTGGGTTTTGCGTGGTTCAAGCTACCGCAACTCCCAGAGGACGAAACGTGCCTATTGAGGATGATAGACGATCCCGGCACTCGATCATCGAGTGTTTAATCTTATCATTAAGGGAAATAGAAAGGTGTTTACCGTCCTGAGGGACGATTTTGCGCTCCTGGCGCGAGACACGCCGCCCGGGAATATTACTATCCACAAAATCTATTTTCCTCTCTCACAGCTATACATATTGTCTATATAGCTCAACCCAATGTTGTACCTCTGGTTAACACAACCAAGGATATCCAGTTTCTCAGTGTAAGCTTCCCGCGTCGTGTCTCGCATATAGTCGCGTTGTCGTAGTCGTCGACATTGGACGGCGGGGTAGTCACAGCATGTTTGCACAACGTCAGCCTGTTCTTCCCGTCGTGTTTGCCCTCGTCGCCTTGAATTTCCCGCCTCGTTTTGTTTCACTCTCTCGACCAAATCTACTTCAGATCCTTTGTCCATACATCCTTCATCCATTCATCCACTTCCCTCTCCCTCTCTCTCTCTCTCTCTCCCTCAGCTTAACCATCTTCCTCGTGTGTCCTTCCGCAATTGTGTCTTCCATGTACCGGCTTGCACACGGTGTCTCTGCATTTCCGGCAAGAGACAATCTTTATTTGCCATTTTCACTGAAAATTCAAAGCAACCCCGATGATTTACTCAGTCCTTTGCTTCCGTTCAAAGACATCCCCGCCGTCCATATCCAATTCTACTACATGCACAAAGACGTCCAAACAAGGACGGAGAATCGTGGAGTAGAATTAAATTTGGAAGTTAATAGAAATATCAATTGTAAGGAAAAATATGGACAAGTAGAGAATGGCAAAGATGGCGAATCTCTCGTTATTAAAATCACTTGAAATCTATCGAATTTTTGTTGGTCAACGATTCGGATAAACTCGCACAGGTCCGGATGTGAAGAAGAATCTTGTACGGTAGTCGAGGCGGAAGTTTATCGGATGTATATAAGGGCGATAAGGGAAAATCTATAGAGGAAGCGATACCGCGCGAAAGGCAAGAGGGTTATCCCCGAAAATCCTGAGAATAGACTTCGTGCCTGGTAATCCGCCCTCCTCGTATTTCCACACATTCACACCCCGGCTCTGGTCCATTCGTGTACGATCCCGTTTTCTCGCCAATGGTGAAAAACTGCTTCTTTCCCGCTCTCGATGATTCTCACCGAGTCCGGTTACGTCGTAACCTTAACGGAAAGTCGAAGCCTGCTTACCATAAAGTCCCCGTAAAGCCCCTCGAGTCCTCTCTTATCCGTAGCCTCCCCATATATATATATATATATATATATATGAGGCATTCCACGTCAAGTCGGCGAGCCCGTTTTTTTGAATCACCAAAAATCGCGTACAAATTTTTATACAGTAGTTTTAACTGTCAAGAAAATTCGTGATTTTTTTTAGATTTTTATATTACACATTTTAGCCGGAAAAAAATACAAAAATTTTTCTTGTTTCATTTCGTAACTCGAAAATTATTTTTCGTACGTAAAAAAGTACAACATGAAATGTAGGATTTTCAACGTACTTTTCACTGAAATTTTTTATGAACTCCAAAGGCTCTGTATGTCATTTTCGGACCAAATAATGTTTTGATATTTTTTTTTATCAGAATTGACATCTTCGATTTGTCTGTAGTTTTAACAGTTTTTTACTTGATACATTTAAAGACTATGAAAAAATTGGCTTAGTGGAGAATCCATTCCTTCCCATGCGTTTTTCATCCCAAACGAATACACAAATTTCTCTGTGCATTAACAGGGTTGAGACTATCTATAGATATATTCTAAAGCCTGCATTTTTGTTTATTTTTTGTATTTTTTCAATTTTTAAAACTTTTTTCATTTTTATTTTTTTAAATATCTTTTAGTACATTTTAATAAACTTTCTCAATGGATCCATGGACACCGATAAAGTCTATTCAAATTTGAGTCAAAGGCTACCCGCGTCTCTCGATTGCAAAAAAGAATTAATTTACCCTGTTTGGATACACCGACGTTTCTCTGGCCAATGAGTACTTTTTTAGTTCGATTTGGGCATGATTTTCGGAAATGAAGCAATGATACTGCTTTGTTCCTGGAATCATCTTCACAGTATCAAAACGAGATTATTTTATTATTTTTCTCTGTCTACGATTAATAACGATGAAATATCAATATCTACACTATTTCGTTAAATCACTCTATAATAGATTGTATAAATAAAAATGCATTTGAAATAATGGATTTTCCACTACGCCAATTTTGTTATAGTCTGTAAATATATCAAGTAAAAAACTGTTAAAACTACAGACGAATCGAAGATGTCAATTCTGAGAAAAAAAATCAAAACATTATTTGCTCCAAAAATTGCATATAGAGCTTTTGGAGGAGTTGTAAAAAATTTCAGTGAAAAGCACGTTGAAAATCCTAAATTTTATGTTCTACTTTTTTTTTTTCGCACGATGAATAATTTTCGAGTTACAAAATGGGACAAACAAATTTTTTGTATTTTTTTCCGGCGAAAAAATGTAATTTAAAAATCTGAAAAAAATCACAAATTTTCTTGATAGTTAGAAGTGCTTTCTAAAAATTTGTATGCGATTTTTGGCGATTTCAAAAAATGGGGTGGCTGACTTGACGTGGAATCCCTCATATACATACACACACACGTAGCACGAGAATCCACGATCCCCTTTTGAAGCCATGTCTGGGGGAATCTTTGGACGTGCCCGAGCACCAGCAGGTGGAGTCGGAGACGGTGGTGAAAGAAGCCGGGAACTCTCGAGCACACAGACACATACGCAAAGAAAGACTCTCCCAGCTGAGATTGAAAAGCTCCGGGGTCTCGTTGCCGACCCACCGGTCGTACGTATTTTCTCCTCCTCCTCTCAGGAGCTACCAGAAATCGTGCACTTAGAAATGCGACCAAGAAATTGTACACACCGTGAAAGTGGAGAAGGGCACTGAAGAAATATAGCATCTTGGATATAGTAGAAGAGTCTAACATTGGGTTATAGCTCTCTTTACTTTGGAATAATGAAAAAAAATTCGCTTGCACTCGTAGACGAACCAACTCGAAACGGTTGCCCTCGTCAATACCATAAGTTAAAGCTATCGATGTTCATTCAGTCACAATAGATTGAACTATTCCCGACTTAATCCTTCATGCGGAAGTTTTTAATGAAAAATAAAATATCGATAAAAAAGCTCGGAATTTTCAAGTGCTTGTATAATTCAAATTTCCATAATTGTGTTAAGGGCTCAAATAAATTTCGTAACGATAATTTTGAGCTTTAGAAAACGATGAATATTTTTTGGATATAAGTTTCCTCTGAACTAGGATTTTTTAAAAATAATTCGTGTCAAATCTAAGGAAATGATAGAAAAATTTGGAAATTCAACGGAAGCTTCGGTCCACCGGTTTATATATTACGCATTCATGCGAAAGTTCTTTTGTTCAAGTACACTCATATGTTGAGCATGTGATTTTCCCTTTTCAATTTTTCACTTCGCTTTTGTCACAAAAGGGGACCGCGTATACAAATACTCCACCGGTCAAATCGTGAATAAACGACAATGAATATATGGGGGTTACAAGGGGTGTTCATATGGGGGATTCGCACTCACTGTTAGACACTCACCTCCACTGATTCGTTTCCATATCAATTTTTTTCCGTCGAGTCTTTATTTGAAATAATATTCTTGGCTCAACAAACAGATACTCCCAATTTAAATAATCGCAAAATTATGCGTGAGTTTTAATGCCAACTTGCCCGGTTGAAAAAATATGTCTCCCCAAATTAAATGTTATCAATAATTTTGTTAATGTCAAGGACAACCATGATCATCGAATTACTTATTAAATCTCTATTCTCTGATAGGATGAAAAATGCAATTATAAACTTCTGTTCAGTTTTACAAGGTTCTAAGCAAAATATGTGCGTATTTTAACTCGTCAGTATTATTCTCTTATTTTCCACAATTTTTTTGCAGAATCATATTGCAGCAAAGTGCAGTTCGCAGGGAAAATAGAACCGGTTTTCTATGGCTCATAAAATTCTGTAGAAAATTCAAAGTTTTTGTGAATCAGTCTATTTTTAATTTTGGCACCGAGTTCGTTGATATCATTTTTAAAGGTTTAAGGGCTGATGGATAAGTTCGATGAAAAAATCCGTGTTTCGGTGCAATCCTGGAAACAATGAGTTGATTGAGTTAACATGGATTATTCTCTACATATGAGAGACGCTTGTGTCATAACTACACGAGTGTCGGCGTTGGGGGGCCCTCGAAGTTCCTTTTCCAAATTCGTTGGTCGCCTGGCTCGCACATCTGCGTTATACCACCATTATTGAAGGGGATGAGCCTCTCGGTGTTTCGCACTGAGAGTCAGTCTCGCTGGGGGTGAGTCGGATATAATTCCGCGCTTCAATCGGCCCCGGCATTCTGCATTCGTCGGGCCGATGTTCGTGCAAGAGAGACCACGAAACCCTCCTTCTCGATCATAGGTTCGACTTAAATCCATCGACTCCCGTCAACACACGCGCACACTTGCGTAATAAAAAGCTTCCATGCTGCTGACGTATTACGCAAGCATTATACGCTCGTATATTACGAACCAATACGACAAGCACACTCTCCCGTGAAACTTGCCCGTGGTCTATTCCCCCAACTGCAAACTCTATTGAGTTCCAATAGGGATTTATCTACTGAACTGCTCCTTGGCAGGCATTCGTTTCGCATTCGATCGGTGAAACACACGGTCTCGTGTGGGATAACCGAGATAGCATTATCGGAACCGAGAAAATTTCCTGAATAATTCATTCCATTATTCATTGGATCTATTTTTGGATTACTATCAGTCAATACAAATTATTGCGACATTAATGTACGCGCATAAAGGTTGAAAAGATTTTTTGTCGTTAACAAACTCGTGACAACGTACGAGTGTGCATCAGAAGATTGTTAAGTAATTAACAACATCATCTCAGGAACAGAGTTGCAAAAAAATGCATTATTTCAATAATTCATTATCGATTTCATTAATGATTATTTTTTCACTAAATAATGGGACTTAACTTTCATTATTCATTATTCATTCAACGGATAATGCGATGAAAAAAATATTGCATGATATTTTTAGTTAATAATGCAAATGTCAGACCATTGAGCATTACATTAGTACTGGAAAATGAAAAAATGAAACATTATCCATTACGTTATTAATGAGTACTTGGAAAAGCATTACATGATCCGTTGCTGAAGTAATGGATAATGTGGAAAAAGTTACATTACTCATTACTGAAATAATGAGTAATGCAAAAATGTCCATTATCCATTATTAAAGTAATAGATATTGCAAAGTAGCGTTAATTTTTCATTACTATAATACTGAATATTTTGAATAATGCATTATTCGGAATAAAAATATTTATGCATTCGCAGTCCAATAGGACAATGCGATAAAATCTTCCTTTTATTTGCGAAAGTGGAAAATATGGATTGATGAAACTGGTTCAGGGACTCGATGGTATGGGTTCATGAAATTTTTTTAAGTAAAAAAACCCACAAATGTAAACATTGGAATGTCAACAGAACTCATAATCCCCGATTTGAAATTTGAAATTAGAATTGAAAATTTAAGTCGAAAGAGAATAAAATACATATATGCTGCACATTTCCCTTTGATCTGACAAATAAAAAAATGCACAAGTAGAAAATGATTTTTTTGGTTGCTTCACAAATTAAAAAAAATACATGAAATTATTCGAGAGTAAACAAAAGTGAACAATCGTATATGAACAGGAATTATTATTCTCTTGACAGTTTCCGGTCAAAGATCAAAAAGAAAAGTTGCCGTAGGTTCAAAGCTGATCTGACAAATAAAAAAAACAAAACAAAGTACAGAATTATATTTTCGAAGTAAAAAATTAGGAATCTGAACAAACGAATTTCCATAGAGGGAAATCTAAACAAACGAATTACCCTGTAAAAAATTTGGGGGAATAACTCATACAGTCTGAGATGTATCATTCTTACGCATTATGATTATAAAAAATCACACGAAAATGAAGATTTCATTGGCATTGCTCTCTACATACAGAAATTATTTTTATTCCTTTAAACCATTACTCAAAGTAATACATTATTTATAGATGTAATGCCTTATTTGAAATAATGCACTGCTTGATGTGTTGAATTGCTTAATGTGATGCATTACTAAAAGTAATGCATTGCTCAATGTAACGCATTACTTAAAGTAATGCATTATTCTTCGGTTTTGTACCATTCATTACTATAGTAATCAAAATTCGTTTCTACTTTGAATTACCCGTTACTGTAATAATGGACAATGGAAGCGTTTAGCATTATCCATTACTGTTGTAATGAATAATGTTACGTTTTTTTGCAATATTCATTATTAATTTAATGCATAATCGTTAGGTTTCACAACTCTGCTCAGGAAACATAAGAAAAAATTTCAGCCAAGTTCTGAGGGTAGAATAAAGCAATAAATATTGAGAGAGAACAAAAATATTCTACGTATCCAATATTGTAATATACTCGAAGTTTCCAACGTTCATTTGAACGATAAATCGACAAATTTATTTGTTTAACAAAAAATGAGAAAAACTGAGCAAATACGTGGTAAATAATCATTTTTTTAATTGAAACTGTCCTAAAAGAATAAGTTATTCGATTTTCCTTTTATTCAAAACTTCGAGTCCGTATTTTTTGAAGGTTTAATGAAGAACATTTTCATCCCATTTTTGATATATTTAAAATATAATCTGTTGCCCACATGTATTTAACATATCGCAATATATCGAACTTTCAAAACAAGATCTCCAATTGATACTTTCTTTCAATGGTGGTATTTCGCAAGTTCACTGGGGCTATGAAAATATATTGTATTTTGAGTCAAGTCGTGAATGTCTTGCGATGTGCATTTTAGCTTTTCCTCGTGATACGTGTTTCTGACATGCGAATCACTCCGTACGTATTTACGAAAACGTGTGTGCCTGTGTACGTGTGTTTCTCGTTAGTTCAGACAAAGTTTGTTTAAAACGTCTGATCGTGACAGAACGGTCGTGCTGCGGACTCCGTTTCATATGGGGATTTATAACAGTCCTTATGCATGGAATAATCTACTCTATGGCAGTTTTACTATAAAGCTTTACGAGATAGAAATATTAGGGCGCTTCTATGACAAAACTTTATTTTCAAATTTCGTTGTATCTCGAAATTTTCATACTTCGTGAAAATAAAATTAAAACATTTTCCTCAAGCTTAAGTGGTGTATAAACTTTTAAAAACAGCCATTTATCTATTCCAACAGCCTTTAGACCGTGAACAAAATTTCTCAACTCTCTTGTTCTCACGAAAATTCTTTTATTTTCACAAAGTACGAGAATGGCAATAAGCAAAACGTAATTTCAAAATTAATTACAATTTAAGGATGCTTCGCCCCTACTGTCCCAGCCAAAAATTTTATCTGACTGAAATTTCCGTACTTTGTTATAAAATAAAAATGTGGAACAATTTAGCAACATTTATCGTGCCATAAACAACAATTATCAATAATAATATTGCCCAAAATTAATAAATTGTTTAAGAAAATAATTATTCAACAATTTTTTGGTAAGTTCTTTTTTCTCAATCAAAGGCGTTAATTTTTCTGTATGCATATGAATTTTTTCAGAATTTTCCCTCCATTTTAAAATTCCTGTTTTGAGATTATTAGAATGTCTGTATTTATGTATTTTGTGGCCTGGTGTCTTTGAAATTTTTCAAAGCTGACGATAAACCGGTGTGCAAAAACATATACAAAATTTGGCAATTTCTTGTTTGTATTTCAGAATGTTTTTTATAATATTACCCAACGAAGTGAAAATTCTGAAAAAATTCATGTGCGTTCGAAATATAAAAGAATTCGATTTTCCAAGAAAAAAAATAACTTACCGAAAAAATGTTGAATAATAATTTGTTTAAACAATTTATTAATAACTTTTGGGTAATATTATTATTTATAATTGATTTTATGGCATGCCAAATGTTGCTGATTTTTTTCAGATTTTTATCGTATCACGAAGTACGGAAATTTCAATCAGATAAAATTTTTGGGTAGGACTTTGGGGCAAAAGCATCGTTAAAATCACCCTAACACATTTATTGCATGGAGTGTATTTGCCCATGTATATTTTCACAGTACACATTAAAATGCGAACATGAACGCTCTTCAAAATAACTGGCGTGCATCGATGGTCGCGAAATGCTGTATGATTTGGTACCCTTGAAATATTTTTTAAAAATAATTATTGTCTTGTTTTTTGTTACAGCAGTTTTCGGCGCATTTATTTTAATTTGGGAGAATTTTTCACAGTCCACGATGGAATTTTCACGGACTATTTCAATTAAAAACAAAAATGAACGAGAATATGTATGTGCATCGGCGATTTGACGCCGAAGGAGGGAGAGGGAGAGAGAGAAAACGAGAAGAGGCAAAGTTTGTTGGTCCATCGCAGTACTCGTTACACGTTGTGTATTCGGCTGCTACTCTATTATCCGGGGATCGAGATGAAAGCTCTTGGCAATGATGAGGGACGCGAGGAGAGAAGGAATGATTGTATCGGTTTGCGCAAACAATTCGTCCCGATATATAGTATACATATATCTATATGGGGCATTCCATCTCAAATCGGACAGTTTGAAAAACTTTTTTTTTATTTCCTCAATTTTTTTATATTTTTGAGTACCCATCAAAAGACCCTTCCTGTTAAATTTTGAGATTTTTTTGATTACCCGTTCAAAAGATATTAAATTAACAAAAATAATGCTCTTTTTTTTTGGTATTTTGGTCATAACTTCTTTAATAATGGTCGAAATTGAAAGTTTTTTTTTTCAAAATTTTTGTTTTTTATGGCCTTTTCAGAAAAAAATACAACAAAAATATTCGACGTATTTTTAAATGAGGTTTTTGAGTTTTAAACGTTAAATCGCGTTTTTAAAAGTGAATGTCATTTTTGATGTTTTTTTTAAATTTTTTTGTTTCTTACATCTATCTTTTCAACAATTTTTAAGACTAGTACGATCGTGGGATCTCAATAATTACTATTTTTTTCGGTTTTTGAAAATAAAATTTTTTTTTTTTCATAAATTATTATGAATACCAATTTTTGTTACTGTATAGTATTTTTCAAAACATTTTGAATTAATTTGGACTCTTTTTCATTGTTAACAGATTTTTAAAATTAATAATTAATCGATGAGCAAGTAACAACAGTTCAAGAATTGTATGAGTGGGCATTGAACCTAAATAGTCTACCAAATATTGCTATCAAATTTTCACGTGAGAAACATTATTCAGATGCAAAAGAAATGTTTTATTTGCGATAAAATAAATAAAATAAATAAAATAAAATAAACAATAAAAAAGTGTCAAAATAAATTCTAAATATTGAAAAAAATACTATAGGTACAGTAACAAAAATTGGTATTGATAATAATTTATAAAAAAAAAAAAAAAAAATTCAAAAATCGACAAATAGTAGCCATTGAGATCCAACGATCGGACTAGTCTTAAAAATTGTTGAATAGATAGATGTTTGAAACAAAGAATTGAAAAAAAAAATCAAAAATGACATTCACTTTTGAAAACACGATTTAACGTTCAAAACTGAAAAAACTCATTTAAAAACACGACGAATATTCTTGTTGTATTTTTTTCTGAAAAGGCCATAAAAAAACGAAATTTTTGAAAAAAAAACTTTTAATTTGGACCATTATTAAAGAAGTTATGACCAAAATACCAAAAAAAGAGCGGTGTTTTTGTTAATTTAATATCTTTTGAACGGGTAATCAAAAAAATCTCAAAATTTAACAGGAAGGGTCTTTCGATGGGTACTCGAAGATATAAAAAAATTGAGGAAATGAAAAAAAAAAAGTTTTTCAAACTGTCCAATTTGGGATAGAATGCCCCATGTATAGATTCGTGGCATTCCGAAAGCGCTAGACAATCGAATTTCAATTTAGATTCGACGAAGCGCAACCGTTTGTCACCACGGTCGCGTCTCGTGGCACTCGTCGGGTTCGAGCGCGCTTGAACAATCAATCCTTTCCATTAATGCGACAATGGCCGTGAATCTATAACGCGGCGCCTCGATGTCTGCTATTTGCTCCGTCAAATGACAACGGAGACTATGACGTCGCGTTCCTCTTTCTCCTTCTCCTCCTCCTCCTCCACTTCAACATTCTCTCGTCATTATCGGGACGCCTTTTATCACCTATCTATATGTCCACATATATAGCATCTACATCATTACAATTTCGCATACTACGGCTCTTTTCCCCGTCGCGCATTCGTGATTTCACGCGCTCTAACGTCGAAACTCGATTTTCCGTGAAATCGTCGTCAAGACATACGGAAACTCGGCGCGTTTCCACTTTAACTTCGTTTTCACGATGTGCAACGTGATGTCCTGTATAGGACAATTCTGCAAACGCCCTCTTTGCCATTCCACTTTCCAAGCGAATCGAGACAAGACCCAAACAGAGACAAACCCTGTGAAATGACTTCACTCGGCATTGTTATATTCCTCTCCTTCGACACTCACCGCACTTTGTCGAATTTAAATTCAATGAATACGAAATTCCGTGCCGATGAATGATGAAATGGAAAGGGTCTCTCCCTTCCTCTCTCTCTTTCTCTCGCTGTTCTCGTAATTATTTTTGCCTGAAAATTCTTCGACAATGAAACGTCTTCATTCGCGAACTGATGAATTTGTCTCAAGAGGATAATCGCGGGAATCGAAAATCGAGTTTCCAAGTTTGCTTGTTACCAAACTTTCCGCGTAATTCATAGGAGGACGATTTTTGTGGTACCTCGGAAGTTTATTCGTCTTTCTCCGTAAAGAATCACGTTTCTTTTGTTCTCTTGTTCCAAATCTTGTTGGAATTTAGTCAAAAATGACGTGAATTGTTGAAGTGTGAACAATTTTATTCAACCAACATTTCCAATGTTTGGACAATGAAGGGATCTCCTGAAATTTGAAAAATCCAATTGATTTCAAAAACGTCGAGAGTCTGTAGCGGAGATATGGACAGGTAGCCTGGACGTGTGTATCTCTGATTTTAACGAAAGTTTCCGATAATCACAGCCAGGAGTTTATCGTTATACGCGCTTGTTCCACGCCGGAGGCTGATGTCCATTGCATTATTTATCATTAACGATATTCATGCGGGCGCTTGTCAATAACAGACATTTCCACTCGCGTTCATCCGCCCTATGTTTGTACATGTCCGTTCCTCTCTCGCTGACAGCGTACCCTGCGAGTCGTACGAGCGTGCATGTCGCCTGTGTGGACCGAGCCTGACGTTCGGACATCACAACCTCTCAATATTCGTCCATGTATTGCCATCTCTTTCCACACAAAACTACCCCAAAATATGCACGTTTATCAGGGTGGACCTCGATTGAGGGATGAGAGAATTTTGATGATAGCTTTTTTCAATCAAGCTCCGAATAAATACACTAAAATCCGTGCAAAATTCAATTTCTGTATTTATACAAATAAAGTATTTTTAATAAATTTAAAATAGTTTATTTTAATTTTTCGAATGTTTTTAATAATTCGTGTGAATATATTTTACGTCATTATCAATCTAACTGTGGAAAAAGAAGCCATAAGAATTTTTTTACAGCTAATTAAGAACACGTACGAGGAATCTATAAAAATTAATTATTCTTTGTATACTTTAGAATCTTGTAAAAAATGAATATCTTAAAGTGTCAGAGAATCCTATTTTATTAAAATGGTAATTGATAAGAACTGAGAGGCATGTTTTTTATTACACTGAAAAAAAAATGTGTGAATGAACAAAATCTGCAGTCAAATACGTTCAACTAGATATTTATTTGGTCTAACTAAATAATTAGTTTTTTCAATAATTCTGCGCTTCGGTTGACTAAAATATTACGCAGGCAAAAAAATGTTGAATTGTACAAAACAAATTATCTAATTGAACGTATTTGACTGCAGATTTTGTTCATTCACACGATTTTTTTTCAGTGCAAAAATTACAGAGCAATTTAGAATATATACTAGGATCACACAGATTTTTATTTATTTATTTGCATTCCCTTATCAACAAAATTCATAGTCATCTCAAAGAGGACCACCCTAATGCGTACTACATGCAAATAGTCATTTGAATAAAACGTCTACAATAAAATTCGAAAATCTATTTCCCGAGGGTATATGATTGATATTCAATTATTAATAAACAAAAAACGATGACAATTATCTTTTTATTTTTTCAAAATAGTAATATAAATAGTTTCAATAGAGGATAAATAGTAGATACATTTTTAATGTACTAGTCTACTTTAGAAGACCAAAAACAAAGAACATTTTTAAGATTTTTTTTTCTCAGCTCCTTTATCAGATGTGGCGATAAAACTGTTTTTACAACATTGTTTCATCCTTCGAAAGTACAAAAAAAAAATTTTGATTCTTTGAATAATTTATAAACGGCGCCAAAGTCGAAAATGTCTTTTCCCATGGCCGACATTTAATCTCAGGATTGGCAAATGTGAAACAAAGAAATAAAAAAGCATTTTAAAGAGGAAGGTTTCTTACACGACAATTTACCACCGTTAATGAAAAATCGATGAAAAAAAATGACGCATGTTTTAAATTAAAATGAACCATTGAATTTTTCACAATTTATTTCAAACATGCACAATTTTTTTTTTAATCAATTTTTCATTAACGCTGGAAAATTGTTTTGTAAGAAACCTTCCTCTCTAAAATGCTTTCTTATTTTTTTGTTTGACTTGCCAATCCTGAGATTAACGACCAATTCGAAGACTCGACTTTGGCGCCTTCTATAAATTATTCAAAGATTCAAAATAGAAAATAAAAATATTGTTTTGTGCTTTCGAAGGATGAAACAATGTTGTATAAACAGTTTTATAGCTATATCTGATAAAGGAGCTGAGAACAAAAATCTTGAAGATTTGCTTTTTTTTGGCCTTTTAAAGTAGACTAGTACCTACCTTAACGTCCTTAACGGATATTTTGTGAAAAAAATGCGGAATATCATTGTGTTCTCGCTGTCGACGGAAGGAAAATACGAATTCTATATAACCAGTTTTCCTTTTATTTTCCAGGTTCTCCTTCACAAAGAGACTCGTCCAAGTGCAGGTTTTAACGACTTGTAAACAGCACCAAGAGACCGCCCAGTTATCACGGAACAGTCTTTGGCTCCTCCACGGGTAATTAAACGATTTTTATAAATATACATTGAAAGCTTTTATGCTCCGTTCTCTCTTTCTCTGTGATATTACGAAAGTTCTTGAAGCCCGTCGTTATAATGTCGAGAGACCTCAACGACAAATAGTTCGTAGAACCGAGAGCGGAAAAGAAATACATTTAAACTTTGAGAGCTTCACGATTTCAAGAGCACGAATAATTGACGCTTGTGACTCTGCGTCTTTAGTAATTAAATCTATGATACAATTGAGAACGAACTCTTTGGAATAATGAATAGTTAATCTTTCGAGTTTGCTTTAAGTAACGGGTGTTGGAATTCAGTTGGAATTTTCTAAATTTTCCACAAATTTGATAATATCAAGTAAGATTGAATATTTTTTCCTTTGAAACTTCCCTACATTTTTTTTTGCCTCACGTAAAAACAAAGTTCGACCCACACTGAGAAAACACTTAATTTTCAGTAAATAAATATATTTAGTTGGCACTTTTACTTGAATATTCCTCAACTGTTACAAAATTTGTTAGTCGTTGAGAAATATTTTCTTTGTTCCGAAATAATGTATTAACTGTTAACAAATAATTGATGTCGCCATATTTAACTTGGCATTTGCTAATTAACAAATCATCTGTTTGTTAATTAAAAAGTCATCTGGTCTTGATGAGTTGACGCAAATTATTTTAATTCAATTACGATACACAATCACAATGCAAATTTTGTTGAATCACAGTATGTCGATACACATCGTTGGATCGATATTTCTCAATTCTCATTCGCGCCGACATAATAGGCACGATCGTATGAAGACACACCTGTATGTGGAACTCTAGTATTGGTGGATCGGAGCATAGAGACCAGCGGACCATCGATTAATCACCCCTATTCGGTTGTAATTTCGTCGAGCAAACACGGGGGCATTGAAAGTCGAGAACGTAACGCGGGTCGACCGAAAGACGGATCGCCCTCCCGATTTCGGACTTTCCCTTGCTTTTAACGTATAGCTCCCGTGGGGTGTATTTACCGGACTCTTGCTCACACATACATTGTCCTCTGTGTTCTAGATTTGTATATATATATATACGCATCTACGCCAACAATTTTGATACGCTACAAATAGAGGAGAGAATGTCCCGAGAGCGGTGGTCAGGCACACTCGATCCAACCGATTTCGATCTGGTCTCTCTCGTCGATTAATTCGAATTGCGGCTATTAATTACACGAGGTAGAGTATCCAATGTGGCACATTGTTGTATACATCGTTTTGTTTCCGCATACCGCTGTGTTATCAATTCGAATCGGTATTATAATCCTCCGAAAGCCGATTTCAGCGCATACCAATTGTATTCACTGAATAATTAATCGCCCGAAAGAAATGAAAATTGAAAAAAATATATATGTAAAAATGTCATCGATTCGATAAAATATGCGGATCCTGATATTCTCCATTCTGTTAGTCGAACACTTCCACTCGTGATATTTGCATTGTTAATCGACAGAATCGAAATTAAATGTTTCCATTTCTATATGCACTAGTAAAGTTTTTCCGATTGAAATTTTTGTATTTCATGATACAATAAATTTGTAAAAACATTAGCAAAATTTGGCACGCCATAAACGAGTTCTGTTTTTTCTTAAACAAATCGAATGCGTTATTTCTTCTGAACGCATACAATTTTTTTCAGAATTTTCCCTCGACTTTGAAATTTTTAGAATGGCTGTATTTATGCATTGTTTGGCCTCGTGTTTTTGAAACTTTTCAAAGCTGACGACAAACCTCTGTGCAGAAACAAATACAAAATTGGCAATTTCAATTTCGAGTCATTCGATTTGTTTAATAAAAAAAAGAACTTACCAAAAAATTGTTGAATAGTTATTCGTTTAAACAAGTAATCAACAATTTATTTACCTTCGGGCAATATTATTATTTATAATTATTGTTTATGGCATTCCAAAGGTTGCTGAATTTTTTCAGATTTTTATTGTATCACGAAGTACAGAAATTTCAATCAGAATTTTTTTTAATCAGGACAGTAGGGGCAAAGCATCCTTAATTAGCTCTCCCTGCACAGGGTTGATCTACTAATATTACTCTGTGGACGGATATACAAATATGAGGCATTCTTCATCGGCTGGGCTATTTTTTTTTCAACCTCCAATTTTTCTCAAAATCTGCCAGTTTGAATTATTAGTCAAAAGGAACGCTGGTTATTTTTTTAAGATTTTTTAGGCATCTGTTCAGGATTTTGAATTTTTCATTATGAACACTGTATCTCAAAAAATATTCAATAAACAAAAATAAACCTAAGAATAAAAACTTTAACTTTTTTCCGCTTTATCGAAAAAAATCAAAATCATAATTTTTTTGCATTGAGAAAATTGGAATTTGGCAAAAAAATGAGAACATTTTTTAAAACCTAATAACACACTTGCGATTTCGGTACAAATTTTACAGAATGTCTGTCGTTGGGTAAAGAGTCTGCGAAAAAAATTTCAGAATGGTACCGGCAATGGTTACGATGAAAAAAAATAAAAACCATTGCAAGTACCATTCTGAATTTTTTTTCACAGACTCTTTACCCAATGACGGACATCCTGTCAAATTTGTATCGAAATCGAAAGTGTATTATTAGGTTTAAAAAAATGTTATTCTCATTTTTTTGCCAAATTTCAATTTTCTCAATACAGAAAAATTACGATTTTGATTTTTTTCGACAAAACGGAAAAAAAAACAAAGTTTTTATTCTTATGTTTTTTTTTGTTTGATGAATATTTTTTGAGACACAGTGTTCGTAAAGAAAAATTCAAAATCCTGAACGAACGCCCAAAAAAATCTTTAAAAAATCACAGACGTTTCCATTGACTAACATTTCAAACTAGCAGATTTAAAAAAAAATTGAAGAGGTTGAAAAAAAAAAAATTGACACAGTTGATGAGGAATGCCTCATATACGCAATTTTCTCGTAAAGCTATGCCGTTTCCATTCTCATATCGTCATCACATTGTCCATTTATGTGTCGTGCATTGTATACCTCTTCCATAAAGCAAAGAGTCGAAACGACCAGATGAAAGGAAGGGGGGTAGTACGCCATTCGAACGTCGTTTTAGCTCCATATTGACGATTCTCCAGTATTATATTTATATTCACGTTAAAATGGAAATATTATCTCTGGAGTGTCGCACACGGAGGCATTTCTCTGTTTCACCGTCTGGCGATCGTCAATCGCTCCATGAACGACGAGAGTTTAATATAGCTTGATAGCCAGATTCTCCAGTAACTAACAAAGGCCGGGAAGCAAACGCTATTTCTATACACGCGTATATAATATATCTGTGCGTATAATCGAAGTGAAATCGAGGTTTTGTGCGGATATATACTGTTGAGAGGAGACCGGTAGATCCCGTCGATGGCGGTACGGCGGTTCAATGCTCACGAATGATGCCTCTATCGAGCGGCCACTACTGACAATCGATGCACGTACCACCGCGAAAGGGACAAAGCCGATCGTAAAATTCCAATTAACGATATGGGGTGCCTCTCTCTCTCTCTCTCTCTCTCTCTCTCTCTCTCTCTCTCTCTCTCTCTCTCTCTCTCTCTCTCTCTCTCTCGCTCTCGCTCTCGCTCTCGCTCTCGCTCTCGCTCTCGCTCTCTCTCTCTCTCTCTCTCGCTCTCCCTCTCTCTTTCACTCTCTCTCTCTTTCTCTCTCTCTCTTCTCTCTCTCTCTCTCTCTCTCTCTCTCTCTCTCTCTCTCTCTCTCTCTCTCTCTCTCTCTCTCTCTCTCTGTCTCTCTCCACGCAATGATCATGGATTGCAGAAACGGTAACGCGAAAACGACGAGGGGACATATCCACGGGGTAGAAACCGGTGTACCGTGAATCGAATGCTCAGCCAGTTCGTTCTCCATGCGGGAGAGAACGATCGCGAATGATCGAGCGCGCGCGGCAAAATAATGGCAGAGGCGTGCATGCGATATCAGGACAATGGGGAAAAAATCACGGTTAACGGAAAATATCTATATATACATGTATATATACGCGCGCCAGTGAGAAAATCTCGCCGCAACGTGGGTGATATTGTCAGCCGACCTGCTTTTCACGCTCGTGCAAATAGAAATATTGAGCGAGGCAGAAGAGAAAGGGGTGCGAATTGGGATGAATCAAATATTGAGCTTTTGTATTCTAGACGTGTCGTTATTTTCACCCGTTGATTCGTTCATCTGTTTATCGCAAACATTCCATTCAATTTTCCAGGCTACGTGTGTAATACGCATTTGCAACGAGCCAAAACGAGAACTCGCGTGAAAAGCACATTGGTCAACTTCATTGCGTTATTTGCCCAGTGAAATTTACGCTTGATTGAAAAAATTTCCCACTTCGATTCTTGATTTTTAATTTCGAATAAACGAAATCAATTTTGTATTTGTTGAATATTTCTGGTACAAATTTTTATTGGAATAACGAAATGTCAATTCCAAATTGCACAAACTGAGTCGGAAATCATTGATCTAGGATTTTGAAAAGTAAATAATCTCTCGTTCATCGAAAATCGGCAGCGAGGTCTCACAGCTGATTATTATATGTGGTTTATTTTAAGTCAATTTAACAAATATCCGAACCAAAGAGCCCTTCTAGTTATTTATCCTGTGCGCCCTTTTTTTAAAGAATTTTTCGTCATGAAATAAAAATACTAATATTAAAAGTAAGATCCAACGACAAAGCGTACAATGGCAGGGAAAATATGAAGATCCAATTATAATTTATGAAATTTATCATAAAATTCCGGATTTCTCGGAATTTGAAAAAGTTACTTCAATTATTATGTTTTTAGCCTTAGAATAATTAAAAAGATGATTTATGAGCTAAATCCTGGAGGATGATGGTCCAACGTTCATTGACTTACATCAATAAGGAGTTTTTTTTCAACCGGGCCACTTTTTTTCACCCTCTAATTTTTTTTCAAAATCTTTCAGCTTGAAATATTAGTCAAAAGGAACGTCTGTGATTTTTTTTAGATTTTTTTAGGCGTCCGTTCAGGATTTTCAATTTTTCATTACGAACACTGTATCTCAAAAAATATTCATCCAACAAAAAAAACATAAGAATGAAAACTATTAAATTTTTTTCCACTTTATCGAAAAAAATTAAAATCATAATTTTTCTGCATTGAGAAAATGGAAATTTGGCAAAAAAATAAGAATAAATTTTTTTTAAACCTAATAACACACTTTCGATTTCGGTACAAATTTTACAGAATGTCTGTCATTGGGTAAAGAATCTGCAAAAAAAAATTCAGAATGGCACCTGCAATGGTTACGATGAAAAAAAATAAAAACCCTGCGAAATCTATATGCGGTTATGAGATTTCACAGGGTTTTTATGTTTGTTCATCATAACCATTGCAGGTGCCATTCTGAAAATTTTTTCACACAATGACAGACATCCTGTAAAATTTGTACCGAAATCGAAAGTGTGTTATTAGGTTTAAAAAAATGTTATTCTCATTTTTTTGCCTAATTTCAAATTTCTCAATGCAGGAAAATTATGATTTCAATTTTTTTCGATAAAGTGGAGAAAATAAATAAGTTTTCATGATAATGTTTTTTCTTGTTTGATGAATATTTTTTGAGATACAGTGTTCGTAATGAAAAATTGAAAATCTTGAAGGGACGCCTAAAAAAATCTTAAAAAAATAACAGACGTTTCTCTTGACTAATATTTCAAACTAGCAGATTTTGAAAAAAATTGGAGAGGGTGACAAAAAAGTGGCCCGGTTGAAGAAGAACTCCAATACTAAATACCGAGTTTTTTTTTTGTTACCGAGTTTTGCGGCATTTTTATCGTCTCCATCTCAGCGAATAATAATCGACAGTTATTTGACGATATTGTTCTTATCGAGGTAAAATAATCGTGTATCGTGTGCTTCTAACTGGTGCACTATGAAATTGCATCGAATACGACTTCGTCGTAAGCTCAAAGTCCGCGCATTACAACGACAACGCGAAATTGTGTCCACCATCGACGATATCCTCTTGCTCTGGTGTATAATTCGACGACCGGAGCCATCAGGAACTTTACGATCAAAGTTCTCACAGTCCTGGCACGAATTTCGCGAATACCAGTGGATGTAGATGGGAAAATGGCTCTTGTCATTCTGTCTTTGTAATTCCTCTCTCATTCACCTCTTGCGCACAAACGAGAAACCCGGTGATACCTACAAAGGTATTGTTCCTCATCTCCGCGCTGTCGATAAATTCCTCGAAGTATCGGGGAAGATTTTACCGTCGGAAGAGTATCCAACGCTCTTCCACGAACAAGAATCTCTTCCAGACATCCCGTCGGATGTAATTCGTTTACTTCCGATGTGTACTTTTATCTCCTTTCCCTCTTTCGTTCTGCGTTCCTTTGTTTCTGACATTGTCAGACGAACCTTAAAAAAAAATCAGAAAAAGTCGGCAGAAAAAGTGATTATCAAGGCTGATTGTTATTTTTTTTATTCAGCACTTTTAATCTGAATTTTCAATCTCAATGACTGTTTTCTTTCTCTTCACATTCGAATGTTGCTTGTTTCCGCTATCAGGATTCATTTCCTCGAGCTTTTGTTGGGCGCAGGGTTGAATCTTGGATTTCATACAAATTAATCATCCACCATCATTCGTGGCACATGAATCCTGCGTGCTTTTTGCACCAATTCCAATATTCACGTGCAGCCGTGTGTAAGTTCGACGTTGTATAACGTGGAATCACGAAATAGGTCATTCGGACCCGCACGCGCTTTTGATATCCTCGATGCGATGAATCGGGGCTCTCGATGCTGGGTCGGAGAACCGTGGGCGAATCAATGAAACTTTAATAAAGGATCTCGCATACAGAGGGCAAAAAAACTGGCAGGAGATCGCGAGAACCCTCGTACAGCTAGTCCGTCGATCTCGCCCTCTGACAAAGGTTCATTGTGCCGTTTTGTTATCTGGCGTAACGTGATATCGCGCACCGCAAGAGACCACCACGCAACTACTAGATGCGAGAAAAGTGTGTTACATAAAGAGGCGAAAAGCAGCGGCAAGGACGACCGAGACACGATACGCCGCATTCCATGTTGATCCAAGAAAAATCTGAATTTCATTAAATTGGCTCATAATTTTTTTCTCTTCCATCTTGCTGAAACGAGCACTACCAATTTGTTATATCAGTTGTTTAAAAAATATCCACTGTGGTTCGTGACCAAATTTTTATGTCAAATTGCGCATTCATGGACATTGTTGCGAATTTTGTAATTCAAGTGACTTCGCCTTTTTCAGATCTGGGCTGGCAAAAGACGAATATGCAAAAAATGGAGAATGTCGACTAGCCTCGGAATGAACGAAGACAAAATCGTCAACCGAATCCAAGAGAGGAAGGAGCGGATGTTGGTCGAGTCGATATGAAATGTCCGATATACGTTCGTGCGAGAATGCTCCCTCGAGATTTTCTGAGGATTTTCGTGGGGATCACAGGCAGGATGTCGTGGCGAGAGAATATAAGACAGTTGAATTGGGAAGCACAAAAACACAGGCAGGTAGCACAGAGGATCATCAGCGGTAATCCAAGAAGGGAGGATTCATTTTCGTCGCTCGTTTCATTTTTTCCTTCGCGCCCTCTGTTCCTCCGCCTGGATATATCCCCTTTCACATTCTTATATAACAAAATCTAATGAACTTACAACAATGGTTGTAAATAATGCATTATTTAGATAATGCAAAAGTAATATGTAATGGATGCATGTGCCATTACAAATAAAAAAAGTAATGTGTAATAGGTGCATGTGCCATTACCAATAAAAAAAGTAATGTGTAATGGATGCGTGTTCCATTACAATTAAAAAAGTAATGTGTAATGTATGCATGTTCAATTACAAATAAACAAAAGTAATATGTAATGGATGCATGTCCCATTACAAATAAAAAAGTAATGTGTAATGTCTGCACGTTCAATTACAAATTACAATTTTTTTAAAAATAATTTGCCGTGGCAAATATTCCATTACAAATAGAACAATTGCCGTGCTCGTATTAGAAACTTGCACATTGCTATCTTATTATTTTATTTCGCTCACTAAAAGTTCATCCACAATTATCACAAATGATCCATAAAGTTAAAAAATAGAAACAAAAAACAGACAGTTCATCGTTAAATATGAAATACGAAAATGTACTCAAGCCCAAAAATTATCAAACTTCATGTCGAACTTGCTTTTACACGCTGTTATCCATAATTATAAGCAATCTAATGAAAATTACAAGTTACAGATACAAAATTTGTCGCTTTATTGAATCCCTAAATAATGTGCATGTTCTTTTTTTTTTTAACTTTATGGATCATTTGTGATAATTGTGGATGAACTTTTAGTGAGCGAAATAAAATAATGAGACAGCAATGTGCAAGTTCCTAATGCGAGCACGGCAATTTTTCCATTTGTAATGGAATATTCTCCACTGCAAATTACTTTTAAAAAAAATTGCAATTCGTAATAGAACGTGCATATATTACACATTACTTTTTTATTTGCATTGAAACACGCATCCATTACACATTACTTTTTTCAATTGTAATGGAAAACTTATCCAATCCACATTGTTTAAAGTAATGAGTAATGCATTATTTTTACATTACTATTTTCACAACTCTGCTTCCAACCCAACTGAACGATGGTTTTCCCTCTCATCGTCGAAATTGTCACGTTATCGTGAGAAAGGATAATTCATCTTCAACAAGAACTTTCGTTTGACTCACGATAAAAGACGAATAGACACTCTCAAAAGTGGGGATAATTGATGCAAATTTTAATTATCTCGGCTTGAGACGTAATTAGTGATTATTGCGTGATAACATAACGCAAAAACCGCAAACACCAAACGAAAATCAGTCGCAACTTTGGGGTATGAAGTTTGAGGGTTGTTTAGAGCTGAATGTGCTTCTCGGTGGATTTTAGCACCCTGTATTATAACTGTACACTTGGGTTATGGGTGGAAACACGCAATAGCCGGGAGCGCGAAGGGGTGTCGCAACTTTTGGTGCGCGATGTGTTTGGCGCAATAACGATTTTGGGTCTCGCAAATTGTCGGAGTATATAACAACGGGCACGCGGAATATTGGGGCGTAATAACGACGCCGTGGGCTCTCGCGAGACGCCCGATTTTCACTAACGCGATTTTCACCCGGTTCGCCGAGCTTTGCGGCCAAAACCGTAACGCCGTATAAAATACACTGTATGATGTTGCCACAAAGCGCGTCATGTGGCACTGACGCCAACAACCTCTTCCAACGCAAGGTCGTTTTCATCACCATATGCACATTTGGGTGTTTCAAAACTGCACTCAATGCTTTAATTTCGTCGTTTGACGAGACTCTCGTACGTTGGAAAATGTAAAAAATGGTCGCGGAAAAAGAAACCTGCTAAATTTTTTTTATTTACTGCCTCAGTGCTGTTTGAATTTAAAAAAAAAACCAACTCTATTATTGAGAGAATATTGTAGTGCAAAGGAGAATTTCAAATTTTTTTGTTGCCAATTCTCTGTAGATAACGAAAGCTTTGCAATGAATTTTTGGCTTTTCGTTGAGTATTTTCTTATCAAGAATTATTGGAAAATTGAGAATCTCGATTTTTTTAAAAATGAAAACAAATGTTTCTTTGTGAGAAAGCATAATTAGTAAAAAAAAGTTTGTCGAGACACTTGTACATTGGAAAATGTGAACACTCGTGGAAAAAGAAATGTGAAATATTTCTCGCTCTACTCGCTCAGTGCTGTTTAAATTTCCAAAAAAAAAAAAAAAAAAAAAAAAACACAACTCTTCTCATAAGAGAATAACATTTTAGTTCAAAGGATAATTGCAAAATTTTGTTTGCCAATTCACTGTCGATAACGAAAGCTTGGTAATTAATTTTTGACTTTTTAGTGAGTATTTTCTTATCAAGAGTTATTAGAAAAATGAGATTTATGATTTTTTTAAAATGAAAACAAAGGTTTTTTTTGTGAGAAAGTATACGTAATAAAAAAAAGATCGTCGAGACGCTTGTACATTGTAAAATGTAAAAAAATGCTTGTGGAAAAAGATATCGGAAATATTTTTCCTTCTACTGATTCAGTGCTATTTAAATTTAAAAAAAAAACAACTCTTCTCATAAGAAAATGACATTTTAGTTCAAAGGAGAATTTCAAATTTTTTTTTGCCAATTCTCTGTCGATAACGAATGTTTTGTAATTAATTTTTGGCTTTTCGTTGAGTATTTACTTATCAAGATTTATTGGAAAAATGAGAATCTTCAATTTTTTTAAAAATGAAAACAAACGTATCTTTGCGAGAAAGCATAATTAATATAATAAAGTTTGTCGAGTTTGTCATATCCAACAAAAATTCTCTTCCCATAATTCTCTTCCATTTCAGTTCAAAGGAGAATTTCAAAAGTTTTTCACAAATTCTCTGTCAATAACGAAACCTTGGTAATTCATTTTTTACTTTTCGGTGGGCATTTTTTTTTATCAAGAGTTACGAAAACAATGTTTCTTGCGTGAGAAAGCATAATTAATAAACAAAAAATAAGATTAATGAGGCAGCAGAAGAAATTTGAAAAGTCTGCTCGAAATTTCAGAAAAATGAATGGCACTTAGGCAGTGGCAATGAAAAGCGCTCAAGTTTCTGTTTTCGCAAGAATTTTCTTATTTCCACAAAGCAGAAGAATCTCGAAGAACATCGAAATCCAAAAATCGAGCGCTGATTTAGAATATCCCAATGCATATTTAATCCATACCTATGGATTTTACCAACGTGACCTCTCACACCTTTCATTTTCCCTCTGAGTCACGCGCACACCCCCGCGTTTTCTCTCTGTCGTGGTTACGACGTTACTTTCAGCAGCAGTCGCACGCTCGTGTACGATAGAGCCAGAGACAACGAGTGGGGCCTCTCGAAAATCTGATTAATCGCTACACGTGTTAGCCCCGACGGTCTTTGCTCCATTGCCATCTCTCTCGGGCCTCGAAAACACGTTACGAGGCGCGGATATAAGCGTGTTATGTTTTTTCGTTGCTCGTTTTCCCGCTTTTTTGCGAGGTTACACGCTCGTCGGAGTAGCATGAAGGAGACTCTGCACGAAAAATCGTTTCACCGAGAGACGCGCATGGATGTGCCTTCTTCCTCTTCAACCTTCCACTTCTTCTTCTTTCTGTGTTATCTTTTCGGCTCTCTCTCTTCTCCCCGTTGTCTTTAGCCGCGATTTCTACTTTTTTACCCCGTCCGTTATTTTTTTGTACCTTGACAAGACAAGGGCTTTCGCTCCGTTCCAGAGGGTCGAAGGAGGGTACACAAGAAATCTGACCTGACCCCACGGCTTGAATTCCGTTCTTTGTACCTTTTGGAGGTAATGTTACATCGCTCCCATCGTTTCTCATCGTTTCGATCCACGATTATCGTGACCTTTTTATCATTGCTCATCAAAAAAATTTCGATTTGCCCAAATGCATCATCATCATTGTCGGTTGGTCCGTTTGAGAATAACCTTGACAAATTTTCCTCTATTTCAATGAATCGTTCTTTCTCCGGGATTTAGTATCGGATTACCTTATGAAACTCTGCTATTTTTTACGCGTAGAGCAAACAAATTGTCACGATTACGGGATATGATGAAGGATAAGGGTAGAGAAAAAGGATATGAGTAATGCCAAGGCAAGAGCGGCAGCATTAATACCGCTGCATCCACGTCATTTTCGTCGGATTTACCGCGAACTCAAGGAAAAACAATGTCTTTATTATTTATGTCGTACATTTCGTTTTATACTTACATTCTTTATCCCACTCGCTTCCTTAGTCCGCCTCGTTGCCTCTCGTTCTCCGTTTCCGTCTCTCTCGTCGATCTTCGCCAGAAAAATATTATTAAAACCACCGTCTCGGGGAGGAGACGAGGGGAGAGGTGCATAAATTGGAGAAAATTGTTTCTGTCACATGCTCACCGCGAACCACGTGCACAAAATGGAAATAGTAATTTTTCCGAGGTATAGCGAAACGACACTGTTTTTTTTTTAAACGTAGCTCTCTCTCTTTGTCATGCAAGATTTTTCTCTCCTAGACGCATTTGTGTTACCGACGTAATATTTTCAAGGAAATTGCAATCATTTTCTTTGTACCTTCCCACTTTTATAATTCCCTATTCGTAATAAGAGAGGACAAAATAATTTAATAATAATATCGATGTAATTTCCTTCATCATAAAAAAAGCTTTGTTTTTGTGAAATTTCTTATTGCGATTTCAGTAATAATGTGCCCTTAATGTTCTATATCCATTGTCATACTTTTTTTTCAAAAAAGTACGGTTTAAAGAATTTTTTTGTCGTTCACGTGCTAAATTATAGAAAATAGATGGAAAAACTCTATTTCCCATTATTACAACTCCAGCAGAAATAATTTGTTATATTCATGGTAATTTTGAGTACCCTCTTATTCCAAGGTAACCTCAACTAAATATTCCGTAACCACAGCTACAAAAATTATAAATTCAGCAGAATGTTTATCCGATAGCTTAATTTTCCAGTTGAATTTCTAATTCGCATGGTCGTGGTTACAATTTTTTCGAAGCTGGAATTACCATACAATGTACGGGTTTCCGACCTACCATAATTTATGCCAGAATATTTTATGTGCCATTACGGTTAACCATAATTTCTCTCGGTGTATGAAACAAAAAGAAATCATTACGAAGTTGTATCAGCGAAGATTGCGATTGCCATCGTTATTGCATAGTTCTTGTGATCGAAAGCAAGAAGGAAGTTTTTGCATCGAGTCTTTACGTGTATGAGCAAGGACGCAAATACGTATGTTTCACATGTATATCCTTGCCAGCGTGGGGGAGTGAACGCAGGGAGCAATTTCCTTCGCGGTCTGCTTACCGTGCAATCGAGTCGGTCAAAGGCGATGCCCATCGGCCGCCAATATAATTACGCCACGGCGTCATGGCCTCTGCCAGACTCTCCCTCTATACACATATACATGTATATAGGGCACTCCACGTCAAATCACGCGGTCATCGGCCCGACCTCCTCGGATTTTGATGTCCAATGAATCGTGGGTTTCGTTTGGCCCAAAATATGACCTCAAATTTTTAGAAATTTTTATTTCATTTTTTAGGGGTTGCCCGAGCTGAAAAATCATTAAATTGAGGGAAATCATGAAGAGGGGCCTTTTTTGAATTGATGGAATTTTTTTCACAGAAACTACGGCTCGACACAGATATTTTCGTCATAGTTCGATAATGGGAAAAAAATAATTACTATTTTTTTTTATTTCAATTTTTTAATTATGTTCGGATCATTCGTTTTATTTCAGGCCGTCGAGGCTAATAAATTTTCAAAAAATGTTGATTCACTCTTAAACCAAGAAAAAAAATCAAGTTTCACCAGAAAAATATTTGTGTTGCTGTTTATTCTCACTACAAGAAATAATCGAAATAAGAAATTATAAAAAAAACATTAAAATACAAAAAAAATTGTAATTATTTTTGGCCCATTATCGAACTCGAGGCTAGTAAATTTCCGAAAAATGTTGTCGTTGCACTCTTAAACCAAGAAAAAAAAATCAAGTTCCATTAGAAAAATATTTTTGTTGTTGTTTACTATAATAAAATTATATTAAAATTTAAAAACCAAGTTTAATCTAGTTCAATCTTTAAAATTTATTAATAATAAAATTGTATTATTAACTAAGTTTAATCTAATTTGAACCTTTAAAATTTATTAATAATAAAATTGTATTATAAATCAAGTTTAATTTAACTTCAGCCTTTAAAATTTATTAATAAAAAAATTGTATTAAAAATTAAAATCAAATTAAATATAAATAAAAAAATATATTCACAATCAATTGACCTAACAAATTTGATTTTTTTAAAAAATTAATACTACATTTTTTAATTTATTTAAAAAAAAAATTATTTTATAAATTAAATTCTATGTAATTTCAACCTTTAAAAAAAAAAATTATATTGAAATTATATTATATATTATTAAAATTATATTAAATTATATTGTTATTCTTACTAAAAAAAACAATCAAAATAAGAAATTATGAAAAAAAAAATTAAAATACAAAAAAAATTGTAATGATTGTTGGCCTATTATCGAACTATGACGAAACATCTTTTTTGGGCCCTAGTTTTTGTAAAAAAACTTTCATTAATTTGAAAACGGCCCCTCTTTATGTTTTCCCCCAATTCAATGATTTTTTAGCTCGGGCAACCGCAAAAAAATGAAATAAACATTTCCAAAAATTTGAGGTCATGTTTTGGGCTAAACGAAACCCACAATTCATTGGACATTAAAATCCGAGGGGGTCAGGCCGATGATCGCGTGGTTTGACGTGGAATGCCCCATATGTATATATATATATGTAAATATATGACAGGGTCCTATATGATGGAGGCCACTATACGGTGGGTTCTGTTGCATGGCGCGCCGTATACGAGCGCAAAGCTCGCTTCCCGCGTGCGCTTTCCGCGTTTGAAGTCCAGCCGGATTGCCATTAGCGCGAGTGACTCCCCCGCTCGCTGGAACCTCTGTGTATGTGTCCAGGCTTCTCTGTGCTGGTCACGTACGTTTACGAGGTACCTCTTTAGCAACTCTCTCTCTTTTTCTCTCTCCCTCCCTCTCTCCCCTGCAAAATTTTCATCGTCATATATACCGCCCTTCTATCGTTAACGTTCATACATCGAGCCATCCGCGTTCACTTTCTCGCTCTCTCGTTTCCCGCGTCCCCAATATCGCTATATCGATGCATACCCGCGCATGAATACAGGCATCCCCCGCATCCGACATACCGTACACCAGCTTTCTCTCGTGTATACAATCTCGACGTTGCTACACAGCGAGACCCCATCATCCAACGCTGTATGACAGCGGCGCAGATCCAACGAACGCGCACACACACGCACACACAAGCGCCCTCATACATATCCACCGTTATTGAAATTCTAAAATGATTTTATACCGAGTGACAGGTAATAACGGCCGCTTCACGGCTGACCCGAGCTTGTGCCGCTAGCTGATGAATATTTAACCGTCGATGTGCCCCTTGCACGCGCTCCGTTTAACGCTCGCGTGAGCATGTCGGACTCAAATTTGCTCGCATTATTTTTCCTCGCCCGCTCTTTCCCTCTCTTTACTCACTGAGCTTCGAACGTTGGTCCTCATACCGATCGAAACGATTTTCATCATGTTTGTCAGTGGGGTGGTTTGAGAGAACATGTTTTTTTTTGTTATGCAGGTTCCCATCGACCAAAAGGCAAAGAGAGAACCCGAGGGAGAGAGGAAAAAGGGTTGAAAAGGTTGTAAGAGCACTTCCTCTGCCATCAACCAGCCTGATTCTGGAAAACAAGGAGGCCGATGATCCGCCGAGACCTCCGGCCTCACTTTATCCTCAAATGGACCTGTCGCATCGCCGCTCGATACACGTCTCCACGGTATTCCTTTTTCTTCAATGTCCTCGGTAATTAAACTTTCCCTCTCACTTTGTTCGTTCATGTCGCTGTGGAAAATATCGCTGATACCTACTCTGTTATGGGTTGAGAGCTTGATTTTTATTGACGTGAAGCTTTCAGCCGGGAAAATTGTATTTTACATTCTATACAAACTGCCGATTCATGTTATTGACAGGCAAAATCTTATCAGGTATGCAATAATGATAAAATATTTATGATATTTGCAATTTAAACCTAATTTATGCAAGCATTAGACGGATTCAAAAAAAGCGATTATTTTTTGTGTTTCGAAATAACATATTAAACATTTTTGGGGATGTGAAGAAAGATGCCTGTTAAGAGCAGAGCTCTTATGATAAATATTCAGATATGTCTCATCGCAAATTCCTAATTCCCATTTAAATAACACAGGAAAAAAAAATTTCAAACTTTGAAATTTTATATCTCGGCTTCAAGTCAATGTACCAAAATGGACGACACATATTCTTGTAGAGAATTGAACGCCCTACAAAAAGAAATGATTTTTCGATAAACTCCTTCAAAAGTTATTCAAGGTTGAAGTTAAATTTAGACTAAATTTCACTTTTTTTTTAATTTTCGGCAAAATGTTGAATTTTATTACTGTATTTCGTAAAATCTTTCTTGAAACTAAAGTTTAAATTGCATTAACACAAGTAACCTAATTTTTAAAGAAATAACCCATATTCACGGTCTAATATACATATATATTAGACCGTGAATAACTTTTGAAGGAGTGATTTTATCGAAAATTTATAAAAGACCTTTTTTGTAGAGCGTTCAATTCCCTACAAGAACACGTATTGTTCGATTCGTACATTGACTTGAAGCGGAAATATAAAATTTCAAAGTTTGAATTTTTCTTTTCCTTCGTTAAATGGGAAATAGAAATTTGCGATGAGACATATCTAAATATTAATATTAGGAGCTCTGCTTTTAACAGGCATCTTTTTTCACTTCCCCGAAAGTATTTAATAGGTTATTTCGAAAAACAAAAAATGGTCGCTTTTTTTGAATCAGTCTAATGAGCATAAAAATGCTGGAATTGCTGAATCTGTTCAATATTTTTGACCCAATGCTAATTTAATGCTAGTTCGAGATGTCTAGTCGTCGTGGAATTCAGGAAAGCTAGAAATGTCAGGGAATTTCTATTCCCCACAAAAGTCATGGAAAAGTGGGGTGATCTTAGGAATATTTCAAAATTTTGAATAGAAGATAGATTTTTTTAGAATTTGGAACTTGTCCCCAAAAATCACCGTGTTCTATTGATTTTCAAATCATAGATCAATCCTGCACTTATGAACTGGGATATTCGTTAGAAAATAGGTTTAGAAATTTGAGATTTTTCTGCCTGGAAATCTTGGAATAGTCTGGGAATTCAATTGCTCAATTTGGTACCCTGTTCTTCCAACGAGCTTAATCTTATCCTGGTAGTTTGACCTCTAGACCTTTGGCGTGATTAAAAGATGTTTCTGACTCTTTCAGATCATCTCAATTAGCAAACATACTGCGTTCTGCGCGGGCACAAAAACCCGAAGCTGATGGATTCACCATCATCAACCGAATACGGCGACTGCGTCATCTTCACGGTTTTCCATCAGCTACACACACATCCACGTACATTAGCTTTCGGAAACTTGGTCAGAGCCCTTTTTGTGAATCCAAGGGCGTACAACATCAGGCTCGACTGCGCAAAACGGATATCAGGGTTGAAGGTGGTTTGGTACGTCCGAGAATTGTCTATAAACGCGACGAAGGTGGAGAAAGTGAAGATGTCGACGAGCAGCTCTCGAGCATTCTCCACTGACACTATCCTTCGATTTTTTCTTCTCTTTGTGGGTCCGTACAACAACCGCCAGTATCGCCACTACAAAAATCCTCTCTCCTTTTATTCGCGAGATCAGAGTTCCCGCGAAGTTTGTTTCACCCCCCGTGTCCTCGACGAAGAGAACACACCCTCCTTGTGTATCGCGCGTCGTCGAAAACGCCCTCGCGACGTGCTCAAGGAGAGAGCCAAGATCTCAGAGTATGGGAGAGGTTTTATCGGTCCAGCGAACCGTCAAAACCGTCCGACGAGATTCAGGACCGCGCACCAGGACCTCTCCTCGCTTTTTTACCCTCTTTCTCCTTTGTTTCTTTCCTCCTTATCCGCCCTCGAACCAAAGCAAACAGCCCGCATGCATCACCCTCCGCCAGGCTTCCCCGGGATCCTTATATATACTTTCGCTTTACCGTCAAATTCATCAGAGTGTGATGCTGAAGGAATTACCCCGAATATCCGTTGGAGGATTTTGCAACGAAGAATATCCGGTCAGTTTCATCGCGCTCAACGTTACTGCGCTCTCTATTTACAAACGAACGACGCCGAGAGGAGCGTTTCTTTTTTTTTTCCAAATTCATCCTTGTGCTGTTCGCTCTTCATACGTGCATGTATGGGGCATTCCATGTAAACTCACCCGATTCAATTTGTTATTTATTCTTTTATTGTTTCTTTAAATTCTTTTATTGTTCTTTTATTTATAATTCTTTGTTTATACGATTTTAATAAGTTTAATGAGAACTCAAGATTTTTTACTCGTCTTAATTTTATATAAAAATATATCTTGCAAGTTTAGATTTTTTTTAAATCACATTATGAGTTTGTTTATTTTCATATTTGGATATCATTTGCTGATTTTTTATAAAATAATACTAGCTGAAGGAAAAAGTTTGGAAAAAAATTGAATAGGAATTTGAAAGTGCTTATTAGCCTCAGAAAAATATTTAAGAAAATCATGACCTAAATCTGGGGGGATGATGGTCAGACGTTGATTGATTTGGCAAAGAATGACCCATATTTAGGTATAATACAGAGAGGGTGAAAGCTCGAGGAAGGGCACCTGGGGATAATGGTGAGCAAGAGAAAACGTTTCTCGTCGTCGTACAATCCAACGTAGGATTTATAATGCGCCTATTTATTACTCACCCATATTTATCTAACGTGAAGAGAGAAAGAGAGAGAGAGAGAGCGAGAGAGAGCGTGCAAGCACACTCCTCCGGCTTGGGGCTTTCTTCCACCTCGTTTCTCTACATTCGTGTCACCCACGTTCTCTCATTTCTTTTCATACATTCTCTACATTTTTTATATCCCTCATCCTTTTATTTTTCATTTGTTTCTTTCGATTTCTTTTTTCAACCTCGCATCTCTCCCGGAGTTTTCTCACGGAGAAGCAATAATAATAGTACGTGTTGTTCAGCCAGGAACTAGCGCTTACTGATCTACTTTTTACCTGGATATATGTATATCGTTCTATGTGTTACCCTTATATCACGAGAGTTTTTTATCCAGGGTGATAAATGTGTGTATGATATATATCCTTTCAAGTCTCTGTTCTCCACACTGACCTACATAATGCAGCTTGGAAGTTTCGTCCCGTCGTGCGTTTACTTATTGCGAGGAAAGCTCCTTCTATCTTGCAATGAAACTATATACACACACGTATATATGGGGCATTCCACTCCAAATCGACCACTTTTGAACCCGACCCCTTTCGATTTGGCTAAAACTTTTTCATCTTTTTCTACCCTTTCAAAAACATTTTTCAGAATTTATTCAAATTTGTTCACCCAGCCGATAAAAAGTTTTTTTTAGAATTTTCGGAAAAAAACAAAAATTTCTCGATGATTGTCATTTTTAATTTTTCTTTTCTTTTTTTTGATAGAAACTTTGATATTTTCTGCAAATTTTCTGAAATTTTCAGAGTGGGGTTTCTTCGTTTTCTATTTTTTTTTCAATTCAAAAAAATGATTATTTTTTAACTCAGCTTATTTCTCATAATACCACTGTGGAGATTTTTGAGGATGTTGAGAGAACTTCTATTATTATGATCCTCAAAAATCCCCAGAGCGGTATTACGAGAAATCAGCTGAGTTAAAAAATAATAATTTTTTTGAATTAAAAAAAAAAATAGACAACGAAAAAATCCCACTCTGAAAATTTCAGAGAATTTGCAGAAAATGTCAAAGTTACTATCAAAAAAAAAAGAAAACAAAAATTGAAAATGGCAATCATCGAGAAATTTTTGTTTTTTTCCGAAAATTCGAAAAAAAAACGTTGAAGATCGGTCCAAATAATTTTTGTCTATTTCTTTCTGAAAAGTACATTTAGAAACAAAATTGTTCAATAAAAATAATAAGTCAATTTTTGAAAAAGTTATAGATATTCGAAAAATAAAAAGCCAATTTTTCTGAAAAATTCATACCTTTTATGGGTTGGTTGAACAAATTTGAAAAAATTCTGAAAATTTTTTTTGAAAGGATAGAAAAAGATAAAAACGTTCCGGCCAAATCAAAAGGGGTCGAGTTCAAAGCTGGTCGATTTGGCGAGGAATGCCCCATATACATATACATACATGAGCTGTCGTAGGTACTTTCCACTTATCAGAAAGAAACGCTCTCCCTTCTCATTCTTGGGTTCACTTGTTCGTTTCTTCTTGCTTTTTCCCGAGTAGCGGAGTTATCCGCTATTATGCCCGTTGTTTGTTTTCGAGAAAGTAGAATGCGCGCGACCCCTCGCGACGATGAGAATTCGAGGAATAAATTTTCATAAATCTCTCGACGCGAGGAGACAGAGCGAGATACAGAAACGCGGGAACTCTCGCACCCTCGAAGTGTCGAGGATGGAGAGGACGATGTTTATAGACGAGAAACTAGGTACGATAAAAAGAAACATTGTGTCTCGTGATTCCATCCCTCTTTTTGTGCACATGAAAACACTTTGCTACTCCGGCAAATGAATCCCTGCGTTGACTATTGGCCGCGTTATGGTATGGATCACTTGGGAAAGCACCCTCGAGCGAGAATATAGTTATTAAACCGCGAGGACGACGAAATCGTTGGGGTGAAAAGTTTCTGTCTGTCTTTTGTTGGAATGCGGCCTGTGTATGGGGCAATTCGGTCGATGTGTTCGTTTAGGGAAAAGCTCCTTCGTCTTTACGACAATTGTGCGGTAAGCAAATAGCTTGCATATAAGATTGAGGGTAAGCTCAATAGTTTATGATGACGACTTTCTGTAAAGATATTATTCGGTGCCAATGACTGCAATAACTGAAAGTCTCTGACACAGCGAGTGAATAACTGGATTTTGGGGTTGTTAATTTTTGAGACGACGAAAGAAAAAGCTCATCGACGAAAAAGATTGCAGAGAACAAGAAAATATACTCCTCTGGGCATACTCTTGACTCTCAATTGCAGTTGGGACCAGGGTTACGAAATTTGTAATGTTGTAAAAGTCATGCATTATTCATTACTTTTAGAATGTGTAAAGGAAAAAATTTCCATTACCCATTACAATGTAGTGTGTAGTGGAAAACAACTTCATTACCCATTGCAAAATAGTGTGTAATGAAAAAAATTTACATTACCCATTAAAATGTAGTGTGTAATGGAAGAAATTTTCATTACCCATTACAATGTAGTGTGTAATGGAAAAAATTTACATTACCCATTACAATGTAGTGTGTAATGGAAAACATTTTAATTGCCCATTACAATGTAGTATGTAATGGAAGAAAATTTCATGACCCATGACAATGTAGTGTGTAATAGAAAAAAATTCCATTACCCATTGCAATGTAATGTGTAATGGACAAAACTTTGATTGCAATTTTTGGAATGGAAAAATATAGATGAACAAATTATTGCAATTTTGCATTACATTCTAATGACTTAGGTACCTTAAATTCTAAAAAGCATCTATAGGCATACAAAAAGTTGAACGATAGTATAATACGTCACTGCCATCGTCTACCCCGGTGGAACGGCTTTTCAGCTACGCAACGATGATGAACGCTCCTAAATTCAATAGGCTCATGGAAAATGACTTTGAGTAAAGAATATTGGCCAAAGCAAACGCTGAAAAAAAGTATATTTAGAAGTGCAGTTGAACGTTCAACTTTTTGTATGTATATAGATGCTTTTTAGAATTTAAGATACCTAAGTCATTAAAATGTAATGCAAAATTGCAATAATTTATTCATTAATATTTGTCCATTCCTAAAATTGCAATCAAAGTTGTGTCCATTACACATTACATTGCAATGGGTAGTGGACATTTTTTCTATCACACACCACATTGTAATGGGTCATAAAATTTGTTTCCATTACATACTACATTGTAATGGGTAATGGATTTTTTTTTGCATTACACACTACATTGTAATGGGTAATGAAACTTTTTTCTATTACACACTACATTGTAATGGGTAATGAAATTTTTTTCCATTACACACTACATTGTAATGGGTAATGAATTTTTTTTCCATTACACACTACATTGTAATGGGTAATGGATTTTTTTTCATTACACACTACATTATAATGGGTAATGGAAATTTTTTCCATTATTCATTATATTGTAATTGGTAATGAAATTTGTTTCTATTACACACTACATTGTAATGAGTAATGGAGATTTTTTCCATTACATACTACATTGTAATGTGTAATGAGAATGGCAATGCATTAGAAAAAGTAATGCATTACTTGCAACCCTGGTTGGGACAAAAAAATGCACGGTTATCGCATTTCATTTATCCTCCAAACCCTCGATTTCTCAATGTCATTCATCGATTTTATTTTTTCACTTTTTTTCTTACTATTTTTCTCCGTTTTTTTCGTATCGAGACGCAGTTTCTTGGCTCGTCTGGCATTTCACTCCAGAGTGAATACACAGAGATCGAAGAGAATGGTTTCTCGAATAGACGATTAAATATTTTATCCAGCACTCTATCGCCAGCTTTCCCAACAGCGAGAAAGAGAGAAACGTGACGCGAGTGCGCACACAAGTGAGAGTTTAATTGTCCGTTGGATTCGCTGAATCGTCGAAAAAGAGTCAGAGAGAGGGACGCGCGGGGAAAACGAGAATAATAACGTTTCTTTTTTACTCTGTGAATCGGCGAGTTTTCGATGGGAAAATATTTTTCCAGTCTCGGTCGTAAATTATTCTCACATCTTCATTCTACTCCAGTTTAGAGTTTGCGGATGAAAGGAGATAAGGAGAGAGACAGAGAGAGAGAGAGAGGGTGACGGGTGAGAGAAGTCCGGGTGAACGATAGAATTTTTCCTAAAGAACTCATTATCGGAAAAGTTGATTTGGGTCGGACGCGAGGCGTTCCGGTTTCACGGGAGACCTCAGTGAAGACGGTTATATATGTATAGACAAGGGTGCACGGGCATTAATAGTTGATTCGGACGGAAACGATTGGGAATTCTAACGGTAGAGTTTTCAATCGTAGAAAGGGAAACTCTTCGAGAAAGTCGACTGACGTTCATTCTCGAGCCTCGACCGCTCTTAAAAAGTATTCATATATATAAAAACGAATATAACGATGGACTATGATATATACGGCGAGGGGGGGGGGGGGGGGGGTGGCAAAAGTTTGGTGAATCGAATTAAAATAAAGAGAACAAAAATATGGGAGAGTGAGAGGAACGATGAGAGTTTCTGGCGAAATGCCGAGATAGATGAGGACTCTGTGCGGAATTTGACCGGGACCATTATTCGTTCTCGTCGGTTTAATAGGGAGACTAGCAGCGGCGAATCCTATAACCTTCTCTCTTCGTATTTTCAACTGCATATCGCGCTCTCCTGTTCGTAAACTCTCGGAGTTTCTTTGACGAAACTTATATATTGATATAATCGATCGTCGGGAAAGTAAAAGAGAGCTATCGGATGAACCAAAGGTACAGACATGAAAGTTAATGGTGGGGCTCTCCAGGAAACCAAAGGGAAGAGAGGTTTTCAAGAGGAATGAAGGAGGAGCGCGTCTTTTCGTTATTATAATATAACGAAGCCCTTTGGATCATCCCCATTTATTATGCTCAGCGTCTTCGTTACGGTCGATTGATTTTGCATGCCTTTGCAATGTGAGTGCATACTAGCGCAATATATATCAACTCCCGGCTTTTAAGCATATTGGATATTGAAGCAATATTTTGATTGTCCACTTTGCGTCAGTTCCGATAAATTCTCAGGTCGTAGGGATCAAAGGTTTATTAGAATATACGATTATAGGAGAGGAAAATCTGCTTGGTCGTGGTCCGACGATAAGAATCGATTTTCCATATCAACTTTGGTGGAACGGTCTTTCGTGGCTCACCCACCCTTAACGCACCACTGGCTTTCCATATTCCCCTCTTCGTATCCCTCGGTCCCTCTCCGTCATATACATGTATCTAAACCTTCGACCTTCGAGGCCATTACTTCGCCCTCTCGGATAACCCTTCTTTAAGGCTTGGCCGGCTTCGTGAACCTTGTATAACGGAGAAGGTATTACGAGCGTCGTCCACGCATTTACACGCCCTGACCCTATCTTAACAACTGTTTTTTTCGGCAATTTTGCCGTATCTTTAACGGGCCAAGATGATAACCCAAGGGATTTTTCGTATTTCACGGGCGATAAACAGCGGGATCGACGCTTTGTTTCTATCCGCAACTGCGTGGGGTAAAGTTACGGGAAAAAATGAATGTGTGAATATACATTGGTTTAGAGAAAGAGAGACAACATTGCGGGACTTTGCGTGAGGATAACCATAATCTTTGTTACGACTGGTGAAATTGTTGAATTACAGTGCGTGCCACGCATCCCCTTTTGAACGCTTTGCACGCCCTCTCACCAACCCTTTGTTCCGGAAAATCCGGTCTAGCCTTTGTTCGTATATACACGTATACCTTCGGCATTGCCACCATTAAATAACGTTTCTTGTGCTTCGTACGGAGCCGCAATAAAACACATCGCAGGTATCCATTAAGCGGAATAAAATATGACCCTACGTAATTATTAGAGGAGGCGAAAGAATATCACGGTGAAGTTAACTTTTATGATCAGTGCCAGGCAACATGGATTTATCGTCCGGGCTCTCTCGGCCATTATCTCCTTATAACCTCGGGTCTCTGTATCTCTCGCATCTTCGCGGCCCTTTGATTCTCCTTCGAGGGATACGATTTTTCAAACTTTCAGACCCTTTCTAACCCCGCCATTATTAGGCCAGTACGGCCGGATACGGCGAAAAACCACTTTCCGGAAAGATCAATCTTGATGGCACGCGTCTGACGAATTGTCGTCGCTCAAGGAAACATCGGAGTAAGGCACGTTTTTACTCCTCTCGTCTTTTCGGTTAATTTTTTTTTCCGCATTGAAAGTCGACAGGTTTAACGCGAAATTTCTACAAGCTAATTAATGTACACACCTATTTGGCCATTCGCTTTGCTCGTTAAAGAAATAGGAAAAAATGTGCTCGCCATCTGGTGATGTTGCTCGAGCGTTCTATGGAGAGACTCGAGAAACTTAACTTCGCAAGCTCCTCTCTCTCTGGACTAATTTATATTTATTCTCTTCCCATTGCTCCTTGGCTCAAGCGATTGCCGAAAGAAAATAGTAACGCGCGCGTGCCACGTTATTCGTGTGTGAATCCGCTCGCGGGGTAACAAACGCCATGGCGCGCCTCCATCCTGTGATTTACGAGAGCGTTCAACGTTCCTCACTGGTAATGGACTGATGCAGAGCTCTTAGTTTGCCATACGCCCCTATCAGCTGACGATCTTTCCCCTTTTACCGCGAAAGACATCCTTGATCAAAGGCGGAAATCAGCGGTCCGTAAATTGCGGCAATGTTTGCATGTTTATACATTGTACAATCTTGTTGCAATTTATCCGGGCTGAACCGCCATTATTTGAAGATTTTTATTTGTCTCTGCGATCACTTTCAATTTGAATCGGTAAATTGCTTTATGATGGCTTTGATCATTTGTACTGATGAGAAATAATTGGGAAATTGATAGAATCTGCGAGAGAAGATTTCAAATTAACGACTTCATTGTATAAAGTTGGGTTGAATCCAGCTCAGTTGATTCTATCGATCGACCGATATTCAATAAATTTAATGCAATTTGATGCTGATTATTATTCAGCAAATATTAATTGAGTCTTCTTAGCTAGTAGGGACATTAAAACGCTAATGAATAGAGATTTAATCCAGTGGAGTTGTTGTTTCTGGCTTCATTGTAATAGGGGGATGTTTTTTCGATAGGAAAATAAATGAAACAACCGGTTGAGATGGGAATGTGTTAAATCAACTGTATGTTTAGTTTTGCAATTGCAACATCAAATAGAGTTGATTTCGCTTAGCCTTTTCTTTGATTTACGGCGGAGGGTAACGATAGTTGTAATATTTTTGTCTTAACAATACAAAAGATTCATTACAAAAATGAAGAGTTGAGGTATATTCGAATTATACAACCAATCAATTGAATTACGAATTTTCAGAATTTATTTACTATCCTTTACACTTGTGAATCTTGGTTGTTCATCCAAGAATAAATCTATTCTCAATATTATCTTCACCGTACGTCAAATTTCACCTCGATATCAAATAGTAAAAGTCAAAAATCATTTTTTCGAATATACTCGCACCCAGAAAAAATATAATTGAACTGTATGACGTCCTGATATTTTTACATGAACGTAAAGCAAAGCTAGCAAAGTACTTTTCAAATTCAATTTCTAGGCAAACGAAATGTCGTGCGTAAGTTCCCGCGCTGCTGGCAAGCTCCACGCGAAGTGCGACAGAGCGAGTTAGTTTTGGTCATTCTGCGCACGCGCAAGTGTTTGCGCAAGCGCGAATGTTTCTGCGCACACGCAGGTGTTTGCGCAAGCGCGAGTGTTTCTGCGCACGCGCAACTGTTCATGTGCACGCGCGACACTGTTTTTGCGCATGCGGGACTGTTTCTGCGCAAGCGCTTTTAATCGCGCTTGCGCATTACTAGCTACGTCCTCGTCACCTTTCCGGTTCCGGTTGACGCTACTTTGCTAACGGCATAATGGCTGCGTCACTGAGATTATCGTCGTTGGAATGTTGGATACGTGAGAAGGAAGAGAAGAAAGAGAAACCCTCGGTCGGACGATCCCGAACATCGTTAATGGTGAATATATAGAAATAATCGCAAATTACAAGTTGAAGCTATAAAGAAATTTTCACACATGGCGCGACGAATAGTTGCGTCGAACATTCGGCAACGGATGCGCGCATATCAGATTCATGCATGCAAAATATATCTAGCGAAGGTTTTTGCCTGACGCGCCGGAGGGTTGAAAACACAGAGGTACGAACGAAGCGTGCTAAAATGGCTGTAGAGAGAACCTGCTGTTGTTGAATTCACGTTTCGACCATTAGAGACCTCGGCGAATCGTCATAGAGATGTGCGCCGAATTCTGGTGAAATATGCGGGGATAGTGGAATTTATTATGACCCCAAAGATTTATTACGGTCACGGAAATATCTCTGATGGCGTCCTCTCCCGTCTCACGATGAATCGTTGGCGTCCCCCTTTCGAAATAAAAGAAATATAATAGAGACATATTTACATACATATAGCTATATATTTTTGTATGTTCATGTCTGTGCGCGTAGCCATGATAATGTCGTAGGAAGTGGTCAATGATGGGTGGGAGGCTCTCGATAACTTATGTTTAACGTGAAATGGAATATTCGAAATGGTACAGTGACATATCGGTCATTCGACATTGATGTAAAGCCCGACTGAATCACGGAGAGACTATATATTCCGATTAACGCCTACGTTCACTCTCTCGACGACCCGAATTTGCGTATTTCTCTTGTAGCCACCAGATGTATGTCTTCGCAGTTTGACGCTGATGCGAATGTACCACGGCGGACCCTGCGTCATCATTAAAAAATGCGTTGCATTTTTTTTTTACCGTGAACAATGTCTGATGAAACGATAGAGGATAAATTTCTCTGATGTGAAATTCAATATCAAATTAGAGCTTTCACCTCGAAATTTTTGCTGCGATTAATCATAGGAAAGAAATTTTTTCTCTCTTCTGAATGATCGTAGAATTAGAATTTTCTGAAATGTTGAAATAATATATTTAGGGAAATGTATCTGGAAGCAAAGAACATAGTTATAGAGACGTCAGAATTATACAGCAGTAATATCAAATTTTTTATTCGCCAGCCAGTTTTTACTTATGCGTATAATTTTTTTAAATAAAAAACAATGGTGATCCTTGCAAAATATCGAAAAATTTCCCAAAGCATAGATCCTGGGAAGTTATGAAAATGATTGCTGCGTGTGAGGCATTCCACGACATTTCGACCAAAATCTTGCCTCGATGATTCCCTTTTTCCTCTTAATTTTGTTATATAAAAAAACACATTGAAAAAAAATTTCCTAAGTTTTTTCAGAACTTTTTGGTCATGCGTTTTTTGTTTTTTTTTTTTTTTTTAACAAAAGGAACACTTTGTAAAATCTGAAAAAATTCATAATAATCTAATAAAATTTAACCAAATTTTTGGGCTTCGTTCCAAAAGGGAGATTTTAATACTCTATGAGTAAAATTCAAAAAATTGCAAAAAAAAAATTTACTCAGTATTAAAATCTCCATTTTGGAACGAAGCCCAAAAATTTTGTTACATTTTATTAGATTATTCGGAATTTTTTCAGATTTTACAAAGGTGTCCCTTTAAAAAAAAAAAACAGAAAAAAAATCCAAAGAACGCGTGACCAAAAAATTCTGAAAAATTTGGGAATTTTTTTTTCAGTGTGTTTTTTTGTATAAAAAATTTAGAGGAAAATCGGAATCTTCAAGGCAAGATTTTGTCGTGGTATTCCACGACATTTCGAACAAAACCTTGCCTTGATGATTTCGATTTTCCTCTAAATTTTTTATATAATAAAACATTGAAAAAGAAATTTCCAAATTATTTCAGAATTTTTTGGTCAAGCGTTTTTTGGATTTTCTTTTTTTAAAGGGACCTTTTTGTAAAATCTGAAAAAATTCACAATAATCTAATAAAATATAAGAAAATTTTTGGGCTTTGTTCCAAAATAGAGATTTTAATACTCTATGAGTAAAATTTTGAATTCTACTCATGGAGTATTGAAATCTCTATTTTGCAACAAAACCCAAAAATTTTGTTATATTTTATTAGATTATTCTGAATTTTTTTCAGATTTTACAAAGTGGTCCTTTTTTCAAACAAAAAAAATTCAAAAAACACGTCGTCAAAAAATTCTGAAAAAATTTGGAAAATTTTTGTTCAAAGTGTTTTTTTGGATTAAAAATTTAGAGGAAAATCGAAATCATTGAGGCAAGATTTTGATCGAAATTTCGTGGAATTCCTCGTATAATACACACATTGCGTCAAATTTAATTTACGTTTTACTTATCTCTGCGCAGGTCTTTGAAAGCAGCCACCGATGGAGGGAAGAAGTTCTTTGGAATGTTTTATAAGGACATCCGAGGCTTTTTGAGTACGAGCTTAATGGCTACCTTCCCCGCTGACTGGGCAACTTAACACCAGCGCAGTGCCATTGTTCTCTCCCCTTTCTGCCCGATATTATACGAAGGAATGAGAGGAAACGAGCTGCCCGGAGGTTAGAAGCGAAGAAAAGACATGGGCGGTGACGAGGTACGCGCTCTTTCACTATTTTCTTTCGTGGTCGGTGGAAAAAGTTCTGGGCAAAAGGACACATGCAGAGCCCAGCCGCGTTTTCACCGCCGGAACCGCCCCTCGTTTAAAGGATATATCCCCGCGACTCGCACGCCGAACTATAGAGGGGATTTTTACGACGACGACGACGACGACGACGACGATGAGAAGTACGATGAATCGCGGCTATAAGAATTGTGGGAAGCGAGTAGAGTGGAACCATCAGTGTCACTCACCGTTGAGGGTGCAATCCTCTTCCTATCTCTATACCTATAACGTCCCATATATATATGTATACTTATAGATATATATATTGTGGGGGAGGTATGCAAGAGCCAGCAGGAATTTAATTTCGACGTTTTAAGGAGACACCCTGTTCCGCGAACCCTTCGAAGCCGGGATCGTGACCAAGAATGAGCGAAAGTGAATGGGAGACAGACATCGAACATTCTTATCCACTTTGGTGGTGACCACCAAAGTGCGCACACATATTATACATGTGCGAAGGATCCCGTAATCGAGACGACTTTTCTCCTTCAATCGACCAATGAAAAGTTTAGCGAGGCACCTCGAGACTCTAAATTTCGTGAAATCACTATACTTTTATTCACCACGATTTATCTCACTGGTGGAATTTTCTCCATACCGTATTCTCCCCCTTATTTTGTTTTCATTTGACTCTTCAACTCTCTCGCTCTCCCTTTCTTAAATTCATTCCGAAGTTTCTTCACTCGGATGGGCATATAGTTTCGGGGCTTTGCGCATTCTTCTCTCTGGGGTTAAGGCTTTCGTTCAGAGTCGAGCTAATGGCGGAGGATTTGGCAGAGAAATCGAGTGAGACGGGGATAGGCATTTACTGCGTACGCTGGAGCTTCGGACCCTTTAAGAACAACGTGCCTTAAGAGAAACTGCGAGAGAGAGAGAAGAATGAGAGTCAGGAAGCTGAGAAAGAACTTTGCTCGCTGTTGCTGCTTCTATTATGGGAGCTTCGAGAAAGGGCCCTAAAGACCAATTAATTAAATGGAGGTAAATTAATTCATCCGATCCATTAGCATTCGTTATCGTCAATCGGGACGTTGTACGTCCGTTCGCCTCTCTCTTTCATCGTGCAAACCCTCTTGCTCGTTAGTATAGTTTAGAGTTCGAATATACATGTGTACACGTACATGACTCGCAATGTACATGCACATATATGTGTATATGACGATGATTCGTTGTTGATCGAGGCTTACTGATTCGCAATTTGATGACTATGGCATTTTAGTACATACACATGATATTACATATAGGTATTTGCGCCTGGTTTGAGCCCGCATGTAATACGAGACGGTTGGGAACATACTTGCACGATCGCAATTCTTCTTTTCAATAGCTCTATACATATATATGGGGCATTCCACGCCAAATCGACCATTTTTGAACTCGACCCCTTTCGATTTGGCTCAAAGTTGTTAATCCTTTTCTACCCTATGAAAAACATTGCTCAGAATTTTTTCAAATTTTTTTCCTCACCGAAAAAAGTTATGAATTTTTGAAAAAAATTGCTTTTTTTTTTTTAAATAACTATAACTTTTTCCAAATTTTTAACAAATTTTCGTTTTTAAATGTACTTTTTGAAAAAAAATGCAAAAAAATTATTGAAACCCATCTTTATCGTTTTTTTTTTTTTTTTAGATTTTTGGAAAAGATCGAAAATATCTCGATGATTACCATTTTTGATTTTTTTTTCTTTATTTTCTTTTTATTATATCAAACTTTGACATTTTCTGCAAATCCGCGAATTTTTTAATTCTGAAAATTTTTGAGGGTGTTCAGAGAACTTCCAAATTTGAAACAAAAAAACGAAAATTGAAAGTAGTAATTATCGAAAAAATTTGTTTTTTAAAAATAGCTATAACTTTTTCAAAATTTGACTTATCGGAATGTTTTTTTCTTCAAAATTTTTGCTTTTTAATGCACTTTTTGAAAAAAAAATACAAACAATTATTCAGAGCTTCCTTTTATTTTTTATCTCAATTTTTTGGAAAAAATTTAATTTTTTCGATAACTACCATATTCAATTTTCGTTTCTTTTTTTCTTTTAAATTTGGAAGTTGTTTGAACACGCTCAAAAATTTTCAGAATGGTGGTATAAGAAATAAGACTAGTTGATATTTTTTTTTTCAATTGGAAAAAAAAATATAAATGAAAAAAAACCCCGCTCTGAACAAATTTAAGGATTTGCAAAAAATGTCACAGTTTGAGATAATAAAAAGAAAAAAAAATGGTAATCGTTGAGAAATCTTAAATTTTTTTCAAAAATCTAAAAAAAATGATGCAGATGGGTTTCAATAATTTTATTGTATTTTTTTTTCAAAAAGTACATTTAAAAACAACGTTCCGATAAGTCAAATTTTGAAAAAGTTTTAGCTATTTTCAAAAAAGGCATTTTTTCAAAAATTCATAACTTTTTTTCGGTTGGGTAAAAAAATATGAAAAAATTCTGAGAAACGTTTTTCATTGAGTAGAAAAGGATAAAAAACTTACAGCCAAATCGAAAGGGGTCGAGTTCGAAAGTGTCGAATTTAGCGTGGATTGACCAATATAAATCGGGTTATTAAGTTCCCCGCCGGACGATTCGAAGTAATCGTCGACCTCAATGGACGCGCGACCGCACTCTTTCATTCCCGCACAATCAGCCCCTACATTTACCGTTAATTCTAAACGGGACACATGAAAAACCTGTCCCTGCGAGTCCTTTTACTGGTGGTCCACACTGTGACGAACGACGATGATGAAGAGGGACACTGATGGGACCGTGATGAAAAAAAATTGGATCGACATCGGCGAAGATGAAGAGGGAGGCTGGAGCAGATTATGATGAGAAAATTACGAGGTCTGTGCGAATGACCTTGAAGACGGCGAGGAAGATCTGAAGCAACGTTCTTCGGATGCAACTCTTTTATCCATTTTATGGTAACGGAAGGAAAAACTCCGAGAGACACGTTTCTTCAGGAGTCGAGATCCCTCATTCGTGTATCCAATCGATGCGACCAAAGAGCGGAGGCACACGCACGAAACTTTAAGAGCGATCTGGTTACACACGTGCACACGTGTGTGGCGTAACGATTCGAGGCTCTCCATTTACTCGGATAATGGCGTACGTGACCGCGAGCTTAATACCCTCGCTCACCTCGACAGAGCGCACGTATATATTATACGAACTTCTGTGCTGCACTTGCAGCGTTTTTTCGATTCTCCTTTTTACCTCATTGTATTCTCACTCCCGATCTCTTATCCACGGTCAGCGAATGGCAGAGAGTGAGTGATAAAGTGAAAACGAGACGTTGAGTCTCTGAATCAGGCGAAGGCTGAACAAACTCGAATTACGAATGTCAATGAGAGCTGAACATTTCATCGAGTGACATGTAAATCTCCATTCGCTCGCTAAATCTTGGTTGACACCTGCATTCGTCGATACTGTGATTTCATTTCATTTCATTGAGTTCTCGCAATTTACCGTCCCGGGCAACGAATTCCCCATTTTTTGAGCTTGCTTCTCCCACTCCGTTCTTTTATTTGCTGGAAAACCCATCGAACTCGGTGTGTCCGGTGTAACGATATGATCTGGTTTTTTTTTCATCGATATCGAAGCTCCTGTTTGTCCGGGGAAAACACAGAGGACATTCGACACCTGCACCAATGTGGCGACGATATGGGACACGAATGAAGCTCTCGAACGTCCAACTATGTGCCTGAACTACAACTATAAAGCTTGTACAACTACACAACACATTCGTGTCGATATATATGTGTATACACTCCTGGTCAAAAGTTTGGAAACAATCGCCCGGATTCCACGCCACACAAAAAGTTTTACTGCTCTTTCAAAAATGAAGATATTGAAATTCGCCGAGCGGCGTTTTAAAGGGGACATATTCAGCTTCATATTGCTTTTTCCAAAGAATTTTGAATTTTTTTAAAAACTCGATATGTCCTTTGAAAGATGGTCGTTTTTCGGCCTTTCTTTTTGGCATTGTAACTTTGGCGCACAACGCATGGACATTTTTTTGTTCTGTTTTTCCCATGAAAAACTTGTGGCGGGGATTATTAGCTTCAATTTCGTTTTTCAAAAAGTTTCGTACGATTTCTTTTCGCCAAAAAATATTTAATTTTTCGCAAAAAACGACCATATTTATACAATGTGGCGTAACTCTAAAACCACTGGGTTTTCGTGAAATCACTAAGAGAGTAAAAAGTTGCATACAATTCTTTTGGATTCAATGAAATTTTTTCAGAATTTTATCAAAAATTTTTTTTTCGAAAATTGTTCCTGTAAACGAGATATTTTTTTATCTTAAACAATCGAGTCTCTTACCTCATCTACGCGGGTTTTTCGATGAAAAAGTTGTGTAGATAATGTTTTTCGGTGCAAAAGTTGCATACAATCATTCTGGATTCAATAAAAAAAAAATTCGAAAATTGTTCATGTAAACGAGATATTTTTTTTATCTTAAACAATGAAGTCTCTTACCTCATCTATACAGGTTTTTCGATGGAAAAGCCATGTAGATGAGGTTTTTAAATGAAAAAGCCGTGTAGATGAGGTAAGAGACTCGATTGTTTAAAGTAAAAAAATATCTCGTTTACAGGAAGGAGAAAAAAAATCTGAAAAAATTTCATTGAATCCAGAATGATTGTATGAAACTTTTTACCCTCTTAGTGATTTCACTCACAACTCTGTAGTTTTAGAGTTACGCTACATTTTATAAATATCGTCGTTTTTTGCAAAAAATTGAATATTTTTGCAAAAAAAAACCGTACGAAACTTTTTAAAAAACGAAATGGATGCAAATACTCCCCGCCACAAGTTTTTCATGGAAAAAACGGTCAAACAAAATTTCCATGGGTCGTGCGCTAGAATAACAATGTCAAAAAAAGCTGAAAAACGGCCATTTTTCAAAAAGCGTACCGGTCTCAAAAATAATCGTAAAATTTTTTTGGAAAAAGCGAAATGAAGCTGAATATGTCCCCTTTGAAACGCCCCTTGGCGAATTACAATATCGTCATTTTCAAAAGAGCAGTGGAACTTTTTGTGCGGCGTTGAGTCGGGGCGAGTGTTTCCAAACTTTTGACCGAGAGTGTATCGACTGAGATTGATCGTATATAGATAATAGGTATACATTCGATAGAGTGCGGTAAAGCGACGAGATTCGACGCGGACTTTCGGGCCGTACGCGAGATCCGAATTTATACTCGTGTAAAATTAAATCACACGCGAGGCAGAGCGGTATCCCTCCTCAACGTTCCCCAACCTCGGCCTTTCTCTGTTATTTCCACTCATATGCATAAAGAACCGATTGTTTCGAGAGTGTATGCAGTGCTATCTCTCCCGCGTTCTGCAACATTAGCGGACGGCAGGCGATCCGGTTGATTATCTTTTAATTAAATGTTTGTGTTTTATCAGCGTTTCCACCAGCGACGAGGCGCAGCTTTCATCTCGCTCACTCGCTCGTTTCTCCCACGCACTTTCCATCCTTCATTCACTCGTTCGAGGGCTAAACTCTCTGCCTGTCGTTTCGTTTAAACCCCCACAGACCAACCCGAGCATACCATCGACACGCAACATCCCCTCTGGTCCACTCACTTTCTCTCTCTCTCTCTCTCTCTCTCTCTCTCTCTCTCTCTCTCTCTCTCTCTCTTTCTCTTCCTCACTATATATTTGGTCGCCGCGAACGCGCGCGGTGAAAATTGTGCAGGCGTGCAAACCTATCGCGGCTGGTTGAGCCTGGGATACGATGGTGTGGCCATCGGTATACGACTTGTCACGGCTAACTCAATTATACTCGAGCCCTCGCGGCGAAGCATCGAGATAGGGGTGTTTTTCGGCATGTAGCTTCGACCATGCACGCGACTCCGCTGTGTTTGTCCGCTCGCGAACTCACTCCAAATGCCGAAATTTCGTTCAATATTCAGTGACTTTATGTTTCACCTGAGCATAATCCAGAATCCACGTGAGATATGTCATTCCCCGCAACAATGCCCGACTATTTTCATATCCCGGATTACAATTAACGGGTCAAACGCAGTCGGGCGGTCGAAAAAAGCTATTTTCCAAGAATTTTTTAGGCAATGACGCTTTCATTCATTAACGTTAAAATTTCTGTACACATTTTTGTAGCTTTCAACTTTATTTTCAATTTTTTCTTTCAAAAAAATAATGATTCTTGAAGCCACTGTAGCCGATCTCAAGGAGGTCCCCTAAAAAAAGGCTTTTTGCGGTAAGCACGATTTCTTCTGGATTGGATCATCCAAAATGAAAAGATAAAAAAAAATCGTTAATATACGGTATAATAATTTTGTAAAAAATATTCATTTTTTACAAAATAATGGCTTCTCAAAAAAAAAAATCGATTTTTGATGAAAATTTTTGCTTTTAATTTTTTATAAAATGGAAAATATTTATCGGTAAATGAAACCTTCAATTAATTACTAAATAATATATTTATAGAGCTTGTGTGAAAATTTGAGACTGATCGGTTATGACGTTTATGAGAAATCTTGCTCATCGACTTCAAAAACACAGCTTTGAGAATAACGCGTTCAAAATTTCAAAAGCACATTCCACATGATAATTACGGGTGTACAAATATACCTATAACTTCGAAAAAATTTGTCGAATTGACATGAAATTTTGTGTTTATCTACTTAAATATATGTACTACTAGGGCGATTTTTTTTTCTATTATTTTTTTCTGTAATTTTATTGTAAATGTCTGAAAGAAAATTTCCTGAAAGTTACAGCCTTTAATATTAATATTAAGTACTTTCCCTTCGGGTGATAAGTTTTTGCATCTAAAATACACGTAAATGAAAAACTTTTTTCGTCTAAATTTTATCGGTTTTTTATGCTATTACATTGATTTTGGTCGCAATTTACGTAGAATTGAACGATCTTTAAAAATGTCCTGAACAGCTTAAGTGTAACTTACACTGGTGAGATAGGACGGGTCCCCAAAGTTGATTTTGACCCAAAATTCTCCATTTTTTGCTGTTATCTCCGAGTTGATTAACTTGACCGAAAAATCGCAAGAGAAATTTTGTTGGAAATTTAATTTCCTACAAAAAGGTACTCTAGACCTAACTGCTAAAATTAATATTTCTTGAGATATTGAACCTTAACTTATTTACGATATAAAATTTGTATAGTTTATCGAACGAAAAGTTTTAAATTGTTGATATTCCATATCATATCACATATAATGTTACCAGTGGTGATATAATATGGAATATTAACAATTTGAAACTTTTGGTTCGATCAACCATAAAAATTTTCATATCACAAATAAGTTAATGTTCAATATCTCAAATATTAATTTTAGCAATCAGGCCTGGAGGACCTTTTTTTTTTAGGAAATTAAATTTCTAAAAAAATTTTCCTTTACATTTTTTCGATAAAGTGAATCATTTCGGAGATAACAGCAAAAAAACGAGAATTCTGGGTGAAAATCAACTTTAGTGACCTCGTACCATCTCACCAGTGTGAGTTGCACTTACGCTGTTGTAGACACTTTCAAAAATCGTTCGATTCTGCGTAAATTGCGACCAAAATCAATGCGATGGCATAAAAAACCGCGGAGTGGTAAAATTTTGAAGAAAAAAGTTTTTGATTTACGTGTATTTTAGACGGAACAACTTATCACGCGAAGGAAAAGTACTTAATATTAATATTAAGGGCTGTAACCTTCAGGGAATTTTCTTTCAAACATATGCAATAAAATTTCGGGTGGGGAGTGAAAGAAATAAAAAGAAGTCGAAAAAAAATCGCCCGAATATGTACATTATTAAAATAAAATTTAAAAAATAGATTTTTCGAGAATTCTGACTGCATATTTCCTCTTGATACGTGCTCGCACACAATGCTGACGTGATCGACATTTTGGAAAAATTGAACGATCAATCAGCGACCCAATTTATTTTGTTAAAGGTAAATTTCACAGTCTTGTTACTTTTCCAATGATTGACTGTTCACGTTGTTGTAATTAAAACGAAATTTCTCAAAGAAAATTATGCAACTTCATGATACTTAAGTTTGCATCCGCTTAATGCAACAGAAATAGTTAATATTTTAATCAAATTCATTCATGGGATTTTGAATGCACAAACAAAACGTAAATCTCACTAAACATAAATTTAAAAAACTTATTCTCGTTGCATTGCGACGATGCAAACTTCGACATCATGTAACTTCAAAATTTTGACGTACCGCAGAATGTGAACTTCGAAACTTGGAAATTGAAGTTTTTGGTCGTATCTGCGAGATGTGCGGGCATATCTTTGTGGCAAAGGAGTACGTACTCGAGCTGTTGAACAAGAAAGAGGCGTTCGTCCGTGACTCGAGCGTTCTCCGATATTATCGGAGTTGTATGTCGATCGCCGAGTTCACGCTTCGTATACTTTTCTCGTTCGATGTTCCAACTTGTGAACTTACACACATATGTATGTTAGGGTGGGTCAAATAAAATGACTAATTTTTTTTTCCCTCGATATAATGAAAAATGTATTGTTTGGCATCTCAAAAAAACCTTCTGCAAGTATTAGCCCTTCATAATTAAATTGAGAGTTTTTTATTATTATTTTTTTTAACTTTGGAATTTTATTAGACTTTAACCGTTGAGGTTAGGAGAGTTTTCTAAGCACATTTTTGTAGAGCATCAAACGTTCTACAAAAATGTGCTTAAAAAACTCTCCTAACCTCAACGGTTAAAGTCTAATGAAATTACAAAGTTAAAAAAAAAAATTCCTGTTATTTAAATGGGAAATAAAAATTTGTGATGAGGGACCTCTTAATTTAAATATGAAGGGCTAATACTTGCAGAGGGTTTTTTTGAAATGTCAAACAATACATTTTTCATTACATCGAGGAAAAAAAATTAGTCATTTTATTTGACCCACCCTAATGTATGTACGTACAAATGCAACATTGACTTACCGGTCTCCTTCTACGGTAATAGCCGTATTTTCTGGCAAAAGTTGCCGAGGGGCGCCACATCGCCCACCTCGTATTGCGCTCACATGTATCTTCGACTCACACGGGCCATCGAGTGTCCCTCTTCCTCGATTTTCAGTGAGCACATAGTCACTATATGTCCACTACGAGCTGATAGTGCTCCAGAGACACTACGAGGCGAATCGTGCCCGGTCAAGTAACCGTGGAAAAATGTTCGGGTTTGGGGATATACTGTGATATACCGATACACATATGGGGCGTTCCACGGCAAATCGGCCACCATTTAGCTTTTGCATCTCTGATTTTTTTGAAAATGTTTTATCGTTTATCGATTGAAAGAGGCGTCCATGATTTTTTTCAATTTTTTTCTCGAACCGTTTTCAAGATATCGATTTTTCAAAAATTACGTAACTTTTTTATAGCTTTGCGAAAAATGGGCCAAATGGCGTTTTTTTCAGAATTTTTGTTTTTAAACGTACTTCTGATTAAAAAATATAGAGCAATTTTTTCAAACCGTATATCTAAAAGATTTTCAAGTTTTGAATATAAATTTTTTTATCAGTCTCATTGACAACGATCATTTATGAAATAAAATAGATATATCTCAATTAGTTAATAAACGATGACCGATAATTTATATTTGAATATTTATCATCTGTTCATTCTCGAATTTATAAATTATTTAAACGGCTGAGAATATAAATGCTACTTGATAAAAAAAAATGTATTAAGCATAATAAGTACGTTATTTCACCTGTATCTTTTTCCCGATTTTTTTCAACACGGATAATTAAAATATGGAAATTGAAAAATCGAAAAAAATATATTCCATCATTATCCCATTATCTACTTAGGCTTAAGAGTTGTAAAATTAATGATAGTTTTTTGCAAAAATTTTTTAAGAAAATCGATCAGTCCGTGTTTTTTGTAAATCAATAATTTATATTTAAAACTGGAAAATCTTATAGAAATACTGTTTGCATTTTTTTTCGATATTTTTTTCATCAAAAGTACGTTTAAGAAAAAAAATTTTGAACAAAAACGTCCCATTTCGCCCATTTTTCGCAAAGTTATGGGCGTTTAAAAAAAACTGACGTAATTTTTGAAAAATCGATATCACGAAAACGGTTCGACAAAAAAAATTGAAAAAAATCATGGAGGCCTTCAACCACTAATAAAACATACAAAATTTGCAAAAAAGTCGCAGATGTAAAAGCTAAATGGTGTCCAATTTGGCGCGGAACGCCCCATATGTACCCGTGTAACTGGGAAGAGTGAAAACCGCTCTGTGGCTTCGTCCTGGAGATGATCAGAAATTCCTCGTACTGGCGAAATTGAATTTCATTTCAAACTTTCGTGTCGCGACGTATATGTCGCACGAAAAGACCGGGAAAAGCTAGTGATAGAGTACGTGGAGCTACGGTTTTCTGATAGTAGGTTTGTCGAGTGGTTGCCATACAGAACCGGAAGAGAAAGAATATCGGAGCTTTTTCTTTGCTTCTTCGCGATCGTGGATTCACGGTCCATTGAGTATCGATGCATGACTGGCGAAGTAAGCCCCCGAAATCGCAACGACAAATACCGACTTTGCTATAGTATTTTACAGTTTTACGAGGATACAGATCCGGTGGTGAAATAAAAACAACCGAGTGCAGGAAGATTCCTCCAAAATTGTTGGAGCAAATCGCCTTGACGTAAAATCAAGAAAAATAAGAAACAATGCGAAGCTATTGTTCCTGGAAGATCATTTTTCATGCTTCCGCGGGGAGGATTTTTTATTTATTGTACCAATGCACCTTAATGTGTTGACTGCAAACACGGGGATGCATATTTTTTTGTTAAAGGTTGTTTACACGGGACGCGATAGCCAATTCATCTTAAAGTGATTTAAAGTGACTCATCTTGAAGTGGTTTTCTAGAGGTGTTAAGTATGGTATGATAAACGGGTTTTAATCAACGAAGGTCCATCTGCAAGTCTCCTTTTTTTGCGGATGACAAAAATTTCATGCAACTGCGTCTAGGATAAATAGAAAAAACACCAGGGTAAAATAAAATAACGTCGCGGTAAAAAAACGATTTAAATGTGGGTTATTTTATTATTGAGCTGTATTTTCCTAGAAATTAAATTCTTCAAAATTGTTTATTCGTAATTAACGTAAAATTTCTCATCACTCTGAATCCTTGAAATAGCTCAAAAATTTTAGAAAATAGCTTCGGTTCGACTCAGATTTCGACAAAATTTCCAAAAATCGATATTTTTGGGACCCCCAAATTTGGGGAACGTTCTACTCTGGATCAATTAAGATGATTTTTTTTTCAAGTCAAACTCGTTATCGTTACTTCTGTATAATATTGTGCATCTTAACGTAATCGTCTCGAGGTAATGAAATGCAACTTTGAGGTGCGATTTTTTTTTGCATCGGTACTTGGAATCAATAATTTGACGGTCTAAAAAAAATCTTGAATAATCACGCATTTAACCCGGCTTCAAAAAAATCATGTACACTCAGGAAACAATCGTGAATCCGTTCCCATTGGATAAGAAGAGGGCTCTTCGGCCCACAGAACGGGAAAAAAATTTAAAAGATCTCACCTTTCATAACTTGGCATAACCGAATTAGAAGAAACCGCTTATCGTTATTTGTAAACAGAATTAGTTTACATAGAATAGATTGTCAAAAATAGTTCTTTTTTTATATTTTATTATAAAATTCAGGTCGTCTAGATTTTATAGACCTTATACAGTCATCCAATTTAACGAGCACAAAGCAGGATCACCCTAAACCTTCTGACACCTTTTTCATCGGAAATTCTATAAATCAAACGTGGCATATTTGTCAAGGCACATCCGTGCGCTTTTCATGCATAATACACGTGGCAGACATCCTTGTAGCCGAAGATCCGACTGATAAATTCTCCTAGATGAATGCTCTCTGCGAAGAAGCGGGGTGTTGATGTTAACGCGATGCCGTCTCTCCGTCTGCGAAACAAGGAACGGATAAACAGGCTCATGCATACCTATATATGGGGCATTCCACGTCAAATCACGCGATCATCGGCCTGACCCCCTCGGATTTCGATGTCCAATGAATCGTGGGTTTCGTTTGACTCAAAATATGACCTCAAATTTTGTGAAATTTTTATTTTATTTTTTTAGGGGTTGCCCGAGCTAAAAAATCATTAAATTGAAGGAAAACATAAAGAGGGGCCTTTTTTAAATTGATGAATTTTTTTTTCACAGAAACTAGGGCACAAAACAGATATTTTCGTCATAGTTCGATAATGGGCCAAAAATAATTACTATTTTTTTTTGTATTTTAATTTATTTTTTCTATATAATTTCTTATTTTGATTGTTTCTTGTAGTGCACTGAGAAAAAAGTTCAGCTAAAACAACTAAATCCATTTAGTTGAAAAAAATTTAGTTGATTCAATATTAATTTGTTTGAAATAATGAAACTATAATTAATTCAACAAATGGATTTGGTTAACCATAACATATGAGGTGAACGAAATTATTTGGTCAATTTCCAGATACAGTCTAGTCCAATTTACACGTTACTGAGTTGCTGTACAGAAATATTTCGATGATTTCTAGTATATTTTAACTTGATAAATTTAGCTGTAACAAAAAAACAATTCGTATTTTCAATCACCCAATTTATTTGGTACAAAGATATTTATTTGATTGAACTGAAACTTTGCCCATTCAAGCAACGATTTAACCGATTTAACTAAAACTTCCGCTGTATCTTTGTTGAATTACCAAAATGATCTCGTTGAACGTCCGAAAACAAATATTTGGTTGAATCAAACAAATTTTTGCATTTTCAACAAAAAAAATGTCTCAGTGTGAGAATAACAACAAAAATATTTTTCCAGTGAAACTTGATTTTTATTTCTTGGTTTAAGAGTGAAACGACAACATTTTTCGACAATTTATTAGCCTACACGACCTGAAATAAAACGAATGATTCAAACACGGTAACAAAATTAAAAAAAAAATAGTAATTATTTTGGGCCCATTATCGAACTATGACGCAAATATATCTGTGTTGGGCCCTAGTTTCTGTGAAAAAATTTCATCAATTTGAAAAAGGCCCCACTTGATGTTTTCCCTCAATTTAACGATTTTTTAGCTAGGGCAACCCTTAAAAAATGAAATAAAAATTTCGAAAAATCTGAGATCATATTTTGGACCAAACGAAACCCACAATTCATTGGACATCAAAATCCGAGGGGGTCAGGCCGATGACCGCGTGACTTGACGTGGAATGCCCCATATATATATTCGTATAACGGGGAGCGCGTATATAACGCGCATCAGCGGTAATACACCCCCGCGGTAACGTGCTCTCTTGGGGTCTCTCTTCCTGGCGCACTCAAAGTTTCCTGTCGCGCCTATCGTGTTTCGGGATAAGAGCGAGCTCTTCGCCGCTGTATACAGCTTTACAGTAGAGGATGAGACTGAGAGTCTCAGAGGGAACTGAAAGACGTACCGCCGCCCCCGGAGAATGTATCCATGTATGTGCGTCTGAAGCTGCTGCTCAGTCGGTTATCCTTTTCCCGTCGTCATCCTCGTTGTCGTCGTCTTCTCCTCGTCGACGGTGTTCGGTGTTTCAGACTGATCATATACCACCGTATAACTCTACGACGATGTTCATCACCGTTTAACGCGTATATGCCTGTATGAGGAAAGATCCTTCTCGCGTGTCCCACACATTGGTACATTTCCAGATACCGGCATACGTGTATTCCGCATATGCGCGCTTTGGGAATATGCACGTGTGCGGATCGTTGTGTGTTAAACCCGCGTGGTTTATTGCATCGCGACCATTTATGGGAGCCAGCGTGTACGACGTCATAACACGAGCCATAACAATCCCGAAACTTGTTTCCCGTCCGAGTTAACAATGTGTTGTAATAATTATTTATGCCGCGCGCATTGCCCGCCGGGGTTGCACCAACTCTGCCGCAATGGGAAAACTCGCGAAGGGTGCGAGAGAACGGACAACTTTCGTGCTTATTACTACATATGAAATATTCCATGTCGAATCAATCCGCTACGGATCCTCTCTTCGATTTGGTTCATGACTGTACTTAGGCTGATTGGTACTTCACAATTTTTATGGATTTTTCTTTTTTCAGACCCTTGTTCACGGATTTCGACTGAGGCGTAGTAAGGATAACGTCCGAATTGAAGGATCCGAAGTAATCCTCAGGAATCAGGAGTGAAATTCCTTGCGGATCAAAATTAAAACCATCCAATCATCATCATCATCATCATCATCATTATTTTGGTTGATTTGACCAATTTTCGAAAATCATCAGAAAACGGATATTTCGAGAGGAGCCGATTACCGGTAGACCGTTCCATCCAATGAGGTATTTTTTTTGTTTATTTTTAGAACAAACAATGATCTGCAGAATGCCATCAAGTTTATCTGGAGGTCTCAGATTTGGGTAGCGCTTAGGACGTTTAAGAATTGCCAGAATTGAACTGAAAGGACCACGTCCGACGGTTCCTTCGATGAGTAAACTTACCACCAATAAACAGTTGACTGACATGAGGTGTTCTATTTAAACGCACCAAGTATCAAATTTTTCCAAGTCGTGAACTCGCGTACAAGCTTCGTTCTTCAACCAACTTTTTGTAAATCTTTTAAAGGTCGTGTTGCGAGTAATGAAATATTCCAACACATGCTCATCTAATTTTTCTATTTTTTTTTCAACGTAACTTCATAAAAATACCACGCGATCCGTAAAGAAAGTAAAACCAGCGTATTATGAGTCATAATAATTTGTCAGGATATTCAAATTGTGTTTTTGTTTTTTTTTTTATAAAGATAGATTTAAAATTAATTGTTGATATAACAAATCTGAAAGAATTTAAGAATCTTAATAGTTTCAGTACTATCGTGAGCATGAAGTTCGGGATGTTGCTTGATTAGACGTGGAATCTCCCAAATGTTCATTGAGGGGTTATACACAGTCAGGAGGTCGAAAAAACCGATTTTTCAAGAATTTGTTCTGGAAAGGAACTTTAATTTATTAACGTAAAAATTTATATACATATTTTTGTAACTTTTCACTTAATTTTCAAATTTTTATTTTTCTAAAATATCTCTGGATTGGATCATCCAAATTAAAAAAATAAAAAAAGTTTCGTTAACATAAGGTATAATCTACTATTTAATGAAAGGAATAAGGAAAATTTTCATTTTTAACAAAAAGTCAGCTTCTCAAGAAAAAATCGATTTTTGATGAAAATTTTATTAATTTAAAATGGAAAATATTGATCGGTAAAAAAAACCTTTGAGTAATTGCCGAAAAATATATTCATAAAGCTTGTGTAAAAATTCGAGACTGATCGGTTATGCTGTTTCTTATAAATCTTGCTCACAGACTTTAGAAACACTGTTTTGAGAAAAACGCGTTCAAAGTTTCGGGTTTACAAATATGCCGGATTCACATGAAATTTTCTGTGTATATACTTAAATATATATAAATTGCAAAAATGAAATTGAAAAATCGATTTTTGAAAGTCCTGACCACGTATGCCCCTTAATGCTGCGTTGCGTATACGTGAGTGCCTCTTTTCTCACGTGATTTTCTCTTCCGTTTTATCCATGACCGGTATATACACGAGTCTCTCCTTTCTCGTCCAACGGAGCAAAATGTTGCGTGTGACAGTATACGGACGTTGAAAAGTGGCATCCTCGCCCTCGAGTGGAGACGAGAATGTCATGAAGCTCTTTCTAATGCGCTAGTTTTGCAGACGAGCAGTGTGTTACGAGCCTACGCACTTTTCTCAGAGCCACCAAAGGGCACCAATAAAATCTCATTCATTGCCAGTGATAAATGTTTAATTAGGTACTTCGCGTTGCTCTGTGTGCTCATTTTTTTCATCGAAGCAACTAATTCATTTTGAACATGACAGATCTTAAATCCCAATGACCTTGAGTTATAATGTTATGTTATAATATGTTATGTTTTAATTTCAATTTCTCTATTCGTCCAAAAAACATTTAATTTATAAATAATTCGAATGAAGGGTGAATTAATAACGGTTAATTGGTAACCTCAATGGGATCGGGTTTGAATTAACCTCAATGAATCAAAACTGGAGGAAAGAATGAAGCATCGTTCGCACAAGGTATAATACCTTTTCCTTAATTTCATCAAGTGTCAACCTATATTATTGTAATTTTGAGCAATGACGTCCTCGGCTTCGATGCATTTCAATTGGTGACGTTTGGTCGCGCGTATCAATTAGTTTTCATGATGACTCCACCATAGATCCTTTATTATTTATAAAACATTATGCCCTTCTGAAAAGCGTCTCGCTATGATGAATTTCTGCGAGTAGCGTGCGCAAGTAAAAAGGGGACGACGAAGGAACCCAAAACCTACCATAAATCGATTCCCGAGTGATTTCGAATTGAACGGTGTGCCATTGAAGTATGTCGCGATAAGGACAAATGATTGTAAGAGCAAGAGGGAGGGCGAGAGATCTTTGAATCTGAGTACACTCCTCAAGAGAGCTCTAAAGGGGTGTGCCCGAGTTCTATAGAGAAGAGCGTCGCGCTCTCCCTCGACGAAGATCTTGGAATAGTTGCCAACTATGAAATAATGGTTCTCTCTCTCCCGCGCGCACTGTTCCGCGTCAGAAAATTTCTCGTTAACGGTTTCGCGCGTCTCCCGTCGAGTTTCTCCATTAGCACTGGGGTTGCCGAGACGAGAGAGCGAGGAATGCCGCTTGCGGTGTTATATGCAAGTTCTGCCGTGATGAGGGGTTTTGACGGATGAAAACAAGAGAACGATGAAGGAGAACGATCTCACCCTGGAAAACGTTTTTAGCAGAAAACGAGGCATTTCTTCTCTCTCTCTCTCTCTCTCTCTCTCTCTCTCTCTCTCTTCTTCCCTCTCACACACTCTCCTTAGAATACAAGTCAGATGAGCTTGATCGCAAGTTCTTCCCGGATTCCCCCAGCTTCTTGGTATATTGTCTTATCCTCGTTGCCCGTTATCATTTGCACAGTTTTAATTGAGGATGAAGGCGAGTATATTATGCGCCTAAAGAGCAGGGTTGCAAATAATGCATTACTTTCTGTAAAGCATTTACACTTTCAATAACCATTAACTCTCATTGATGAATGGGAATTATTTTCATTAACCATTAAATGTGAATGGTTGTGAAAATTATTTTCATTAACCATTAAATGTTAATGCACTGAGCACATTTTTTGGTTGAAAATGCAAAAATTTGTTTGACTCAACCAAATGTTTGATTCCGGACGTTCAACGAGATCATTTTGGTAATTCAACAAAGATACAGTGGAAGTTTTAGTTAAATCGGTTAAATCGTTGCTTGAATGGGCAAATTTTCAGTTCAATCAAATAAATATTTTTGTACCAATTAAATGGTGTGATTGAAAATACGAATTGTTTTTTTGTTACAGCTAAATTTATCAAGTTAAAATATACTAGAAATCAACGAAATATTTCTGTATAGCAACTCAGTAACGTGTAAATTGGACTAAATTGTATCTGGAAATTGACCAAATAATTTCGTTCGCCTCATATCTTATGGTTAACGAAATCCATTTGTTGAATTAATTATAGTTTCATTGTTTCAAACAAATTAATATTGAATCAACTAAATTTTTTTCAACTAAATGGATTTAGTTGTTTTAACTGAACTTTTTTCTCAGTGTGGTTAATGGAAATTATTTCCATTAACCATTAACATTCGCTCTTAGAAAAGTAATGATTAATGCATTACTTTTTCACTAAAAATTTCGCAACCCTGCTAAAGAGTAACGATGGCGTAAAATCTTTCGTGATAACTGGTCAAGAAATGAAATTCGGAGAATCTCTATCTCTATTCTTCGGTATTATAAAACAACGACAAGGTTCTCGAAATGAAAGCTTTCAATGCAAGTGTATTTGATGTGATAAAAATGGTTATTTTTCTCCAGAATGAAAAAAGTGCAGAGTGAGACCCTTGGTTTCAACGATGCTTTCAAACATTTTGCACATGAGAACTTCCACAACTTTGTCTTCACTTTTCAGATTTCATCAATTCTGAAACTCACGAATGGTACTTTTAAGGGGGTGTCCTGAATTAAAATGTTCTAAAACCTCGTTTTTTTTGTGATTTTGTTTAGAAGGGGTAAAACGAAATGAAGGTATTGAATTTTGAGGTATGGTCTCATATATATTTAACGAATACAAAAAAATCTTTTTACAGTAAAACAAAATTGTAACTGATTTCTAAGCCTATTTCATGGGCGTCTTGTCGCTGCAGTCTTCAATCGGCGGGAAAGATCCGCCTCGTAATTTTTTACTCAAACTAAAAACCACAAAAGGATTGAATTTATTATATATTTTTCTTCTGGGTGAACTAAAAAAAGGCAGAAAAAAGTGTGAAATAAAAAATTTGGGTGGATCTTTTTGAATTTTTAGGTGAAGACACCCCCTTAAATTCAGTACACATTATCAGTGTCATTTAAATTCGTGCAAAAAAAAAAAATTAGCATCAAAGTTGCAAAATTTCTAAAGTTTGAGTGATCACGACAATGTTTTCAAATTTTCAATTTATTTCAGACCCGATTTTCGAAACGATCCGCTCCAAATTCAATCCCAACCCTCCTATTTATGCACTGATCCATATTGTACGTCCGTGACCAAATATTTTTTTAAACGTTACTTCTCGCTGTTTTGTAACATTTTGAAGAGTCAAAAATTTAAGGAAAAAAATCAAACGAAACAATATCTTTACACGGAAGCAAAAAAAGCTCCTCTTATCAAGGTACCACGAATAATCACCAGAATATATTCGCGTGTGGATGTAAATTTGACAAAAGTATAAGTGTGACTGTACACCAGAAGGAATTTCACGCTTGACCTTCGACCCTTAGGTTTGACCTCGCTCCCTCGTTTTCTCGGGTTGTGAGCTCTTTGATGCGCGTTGTGAGAGAGGTATTCTTGTTTCCTCCGTCTGTCCCGTGTGCCCTGACTGGAAGCGCGGCGATGTGCACAGTAGCCAAGCGCACTTGGTACCCGTTCGCTCTTCCTCTCGTGACCGGTCGCTCGACGTTTCTATCGACTATGGAGCGAAAGAGGGGGCGGAAGAGAGAGAGAGAGAGAGAGAGAGAGAGAGAGAGAGTGAAAAAGAGGGCAAGGGGATAAAGGGAAGTTGTCCGTCGTGACAGTAGTCCCAAAGGCGACGATAAAGCGCTATGGCGAAAGATCGAGACGGAGTTCCTGTCTTTCGGTTTGGTATAGAGAATAAGAGAGAGAGAGAGAAAGAGAGAGAGACACGTGGGAGAGAGAGACACGTGGGAGAGAGATCCGCGATTACTCGTCGTGGAATAAACGCGCGGCTCGACCGTATGGAAGAGCTTACAGACTCGGAGAAAGAGAAAGAGAGGAAGTGAGACCGCGAGAGTTCCCTCGATGAATTATTAAACGGGAACCCTCGCTTCTAATGAAGCTATAAAACGAGCGCGAGACCCAGGGACGTTGAGAGTTGGTGGGTTTGGAAACTGGAACGCTTCCCCTTGATGGGTTAAAAAAAATTCTTTTCTTGCATTTTATGCAAATAAAGATTGTCGCCGATATGGTTTTTGAAACAGGGCAAGTTCTCAAAAGGCCGTATTGTTCGAAAGTCTGAAGCGCAAGCTTCAATCAAGGTCCACCCAATTTTCTGGATCTGGCCCGGGGAGGAGAAATTTATTTTCCAAAATTTGACTTATCGTCGATCTTTAGTGTCTTTCAAACTTCACCAGTGCCGCCGAAAATTGAGATATCGGCAATTTCCGTTTCCAAATGAATTCATCGCTGCGTGCATACTTTCGTCTTGGTTTCCTCCTTTTTTTATATCCTGAAAATTTCGTAGACAAAGTCATTAAATTCTTTGTACGTAGCCCGCCTCTCGTTCTGTCTTCATTGTGAAACGTTTCTCATTTAGAGCGTTTGGCTCGTCAACGCGCGGCTTCCTTGTAATTTCAAAGGCTGTTGGAAGTCAACGTCCGGTAGTCTAATTTTTTTTCTGTCCTCCCTTTATGTTTCTTCGACGCTTTTTTTTTGATCACGTAGCAGATTTCCACAGAGGCTGTTCAAGAAGCCGCAATCGCGGACGAGCAAGTCAGTAGCGAGAAAACGGGGGAAATGTTTTTGGGGGATTTTCACGAGTTGCCAAGATACGAAGCAGATGGGTTTTCTGGCTCTCGGGCAATAATCATAACTACGTGAGAAATTACACCAATAATGATCGATGTTGTGCTTTCGATACTCCGTATTATTTCCCTCGCGATAAATAGATTGCATTCAATCAAACGTGTTTCCCGTTGATCACGTCGGTTAATTGATCTCGGCACGTACCGATCGATTTTGGCCGGATCGTTCGGCCAAAGGCGTATCATGTATTCGTAGGCGAATACATGATAATCTCAGAATATATCGGTTTTGTATTGGCACACGCTACACCCGTTCGATTAATCCGGAGATACAACTCTGAATTCACCTCTCGGCAAACATCTGTAGGAAACTCTAGGGTTGCTTGATTCCTACTATTTTATTTTTAAAGTCATGGCATTGTCATTGAAAACTCACCTCAAAAACCTCAGTTAATGGGAAAATGGCTTTTAAATCCCAGAAATACAATTTCGAGCCTAAGATCAATAAAATTATTTTTTTTTTCACATATACTCATCTAGGAAAATGACTAGATTTTTTAATATTTTCCTACTTATAAGCTAAACATTTTTGAACTTCATATATCTTAGGCTCAAAATTCTCCATGGGCAGCTTAATGGATGATACGATCTCGTACACAAATTTTACTATATAAAGCTACAGTTTTTAATTTTTGGATAGGTAAATTGACAAGTTTTGAAAGAATTTGAAAACTCGAAATTTGCACATCACTTTCTCATCATTTTTTTTGTATTTACTTCATAAGGAACCAAAAACTGAAAACTCTCGCTCATGGAGGAAGATTTGCAAATACGAAAAAATGCTGAGTAAGAAACTTTCAAATCTCGAATTTGAATTTTTTTTTTCATCATGGCATCTGGGGCCCTAAAATCTCTATTTTCGTGTCGATTATATCTACGAAAAAACATTTAAATGTAAAATTTTCTGCTCTATTCAATTATGTTAGTCGTTTGTGGGCCCATATTTTTTTGACATATCAAAATGAAGCGTTTTTGACTATTTCGTTCAATTTCAAATCTTTAAAAATAGCGAAAGGCCTCCCGCTAACGCCATCTATCGAAATATCGACAAAAGTACTTAGTTATATCTTCAGACTGTGATCGCTTCTATGGCTTTTTTTTCTTATAAAGTTTCAATAAGATCCTAGAGAGAATGCTTGATAATAAAAATCAGTGCTGCAAAAAGTACCGGAAAGTACACTGTAAAATATTTTTGTATTAAATTTAATAAAAAAATATGAAGTTTTTATGCATATACAGTATATTAAATTTCATGAACATTTTCAACCATTTTCATTTACAAAGATATTAATTTTCAATGTTTGCTCTTTTAATTTTAATATATAAATATTAAATTTAATAACATTTTTTACAGTGTACTTCAAGTACAAAGCACCGTAAGTATTTGAAGTATCAAGTACCGGCAATTCTTGAAGTACTCAAGATTTAAAGTATTTAAAGTACAAGTACTTGAAAAGTTAAGTACCAAGTACTTTTCAAGTTTTCAGGTATATTTCGTAAGTTCTAGTACTCACATTTGATTTCTTATTCTTATTTGATTTTTGTTCGAGTACTTTTTGTATCAAAACATATTTTGATACAGATTGGAAGAACAGATTAGAACAGAAGTATTTAAACAAAGAATTAAAAATAATTCGAAAATTGCATTGACGATTGTAATTACGATTCGCTTTGATACAAGTTTGAAAAAGAAGAAATAAAGAATATAATACATGGATTATTAAAACTATTCCAACTTCGTGTTCGTCTTCAAAAAACTGTCGCAGGCGACAATTGAGGGACAGTATGTCCATTCAAGACACATTCAAAAGTACTTGATAATTGAAAAAGTACTTGAAGTACGGAAAGGTATTTGAAATTTCAAGTACAATACTTGATGTCCAGGCCAAGTAGACTGACGTACTTGAAGTACTTAAACTTTGAAACTACTTCTGAAGTACTTTCAAAGTACTTGAAGTACTTTCTTCTTCTTACTTGAAGTACTTTTTAAGTATATCAAGTACTTTTTTCTTCTTACTTGAAGTACTTTTAAGTAATTGAAGTACTTTCTTACTTGAAGCACTTTTTAAGTACTTCACGTACCTGGTACTTCAAGTACTGCCCAGCTCTGACAAAAACTAATTGTTAGAAATCTGTCGGAGAAAAAAGCTTCGAATAACTCATCATTCGTTACTTCGACGCACGAGGTTTCGGAATCTCGATTTATGAACTTTTCGAGATTCGAATTTTCGTGCCACGCTCATAACGCGTGCACAAAGCGCGTGTGCTTTCCTCTTGGGCGAGCAGCGTTCGTCGAAGCGAATATCGCGGAGGCGTTGGGACGGTAAATTCAAGTAATTTGATTCGGTCAAGTTAACGAACCGTGTCGCTCGGGCCCGTGCGCTCGCTCCCGCCTCACCAACATTCGTATAGTTCAAGTTGGCCAAACAAAGGACCATTAAGTATGCTAATGCTCGAGCAAGCTCGCGCCAGTTTCGTCCAGGAGAGTGCACTATTTATATGCATGCATCTTAAATGGTATACATGTATGTAAATACAAAGTCGTGTGTGGTAAACGTGTCTATCTGCATTGCGAAAGTCACGAAGAGCCACGATAGAGAACTTCGATCATCATCAAGAATTTGAACGTGACACGCAGTTGAGTGTGAATATACGCCAGACAAGTGCAGTGTGTCTCGACTTTCAGTCTCGGTACGTCAAATTCAGCTTCGGATATCTCTCGGAAATTTCGAAAATTCCAACCTCCGCGCAAATTGCTGAGATCCCTCGGCGTCGTTTCTCGTTTGACGACATGTTTCACTCGAAGCTTCGAATACAACTCCTCAGAACGTTATATCCCTTGTCAAATTGAATTTTCAATGCTCTCACAGACTAATGTGATTAATCGACGAATTTCGAAAATTATCCTCGATTTATCTCCTTTGGTTTTGATACTAACTCTCTATGGAGGGCTTCTCCACCGAGAGATACATCCATGGACCATTTTCAAGATAAAATGGATACGTATTATATATGTATATGCGGAGGGGAACTCGATGGGGTTTCTCCTTTCGCGTCATCCAAAAATATATTCGTGACGAATCTCGTCGTCCGAGAAGCACGAACCACGAGAAGCAACCCCGCGATGCCGAGTACATATATCTCGTCGTTCTTTTTCATCCTCGTTCCGAGTACATGAAACATTTCTTCATCGTAAAAGAAACTTGGGACAATAAACGAAATTTTTACCGAGAAGAATTTGTCAATCCCGCGTCGCAAATGATTATAATAACGAGGGTTCAAATTCATTTCGTCGGTCGATTTGACTTGAACATCAGGACGAATGTAACTCAACTGTTTGGAAATTTCTTACCCACGCGCTGTTTATATATAAAATATCTGTATGGGGCATTCCCTGCCAAGGCGAACTGAGTGTGACCCCTCGATCTCGCCGATTTCGTTGACGATTTTTTCTATGGTTCTTCCAACTCAAAATAGCAGTCAGAATTTTTCTCAGATTTTTAAAACCAAATTCGAGTACGTTATGATTTTTTGAACATTTTTTTCGAAAACCTCGAGGGCCGTAATTTAAAAATCTGAAAAAATTCTCAAAAATCCGGTTTCATGAATGAAAATTTTCCACCCAAAATTAATAATGTCCAGGCTTTCGCTTCCACCTCGATTTTAGGTTTTTATGAAAAAAACGTAAAAAAAATAGATGCAGAAATCAACCTACTATTTTTTTGAAAAAAGTGACAACATTTCCAAAAATAGTTGATTCACGATAAAAATATTCAAGCCACTTTTCACGGTAGATCAATTTCTGCATCTATTTTTTTTACGTTTTCTTCATAAAAACCTAAAATCGAGGTGGAAGGGAATCCCTGGACATCATGAATTTTGGGTCAAAAATTTTCATTTTTGACAGCGGATTTTTAAGAATTTTTTTAGATTTTTAATTGACGGCCCTCGAGGTTTTCGAAAAAAATGTTCAAAAAATCATAACGTACTCAAATTTAGTTTTTAAATTCTGAAAAACAATTCTAAATGCTATTTTGAGTTGGAAGAATCGTATGAAAAATCGTATCGAAATCAGCGAGGTCGAGGGTCACACTCAGATCGACTTGGTATGGAATGCCCCATATACACCAACGATCCATATAGATCCGCGAGGTATGTCGACCCAAAATTAGCGAAGGTGTCTGAACGTGCACAAAAGCATGCGAGATATACAATATTATATATACCTTGTCAAATAAGGACGTATCTACAGTAAAAACGCGTTTGCCCCATCGACTTTCTCGCAAAGACGCGCTCACGGTCCACACATGTTAGATATTTATCTTGTTCACGGCCGTGAAATTCCTTTGAAGAAACGCACGCAAAATTAGTTTAAATTTATCCCATTTATCCCGGCTCTCTCTCACCGTTTTTCTTCTTCTTCTTCTTTTATTCTCCGCACTTCTTTTCCATCGCTTGCGCATACACAAACGTGATTGTATATCCACGAAGAAAAATGCACCGACGACAAACCTTTCGCGCTTTTCATCACAGCCAAGTTTTGCGTCTGCCATAATTCATGCGAATTTTCATAAACGATTTTCCTTTTTCATTCTCATCAATGGCATCGATCCATTTGCTTTTCGTTCCTGTCGTTTAGAATATTGCAACAAGTCTCGAAAACGACGTTTCGTGTATCTTCACATCACAGTTTTTATATTTGAGACCTGGATGCGCATAACTGAGCCGCAAAGCTGGTCGATGAATAATGCGATTTTCGTTGAAGCCTCTCACACCCTTTTTGGGGATCTTTGGTGGGTCCTCGTTTCGTATTTCCCGCTCTTCTGTCCCAGAGGGACACGAAACTACACTGATGAAAGTATATGGGCTATTCCAGCCATAACCATGACACCCTACAATCCCACGTCTGTTGAGAAAAGGCCTGTTGCGAAAATTTTTTAGAGTGCTAAAAAAATAAACGGTTTTTGTGATTGTAATCTTATATGACAGAGATTCTCGCTTTTTACTAAGTTTTGAATACAAATAAAAGGAAACCCAGAAAAGTTGCCAGAGTTGGAAAATTTCATGCAGAATCACCCTTGAGTCTGACCGTTTACCGCTCCGATTTTGTCTACAATTTTTTATGGTCTTGTAGTACCTCTGAAGAGCATTCAAGATTTATTTCAGATTTTTTTGGAACGATTTGACATGACTATAATTTTACAAACAAATTATTTTTACCCTAAATTTAAAAATCTGAAAAAAATTACACAAATCCCATTTGTTATATGAAAAATTTCAAGCATTGAACCAAAGTGGGCAGGGGTTTTCTTCTGTTTATAACAAGCTTTTTCGATTTTTTTTTTAAACCAAGAGAAACGTGAATTGAGTGTGGCGTTATCCAAATATTCTGGTATGAATTGAAGGTGTTCAAAAAAATGTTTGGATAAGGGCCCACTCAATTAAGGTTTCTCTTTCTATGTTTTTAAGAAAATTTTTTCGTAAAGGCTTGTTATAGACAGAAGGAAACTCCTGCCCACTTTAGCTCAACGTTTGAAATTTTTCATATAAAAAACGTGATTTTTGTGATTTTTTTCAGATTTTGTCAAATTCAAGTAAAAAAAAAAATTTAATTAGAAAGACAAACCTGAATTGAGTGGGCCCTTATCCAGACATTTTTTTAATTTTTAATAGAAATTCAAAAAAGGTTGTTATAAATAAAAGGAAACTCCTGGCTACTTTGGCTTAATGTTTGAATTTTTTTTTTCTAATGTATTTCTCTGATTTTTTGCATATTTTTAAATTTGGTCTAAAAATAATTTGTTAATAAAATTATAGTCAAGTCAAATATCTCCAAAAAAATCTGAAAAAAATCTTGAGTGCTTTTCGGAAGTACTACAAAACCATAAAAAATTGCGGACAAAATCGGAGAGTTGGAGGGTCGGAATCAGGTCGAATCGGTGTGGAATGCCCCATATATAGTAGAGCGTGAATTCAATAACCGTGACTTTTTGGCATGTCTCGAAGGGTGTGTACGGTCGTTATCGATTTCAAATCAACACAACATTAAGTATATCCTCTCCATTAGACAGAGATGCGGGGTGTGCTTCGAGAGCCCTCAAACATTATTAGTCTTGCGCTGTCCATCCTCTCTCTTCCTCTCTCGCTCTCTCTTTCTTTTGGCTGCTGAAATGCCGCGAAACGAGATCCCCCTTTTGGGACGAGATGTTAATTTTTCAGTGTTGCCCTGCGAAGGGGCCCGTGGGGAAGAGTAGTCACATGCGCCCATCATACAGAAGCAACGTATATAATACACCATGGCATAGTAATACATAGTGTCCCTCGTATATAATATGCATGCGATATATGGAGAGAGACTGGACGGGCACCGAGGGTATTTCAATTGTTCGCCATTAACCGTAGAATAATTCATCGCTACTTCCTGCTACCGACACGAAGAGGAATTATCGCTCTGCTGCGTATGAAACCGTCCGATGGTCCACGTCCACGTGCTCCGTGTCCAGCTTCGCTATATACACACGTACTATAAACACATAGAGATTGCGCTGTATATAACGCAGTAAGTGTGCGATATATAATATAGGAATGAATTACGATGCCTGGCGTCTAGCCTAGGTCCTGTAAAGGACCTTCGTCCTGGACGAGAACAGCGCGCGACAGAGCGAGAGACGAGGAGGATCCCAACCCCGTTTTCTGGCACTCGCTCGATTCGTCTCGGTTTTCGAAAGCATCGCGCCAAAATAATATCGTATATTTACCGATATCTATATACGATGTCGTTAATAATCGTCTCGCACTTCGCTGACACGATTGTCTGCGACTACTGTCGAATTTACAGTCGGATCATCCCCTTGAGCTTCGTTCCTTCTACTTCTCCTTCTTTGGTTTCCTCGCGCTAAAACCCTTGAGACTTTTGTCTCTCTTGGCTCGAAACTTCTCCCCCGTCCCTTCTTGCCATTTCTGACTCATCCGTCATTCTCACGATAGCACTTTCCTCCACGATCATCCCTCTGCAAACGTATACGGCTGCGAAATCGAGTGTGACTCTTCCACACTTCGACTCGGGCTCTCCGAAGTATTCTCTCTAGCCCCGAGCTAGTCACTCGTGCCTCTCGCACCGTGTTTCCTGTTTCCGGGAAGCCTCGAGGTCCGATCTCTCAGCTTCGTGGTTTCACCGGATGTTCCACAGGGCTCTTGTATTATTGCCAGGGTGCGCGCACACCCTTTTCCATCCCCATCTCACCCGTTTCTACACGGAGATCGACATCGAAACCCTCGGGGAAATTGACGTACGTGGGTGTATATATGTATTGCGAGACACGCCGGAAATCACACGTCTGCGACAGGCGCGTACGTCTCATTCGTCTACCACAGAATCACCACAAGTATCTCTAGCCCGATGGTAATTCGAAACACTTCGGGCTTTCAGTTGGATACTGATTACATTGCAACCCTGAGGAAAAATCGATAAATATACTCTTACATTTCTGATATAAATTTAGCGGGTGTAATGATAACTTGATGAAATGGCAATTGACCTCCATCCCGTCTGTGTAGTAATTTTTCGTACCCACAATTGAGGATGTTGACCCCTTACTTCAAAAAAGAGAGATTTTCATGAAACTGTGCATGCGCGTAGATAATGGCTTTAAAACAATGCATGCCAAATTTGGCGAGTTTTAAGAGGTTATTTTTAGAGATATTTAATAAAGAAGTTAACACGCATTCTTATGGGATTCGTACATTTTTCAATAAAAAAGTATGACAATGCACTTTTCGCATGCTTACAAAAGACGAAATTTGATAAAAATTGGAGGTACTATTCTTGAAATATTAAGCAAAGTACTCGCAAAATTTCAATGAGATTAGGAGCGTCGTTTTTCCACAATTAAAAGATAAAGTTTATAAAATCTAGTTCATTACGACAGCATGAATATGGATTGACAATGTGGCAACGTCGCTCACGGAGGTTACGGCGGGAAAATTCAAAAGTATTTATTCAGATATAGTGAAAAAAATGCTTGCAACTTGAAATGGTAAACTTTTTCATTTCTATCTTTCATTCTGTATATATTATATATACATAAAATTGAAAAAGAAAAATAGCAATATGCAAACCTGACAAAAAAGTTTCTTCGCCAATGTTTCGATATGCACAATACGACGCCCGTCAATTTGGAGGTTAGGTGGTTCATGATCGTTTTTTTGGTATTTTCGTAATTTGTTCCTGACTCCGACTGATCTCAGTCGATTTTTAGATGCCTTTTCCGTCATTCTCTTTCTTTTCCATATACGGGGTTTATTTTCACTCATCGCCTAATGTTTTCGATCACTCGATTATTTCCCTGGTAATTTCAATGAACAGCTGATTCCGATGAGTACCAACAGAAAATTTTCGCAGTGCTGCACGATTTATCCTCATCAAACAACAATAACAAATATTTTCTTCTTTTTTAAGTACAAGTCATCGGAAAAAAGTGCATTTTTTTCTAAATCTTTTTCATCAGCGTCTATTTCTTTTTTTTCAAGCGCGTGTTTTTTTCTTTCCAAAGTTAGCAGCTGACGTACAAAATTTGGTGACGCAGCATAATAAATCCGTTTTTTATTATATATTTGACATCATTTAATTAACAAGCGTTCCTTTCAGCTGCATTTTTGCACAAACTTAATGTTTGAGACTTTTTTTTTTCCAATTTGCAGCTGGATCTCAATTATAAAAATTTTGATATGTCACTAACTTTTGGTTGAGAGTGTATGGGGTCGACATCCTTGATCGTTTGGTCTGAAGACTTTTTTTCACGAAAAGTCTAAAAGTAATCATTTTTAAGTACTCCTATCTTGTTTTTTGTAGTTACAACTTTTTACAAACATTTTCATAACGGTACTTAATCGATAATTAAAGATCATACGATGAGCTGGAAGAAAAATCCTTTTAGGCCAATAGCCACTGGTGGAAGCCGAAAAATTCAATTTTATAACAAATTCTGCAGGTGGTGAATTCTGCAGGTGGTAGATTTTGTGTTGGATACTTGATACTGTTCATTTTGGAATATCTTTTTACTGAAATTCTGCTATCGTTGTGACTTGCGCTAGTCATTCAAGATTTCCCATTGGCGTTAAATTTCAAATACAATTGGGAAAATACATTCAAGTGACACTATTTTCTAGTTCTGCTTTGCCGAATAAATCGAGGCCTCAACTGTATCAATCAGTCTCTAAAAACAATAGTTTTATTGGACCCAATGCAACAAGTCAATCTGATGTTGAAAATGATCTTTCCTCTGCAAACCTCAATCGATACGAACCCAATCGAATATCACTCCGTATACTTTTCTTACACTATACAACGATGACGACGCCACATAGTATTAATCCAGGCAACTTTAATTTCCCGGGTCCCCTTAAAATAATTAATTACCAACGGCTCCATCCCGAATGATAGAATTTTTATAGCTCTCTTCTCGTATATATCCACCCTGCCCATATCTCTTCCCAGACAGACGTTTACGAGGCGCTCAGTTCACACGCATGAAGCCTCCAAGAATGCTTATATTCCCCAAAGGTGTGTATCACGTCACACACGTACATCATAGCTCTATGTACCAAGGCCCTACATGTAGGATATATAATAAGAATTTTACGGCGATTCACGTTTTATAGTCCAACGATAATCAAAGCGCAGATCATTAAGCAGACTTTGCTTAGCTCCGTAGGGGACTGGATAATTAATACATCCTTGTATGTGTGTGTTCTCAGTAACGGTTGGCATTAAGCTCGGGGCATCGTGTGCCCACAGAATACGGAAAATAAAAATGAAACGAGCTCAGGGAATTGCCAATCGTGATGATGGCGCGGACAATAATCTGACGCGTCGAAAGTATCGTTGACCTTGAATGTTGCACGATGAAATATCGCAAGACACGGTTATAATAGTCGTAGGAAAAGACCGCGAGCAACAAGAAGTTAAGCGATAAATTCTCGTGCGCGACTTTGCTCACGAAATTACGAGATGAGAGTGGCGCTCGGGCATGTATGAAAAAATGGATTCATATATATATATATATATATATATATATATATATATATATATATATATATATATATGGGGCATTCCACGTCAAATCACGCGGTCGTCGGCTTGACCCCCTCGGATTTTGATGTCCAATGAATCGTGGGTTTCGTTTGGCCCGAAATGTGACCTCAAATTTTGGGCCAAACGAAATCCATAATTCATTGGACACCAAAATCTGAGAGGGTCAGGCCGATGGACACGTGATTTGACGTAGAATGCCCCATATATATCTATGAGTATAGGTACTACAGAGAAGGGAACGCAGGGGGTGGCTCGAGGCACGTTTTCTGCGGTGGGAGGCCAGAGGAGCATAACTTCTAGCACGTTGATTATAATTGTGATTTATGATTCTTCCTCCGGCGAAGCGGACTTTCTCACTTCGTGGCTTCTCTCTCTACCGTGCTGCTCTACTCAACGCTCACTTCTCCCGCTCTGTCTTCTTCGTACTCGTGATAATATATATGCGTTTATATGCGCCACGGAGAGCACCCTCGAGTACGACGTCGACGACGGAGAAGGGTCTCAGACGGGGGTTTTGGTAACGTCGTCGCGATGATAGAACACGCATTAGGCCGTTATTGCTCGATGTTCCTATTGCCAAAGTTTTCGGTGATTCGGGCTTCTCGCTCGACGAGGGGTAGTACTATTTCGAGGGATACCCACGAATGGAATATCGCTTATGTACAAGTCCCCGATGGTAGTCAGCGCTCGTGCGATTTCCGATCCCCCGCACTGTCTAAATCTTCCTTCACTTGGCGAACGCCGGAAAAAGAGAAACGGAGATTATACATTACCCCGGTCCCTCAAATTCGATCATTCTCCTTCTCTTCTCTCGCTGTAACTCACAAACGTCTCACGCTCGACGCCCTGTTTCATCTTTTCTTGGAGCCATGCAAAAATCCCGGCGTCTCCTTCTCGCGTATAATGTTGTCCCGGGTTTCTCCGTTGATGCTATATCGCGCCATCGACTTCGCAACTCGTAAAATCTGTCATCCCACCGCGAAACTAAAAAGTCGGCGCTGAGAGTAATAAACTTGAAAGAAAAATAGATCATGTACATTAAAAGTTTGGGGAAAAAACATCATTAGTGACGACGGGTTCTTTACTCGCTATGGAGAGGCTTGTGCTGTAGACTCTGCTCGGGATTCCTGCGTAGTTTTTGTTACATTTTTTCATTCCGCAATCTATCTTTGGGGAATTTTGTGGAATAATGTCGAAAAAAAATCGAGAACGCAAGAATTTTTGAAACGGAGGCTGAATATCATTAATTGACACATTCTGGCAGTTCGAGATATACTCAATAAATGTAAATTCGAGATACACACTTTCTCTGATAATAATTTTGGGAATCATGAATAATTGAAAGATACATGTTGATAAGAACGATCACTGAATTACCGTTTAAAAAAAAGTTTTTTCTCAATTTGAGCATCAGCTGCGAAAAATATTGGTGGGTCTGTGGCTGAGCCTGCGTCAAATTTCAAAATTTCATTAATATTCATTCACGGCTGTCAGGGAAAGTAGGGAAGACAATTTTGAGATTATAATATCGATACAAAGCTTCCCCCTCAAGATGTGACATGGTTTCGTTGATCTCATAATTTAGCCACTGCCACAAATTTTTAGAATTGATAAATAATCAACTTTTGGTTCAAAATCATCATGAATAATGAACACTATACTTTATACACCCAGAAAAAAGATCTAGTACATTTAACTAAATCCTAGTCAAGCCAAATAAATTTTTTTAGTTGTAGGCCGGCCTAATACAACTCTATTCATGTCAACGAAATTTTTTTTTGACTGTCCTACTAGGAAAATATATTGCGATCTAATAATTTTTTATTTAATATTAATAAATATTATTTCAAACTGAACAACTATGTATTTAAATGAAATAATTTTTTTTTTAAATATTTACACAATATATATTTTTAAACATTTCAATCTTTGAATGTATAGCTACACATATGAAGTCTAAAATTTCGTAATGCTTCGTCTTTTCCTTAACAGAAGGGAAAAGAAAAAGACCCTTTTTTATGGGAATTCTTTTCGGGGATTCAATGTATTAGATATCCATACTGAAAAATAAGGATATCAAACATAGAGGAGCTTGGAAAGGATATAGGCGTCGAGAGGCAGGTTCGCTTGTGCGAGGGGTAGCCACCTGGCGGATTTTTGGGGTACTGACAAATCTGCAGACATGATCGGATGAGATTACGGGTGAATAGATATTTAGTAACAACGAATAAAATTTTTCTATAACGCCTGTTTCTCGATGACAAGGAATTCAAATAAATAAATATAGGGGAAGTAAATATCGCCCAAAATTGGATGGAAAGAAAATTTTCTTTAAAGTAACTAAAAAATAATCAAATAAACGATTATAGTACCTACGGCTAGATCTTTTTTCTGGGTGTACTGATAAATTGTGATATTATTTTTGAATTTCTCAGCTTAGATCGGTGCTTGACATCAGATCACTCACATCTGACGTGCGTGTAACGTTTCATAGCTATTTTTATTCCATTTATTAAATTTAATTCGGTCGCGCTTGAGCATTTATAACAGCGTGTCAAAAGGTGAGTGTTTCACGAATGGGGCAAACGCAGTGTTATTCCCGGATCATTCAATCGCGATTTTCAAATATATATATATATATATGACTCGTGATCGCACATTGTGATGTCGATCTCGATATATATCTGTGGATATATGTGTCTTTCTCTCCCTTCCGGGGCGTATATATGACGGAAAGACGTGTCACACACGCTGAAACGAAAATGCGTTTCCCGGGGCGACCCTCTCGGCCCCGTGTGTCAAGGCTTGATGTCCCTTCACGGTTACGCATTGCGAACGAGATTGGTAGCTAGACGTGAGAGCACGGGGTCCGCGACGTCATGATCGCGCGTGGAACGAGAGTCTGTGAAAGGGAGAAATCGAGGGTGGTTTCGGAGCTTGGGTTTGGGTTGAAAGTGCGCGGGGAACGGGTCACGTTATCCTCGTCACGGAGCATCCTGCCTGTCACTCTTGCGATTCCACCCCTTCTCTTTTCCCTTCCCCGACAAGTCGCTCTCTGATACCCCAACGCAAAATCAACATCCGGAAGACATTTTCGAGCGCACGACTTGTTGAGAAAAAGTTGCAAAAAAATGGTCCAAGCAAATTGACCAGTCCCCAGATTCCTGTCTAATGTGAATCGCGTCGTGAAGAAAAATTTATTTGATTGAAAAAAAAAATTATTTTAATACTGATCAGGGTTGCCAGTGAGTCACTATTGTCACTATTGATCACTATTTCAAAATTGTGTCGCTTTCCTGACTATATTTGAAATTTGGTCACTATTGTCACTACTTGAGAGCTCACAAGTGGTTAGAATAGAGTTGCCGGTTACAATAGGGGAGAAATTTTGAACAATCATCAGAATCGAATGAACAAAGCGGCGTTTTGAAAATTCAACGATCACGAAGAGAATGAGCGAGGTCCGAAGTCAAGTTTTTGAGTAGAAAAAAAACTACACCTATTTTAGTGGACAGATTCAATTTTGGCCAAGATGCAAAGAAAAATTCTAAATTTTTCTTTCCTATTTTATTCCGTTGTCCCTCTGAACACGAATCTACCAATAGTTTTCTCAAAAAATCAAAATTTTTATGAATTTTCATCGAAAACATTTTTGCTTTTTAGCCCCATTCTGAGAAACCTCAAAATCGCAAAATTTCAAACACCCATAACTTATTTAGACGAAACAGTCACTATTTATCTGAAAGATAAGTCACTATTCTACTAATTTTGACCCTCTGAAACGCTGGCAACCTTGATAGGGGAGTGTCGGGCTAGTTGTAACAGTTTTTGGAAAAATACCTGTATTGCCTAAAATATGTATGCTTTTATTATTGTGAGTAAGAGGGGTTGTAAAGTATATATCTGAGCACTAATTCCAATTGAAAAATAATTTAAAGTCTCTACCCATCTTTTACACAAGACACTTTTTGAAAAAATGGGAGTTGTTGCAACTTACCCCATGTTTGGGGCTAGTTGTAACAGGCTCGGGACAAGTAGTAACAATGAAAAGACTGGCAACGATTATAAGAAAGAACACGTTTTTATAGGTTCACAGTCTTGTATTATTCATCGTGGTTCATTCTTGTGATGATTATAATCTTTGAATATAAATAATCGACAGGATACTTATAAATATATTTTTTTAATCACAACGTTTTACTTAAAAAAATGAACATGGCACTTTTGACTTATCTCTTAGCTTAATCAGTATTCATCTGAGTTTCAGTTTAGGCACACACACGAATATTTTTCTCCCTTGGCACATTTCATGTGGGCTTATAGTTTGCATTTTAAAGCAAAATGTTTTAAATTCTCGGCTAAAATTGGGTGTTATAACCAGGGTTGCGAAATTTTTAATGAAAAAGTAATGCATTAACCATTACTTTTTTAATGGCTAATGAAAATAATTTCCATTAACCATTAAAATTTAATGGTTAATGCATTATTTGCAACCCTGGTTACAACCTACCGCTGTTACAACTAGCCCCACGCTCTCCTATTGATTAAAATTATATAAAAATGTCAAAAATTCAATTCTAAAAAGCAAGAATGCCAGGAAATACCTAGAAAATTCGATTTGTATTGTAATAATAGGCAATGATCATTGGCAGTCGTATTGGGTTCGTAATTCAAACTTTGGTCTATGTTTCTCATAGATACATTTTCTATTTTATTCCTTTCCTTCGCTTCTTCGTCGGCGCAGTTCATTGTCTGCGTGAGGAAATAGAAACGAAGGGTGGATATCGCGCTGTTCACGCGCTTGTGCTAGCACGATGCGTGAGGGTTGATGAACATCGGGCGTGCCTGAGTTTTTTTTTTTTACTTTTGCTGTCACTGATGCGGCCTCCGCCGCGTGTCTCCCGGAGTACGAAGTATACGAGCGGGGGATGAATCTCGTTGCCATACGAGCCGATAATCTCGAGGAAGAAGGGTCTTAGCGCGGGCTATATATGACTTTTCTCTCGGATTTGTCATCCTATGGTTTTTATTCTTGTCGTCTATTTATATATATGTACATAGATACGTGCAGTAAAAGGACCCTCGTTCGTACAGTTGGGTATATATGTCTGTATGACGAGAGATAGTGCGTTGTGAAAAGTGGGGAAAAAAGCTCGTTTGGTTGGCACGCGTTTTAAGTCACGATCGACGATATTTCGAATATACCCGACAAATTATTCCCTATAACGTTTACCAGAGCTATGAAAATAAATAGTTCTGGGACGGAGTCTCCAGAAGCCGTCAATTCGAGGAATCTGCTGAAATCCGCTTTTTTTTTTGGAGGAAGTTCCTAAACATTTCTCAAATATCGCGTCTTCATTTTCGGTAATCCAAGAAAGACACCATATGGAGGGTGCGCCACACATTTTTTGGGGATAATAAAAATTTGTTCCCTGAGGGTTAGCCTGAAATTGAGTAACTCGACTAGTCCCGTATATTAAATTTTATACCGTCGACGATGGCATAAAATATCAGCCGGATGGCCATTTTGAAATTATACGGATTCGGTATTACCGATCTTTCGATAGCGCAATAACCATCCCTTTATCTCACGAACGCACGGGACTCGGATAATCCACTCTCAAAGCCTTTTTTTTTTCATCGCCAAGCCAACTCTCGCACACGGTGCCTTTTTTCCCTTCCTCGGTGTCCTCTCTTTTTTTTTCTCATATCGTCTCGCCGTCCAAAATAAATCCTCCGTTGGGTTTCAGCGTTGGTACGCGTAGACGACTTTTCCATGCACCCCCGTGCCTTTACCTATCCTACGCACACTGTATGTACCGGGATTACCATAATTTGCATTGTAAAAGTATTCCTTGCCAATTGCAAGAGAATACCCGACTACCACAGGGAGCTTGCAATTTCATCCCCTGTTGTAGGGTTATATATTCCAGCGGGACTTTTTGTCCCTCGGCACCATGGCAGTCTCATTATACACGCTCCCGTGTTATCTTCAATGTTTTTTTTCCTAACCCTTCAAGAAGTTGTATGTATATATCCATTTATATATGGGGCGTTCCATCCCAAATCGGACAGTTTGAAAAACTTTTTTTTTTAATTTTCTCAATTTTTTTATGTTTTTTAGTACCCATCAAAAGACCCTTTCTGTTAAAATTTGAGATTTTTTTGATTACCCGTTCCAAAGATTTCAAATTTTAAAAAAACCGCTCTTTTTTTTTTGTATTTTGGTCATAACTTCTTTGATAATGATTCGAATTAAAAGTTTTTTTTCTTCAAAATTTTAGTTTTTTACTGATTTTTCCGAAAAAAATACAACAAAAATATTCACCGAGTTTTTGAATGAGTTGTTTGAGCTTTAAATATTAAATCGCGTTTTTAAAAGTGAGTGTAATTTTTGATTTTTTTTAAAATTTTTTGCTTTAAACATCTGTCTATTCAACAATTTTTAAGACTAGTCCGATCGTGGGATCTCAATAACTACTATTTTTTTTCGATTTTTGAAAATTAAAATTTTTTTTTTCAATAAATTATTATGAATACCAATTTTTGTTACTGTATAGTATTTTTTTCAATATTTAGAATTTATTTTGACACTTTTTTTATTGTTAACAGGTTCTTAAAATCAATAATTAATCGTTAAGTCTGTTTATGAACAATAATAACAACAGTTTTTATTTATTCACGTATTTTTTTGAAAACCTTACCCATACGATTATTTCCTGAATTTGAATATTCCTTTGCCAATACGTTTCTGTTGCTCATTGGAGTAATTGAATGAAATTTTCGTGTCCCCCAGTGATTGACTTCGCAATATTGTATCGCAAATAAAATCTTTCTTTTGCATCTAAAAAATGTTTCTCAGGTGGAAATTTCACAGCAATATTCGGTAGACTATTAAGGTTCAATGCTCACTCATACAATTCTTGAACTGTTATCATTTGCTCATCGATTGATTATTCATTTAAAAAATCTGTTACCAATGAAAAAGTGTCAACATTAATTCAAAATGATTCAAAAAAATACTATGCAGTAACAAAAATTGGTATTCATAATAATTGATTTAAAAAAAAAAAATTTATTTTCAAAAATCGAAATAAATACTATTTATTGAGAACCCACGATCGGACTAGTCTTAAAAATTGTTGAATAGATAGATATTTAAAAAAAATTCTGAAAAACCATAAAAAAACAAATTTTACAAAAAAAACTTTCAATTTAGACCATTATTAAAAAAATTATCACCAAAATACCAAAAAAGGGCGGTTTTTTTGTTAATTTAATATCTTTTGAACGGGTAACCAAAAAAATCTCTCAATTTAACAGAAAGAGTTTTTTAATTGTACTGAAAAATATAAAAAAATTGAGGAAATCAGAAACAAAAGTTTTTCCAACTGTCCGATTTGGGATGGAACGCCCCATATATGGCCATGAGCATTGCCTATTCCGAGAAAAATTTGAATCAAACAACAAAACGCGGACGAAATGAAATTTATTCGTTGCGTGATCGATGGAAATATAGCGACGAATAAATTTTCCACCCTCGACAGACGACCTTCGAACCACTTTCGATCATCCATGAGTGCTTTTGTTTTTTTAATTCTTTTTCTCTCACTCTATGTCACTCTCTCTTTTGCTCTCATCGTTTCTCTCTGTTTTCTGTCCTTTTGGGGATTTTATATTTTATACGTGCATTATTATATACACACGACGACCCGAGCAGCTGTCAGGCCATATAGCACGCGCATTCCCGTCAACTTTCACGAGAGTTGGACGGAGAGAGACAGAGAGAGAAAAAAAGAGAGAGAGAGTTTACGAGCTGCCTGGAAATTCATCGAGAGCAGGGACAGAAAATTTGATGGGCGGAAGGGTGCTCGAGCGGCGTATAAATCCCGAGCAAGTTGATAGTCCAGAGCCGCAATCATGGTGGACAGGTGTGCTATGACCGAGCGGATGGAAGTGCGAACAAAATCGAATGGTCTGTGCCAGAGGATGGCGGTGGATGAACGACAGAATAACGTACAGAGATATATTGAGGAGAGAAAATGTGACAGGAAAAACAATTATTTTATCTACATACCGCATATCTATGTGTGTATTCTGAAGCTAGGGTTTTTAAATCAGGATCATCCAGAACCGAGCGTTTCATCGAGAAATTTATTTGCTTTAATGCATGATACTATCTTGGTAAAAATAGCCGATCTGAGACAAAATTTACAACGGAAGAGTTTTTTCGGCGATGGTCTGTTAAATACAATAGCGTTTAATAAATAGAAACCCTTTTACAAATATATGGGAATTATTTGTAAATAACGAATCGCATTTCACATTGTAACAGGTGCATCTTCGATAGCGAAGAATATCAATTGTTGCAATATTTCAAAAGTACTGATTGTTTTACGACGGATTCTATTTTTTCCATTTTGGTGTATTTTCGTTCATTTTTTTTTCGAACGATGAACCACATTTTCGTGTTATTTCGTCGAATCAGGGTCCATTAGCAAAACACCTCAATTTCATTAGAAAAGAAGCATGGACTTGAATTTCCGAACGTTCGAATGAACGATGAATTGACAGATTTATTCCTTTAAAGAACAATTTTGGGACTTTGTTAAGACTTTGCAAATAATTCATGGAGTACCTTTGAATTTTTTAATTTACTACTTATCGACTATTCGTAAGCTCTTCTAATTTTTCGTTAAGTAAATAATTTTTCTGATTTTTCGTTCAACTGAACATTCGGAACTTCAATTACATAAAATACCTCAATTTTTAACAGTCATTATGAGATACACTCGAAATTATCAGTAGGGAATTTTTTGCAAACAAAACGGGTCCAGAATCTCTAAAATCCGGGAAATTAATAAATTTAAGTTCTTAAAAAAAAAACTAAAAAATGAACAGGTTGTCGAAAATTGGTTTACAAAAAGTCGATGCCGTGCAAACTGATAACTCCGAGTATTTTATGGAAAAATATTAAATAAAATACCATTAATAACATTTGCCACTGATTCGACCACCGTGAATCGTACTTAACTCCTTAAATGTAGGCAAAAATTGATCATGACTTTATGGCTTTTCGTGCCGTTTCACATGTCCATGTCCGACCCACACGCGCATCGTATATTAAACACAAATTCACGTACACGGTATACAGAAAATACGGATACAGTGCTACAATATAACTCTATGATGTGCAGACTCCGCGTGGTCGCAGCGTATACCTCGATGTGGCGCATAATGAGCCGGTGTCCGGCAGCCAGAACGAGTTAATTAATCCTCCGGAGACGAGGCACGTAGTCGCGCTGTGGAGCTCGATAATTACGCGTGCAAGTGCACTCGTGCGCCGACGGAATCTCCCCATCTCTCTCTCTCGCTCTCTCTCTCTCTCTCTCTCTGAAATTGCCAGCTCTCGTCGCTATTTGCATCCACACGGACCCACCGCACCGTCTCGAATGGGCACCTCAACTCGCATCTCCACATAATATTAACCCAACAGACTGGCTCGGATGCATTCAACCGGTAGCATGTTTTTTTTTTCATGCCAAACTTTTTGCTCGAACACGAACCCGAAATATGCGGTCAGATGAAAAATGCCCCTTAAGGGAGTATCACCTGGTCCGCGGGTATTCAGGAAGCACGAACACGCGCCTATTACGACAGAAACACTTGTTCGTGCACGCACGGTCCCGCATATTGATAAATTACTCAATTATACGACGCAATGTGGTTTTTGAACATTTATTTTCAATGTGCGCTTACGCTCTTTTTTTTTTGTTATCTAGTATTATTGATGTGACGGAAGCGACGTGTCCATGGACAACCGCGCGGGACTCCAACATACCATCACGCAATGCTGCAATCAGACCTCGTAGCTTCTCGTATAGTAATTATCCCTAAAATGGAAACGCACGTATACAGCAATCTTTAGTTATGGCACGGGATATCCTCGCACCGACGAATGGTTAGCTCATCGGGGGTTTTGTCCTCCTCTCTGTCTCTCTCTCTCTCCAACTCATTCACAATCACCGACTGGTGGCTACACGGACGTCCAGGGTTACGCACATTAGCCGCATATGTGCCGCGAGTGCGTGCGACGTGATTGATTCGAGCGGCGTGCAAGATCAGATTCTGAAGCCTCATATACGTTGTATATATATGGGGAATTCCAGGTCAACTCACGTCGTCGTCGGCCTGACCCCCTCGGATTTAGTTGAACAAATTTTTTTGGGTATATTTTGGTCCAAAAAAGAGGTCATTTTTTCAGATTTTCGTCACTTGCTTTACCCTATAAAATAATTATTAGAGAAAAAAAAATTGGTTACAAATTTTGAAAATTAAATATTTTAATGATGATTCCCTATAGGAAAAAAAAGAAAAATATATCGTATCTTGGTAACAACATTTTTTTTCCCATATTTTGATAATAGAATTCATAAAATCGATTACGTATAGCATTGAAAAAATGTATTACTTTTCGGATGGAGCACCGCAACAATACAAAACCTTTATCTAACTATTATCAAAAAACTATTAGCAAATATCTATTATCGAAATACAGAAAATATATTATCAAAGTGTAGGAAATTTTTTTTTTTACCAAGATATGATTTATTTTTCTTTTTCTTATCCTACAGAGATCCATCATTGAAATATTTAATTTACAAAATTTGTAAACAAATTTTTTTTCTTTAAATAAAAAAAATACAAATATTCTCGGCCCATTCTTGCCGAGCCCTTAAACTATGATGAAAATACTAGTTTTTTATTATAGAATTTATGCAAAAAATTTCAGAATTTTAAAACTGGTCCAAATTCATTTTTACAAAACAGTAATGGAAAAAAAATTATTTTATGGGGTAAAACAAGTGATAAAAATGTGGAAAAAATAAACTCTTTTTTTGGACCAAAATATGCAAAAAAAAATTCGTCAATTCAATCCGACGCGGTCAGGCCGGTGACCACGTGATTTGACCTAGAATGCCCCATATACATCTACATTACTTCGTGTTGTATGTGCTCACGGAGGCTGCCGCGGTCCTGCTCTCGTTTTCTTCACACAACGCGCCGCAGACAACGCGTTGTTTCATCAAGTACTCGATGCAAGAAGCAATTTTTTTGCGCGAATTAAAATTACACAAAAGAACCGTCTTGCATTGAGGAGACGTGACGCATCGACGTGAGCTCCAATCAACAATCTTCGCTTCCACACTTCTCAAAACATTCGGTATTTCGGAATCGATAGCGAATTCACTTTTTTTTACTTCTTTCTATCTGGAATTCGAATGAATTTTGCTTTCCTTCTGAATCTCGTCAATATTTGGGAAATTAGTAAAGCGGAGGTTCTTATCATCAGGCGTTCATCCAATTGATGTGTTACATCCTCTTAAAGGAGATTGTAAATTCAATCCCAGTTAAAGAAGTGCTAGATTTTATATTTCGTTTCCACGTATTTTGGTAAAGATTTACAGATTTACATTTTGGTACAGATTCAGGGAAATCTTGAAAAATCAATAAAATTGCATAGCCGACTTGGAAAACAGTCTGTATTTTTGATAGGCTACAACCCTTCTTCCTTACATTTCTGCATTTAAAAGTGCGAGAAGCATCAGGGATCGTTCAAAAATGAGTCTTCATCGGTCAGATGAAGATGATAAAAGTGGCGCCCTCTGTGTTTATAACGTCGACACTTGATGCCTGGATTCGGCCCGGTCAATATTGGAATCCCGAAGGATAAAGGGGCTGACGCATTATTTAGACTCGGGAGTATCCGCCGATTAGTTACCGACCGCTGGTACTTCCAAAATATCCTTTGAGCAGTTGAAGCTGATCATAAAGTGAAAAGGAACGTACCTACCTCATCGGCTGGCTTTTCATCGTTTCATCGTCGTAGGGTATCGTTTGCCCCAAACTCATCTGCTCCAAAAATTTGCTACATCGAAATGGATAATAGTCAATCACGGTAGTTCTGCAATAGGTAGCGCTAGTTGCTGTTTCTCGATTTCGAGCGTGGTGTCGTATTAATGACCAGCTGTTGACCAAGTCAAACTCTGCACAGTTTTTAATATCCTAGTCAATGGCTTTATTATTCAGCTCGCATATTCTACCTACGATTCTACCTAGACAATTTTCTGACTTACCATTCGATGGTACGAAAATCATGAAGAGATAATACGCCATTAAACAAAGCGTCTCAGTTCTGTGGGATTTTTTCGCAGTACTCTCAGTCGAAATGACAACTTTTTTACTATCCTAGCAAACGCTGTCGATGAGTCATCGACACGTCTAATACCACGGTCGGCTAGAAAAAAGCGGTGATTTTCTTTGCTCGCAGAAGCTCAATATGTCGAAAATAAGCAGATTATAGTGATTTCAATTTTACCAATGTGTGGTATTAATTATCAACTCTGTTTTGAAATGTCCAAGCATCTCACATCAGGAAAGAGTATTGAAGTTTTTTTTCTTCATAATAAGTTGGGTCAAGAAACAATTGAAAGCGCACAGATTTCCAAGCCCTTCGAGAGAAACGCGATTCAGTCAATCGATCTTGATCAATCATTTTTATACGTTCGATTATGGAACTTGATGTGAAGAGCATAAAAATGTCGACCGCAATTTTAAGGCCCGAATTTGAAGAACTTAAGATCAAACTTATGATTAAATTTTTCATTGAACTCAAGTAGGACCTTAAGATCGTACTTGAGTTCCAATTTAAGTTGGATCTTAAGTTTGAACTTAAGTGTCATTATAAGTTCATTCTTAAGTTCAAACTTTAGTGTGAATTTCAGATCGATCTTCATTCCAAACTTAAACTTGATTCGAAGTTTGATTTTAAGATCTATCTTGAGCTTGAACTTAAGTTCGATCGAACTTAATTATTTTGACAACTAATACCAAAACAGACGTTCGAGAGAGGTGATGAAAGAGGTTTGATCGAAATTCAGTTCAAGCTCAAGATGGATCTTAAGGTCAAACTACAAAACAAATTCAAGTTTGAACTTGAGGCAGGATTCTACTTAGGACGTTCGAAAAAAGGCTATTTTTTTATTAAACTTTCATGAGATTATGAATAAAGATATTGATGTAGGGTTTGTTAGGCTTAATAAATACACTATCGAAGTACACTGAAAAAAATGTTATTTTATACTTTATGCACTTTTAATATACAAAAACATCATTTGAGTACAACGCCTTGATTGGTAGGTTGGTCTGCGCTGCTGTTGAAATTTCAAAAATGCGTAATCTAAAACAGAAAAATGTTGAATTTTTAGATTCAATATATCACTAGCAACCGACTGAACTAGAATTTTTAATATACATACAAAAAGAACAAAATCGCGGCGAAAAAAATAAGAAAAAAAATTCATGTTTTTTCACTGCTTTTTGCACAAAAAAAAACATAGTAAAAATCAACATTTTTAAATAATCCTAGTTCAGCCTAGTTGCTATAGGTCCCTAGAATATGTGGTTACATTTTCATAACAATCAGTTCAGTAGTTTAAGAAATTTTAGCACCAAGCGATGTAAAAAAGAAGTTTTGAGATAAACACGTTTAAAGTTTTTGTAAATGAAAAATGACAAAAAAATTTGTAATTTACGCTCAAACAGCGATGCCTGCACCGTAAAAAATGCCTCGTAAAAATACCTTGAAATGTAAAAAAGAAAATCTCGATTTTCTTCAAATTCTCAAAGTAGAATCCTGCCTTAAGTATGAACTTATAATGACACTTAAGTTCAAACTCAAGATTCATCTTAAATTGGAACTCAAGTTCGATCTTAAGTTCCAACTTGAGTTCAATGGAAAGTTTAGTTTTAAGATATATCTTAACATTCGGGTCTAAGTGAGATTTTGTAGTACATTCAATTAATTATTTTCCCTCTAGATGTCATTATTTTTCTCCGTAACATTCTCCGTGATTTCCTTCTTGCTCACTTCATTTTCATTCACGAAATTCAACTGTACCGACGATCCATCGAATTTGTCGCACATTTATATTTCACACATTAAAATGTTTTCAATTTCATCGCTTGGCTGAGAAAAATCATGTATTCGTACACCGCGGATAACAATAAAAATTGCGGTCCGTGGGTACGGGAGATTCGTCGGAGGGTTGCGCATTTAACGAAATCTCGTTGATGCCATGCAAATGACTCGGTAACAGCTTCCCCACTGCTCTGCCCAGGCCACCATCGTTCTCCGGTTGGTCGGATGCGCTCTCGACGCTTCGCTCTCCGTAACAACGTTGACGCTGGCTTAACTCGAAGCCCCATACATATTTTAACACCGCCACAAACCGTAAGAAAATTGCCTGTTATCCATAAGCGGTTGCACAAACGCGTTTAAATCGCGAAGCTTAAACTTACCCTCCCCTTATATTCCCCATGGCGAATAACGCGAATGCAACGACCGCGAAACGTTTATCGCGTATATCCATACAGACGTAACAATGTTTGCCGTTATATCTTGTTACATTTTGCGCAAATTTTCCATTCCGTTGTGTCCAAGTGCAAATAATAATTCAAGGAAAGAGCGAATGATTAACGAGACGGAATGTGAACGATGTCGGGAGGTTTCCCGGGAAACATTAATTAATGTGTCCCGGGCAGTTATTCATTTATGCATATTTCGGTTGATAAACCATGGATCTAGAGTTATTGCTGAATTTCGTCCAAATCTTTATATTTTTTTAAGACTATTTTTTTTACGTCAGAAAAAAAAGATAATACCTAATCTTTGAAAACCTTCGAATGTAAACTAAAGCAGCGGTGTGATGAATCGAGTCAGAATTTATGGAATGAATCAAGAATAAATGTAGTTTACTGTTTCTCGAACAGAGCCGAAATGCTGCTTTCGGTGTTTCGTCCGGAAATCGCGGTTGCATCTTGGATGGGGAAGAGGAGGCATATTTGTTGCATAAATCAAAACTGTGGGTGGTTCTTGCGCCGCGGGCTAGGAGTTTATATGCTAATGTAAGGTGGAGCACACTGTATATGTAACGCCATCTTGACCGCGATAGCGTCTTCTTGAAGCTGCACACACACACACACACATATTCACATAAATAGCGTACCGCGCACACACCGGAAGGGGATCTTGGCCGGAAGTATTCAACGGTCCACCGAGAGATAGTCAATATGCCCTGGACGTGTGCCGTGCTATCTTGGATGCACGACGGGCCATTCTTTCTCCCACCCCGAACTTAACTATATCATATGCATGCAAAACTTGAAATTTGCCTCGCAACTTATTGCCAAGAGATTCTGAAACAGAGACAGATAGAGGAGTACCCATTGTAGAAGGCAGATTTCGTGCTAAGAGGAATCGAAACTGGCGGTCTGAAATGGTCGAACAAATTTTCAGAGTCTTCAGCAATTTGAATAATCTCTCTCCGAGGAAAATTTTTCGCGGTAGATTTTATACGAGAGAAATAAAATGCAATTAAGAATATTCGTGCTTGGAAAAAAAGGGATGGCTCGAAGCATTGCTTGTTGTCTCCGCATCTTGGAGTTATGTTGGAAATTTTTTCGTAAATATTTAGAAGTTCGGCTTTTCCGAAAAACGGCGGGAATTTTTTTTTCGCTATCAGCTTTATTATGTCAGCTTCATCAATAATATTTTGCTTGGGGAGGATAAAATTTTTTAATATATAATTTTTTATGGACCAATAAATACCGAAAACGGTTATATCTTGAATTTTCTTTATCGCCTTTACGCTGTTCTTTTACGTGAATAATTATGATCCTGAATGTTGTTGAAATTAGATAATTACAATAATTATTGTTGTTTTATTGTTGTATTTATTGTCGCTTTATGTGACTTTTTCTAACATCAAATGCTTGAAAATCGTATAAACTCTTGAAACTGATTGAAATATCATGTATCAAGAACTGCGCAGGTTTTAAAAATTATGATGAACTTCGACAAGCTTATCAAGCTGTTTTTTTCCTTAAAAACTTTGTTTTTCTCTCCGGCTCTTGCATTTCCATGTGTAAACGATGTGCGTGTTTCGCCAAGTTTTCACGGTATAATTTGAAATGATCTTTGTTTGCTTTCAGGGTTTGACATTCACGGAGGAATTTCACCGGACCTATTGGATTACAGTGCAGTGATCAGTGATAGGAGTATATTCTCCATTACATAGATTTGAAAAAAATAGAAATAGAGCCTGGACGAGTTTTTCAATTGAACGATGAAATGACAAATGGATATTAGAAACATTTTTTGATCGGATATGAAATCAACTTTTTTATTGAACATTATAAGAAGCATTTTAGTAGAGCCCGAACGAGGTTTTCAATTGGACGATGAAATGACAAATGGATATCAGAGACATTTTTCGATCCAATATGTAATTAACTAAGCATTAATTCATAAACTAACTTTTTTATTGAACATTATGAGAATCATTTTAATAAATAGAGCCCAAATGACGTTTTTAATTGGACGGTGAAATGACAAATGGATATCAGAGACATTTTCCGATCCAAAATGTAATTAACTAAGTACTTATTCATAAATTAACTTTTTCATTGAACATTATGAGACATTTTAATAAATAGAGCCTGAACAAGGTTTTTAATTTGACGATGAATTGACAAATCGACATTAGAGACATTTTTCGATCCGATATGAAATTAATTGAGCATTCATTCACTTCAAATTTAATCCAAGTCTTCCTTCATTGAAAATAAAGTTGCTTTATTTTTACCAAATATTAGGATATACGATTTTCGATATACGAATAAAACAACTTCAAAGTAACTTCTAATCGCCGAACGAGTCCGGGAATCGTTTCAATTTTTTCAAGTCTGTGTTTACAGTGTAAAAATCGCGTTCACTGCGGGTTAAAAATTTAAACCGTGCGTTCGAAATAATCGTCGGAATTTCCGATGCGGGAGAGTTATTTTTTAATTCGCGACGTAATTTTTTATCCGAGTAGTACGCGTTGAGTGCGCGACGTATACTTGAAATTTCGCGTTTCGAATCCAAGTGTAGATTCCAAGGATATTTCGACCGGATCCTCACGAGGCAATTGCTTTGTCATCAACGAGTGAGTGATTGACAAATTTACCATCGTTTCTGACATCAATGCTTGAATTTAATCGGATATTTTGTTTTATCAATTTAAAACTGATTGCCCATGATCATGTATTTTATATCAATAATTTTCTCTGAAATACCTTGTATCAAGAACTGCGCTGATGGGATATTTTTTTTTCAAACTATGATTAACTCGGACAAGCTTATCAAGCCGTTTTTTTCCTTAGAAACTTTGTTTTTCTCTTTGACTCCATGTGTAAACGATGCACGTGTTTCGCCAAGTTTTCACGGTATAATTTGAAACGATCTTTGTTCGCTTTCAGGTTTTGACATTCACGGAGGAATTTCAGTAGGCGTATGGGATTATTGTGCAGTGATCAATGATGTGAGTATATTCTCCATCACATAGATTATAAAAAAATTGAAATAGAGCCCGGACGAGGTTTTCAATTGAACGATGAAAAGACAAATTGATATTAGAAACATTTTTTGATCCGATATGAATTCAACTTTTTTATTGAACATTATGAGAGACATTTTAATAAATAGAGCCCGGACGAGGTTTTCAATTGAACGATGAAAATGACGAATGGATATTAGAAATATTTTTTGATCCGATATGAAATTATTTTTCTTATTTAACATTATGAGAGGCATTTTAATAAACAGAGCCCGGATGAGGTTTTCAATTGAACGACGAAATGACAAATGGATATTAAAAACATTTTTTGATCCGATATGAAATTAATTAAGCATTCATTCCTTTCAAATTTAATCCAAGTCTTCCTTCATTGGAAATAAAGTTGCTAACTTTTTACAAAATATTGGGATATACGATTTTCGATATACGAATAAAATTACTTCAAAGTAACTTCTAATCGCCGAACTAGTCCGGGAATCGTTTCAATTTTTTCAAGTCTGTGTTAACGGTGTAAAAATCGCGTTCATTGCGGGTTAAAGATTTAAACTGCGCGTTCGAAATAATCGTCGGATTTCCGATGCGGGAGAGTCATTTTTTAATTCGTAATTTTTTATCTGAGTAGTACCAGTTGAGTGCGCGACGTATTCTTAAAATTTCGCGTTTCGAATCCAAGTGTAGATTCCAAGGATATTTCGATCGGATCGTCACGAGGCAACTGCTTTGTCATCAACGAGTGAGTTGTTTGACAAATATACCATCGTTTTCGACATCAATGCTTGAATTTCATCTGATATTTTGTTTTATCAATTTAAAACTGATTGTCCATGATCATGTATTTTATATCGATAATTTTCTCTGAAATATCATGTATCAAGAACTGCGCTGATGGGACATTTTTTTTTCTAACTATGATTAACTCCGACAAGCTTTTTCCCCAGAAACTTTGTTTTTCTTTTTGACTCTTGTATTTTTATGTGCAAACGATGTACGTATTTCGCCAAGTTTTCACGGTATAATTTGAAACGATCTTCGTTTGCTTTCAGGTTTTGACATTCACGGAGGAATTTCAGTAGGCGTATTGGATTACTGTGCAGTGATCAATGATGTGAGTATATTCTCCATCGCATAGATTATAAAAAAAATTGAAATAGAACCCGGACGAGGTTTTCAATTGAACGATGAAAAGACAAATGGATATTACAAGCATTTTTTGATCTGATATGAAATTAATTTTTTCATTGAACATTATGAGAGACATTTTAATAAATAGAGCCGAACGAGGTTTTTAATTTGATGATGAAATGACAAATTGACATTCGAGACATTTTTCGATCCGATATGAAATTAATTAAGCATTTATTCTCTTCAAATTTTATTCTAGTCTCCCTTCATTAAAAATAAAGTTGCTAACTTTTTACGAAATATTGGGATGTACGATTTTTAATATATGAATAAAATTACTCAAAATTAACTTCTAATCACCAAACTCGTCCGGGAATCGTTTCAATTTTGTCAAGTCTATGATTACAGTGTAAACATCGTGTTAACTGCGGGTTAAAAATTTAAACCGCGCGTTCGAAATAATCGTCGGAATTACCGATGCGGGAAAGTCATTCTTTAATCCGCGACGTAACTTTTATTCGAGTAGTACGAGTTGAGTGCGCGACGTATTCTTAAAATTTCGCGTTTCGAATCAAAGTGTAGATTCCAAGGATATTTCGATCGGATCGTTACAAGGCAACTGCTTTGTCGTCAACGAGTGAGTACTTTGACAAATTTACCATCGTTATTAACATCAATGCTTGAATTTCATCTGACATTTTACTCGATCAATATAAAAATGTTAGTCTCCCCCAACGGAATATCACCATTGTTGAGCCAACAAAAAAAATCATGGAAAAAAAAATTCTCATTTCGGAAAAGCCTTTGCCAATTCATACGTTTTATCCACGAATGTACTTTCTACCCCTATGAAAAATTGTCCTGACATTCCTCAAAAATATCGGCGGTAGTAGTTTATCCTAGAAAGATCTCTCCCTGCTTTCGAGGATAATTTTGATCGCGGAGCATCCAAAAGCCAACGTCATCGAGAAAACACGAGAGAAGCGAGCCGACGAGTCACTGCGTGTAACTCGCGTAGTACCATTATACCTCGTAATCGGCGTTACGTTTAATTAAAGTTGTAACACTCGACGGGAATCGCTCGAAGGGGTTGGCCTTGTTATGCGAGCAACGTACAGAGAGAGAAAGAGAGAGAGAGAGGGAGGGGGGGGGGTGTGTTCTCTACGGTGTGCTTGCCCGAGGTCTTACGGCACCCGGGTATCACGAAAGTCGTGCCATAAAGGCCCCGCGATTGCCTCAGTGAGCCGTTCAACGAGACTTCGTGTCTTTCGTAATACCGGCATCTTCGCGGAGCGTGTTACAGCTACCATTTTCCTTATCGCGCGAAGGCGAACGTGTCATCTGCTCCACTGGCATTTTGGACCTCTTATATACACCCCGAGAGTTTCTAGAAACCGTGTGCCGTCTTCTTCCTCCGCTGTCTTGTATTAAACTCATCGCTTAAATCTCTTACCGCTTGGAATTGCCTCGAGACGTGCTTGATTTTTTTTTCAAGTCCTCAAAAATCGTATGTTTGCTCTGTAGATCAATATTCAATGAATGAAAATTTCCTCTTACTCAATTAAGGATGTTGACCCCCTACACTCTCAACCAAAAGTTGGTGACCTATAAAAATTTTTATAATTGAGATCCAGCTGCAAATTAGAAAAAAAAATAGTCTCAAACATTAAGTTTGTGCAAAAATGCACCTGAAAGAAACGCTTGTTAAGTGAATAATGTCGAATATATAATGAATAACGTATTTATTATACTGCGTCACCAACTTTTGTACGTTAGCTGCCAACTTTGTAAAGAAAAAAACACGCGCTTGAAAAAAAAGAAATGGACGTTGATGAAAAAGATATAGAAAAAAATGCACTTTTTTCCGATGACTTGTACTTAAAAAAAGATGGAAATATGAAAATAATGTTTAGAAACAGATTATTTTTATTGCTGTTTGATGACGATAAATCGTGCAGCACTGCGAATATTTTATGTTGGTACTCATGGGAGTCAGCTGTTCATTAAAATTACGAGTGAAATAATCGAGTGAACGAAAACATTACGCGATGAGTGAAAATAAACCCCGTATATGGAAAAGAAAGAGAATAACGGAAAAGGCGTATAACAATCGACTGAGATTGGTCGGAGTCGGGAAAAAATTACGAAAATACTAAAAAAACGATCATGAACCACCTAACCTCCAAATTGACGGGCGTCGTATTGTGCACATCGAAACATTGGCGAAGAAACTTTCTTGTCAGGCTTGCATATTGTTATTTTTGTTGTTCAATTTAATGTATATACAATATATACAGAATGAAAGATAGAAATGAAAAAGTTTACCATTTTGAGTTGCAAGAGTTTTTTTTCACTATATCTGAATAAAATACTTTTGAATTTTCCCGCCCTAACCTCCGTGAGCGACGTTGCCACGTTGTCAATCCATATTCATGCTGTCGTAATGAACTGGCTATTTTATAAACCTTATCATTTAATTGTGCAAAAACGTCGCTCCTAATCTCTTTGAAATTTTGCGAGTACTTTACTCGATATTTCCAGAATAGTAACTCCAATTTTTGTCAAAATCCGTCTTTTGTAATCACGCGAAAAGTGCATTGTCGTAATTTTTTTTATTGAAAAATGTACGAATCCCATAAGAATGCGTGTTAAATTTTTTATTAAATATCTCTAAAAATATCATCCTAAAAATCGCCAAATTTGGCAAGCATTTTTTTAAAGCCGTTATCTACGTGCATGCACAGTTGCTTGAAAATCTCTTTTTTTGAGGTAAGGGGTCAACATCCTTGATTCGAGGACCAAATAATCCTCACGTTGGGCCGAATACAGAGCAAAATGATCGGTTGTTAATCCGTATTTATCACGTGTCTCAGTGTTTATTTATTTCTGCTGCCAGAACCAAAGCGGAGGATATTCTCGCCACTTTTCCCTCTGGCCACGACGAATCTCGATTTCCATTTTTCATCATGGTTCGAGCAGCGCGGGGGTGTAATGGGCAATGGAAGGGTGGAAAAACGGTAGCCCCGGGCGGATAGACAAGCGGCTGCGGCGTGTACTCGTTTTGTACATCCTGACTCCCCTCTCTGCTTCAACGTGGTATAAAACCGTTCGTGACATTACCTCGATATTCGCAAAACGGATTCAACCGTAGTCGCGCACCCCCCCCCCCCCTCTCGCCCTTTTGTTCTGCATAAAGGTATACATGCGCAACCCATTGCGACGTGCTTTTCCACCCCACACTCTTTTCGTAATGAGGTGGTTTCAATTCCGGCCTCGGGGCACACGCCGTTCACGTTCAACACGCGTATGCATGAACGTGAAACTATCGTCATGTAAAATACTCGAATGAAGTGCCCTCATCTTCCGTCTAATAAAAGGGTTGATACCGTGATTCTTCGGTTTGCACGAAAGACTGTGTCATTTCACCAAGTTTTTCATGATTTGACTCAAGTTCCCCATATTTGAGAGTACCAATTTTGCGGATATCGCATCATTAAAATAATTAAGTTCAATCGCTTAATTAACTTTAAGGCACTAGTCTATATTAGAATGCCAAAAAAGTCAATTTTCAAGATTTTTCTTCTCAGCTCCTTTATCAGATATGGTTATAAAACTGTTTACAACATTGTTTTGTCCTTCCTTCCTGCCTTAAAACACAACAAAAAATTATTTTTGATCTTGATTTTTTGAATATTTTATAGAAGGCGCCAAAGGCAAAAATGTCTTGACCCATGGCCGACAAATCTCAGGATTGGAAAGTCTGAAACGAAAAAATAAAAAAGAATTCCAAAGGGGAAGGTTTCTCATACAACAATTTACCTACGTTAATGAAAAATGAATTTAAAAAAAATGGCGGATGTTTGAAATGAAAATGAAAAATTGAATTTTTCACAATTCATTTCAAACATCCGCCATTTTTTCTTTAATCGATTTTTCATTAACGGTAGAAAATTGTTGTGTAAAAAAAACCTTCCTCTTTAAAATGCTTTTTTCAGACTTGCCAATCCTGAGATTAACTGTCGGCCATGAGACAAGACATTTTCGAAGACTCGACTTTGGCGTCTTCTATTAATTAATCAAAGAATCAAAATAAAAATAAAATTTTGTTTGTATTTTCGAAGGATGAAATAATGTTCAATATACGATCACAGACCTTCATTTTTAAATGTAGATAAAATACTTGAACTAGAGTTAACATCATATTCGTCATGTAGAATCCTATTTTATTTATACAGTTATGCAGAATTGCTCATATTAAATAAAAACATTACTATCTCACGAGATTCCTTTTGTTTATACGCGTAACAAATTTTCTTAAAAAAGTGCAGAGCGGATATATTGCAATGGAAGCTCGTTTTGCTTTATGACTTTGGAGACTTCATCTCAGACCTGGAAATATAAGAAAGTGTACAACGGCTCTACGATCTGACACTCGTGAAAAATAAGAACGACGAGAAGTAGAATGGAGAAGATCACCATTGCACATTCTTATAAATATACATCCATATATATTAGGGTGGTCAATATTTAGGGCTCGGTCGAATTTTTTATCGGACACCCCCCGAAACAACTCCAAATAATTCAAAAACAATACCCTAATGTTTCAGATTTTTGTCTAGACACTAACCCCTCCCGAAAACGGGTAAATTTCCCCATTTGAAATGCACGTGTTTTTGCCATATTCTCAGGATATATTTTATTCTAAGTGTAATAATTTGCCGAAAAAATCTGTAACTGCAAAATTTTAGTGTTCATTGGTGATACTATTTGAGGAAAAACTCACATTATCATACGAGTCAATTTAATTTCGACGAATTGCAATTCATCTAAATTTCTAATACGGTAAAATTGATCCGTATCATAATATGATTTTGTCCTCAAATAGTAGCACCAATGAACACTAGTAAAAATTATTACACATAGAAAAAAATATATCCTGAGAATATGGCCGAAACACGTGTATTTCAAATGGGGAAATCGACCCTATTTTCGGGAGGGGTACAGATAAGAATCTAAAAAAATTATGGTTTTGTTTCTGAATTATTTAAAGTTGATTTAGGGAGCGTCTGATACAAAATTCGTCCGAGCTCTGAATAAGGACCACCCTAATATATATAGATGTATAAATAGCGGAGTACGCGAAAATAATCGTGGGCAAGTTGCTAGTTCTTTTTTATAGTCATCGTGCATGTTTCTCTCTCCATTGTCAGGGCGAGACGAGTTGCAGGAGCAAAAATCATATATATCCCGATATTGCGCTATGGCTTTTCTCAGCTGGAGGAAAACGCTTTTGCGGCGAGGACCAAACCATGCAAAAATAAATCGCGAAGGCGCCGTGGCTCGTAATTTAAACTAGCGCAGTTTCGGTAACTAGTTCTCGCGAGATCGGGGAGAATAGAAGGATGTGTGCCGGGTCCCGTTTCGATGTTGGTTGATCGTTTGTGTGGATTTTAGCGTGTACGTCGTGTTTCTCACAGCGCCGGACGCCGCTGTCGTAACCGCGCAAGTTGTAAAGCGATTCGCAGTAAAGCTTCGAATGACTTTATTGCGCTTATTGGGAGAAGCGACGGAATAGTATGGCACGGTTCACGGTTCTATATCGCGCGTATTCTACACATTGCTCATTCATGTATATATATATATTCGTCAAGTACGTGAAATCCGTGATAGTGGAGACGAGCAGAAGTGTATTGAACAGAGTTATAATCACCGCCCGCGGTCGTTTGCGGTCGTCGCGCTTTATCCCGAAGCCAATATGGCTTCCATCTCTGTCGCAATATCTCAGTGCCCTTCTCGTTGACAACGTTATTATTCCCGATCATATATCATGAAGTGCGGTTCACCGTTACAAAAAAGCTGCCAACATTTCTCGTCTTAACGATCGTTCAGTCTTTTGCAGGGTTGCCAGTGAGTCACTATTGGTCACTATTTTGGAATCTTGTCACTTGTCTCACTATTTTCGAAATTCATAATATATATTTACTTTGGATGGTAAAAAAACATGCTTGCGAAGGATTTTTCGTTTAATATTTTTTCATCCGAGTGAAATACATTTGGCTAATTCAGTATTATCATTCATCGTTTCATTTATCGGGATGAATGACATTGGAATGATAGTGACCAAAAAGTTGCATTTTCGATCCCTCGTTCTCATTTATTAAATATCTGGATCGAGTATCGAGGAGGAGCCATATAGGTGTAGCCATAGAGTTATAGCCTGTACAGATGTACCGATAGAGTTGTATTTGACGTAGATTTATAACCGGTAGAGAGGTAATGATAACGTTGAATTTCAGGTAGACTTGTGAGCTGATGCAGCTGTTGATTTCTACAACGCTGAGTTGAGAACAATGGAATGACAACGATGGAATGTCATCGACTGGCGGACTTCAAGAACATCCAAAGGGTATCGTTAATTTTTCTATACCTCTGGGCGCCGATCATGCTGTAGGATGAAAGGTCCGAAACGGCACTCGGTCGCTGCGGTTGTAATTAATTGTAATTTTCCCTCCCCGCCCGATGCATAGTGACCGCGAGTCGTTTAGAAATGTCGAGAAGCTCTCGATATTTCTAAAACGTCTCGCGAGTGGCCCCTTCATTTTTTGGTACTCATTTCATGTATGTCAGATGATAGGGTCCATGGTTTTCTCGGCCATTGTCTTAATACGTAATTGAATCAACCAGCAATGGATGTCGTATAAGAGGCCAATTGCAATGACCTCTATATTTTTCTTGTTTTCGAGTAGAAGCTTTTTTTTCAATGACAAAAATTAGTTTTTTCGGTCGAGAAGATCCTTCGCGAGGTACGAGGGTACGGTCGGAGCATCGTGATTTCATTTTCAAAAATGCAGCGTAGTAAATATTTAGAAAAATAGAAGCGTTTGCTCTAACCGGACCATCAATGCCGAGGGACATTTGGCTCTTACAGCATAGGTTCATTATTCTCTTTTTTGTCATAATTCAAAAATTATCGAGTCATTGTTCAAATAGAAACAAATTCTTTTTTTCATTTTTTCGTAAACTAATTCTATCAAATAAAATAATTTCTGTCAAATTCTTTCAATATTACAGTCAATATAACGCTGTGTTTTCTTCAATTTTTTTTTAAGTTTCTCATTTGGGATCTCAGCAAAGCGTCACTTTGCCCCGAAGCTCCGAGACGAGCTTCACTCGTTTCGGAGTAAAAAAAATCCATTTCGGGCAGCACGATTTGGATTCTTTGATAAATATTAGAATCATGTTTTTATTTTTTTAAATATTTTTTCTGAGACACGACAGCGTTTATATTGAATATTTTTCTCGAGTCTCCTAGATCGTCATAGATTACTAGTCCGTTTTATAGGCTTTTCAGGTACGATTTTGATATTTATTTTTAATTATTCGTTGTGCCTGGTAGAGATCTGCCTCTCTACGAGGGGCCATGATAGCGAATTTGCATGAGTATGTCTGCCGGCGCTCCTCCTTGAGCAAGAGGAGCCCCAAATCTCTAAAAGCTTCGGTGTCGGACACGTCCCGGGACGTGACGCTGGTTCAGGAACCGCGTGAACTGGTCAACCCATACCCATACCAGTTTTCCCTAGGCTTGGCACCAAGCGGTCTGATTGAGAACGAGCGATTGTTGTTAAACGTTAATTCGACATGGATACATTTGGGTTTCAGGGCCTCTTTTGTATGGGGTGTCGCGATTTGAACAAATTTTCTAAACCGATACGTGGGTGAAAAATAGGCAGGATTGTACGCGATTTCCTTTTTATAACAAATTTTTTTCGAGCGAGTTTCAGCGTATGTGAGATGAAATATATGTCCGAATTTGTGTAAATTACTCAAAGATTTTCTATTTTTTTTCTTTCATAAATTGAGTCTGCTCGATTTTTTTAAAAATAATTTTACCCGTTGGAAAATCGTTGAGCAATTTTTTTTTTCAGCTCATCGGGGGAAAATCGTGGGTGATGTCTATTCTCGAAGGATCGCATGAGAATCCATTCGAGAATAGATTCAGCCATGACAAATGTGACAATCTTTTTCACAATCACGTCGTCACTATGCACACGGATGAAACCAAGTCACAATCGTGTGACACCCAAATCTGTGAACTTGCTCCGATATACCCAGAATGGAGTTTTGTCCCGGGACAACTCTGTTTCTGGCATATCGTGAATTTAGTAATCGAGTCATTATTGCGAAAAAAGTATCCAGAGTCATCCCCAAAAATCGCTGTCTAAACTAAATGAATTAATACGATCCAAACTCCGCAGGCACTAAAATCACAATATTAAAACAAAAAAACGCGTAAAAAGTACATGTCGCGCGATCCACTCGTTCTATGTGGATCGCATTTTGGTAGGGAATCAGGATGTTTTCTATTTCAGGTCCTCAAGCGATTTTTTAATAAATTCTTCATTTTTTCAGAGAAAGGATAATTCTGATTTCTTTATTTCAGGTCTATGCGAGATTTTTTAATATTTTTTTCTGTTTCAGGGATATGATTTGTTCGTTTCAAGTCCAAGTTGTTTCAAGTCAAGTCAAGTTTTTTTTGTTTCCGGGTTAATCTCAGTTGAATAGAAAATTAGCAAATGTATTTTTTACGTAACATTGGAAAATCTTAACAATACTTCATACATTAAATTCAGTCAGAATTTTTTTTAATTGAAGCAATCCATTTTCAATTTGAACTCGTATCCCGTCCTTTTCCTCGTCGATGATCTGCAAATCGCGTCATACGGTGAGTTTTCTGATCTTTAATCTTCCTATACATTTCTCCACACAAATATGACACGATTTTGTATTATTCCAAAAATTATTTTCAAATTTCACATAATATATTTTATTATCGTCCGGGTATTTTTTACCTGGAAAACCTTGAAAAGTCAGGGACTTTGGTTTAACCTTGAATCAACTGAAAAAAACTTGATCGAGAATCGCGTTGTAAAATTTTCCAATTAATCCTACGCCGCATATAAATATCGTAATATGGCTGATTTATACTTTATCCGAAGACTTCTCGCGTTGATCCATAAACAACTCTCGTGCGCGAGACAGGCCAAGTTTTCCTGTACGATTGTGCGGATGCGTGTGCGCGCGATGCTTGGCTGGAGGGTTTGAGCGTCGCAGGCACCGAATCGCCGAAGAGAGTATAGAGAGTAGACGAAAAGAACACCAGGGACCATTCGTCATTTTGGTGCCTCTCGCAAAACGCTCTCTCGCCTCAGCGGCGTTACTCTTGTATATATGTTGATACCTCTTGCACTTTGCGATCGGCTTAATCGACTTGAGAGTTCGACGATACGCTTGAGCGTCGAAAGCGACATTTTTCTAACCATACAAACCACGAGAAAACGACGCTGCGTCGCGTTGGAGTAAACACACTAGAAAAAAAAAAATGCAGATGAATTTCAAATCTTTTTTGATTAGCAAATGACAAATACCCCGCGCCCACCTTTGAGCTATTGTAACAAATTTTGCCGTTTGCGATTGTTATTTCCCTCATTTGTCGCCAGAAAATGTAGAAACTTTTCCATCGTCCACCGTGAAGAAAAAAGGTGTTTTGTTTTCAACCCTTTAACAATCTTTCGTCGCAAACTTCTCACGTGTAAGCCATAGAGTGATAAATTTCGGAAATCGCGACAAGAAAAGTTACTTCGTCGTTCATTGTATAATCCTTTTAGTAACAAAATTGAGATCATCAATCCCCGAGCGGGCAATCGTGAGATCGCTCTTTCGACTGTATGATGAATCGTCGTTGTCGAATCTTCGGAGTAATCGAGAACAAAAAGTTTTGAAAAGTTTCTAACCCGTAGAATCGTTATCTATACACACCAATGTCCGAGAAAATTGCCGAATGATTCACGGATTGCTTTCGCCGGAATATATACTCTTCGGGTTCTCGATGCTCGATCCAGAAGCGAATAAAGGAACGAGATAGCGTCTCGCTATTATCATCTCTGCGTTGAAATTTCTCTCGCGGCCGTGTTCGTATTAATTGAAACTCCTTTGTTATCACGAAGCTTCTGGACGATTGCATTATCGGCTCTGGTCATGAGAGAATTTCTTGATTATCGAAAAGCGAGCAAGAACTTAACCGTGATTCGGGATGAAATTCAACTTGCAATTTATTTTTTTCTTCATTTGTCCCTTGCTTATGCGCTCGCACCGGCCGAATGTTTGTCATGTTTTTCTAGGGTTTCTCAAATTAACTATTTAGCTATTGAAGCATTTAAGGCTGTTGAGACCCAAATCGCAAATGATGAGAAAATTCTGAAAATTTGGTATGTTTTTCAATGGAGTATTTAAGAGGTCGTGTAAAAATTTCACGACGATTTGGAAGCTCGTTATCGAATAATTAAGATTAACAAATTAAATAAAATTAAATGTAGTCTTATGGAAACTGATATGACTTTGCGATAAATTTTTTTTTTTGACCTCTCAATTTTTCAATATTTACAATATACTGAACGCAACCGAAAGAAAACGAAGTTAGTTGATGAATATTTTTTTTATTTGTTTAAAAAATTGTTTTTAACAAAACGTTTATTTCTTAGTAACGAGCTTCCTAATCGTCGTGAAATTTTTACACGACCTCTTAAATACCTCATACAAAAACATACCAAATTTTCAGAATTTTCTCATCATTTTTTATTTTAACCCTTGAGAAGGTTGAAGTAATGATGATAGAAATTTTGAAATTTTTACATTTTGTTATTCGTATCTTGGAGAGTACACAACAAATTTTGTTTACTTAATTTTACATGAATTTGTTTATGATTTTGTACGTCAAAGTGGAGTTCTCGAAAAAACATGACTTGTTTCGCGGAAGCCTTCCGTAGTCATCTGAAATAAAAAATCCAAAGAGATTATTGTTTTGTAGGGTTAGTTGCCTATAACCTATAATGTGCATATTTTAAGAAAAAAAAATGAAATAGCGGACTCGTGAACAAAAAGGTCTTCGAAATCGAGTTGAAAAAATAAATTGTTTAAAAAAATGCATTTATTATTAAAAAATTAAATGTTTTTGAGGTTAGGTATTTAGCTATGTGTATCTAAAATAACAGGTAAAATTTTTAGCCAAATCGGTCGAATAGTTTTTAGTCAGTGCTTCCCCGAATTTCGAAAACGTAGTTTCGAGAAAAACGAGTTTAAAGTTTTGACAACAGATTTTGTATAAAAAAATTTAACTTACATTAATCAGCTATGCCTGGAGCAATCCTTCCGTTACCTGAAAGTTATCTCAAGTTCTCTTCATTTCTTCGAGAGATTTACAGTTTCTGGTGATAGCCAAACCGTAGTAACTAGTCATTTTTAATATTAACTTATTAGTTAATTGCTCTCTTCTTTTGGCTATAACTTAAAAAAAATTTGAAATTTCGGTCTAAAACTTTTACAGTATATTCTTAAGATGTTTATTTAGCGAAACATGTAAAAAAAAAACGATTTTTTGAACCCGTCATAGTGGGCAACTTTAAAACGCTGAGTTGAACTTAAGGAACCCTAAAAAAGAATTTTGTTTTTTTTACCGAGTAACGAATACGTCGATCAAAATTTAGGTTTTGTCGAGAACGAAATAAAATCCGAGGCTCATCGAGGAACGGAGTAAAAAAATTTATGACGAAAGTTGACGATCGCCGTACGTGTGGAATATGTACAAGCCATTCGTTTCTTTTTTCTCACGCACTCTTTACTCTTTATTCTTACAAGAGGCAATAAACAAACAAAAAACTTTTCCCTCCCGTAATTTCGCCATCGAAACTCGCTTGTGACGCTGGAGTGGCTTCCATATTTTTAGCCTCTAGGGAAGCAAATAGTTTCACGAAGGATCGAAAAGAGAGACGACGAGATATGGAAAAAGATGGAAAGGGAGGCGACCAGTAGCATCGAATCCGTCCGTATGCGGAGGAGGAGAGTAGCGTTCCGTGGAGCGTCGGATCCATAAGTATTTTCTCAGATTGAAAAGCTTTCGCCATGAAATATGGGTCAGAGATATGAACGAGCGGGCAACCCTTCCTGGCTTTAATGGAATTAGTATTTAATAGTTGGTGGAGGGGCGATTCGCGTGAAAGGGCGCCCTCTCTAAAAACTAAGTGGATTTTGCCAACTCGCCGTCTACGTCAATTTTTTTCGGCAACAAGCGCACGCACGAAAATTCACAGCGAAACACTCTTAACACTGTGGGCAGCCTCTTTTGCTCGAGCGAACTTTTACAAAAAATAAAACAATGAAGTCCTGACGCTCTGAAATAAAATTGTGACGATAGGAAAAATAATAACGAGCTCCGAGTTGCATCGCGGATATGGAACGAAGAATGGAAATACATCGGGACTCATCGTGTGGTCGATAAAATTTTTATTCGTGTACTGTAATACAACAAAGGGATTATTCACGCTCGATCATCACGAATCATGTGTGCTGACACCACCAATGGGGACAGCCGCGTGTGTCGAATCAACGACAGAAGTAAACTTCCGCACATTCGCTAGAAATCTTGGTGCAAGAAGGACTCAGAGTCCGGAACCTCAAAGGCCCTCGATGGGTCCTTTTGACTGGGTCAGGACATATCTGGGTGTATATGGGTGAATATATAAATTATGAAAACCGTAGGTGTGGAGTTCACGTGCGCCAAGAGTCAAAAGCTGGACGAATAGTCTTCAATGTCCATTCCACTGTCCACTTCACAGATTTTTGGCATTGTCCACTCTCTCTCTTTCTCTAGAATCTATCGAATCCACAGCAGATTTCTCTTCGCGCTGCATACGTCCGTCCTCCCTTTATTCCCTTTTCGAGACAACGGTTCCCTCGCCCTATTGGCTCCGACACGGACGTCTCAATTAAATGTATACGAGGCAAGTGGGGTTGATAGAGCCGTCGGTCATAAATATGAATTATCCGTGGTAAACGCTCCCCCGAGAGAAACGCTCGCCCGGAAGGGTAGGCGGTCGTCGGGGCAGAGTGAGTAAGAGGAGTTGCCTTCTTGTGTTATATTTATATACTATATGTTGTACGATGTGAACGAAAACCGCTTTGCTCCGAGGCCTTGATCAAAAAAATCGATCCTATACTATTGAGAACCTTATTTTCTTCCGTCATATGCGATATTGTCTATTGGAAGTTTGAAAGAAAATTGAACGCCCGAAGATGCAATCTCTTCGTTGTGCTGTAAAAATCCAGTTGCGGTAAAATATAGTTTGGAAAAAAATAACCATTGATTTAGGGTGAACGATTTTGTATTTGAGAAATGATTGTTATAAACAGGATTGAATGATCATTCGATCGGTAATAGCAGCATATTTTGTGAGTGGGAATTTCACAATCATGATGATTGCAAAACGGTACTCCCTACGGCGCACTTATCAACTAGACGAAAAAGAAAGCCTCCCACGCTCACGTCGATAGCTTCAACGATCTATATACTTATTGTATTACACGCAGGAGCAACCATGAGGAGGGTGCTTGTGAAGTATGGCGGGATGCGCTTCGGCAGATTGGCATCGATATCAAATGGATTGCCAGGGATTGGGAATTCGCATGACCATGAGATATCTCATCGTCATGCGGATTTTTCGTACACAAACCGTTTCTAAATTAAAATATACCTGAAAAAAGAGTAAAGATGGCAGGTACCAGATGCATTTTTCATCTTTTTATTTTTTACTTCAATAGATAGTTTTAGGTAATAGCCCACTGTGACGACCGAAATTTCGACGTTTTTTCATTAATTTCTTCAAATAACAAAATAAAATGCGATTGTTTTGAAATGTTTACATGTTGTTAGTTTCATCCTGAAGAGTACAAAAAATTTTTTGTTTCTTTAATTTTACATGAATTTGTTTACGATTTTGTACTTCAAAGTGGAGTCCTCGAAAAAAAGGTTGTTCCGGGAAAATAACTTTTGGCTATAACTGTAAAAATATTTTTAATTTCGGTCCGAAACTTTTAAAGTATATTATTAAGATATTTATCTCACGAAAAATGTTTAAAAAAAATCGATTTTTTGAACTCATCACAGTGGGCTACTACCTTAATCATTTGCACACACGGAAAGATCCAATAGTTCTGTCAGTGCATTCAAATTTGGCAATTTAAGAATGTTGAGTCCCTATGAAAACTTTTAATGTTAATTGTTCAATAAATAGCTTCTAAATCGGCGTGAAATTTTTACACGACCTCTTGAATACTTCATGTAAAAACATATTAAATTTTCAGAATTCTATCATCATTACTTCAACCTCTTCAAGGGTTAAAATGAAAAATGATGAGAAAATTCTGAAAATTTGGTACGTTTTTGTCCGAAGTATTTAAGCGGTCGTGTAAATTTCACGTTATTAAAATATTAACATTTTCTTAAGAAGAATTTTTCAAATGAATTAAAACAATTTTTATCAATAAACTTCGTTTTGTTTCCGTTGCCTTCAATATAGTGTAGATATTAAAAAATTGAGAGGTAAATCAAAAATTATCGCAAAGTTATATCAGTTTCCATAAGACTACATTTAATTTATTTTGTTAATGTTAATTGTTCGATAATGAGCTTCCTAATCGTTGTGAAATTTTTATACGACCTCTTGAATATTTCATCCAAAAACATACCAATTTTTCAGAATTTTCACATCATTTGCGATATGGGACTCAACATCCTTAACATCTCCACCGCGTTTTAATGCTACCAAATGTTGAATAATTTCCCTCCTGGCACACTGGACTTAAAAAAAAATAATGAAACTTCAGTTATATTAAAGATAGGATGATGTAGAATAGGAATAAATAGTCAGATTGTGTCTCAAGTCTCGAAATATAAGTCTTGACTCGAGGGAAACATTTGGTTTTACACAAACTCGTTGGCATTTAAACTTTGGTTTATTTACATAGTTTTCCAACTTACATTCTTTACAAGCTTATTCAGGGCGCCGTGACTTGAAATTTTTCATCAGGGTCATAATCTTCCAGCAAATAAATAACATTTGTATTCAACTCGATTCTCATAAGATTTTTCTAATTTAAAATCGTACAATTGTCTTGTCGGGTCTGCATAATCAATGTTGAATGTGCATGTAGTATTGTCCTCGGAATTTTCAACTCGGATAATTTCGGTTTTCCCGAAAGTTTCTATATAGCCCGTACGTACAATGAATTTTCGAACGAGCGACAAAACTATAGAAACAGGGAACAGAAAGACCCAAACGTGTGGAGCCCACGTGTCCGCGTAGGTATATGTATACGTTTGCTCGCAGTTTATAAACTCTCCTCTTGTTCCGTTGATGCTGGTTTTGGGTACGTTATCCGGAATCCGTGGAATATCTGTCGTCGGGCCACAGCCACTTGTTCACGTTTTCATATAGATAGAGACTTCGCTGTGCCCGCCGCCACATCGGCGGCTTCCTTCCTGCGGGACTCTCTCAGGCTCTTGCGGGGGGATACGTCGTAGAAGAGGATCTCACCCCCTAGCGCGCCCTCCCCTACGTGTATCACACACTCCACCCTTCTCCGAAATTCTAGTTTTATACCGCGCATACCGCATACAAACACATCAGCCACTGGCAAACGAAATGTGCGTTGCGCCCTTTTGCTCGGTCGAGAGATCGTTCTATATACGAGTTTCTGCTCGGTCGCGGAATAGAAACAGCACGGCGATTCAAGGAGGAGTGTGACTACGCGAGTCCCAGGAAGCGTGTGCTTTGCTAACGATGACAAACGACCCGCTCTAAGACGCCATATTTATGCTAATCTACCACCCCTCATCCCTCTCGCAGCCCCCTCCCTTTCGCTCATCCCCTCCTCTCGAGCGCCATTCGAGAACGAGTCTGCCTGAATACGAGCAACCCCAAGAAAACCTCTGCTGCCTTTGCTTCACATACATATGGGTCATTCCATGCCAAATCGACCAATAGTTGGAATCGACCCCTTTCAATTTCCATGAAATTTGGTCAAAAGTTTTCTTTTATCATAAAACAAAGTCCTACCGAAGGAAAACAAATTAATAAAAAAATTCCGATAATTGAAAACTTTACATTTTTTCAATTTTGCAAGTTTATTTTTTAAATATCTCGACAACTATTATAGTTACGAAAAAATCATTTTGAGTTCGTCTGAAAGAGTATACATAGGGCTACGAAAAAAAATATTTCGAAAAAAGTGTTGAAAAATGATGAATTTGAAGAATTTTGAATTTTTTAAAATCGTGAAAATCCACGATCAACATTAAATTTTTGGTTCAATTACTTTTTCTTAATACCTTGTACAGATATTAAACGATCCTGAAATTTTCAGAAAGGTGGTCTTTTGTAAAAAATATGAATTTTTGAATTTTAGTAAAAAAAATTTTTTTGTTCAGCTTCAAGTTCAGTAAAGTTAAGCAATCATGTAATTTTTACTGCTCAAAATTATAAAATTACATGATTGCTCAACTGTACTTAACTTAGAGGTGAAACAAAAAATTTTTTTTTACCAAAATTCAAAAATCCACATTCTTAAACAAAGACACCTTTCTGAAAATTTCAGCGTTTTTTAAGATCAGTACAAAGTATTATATAAAAAAAAGTGAACCAAAAATTTAATGTTGATTATGAATTTTCTCGATTTTGAAAAATTCCAAATTCATCATTGTTCAAAAAATTTTTTTTGAATATTTTTTTCCGTAGCCCTAAGTATACTCTTTGAGACTTATCCAGAACGATTTTTTCGTAACTATAATAGTTTTCGAGATATTTAAAAAACGAACCGGAGAAATTTAAGAAATGATGGACTTTTAAATTTTGCGTAACAAAAAATTTTTAATTTTTTTTCCTTTGGTACAGAACTTTGTTTTATGATAAAAGAAAACTTGTGACCAAATTTCATCAGAATTGAAAGGGGTCGATTACAACTATCAGTCGATTTGACATAGAATGACCCATATACGTATACACAATGTCGGTTATACAATTCCTTCAGGACTCTCTCGCACATTACACGCGATGCAGCATGGAAAATTTCGTCGTCGCGATTTTGGCTTCTGCTGAGGGAGCATATTAGCTTTCACTGTTTTCCACGTATATATTCCTAGCATTTTTATATCTTATTGGTGAAGGAATTTTTATTTCAACACAAGTGCACGTGAAATTCATCTGGAAATTTCTAATACGATGAAACATCTATTGGGGAAGGATTTGTTCATAGTTCTCGACAGTACGACCTATCGAATAATTGAATAAAAATTAGATTTCAAAGGTTTTTCATGTTGCAATCAAAATATTGGACTCTCGGTGGAGGCTTAACGTGCACCAATGTCTTGAGGGGCACGTCAGAGCCATATAGGCAGCAGCTTATATCTATATGCATCATGTTTTGTCGTTTCCGTGTTATCGCCTCCAGCTCCTGCATGCCCTCCGTCCGTTTGTTCAATCTTCTCGCTTTCTTCGCAGCTCTCGCTGGAGAATATGGATCGGTCCTGACAATATTGCTCGTCGCCGAGAAACGATATACCAACCCCCTTCCTCGTCATCCTGGCGGGTATACGTTTCCCTGGATGTGACCAGCGAGACTTGATATAGCGGCCGCATTTCATATATTCCATTGTTTCCAAGTTTTCGGATCCATTTGTAAGATTAAATTTGTAATGCGCGAACCCCTCCCTCCCTCCCTCCCTTCCTCTCTCTCTTTCTCTCTCTCTCTCTCTCTCTCTCTCTCTCTCTCTCTCTCTCTCTCGCTCGTTCGCTTTGCTAAGCATACTTTACTCTCTGTGAATTTCTGTCGCCCCCGCCTTTAAGCTGCGGTTGCGGGACCCCCTCGTCGCGCCGCGAGTCGACGCATATGGCCGACCGGTCAATTTCCTCACGGCAAGCCATACCATATCATCGTCCATTTCTACTCCTCCGTCGCCGTCGACGTCGACGTCATCGGCCGAGGAAAAGGAAGAAAGAATTCTATTCCATTTTTCCATGCATCGAAACTTTTTCAAGGATAGGAGGGTTCGTCCCAGGTTATTGAAAGTTTATTCTGGAATAGGAGAAATAGACTTGAAATTTGTTCAGTGAAGGCTCGAGCTCACTCTTCAGATTATTTTATGCCGAGAAATATAAAATCTTATATCAGCCGAATAAATCATGACGGAAAGGCAAGGGTACGAGTCCTAAACGGATATGGGAAAATGTTACCTTTTTTTTTAATTCAACGATTTTTCAAGAAAAAAAGCTCATAAATAGTTTTTCCCCATTTTTTTCTATCCGGAAAATTAACTAATTTTGCCACCTCAACGTTATCTACCTTGGAAAGGGCGTCTCTGCTAAATACAAAAATTTATTCATTCTCTCTTCTGATTTCATATCGGCAAGACCATTCCTATTCTGACCTGCCTTAACTTCTTTCAGAAAAAATCAGAAACATGACTACTGCAGTCGTGATCTCATTTTTGTCATATTAAAATTTGTAACTCTTTATCAATCTCGGATTAAATATAGACTAGCCGACATATTCACTATCAGATATTTTCGATAAGCATAAATTTCAATTATGATCGATGGGCTGCTGGGAAATGAATATTTTGGCAATGAAAATCGTAGATATATTTTCGCGATTCACGCTGAAAATTTCATATGAATTTCGTCACGGTAGCAGAACTCAGCCGTAGGCACAGAGAGAAATATACATACCGCGAGAGAGAGAGAGTGTATACTCTAGCGGTGAAATGGCTTCCGGTCGAGTGGTCGGACATTGTCGATAACGGGCATGTCGTCCACACGAGAAAGAGAAGAGGAGGAGGTGAATCCGATATCGCGACTTCTCCCACTCAACCACTATTTCGGTCTATCTGCTTCTCTCTTTCTCTTTCACCTCCGCGTATGATCCAGTATCCCTCTTTTCGTACCCAAAACCATTGTCCCTTGCATTGTTCGTCGAAAGTTTTCCCGTAACTCGAGAGCCTCCGCGGTGCCTCCGATTACCATATGAATTAAAGTAATGTGAATTACGAGAAACCCGCGAGAACTCTGCACCCCCTTGCGCACACTTAGAACCGCGAGCGGTTACCCCGCTGAGCAAAGGTCCCTTTGCCGTTTGAAAAATCTCAATAGTTTGAATTGGCGAGCTCACCCTAAATTTTGGAGGTCGTTTCTAGATTTGAAGATCAATCGCCAATATCATATCGTATTTTTCCCTTCAGTGTATTTTTGCATTATCGAGGAAGGTATTACTTGCAGTTAAATGTCAGTGATATTCACTGTTTTACAACGCATTCACATTTTCTCAATAATTCGCAGTTTTTTTCAATTTCGATAGTTTAAGGCGGTATTCTGGTCTAGAGACATACATTTTGAGCGTTGATGTCGAGGAAAACTTATTCTCCGGTTACACAGTGTATTAAATTTAATATCCATGTGTGGAGTAATATTCCAATTTGAATTTTAATTTTCAGAGTTTATTCTCTTTATTTCAATTTACAAATGTTGAATTTAAGTTAAAATTGTTAATTTTCCAATCGATGTCTATTAATTTCGACTTGGTATAAGGTAAATGTCCCAATTATTGAACAGGTCCCAATTATTGAACACTATCTTGTATTTTTATTATTTCTCATTCACCTGCATGCATTTACTTATTTATAAAAATTTCATTACATATATGAAACTTTTAGCTATCGAAATGTTACCTTACCTGTGCAAAAAAAGCTTTAATTAATAGAGAAAAAAATTGTTTAATCAGCAACGGTGACCCGATTCGACGTCTCGTGGTAACTGCTTATCGTTTTTGCTAAGACTAATAAAAAAAGTAAAAAGAGAATATAACCTAAATGTAACCTAAAAATACGAATGTAATGTTCAATATTTTTTGCTCTCCGATATTTCCGTCGAAAAACACGAAAGCTGTGACAAAATCAACAAAAACGGAACATAAAAACGAGGAAGCTGAAAATAAAAATAAAATAAAGTTCGAGTTGAAAAGCAAAAATAAATCAAATGCGAATAAACCAAAAACCTGTCAAAAGAGACTAAATATATATTTTTGTATTTTTACATGAATAATAAAAGATTATTTAAGTGTTTGATTTTGCTTTTATTTCTTAATATTGTACCTAAAATAATATTTTCAGAACGGAAAAAGAATTCTCGAGAGTGTTCGATAACTGGGACATGCCTGTTCAATATTAGGGACATTTGCATGCTTCACATTGTTATTCTTTTTTTTCATTTGAAGTCATTTAAAAATAATTTAAAGGGTGATTTTTCGAAAGTAAAAATATCAAAGTATCATTTGAACATATGAAATTTCATCAACAAGTATATCAAATTCAATAAGATTTTTTATTGCACTCCGTGCGCAAAGTGCCACTTTGCGCACGCTGCGCGTGCTCAAACTGGCACTTTGCGCACTCGTACAATAAAATTTCGTACGATACTCGTGCGAGAAACTTTTTCTCAACTTGTGTGATTGCAACATTCGCCTTCGGCTCATGCTGCAAACTCACACTCGTCAGAAAAAGTTTCATCGCACTAGTATCGTAATATACTATTACAGTGTAGAGCCTCGAAAAAATTAAACGAAAATTACATAACTCCCAAAAAATTGACAGAAAACAGTCGATAATAACAAATGAATCCCGTCGTGCATTCCTCTGTATTAAAGAGTCATGTTACACTGTCAACTACGATCCAGTATTGGCCATTGTTGTAAAAACTTTTGTCGAAACGATCTCCAACATTCAAAACCGTTTCGACTAGACGAAGTGTCTCAAGCATATGAAGTACCCCCAAGAATAGTTTCCAAATGCGAGACACATTATTCGGATTTCGATTAAGGAATGAATATGAAGTAAATTCTGCGTCGAACATTTTACGCGTGGTCCGTATGATTTTCGATAAGGAAATTGATTTAAAAAAGTAAAAAGTTAATGCTGTTATGGAAAATTTGTCGAATTAAACGGTGGCGTGGTTAGGCCAGGGTGTCGTCTTCACACAGGGGTGAGATACGTATCTCGTGTGTACGGAGCAGAGGGTTGGCATAGAAGTTTAGGGGTAGTGGGGGATGATTGAATCACCGCATAAGGTGATATCATTCTCAACGATCTATACGACACACACACACACACGCACTTCCCATCTAGTATTCGAGGGAGACGTACGTCTCGGGTGGTTTAAAACACTGATGAACGACCACACTGTCGAGATTTCTATTTCCCCTCTCTCTCTTTCTCCCTCTTGTGCCTCATCCCCACGTAGCTCCCGATGAGGACGATTTTATAAGCGCGAGCAGAGAAAACTCCGATAGAGCCTTCCTATGGGGGACTCCAGCTGCGAGGATCCTGCGCTAACGCGGGGGTACCCTCTCTGGATTTTCGTGTGACGTGGCTATCGGAGTCGCTAACTTTTTCTCGCTCTCTCTTTCCCACAGCACGCGACTCTATACGCCCTGCTCCGCTTTTCACGACACCGCGCCACCACGTCGGACCAATCTCGATCGCAATAAATTCACATTAAACTATCTGACCGAAGCCAGCAGCAGCAGTAGCAGCAGCGGAGAATCCGACAGTTCTTATAATATCATATCGCCTAAAGGCTCAGCTTTGCAAGAGCAACAGTAATGCGCGAAAGAATTCGTCGCTGTGAGATTTAATTCTCCATTCTTTCCATTCCAACTGGTTCTAGGAATAGGATAAAACCCAGTCGCTAATTCCAAAATGATTTGTTGATGAGAAAAATGATTTTCATTGATCCAGCAAACGATCTAAATATCATAGCGACACGACCCCATTAATTAACTCATTACTTAATCAATTGGATTGATATTTCGTGATGATTAGAGTCGGATGATGTTTGGATTAAAGAGTTAAGGGGATTGAGTAAAACGAAGAGAATGGTACGTAAGCAGGCGACGAATAATGGTGCACGAAGAAATACCGAGTTGTGTTATATTTCACATGCGTTTACATGAGCACAATGGCGAGCTACTGTGAGAATAGGCCGTGGTGCATTAATTTCTGGTAATTATCAGAGGTGTAACTCACCCGGGGAGGGTCCCGGGTCGCGTCCGGGGTCGACCACTGCGTGTTAACGCCGTTGTTATGCCCCATTATATTATGTCCCACGTAGATTACGGACACACACACACACATAAATATATATACTATACATGTTCACGAAAATCCTTAAGGTCTGCTAAATATCCGCTCACTCGTGCTGAATACTTCCAGAATTTTTCTTTCGAATACTCTTCGAAATCAAAAAGATTGTAATCAAGGATATTTTATAGTTTTTGTAAAGAGATAAATTAGAGGCAATTTTTTTTTCACTGCATCGATATCAGTCTCGCCGTGTGGGTTAGATAAAAATTTCATTGATAGAGAATACATAACGATCTTCAGAGTGGATAAAGAACCAGCGTCATCGCTGGCGTAACCAATCTCAGTGAAAATTGATAAAATATAATTTAATCCCCTTCCGAACTCTCAATCCTCCCCTTTCCCATGTACCACTGACGACCAAGATAGCGTTGCTAATTTATTTAAATGGACTTATCTTTTCAAAAGTATATACCGATATGGGGATGTAAATTATTAAAGCCTCATGGTGGTGCTCGCTCGCCTTGAATCACGGGGGTAATGGCACGAGCAAGATAAAGGTATTTTATTGCTTCGCGGTTAAACATATTCAAGTAGCCTGACCTTTGAATCTGTTGCAATAATATATTTTGAATATCCGCTCGATTTATTACAGATTTTGATATATTCAGAAAAACAGGGCGTCCAAATTTAAAAAAAATTCAACTATTGTCTTGATAAAGGTTTGGCTTCGAGTGTTGAAGGTCTGAGCGCAAGATTAGAATATGGTTGGATCAACGACTTTTATATGGTTAGTTCATAAATGCCAGACGAACTAACTTTTTAGTTCGCCTAACAACGTGTGAAATGGTTGTACCAACTATTTTGCTCGTAGTTCAAAATATTTTTTTTTTCATATCTACACAATATTTTTGAACATTTCAATCGTTGAATATCGCTACACATATGAAGCTTACAATTTCGCAAAGCTTCGTCTTTTCTTTCAGGGAAGGTAAAATAAAAAAAAACCCTTTTTTTATGGGAATCCATTTTGGATTCGACCATCTTGTTTTTTGCCGCAAAGTATTAAATATCCATACTAAAAAATAAGTATATCAAATATATACGAACTTGGAAAGGTTATAAGCATCGAGGGAAAAGTTCGTTTGTGCGAGAGGAAACCACCTGGCGGATTTTTGGGCTAGCTAGAGTGCTTATAAAATACGTTGTCCATCCTTAACCCTGTTGAATACTACTTTATTAGATAGACTGACTCATCAAGTCAGTTGCGTTGACTAGTTGCATTAACTAACTATGAATAGTAGATGGAACTAATGCTAGATGGTTATTGTAACAAAACAGATGGTTACGGTAACCAACATACACCCAACTAATAATCAGTTGGTTGTTCCAACCAACTTTTTTTTCCATGAAAAACACGGTCGTTTTTGCATGCTCTTGATACCTCGAATTTGCACAATAGAAAAAAGATACAATGATACTTTTATGATTATCGACTGTGACAAATGATACAAATTATTAAGACTATATAGAAAGTATATCGAATATTGAAAATAGTCGCAGTATAAATTATTTACATTCTTCTGTCCAACGAAGAGAAATCGAACTTCGAAGTTGACGAAAAATCATCAAGAAGTGAGTAAAAGCCTTCTTATTTGATGTTAGCTGCTCAAAATTTGTCGACCAGTGTTATTGTTTTCATACTGAAAATAAGGATATCGAACATAATCGAACGATTTTTGGGGTACTGAAAGATCTGTAGATATGATCGTATAGTTAGCTACAGTAGCTATACAATTCGTTGTCCATCCTTTACCCTCCTGAATATTATTCTATTAGTTAGACTGACTAATCAAGTCAGTTGTGTTGACTAGTCGCGTCAACTAACAGTGAATAGTAGATGGAACTAATGCTAGGTGATTGTTGTAATCGGTTGTCCCAACCAATCATTTTTTCTGCGTATAACCGATCTTTGCAAAGTGAAAATTACTTCATGCATGGAATAAAATACCGATGAATCTCCGATGAGTCTCGTGATAAATTCACAGCTGGGCAGGTATAAAGATAGAATACGAGCGGATGTTCGTTGGACGTCGGAAGAGACGTGGATGGAAAAAAAGCACATGACGTCCAGTAGAGACAAAAGGTGCGCCGACAGACAGACAGACAGATAGACGGACAAAGAGAGAGGAGCGTGGAGCTTTTTGAAAGGAGGGAAAAAAATGCGTGGTTACAAAATAAAAATGGTTAAAAATGTACAACAACAAAAAACTGTTGTTAACGAGAGAAAAGAAAGCGCAGTGCGCCGAAACTGCTGGAAGGACACCGGTGTTGTTTGCAACGTGTGTGTCCTGCGTGTTTGAGTAGGTGGGTGGAAAGAGGTGGCAAACTCGGTACCAGTTCGTGAAAACTGCTGCGGACAAGCTCCAACGGTATATATATATATATGGGGCATTCCATAACGATTCGACCTGGGTTTAGACCGTCACCTCTCCGATTTGACCCACGATTTTTTATGATATTCTACTATATCTGAAAGGCACTTGTGAATTTTTTCAGATTTTTTTGAAACGATTTGACGTCACTATATTTTTTTGAAAAAAAAAAATTAAAGCCCAAATTCAAAAATCTGAAAAAAATCACAAAAATACTGTGTCACATATCAAACACTGTGAGCATTTACAAAAAGTGGGCGCGCATTTCGTTTGGCCTGCAATGCGCTTTTTTCGAAAAAAATTCTTAAAAAAATAGAATCAATGGCCTATGTAGTCGTTGAAATGATAAAAAAATTACATGACATCATGTATAATTGACCAGAATTTTTTCAGATTTTTTTCAGAATTTTTGTGCAAGATTTTTTTAAAAATAATTTTTAGTCAAATTGTCGACAATCCAAGTGGCCAAGTGGCCAACCCAACTTAAGTATTATAGGCCTTGGGCTACAATTTCAAGAGAGAAAACATTATTAATTAAACATTTCTAATCCATTTGAATTTTTTCAGAATTTTTTAGCGAATTTTTTGTTGGTATAAGCTGGAAAAAATAAAAAATCAATTTTATAAAAAAAATAAATCGCTATTTTTTTTCAACTTGGGAATCGGGTGTTCAAATTTGGGTAATAGATTTTTTATTATAAAATTATTCCCAAGTTGAATCACTGGAAAAAAATGTGAATAAATTTCTGAGCTAAATTTCTGAAAATTGATTTTTTATTTTTTCCAGCTTATACCAACAAAAAATTCGCTAAAAAATTCTGAAAAAATTCAAATGGATTAAAAATGTTTAATTAATAATGTTTTCTCTCTTGAAATTGTAGCCCAAGGCCTATAATACTTGAGTTGGGTTGGCCACTTGGCCACTTGGATTGTCGACAATTTGACTAAAAATGATAAAAAAAAAATCTTGCACAAAAATTCTGAAAAAAATCTGAAAAAATTCTGGTCAATTGTACATGATATCATGTAATTTTTTTATCGTTTTAACGACTACGTAGGCTATTGATTCCATTTTTTTAAGAATTTTTTTTCGAAAAAAGCGCATTGCAGGCCAAACGAAATGCGCGCCCACTTTTTCTAAATGCTCACAGTGTTTGATATGTGACACAGTATTTTTGTGATTTTTTTCAGATTTTTAAATCTGGGCTTTAATTTTTTTTTTTCAAAAAAATATAGTGACGTCAAATCGTTTCAAAAAAATCTGAAAAAATTCACAAGTGCCTTTCAGATATAGTAGAATAACATAAAAAATCGTGGGTCAAATCGGAGAGGTGACGGTCTAAACCCAGGTCGAATCGGCATGGAATGCCCCACATATACACATGTATATCAGGCCATAACCGTGCGAGCGCGGTCCGGCTCGCAATAATTTCGCGAACGAAATGTCAACCACGAAGCACCCATTGTCGGGTGTTGCAAAGCGACGAAATATCACCCAGTAAATCAAGGTGGTCGGGTGGTCAGTGGTCGTATGTGTGCTTGTGGGGGTGTTTGTGTGTGTGAGAGAGAGAAAGAGGGAGATAGTCGGATTTCCATCCACTCGAGCGATGCAGCGTCCGCAACACTTCCGTTTTTAATCACTGAACTGTCGCGAGGACGAATACGGAGCATATACAACGCGCATTTCTACCGCAAAATGTGTGAAAAGTGTGTATACAAAGCCCGTAAAAATATAGACAACGAGGAGCAAAGTTATTGCACTATACCGTAGTTTCGTGCGTGTGACATGAAAATCGTTTGCGCCTCGATGAAAAATGCATATTCGTATACTGAAAGATATTACGGTTAACCATAGCATAATGGTACATTCTGGTATGAATTATGGTACCTCAGAAATTCTGCACTTCATAGTGATCCATCCTAGAAAATATGCCAACTATACGACTATATGGGTGTCGCATAGTTGGCTTCAACTAAATATGAGATAATCGGTTAATTATTTGATTATCGTTAGCATTTTCGTTGAACGGAAAATGGAGAGCTGGAGTCCAAAAGTTTGGAAACACTCGACCCGATACCGCGCCGCACAAAAAGTTTCACAGCTCTTTAAAAAATTTAGATACTTCAATTCAACAAGCGGCGTTTCAAAGGGGACATATTCAGCTTCATTTTGCTTTTTTTTTTTTTAATGTCGTTTTTTTCAAACCCACTACGCTCTTTGAAACATAGTCGTTTTTTGGCATTTTTTTTGCTTTGAAATTTTGGCGCACGACCGATGCAAATTTTGTTCAACTGTTTTTCGCGTGGAAAACTTGTGGGGGGAAGTATGAGCTTCAATTTCGTTTTTTATAAACGTTCTCGCGATTTTTTTTCGCGAAAATATTCAATTTTTCGTAAAAAATGACCATATTTATAACATGTAACGTAACTCTGACTACTGAGTTTTCGTGAAATAATTGAGATATTGAAAAGTTGCATATAATCATTTTGGATTCGGTGCAATATTTTCAAAATTTTTTTTATTCAAAAATTTTTCCTGTCAAGGAGTTTTTTTTGAATTTGCAACAATCGGGTCTCTTATCGCATCTACACGAGTTTTTCGATGAAAAAGCCATGTAGATAAGGTTTTTTGATGGAAACTCGTATAGATGAGGCAACAGACCTAATTGTTTGAGATTAAAGAGTATCTCGTTGGCAGGACAAATTTTCGAAAAAAAATGTTGAAAAAAATTTCTGAAAAAATTGAGTTCAATCCACAAGGATTATATGCAACTTTTTACCCTCTTAGTGGTTTCACGAAAATTCCGTAGTTTTAGAGTTACGCAACATTTTATTAATATGGTAGTTTTTTTTTTACGAAAAATTGAATATTTTTGCAAAAAAAAAATCGTACGCAATTTTCTAAAAAACGAAATTAAAGCTTATACTCCCCCTCGCAAAATTTTTACACAAAAAGTAACCTTAAAAAAAAGCATGGCTCATGCACCAAAATTTCAACACCAAAAAAAAATCCAAAAAATTTTTTGTAAAAAGCGAAATTAACCTGATTATTTTTCCGACCCAAATGTCGGCCAATAGAATTGCACCATTCGACGTCACGTGGTACAACCTACATGGTATTATACTGATAATTTTTTGATTATTTTCTCTGGTAGTTGCTATATATAAAAAACAAAACATGATCCAGTCAAATTAACCACACGTCAAACTGACAGGTTGAATTCAATTGTGAAAATTGGAGATTTTGCATGAAAATGAGTCGATTTGGAGTTTGTTCTCTGTCCACCATTGATAAAAAAGTCAAAGGAAATGTTCCCATTAATACGGAGAAGGCAAAAAAAACAGTTTGGAACCAATTTACTACTGTTAACTGTTCATTTCATCTCATGGTGCAATTCTATTGGCCGACATTTGGGACGGAAAAATAATCCCCCGAATACCACACGAGCTTCAAAATTATCTGGCATTTCCCTCAAGGTTCCCTGCAAACAAATAAAGTCGTCAAGTTTTTCAGGAAAAACTTGACTCCTTCATTTGTTTGCAACGAACCTATCGGGAAATACCCGATAATTTTGAAGCTCTTGTGGTATTATAAGTGAATATGTCTCCTTTTAAACGCCGCTCGTTGAATTAAAATATCTTTATTTTTAAAAGAGCAGTGAAACTTTTTGTGCTGCGCGGAATCGGAGCGAGTGTTTCCAAACTTTTGGTACTTTATACATAACACAGTAAAACCGGTAAAAACTTTGTTAAAAATGGTAAATACGGTTAACCATAGCATAATGTTATTCAGGCATAAAACATTGCCCTCCAAACTGTCACTTCACAGTAACCCTTAAAAAATATGCGACGACTAAAAAAGTTATAACTTCAACTACACTTGTGATCATCAAATAATTACTTGGTTGATGTTAGAATATTAGTTGAATTTATCGGAAAATGTAGGGTTTTTACACTATGGACTATAGTGATTTTTAGATGCTGATGTTTATTTTTTTTTTTTTTTTGAATTTTTCCACGCAGCGTATTCAATCGAGGCATATGAACAGACACGCGTTTCGCATATGCTCGATACACGCTCGAAGATCCCTGGGAACCGGACTTCAATGAGAATCTTTGCGTCGCGGTTTAATCCGGAAAAATTGCTCCACTACACTTATCGTATTAATTCTTGTATGGGACTAGTGTACGTAATGTACGGAACAGCAGCACGTTCATACAGCCTTACGGGGTGAAAATCTGGCTCGGGGATTATCGTGAGACCGGTAGAAGCTGCGTGTTCGCAGTCAAGTTACATAATCGGCCTGAAAGCCCGTAGCGAATCGCGGAATCGGGGTACGATAGAATGTGCGTGGTCGTCAGTTAACACGCTTGCTCACCGTCATCGATTGTGTGTTCGTGTGTGAGTGCGATTCTGTTCTTGTTATACCTACGTATTTATGACCTTTTGCACCCAGAAAAAAGATCTAGTACATTTAGCTAAATCCTAGTCAAGCCAAATAAATTTTTTTAGATACCTACTAGGACCTCTACTAGGAAAATATATTGCGATTCAATAAATTTTTATTTAATGTTAATAAATATTATTTCAAACTGAACGAATATGTATTTAAATGAAATAATTTTTTTTTTAAATATTTACACAATATATATTTTAAAAAATTTCAATCTTCGAATGTATAGCTACACATATGAAGTCTACAATTTCGTAAAGCTTCGTCTTTTCTTCAACAGAAGGGAATAGAAAAAAATACCCTCTTTATGGGAATCCTTTTCGGGGATTCGACCATCTTGCGTTTTGCCGCAATGTTCAATGTATCAGATATCCATACTGAAAAATAAGGATATCAAACATAGACGAGCTTGGAAAGGATATAGGCGTCGAGAGGCAGGTTCGTTTGTGCGAGAGGTAGCCACCTGGCGGATTTTTGGGGTACTGACAAATCTGCAGATATGATCGGATGAGATTACGGGTGAATAGGTATTTAGTAACAACGAATCGATTTTTTTTTCAACGCCTGTTTCTCGATGACAGGGAATTCAAATAAATAAATACAGTGGAAGTAAATATTGCCCAAAATTGGATGGAAAGAAAATTTTCTTTAAATTAACTAAAAAATAATCGAATAAACGATTACAGTACCTACGACTAGATCTTTTTTCTGGGTGTGCCTATTCTCTATTATTGGGATAATTATATTTTAGCTAGAGTATTTGAAGCTCAGTACTTTATCTTCGTACTACGAGAAACTGCAAAATGCAGGAAAATCCTGATGCATTGAAAGTTTGAGGATTACTAACATTTCGAGAGATTCCTAATTAAAATTGAACAAAAATTCGATTTTCGTATTCTACTGGTCAATCAAAATAGGACTGAATTTCTAATTTGGTTTCTGTTTTGTTTGGAGCTTGACATGACAATTGACGAGTTTTCTCAAAATAACTTGATCAAATTGGTGATCACTGTTTCAAAAATTCCTACAAAGACCTACTTAAAATTTTGCACATTCCAAAGCGTGTCAAAAATCAGTTCCTGGACGAAGAATTTTTTTTAGGTTATGAGTTTCTTTTATCGGCGAAAATTAATCTTTTTTAAATTGGAAACTCTCACTTTGAATAACGTTCGTTCATTCCCACATTAATATTCAGAAAAATTGTTCGTTGAAATATTCAATTATTTCATCTCAAAACTAAATTCACGTTTCATTTATTTTTCGACCGATATCTAGAATTATCAAATTAATATCTATACTTTTCAATACAAGAAAGGCACATAGACATAGTTGCTACACGATTGACACGTCCTTTTTACCTTAGGCCATCAATATTATGAGGACCAAAAAAATGATGCTCACGTTTGCATCGTTTTGACGCAATATTGGCAGTTTAGTTTTTAATAAAATTCATTCTTTCTGAGAAACGTTTTAACTGAAAAATCGTTACAATGTATTTTGGGGCCTTTGTTAAGGACTTGGGATTTTTTATGCACAAGCAACACGCAAATCTCACTAAAAATTAATAAATAAAAATTATTTTCGTTGTATTGCAACGATATAACCTTCAACCTCATCAGAAAAAACTAGTCAACCGCTCAAAACGTCACAAAATATTCAGTTATCAAGACATTGTAAGAATATAATAAATTCCCTCATCCAATAAAACAAACAAAAATTGCTCCACCGAAACGATACAGCGACACACACAGTAAGCTATAAAGTGGGTGAATTCCATTCTCGAATGCGTTCATAGAAGCATCTCATGCGCGCGAACCTCCTGTTTCTTTGCCTACTTCTTATATTTATCTCGCGTATATATGAAAATGAATGAAAGAAACATCGTTGTGAGTTTAATGTCTCGGAACGGACGCCATATTAGCATGTCCGCATCCAATCGTCGTCCACGTGGCAGCGAGGAAGCCGTGGCGAATCCGCTCGGGCCTATGACATTGTCATTATTTCAGTGACAGAACAAGCATGCGCGCGATTCACCACGGCACGGGCACGGACGTTATATCGCTAACAAGGGTGGGAAGAGAAGGAGAGCGAGTCTGGCAGAGAGAGAGAGGGAGAGAGAGAGGGAGAGAGAGAGAGAGAGAGAGAGAGAGAGAGATACATGGGGAGGGTGGAAAGGAGACGAGGAACCGAGGTGATTTTCTGTACGAAAGAGGAAGAGAGAGAGAGAAGGAGAGCTCTTTTAAAAGAGAGAGAGAGAGAAAGGGAAAAAGCATCGCCTCTCGTAGGTCCCGCGAAACCTGAAGGGGAAGACTCCTCGAAACAGTGGGCGAACACAGGGAAAGAGCGAGCACACTAATACAGAGGGGACTCTGGGTGCGATACTCGATGTTATTTATCTTTATGGACCGCGGCCAGAGGGTAAGTACACTTACTTGTGGGTGAAAGGGAAGGAGGGAGGGAGGGAGGGGGAGAGAGAGAGACCGATGCAGGAGGGGTTTTACGAAGGCTGGCTTAAGCCCTCGAGGGTGGTAAGAGATTGTTTGTCGTATTGGCTGCGGTTCTTCAAGGATTAGGCAATATCCGTTTAGTGAAATCCTTTCGCATAGACTCTTAACAGTTTTCAGGTCCACTCCTCTCGTTATTCTTCCGCGTAAGACGATCTCTCATCGTGAACGAAGGGGATCGCTGTTTAGCTGTATATGTATATATTGCACTCGAGCGCAATACACTTTGTTACTTGACTGTATGTTGTAGGTTATCTTTTCGTACAGAAGCTCCCGCCATTCGTGAGTATTTATCGATGACATAGATTGTCGAAGGTATTAATTTCAACGACCAAACGAAAGGGGAATAATGGTACTCGATTGGCAATCGCTTGTTGTATTTTCTATTGATCCCTCTTTGCAATTTTTTCTCTTCTGTTCTTTGGAGCTCTTGAGAAAGCGAACTATTCTTCTCGGAAAATCTGGCGGGCGATATATTATATATAATATATTGATTCAAAAAAGCGACTATTTTTTCGAAATCCCCCCTATTAAATACTTTCGGGGAGGTGGAAAAGATGCCTGTTAAAAGCAGAGCTCTTAATATTGATATTTAGCCCTAGCTCATCCCGTATTTCTATTTCCCATTTGAATAACAAAAAAGGTCTCTGATGATTTTTCGAAAAACTCACTCCTTCAAAAGTTATTCAAGGTCAAAGTTAAATTTAGAATAAATTTCGCTTTTTTTTTAGTTTCCGGCAAAATATTAAAACTTGTTACTAAATATCATAAATTCTTTCTTGAAAAAAAAAGTTTAAATTGCATTAACATAAATTACCTAATTTTTAAAGAGAGTTAACACATATTCACAGTCTAATATGCATAAATATTATACCGTGGATAACTTTTGAAAGAGTGAGTTTATCGAAAAATCATAAGATACCTTTTTTGTAGAGCGTTCAATTGCCTACAAGAATATGTATCACTCATTTCGGTACATTGACTTGAAGCCGAGGTATAAAATTTCAAAGTTTGAAATTTTTATTCCCTGTGTTTTTTTAAATGGGAAATAGAAATATGCGATGAGTGACCGCTAAATAGTAATATTAAGAGTTCTGCTTTCAACAGGCACCTTTTTTCACCTCCCTAAAAGTATGTAATATGGGATTTCGACAAAAAAAATGGTCGCTTTTTTTTAAATCAGTCTAATATATAACTAGAGTGAGGGAGTCGAAAATTAATATCAGTAGTCGTGTGTGTAATCTACTTCAGGTGATATAAAAAGTGCTTTCAGTGCTCCCAGAGAAAAGATTTATTTGATTGTACCGCTTCCTATGAATAGTGGCCTAATAAATCTCTTATTAAGCCGTTATTTCAATAAAATTTTATTTATTTCAAATAAATTTATTTGAATCAAATCAATTATTTTTCTGGGTGTGGAGATTCCGAGAAACAAGAATGTTGAAGAATTGTTTACCGGACATTTTTTTTGGATATTCTTTTATTCGTTAACAACGATTTATCGATACATACAGGTGCTTATTTACAGTGTGATATATACATCGACGTGGTACAATTTTCGTACCTTCAATAATATGCCATAATTGACAAACAAAATAATTATCTGAAAAATTGAAACAAAACTTCGATATACTCTAAATGCTTCTAATATCTAAAGTTTATAATACTGTTAAATACGATTGAAGTAATTTACATGATCGTGCATGCACGCCCAGGCCCTTGACTCCGTTCCTTTTATTCGAATCAAGAATCGAACAAGCCTTCATCGAATACATTTATGCACATAAATCGGGATATTTCGCTGTGAGAGGCAATTCGATAGGTCTAACACATTCTTCGACACGAAAGTCCAATATTTACATCGTATATTCATTTTACATGTTAGTTCGACGCTTTACATAATTCTATGGATCTTTCATTACATCAGCGAATCGCGATGGGCAGGAAGAGAAAATTTCATAAATAACGTTAATCAGACGTTGGATGGCTCTGAACGATTCCAAGCGACGCGTCGATTAACCCTATGTCGGGGCTGCTATGTGCACGAAATTCTGTGACCGAGCGAGAGAGAAGTTGAGAGGCAGAGAGTGGGTGACCCAGGTCGCGGTGTATTTAAAACGGCGGGTGAACGCGCGGGTGGCGGCGTCGAGCGAGCACCGATTCGTCGTTTGAAGTTAAATGGAGTGTGAATGGCAGATAACAAACCGGCACTGTTTCCGATTACGACATTCATTGTTTCCTACCATTATGCGCGCTCCGACGGTTTATGTGTGATCCGCAGTGGTATATATATATATATATAGTTTACGATCTATTTATTGCCCGGTCCCGAATCAACGAGGTTTACACCGACGCCCCGCCCTTGTACATGAAACGCGTGCCCGTGTCGCAGATTCAGCCGACTGTCCACCCTCGTCCCGCTGCAACCCCAAAACCGATTATTTAAACGTCAAAAATTAATCCCTCATTTCATCGCTTTCCATCCAAAATCACATGTATACATCATCGTAGCCGTACTATTCGAAAGTTATTCAGACTCGATCGAGAAGTTCAGGACAATGACACACCTCATCCAAACGTGGAAAAGCACTCGTGACTTGCTTTTCCCTTAGCTTTTTACCTACCTAATATTGACTAGACAGGGAATCTGCCTTTTCAGGTCATATAACATATTACATCATCGATAATTTACAATCGTTACAATAACATTACGGAAGAACAATTTTCGTGTAAGTTACGCTTTATACTTTGGCCGAAAAGGAACATCCGTGGAGTGTTCGTTATTTCGAGGTTCAGAGTTCACTTCCAAACTGACACGACGTTCAAGTCCCCCTTTCTTCGTCTTGTTTTCATTGCACTTCGATTCGTAATTTCGCGTTCGATATTGTTTTCAATTCTCAAACGGAAATCCGGATAGAACTTTATGTTCGTCCCGTTTGACCTTGCGCCGTCACTTGCCGTGAACGGTTGCCGAACGCCTCTTTATTTCAACCTGATCGACGATAGCGTCGCTCTCCTTGTCCTGATGCGCCGTCATGTGTCTCGTGAGATGATGCCTCTCCCGAAAGCTCTCGTCGCAGACGGGACATCGCAATTTCTCCTCCCTGCGTCGTTTCGCAGCTTCGCCGGCGTTCTCGTTCTTGTGATGAGACCTCATGTGATAAACGAGATCGGAGGTCATGCGAAACGATAGATTGCACTTTGCACAGACATTTTGAGCGGGCAGATTGAGTGCGAACGAGGGTGGAAGAAGACCCGCGACACTTGCAGCCGTAGCGAGAAAACGGGGTCGAGCGAGTGCCTCGGCCATAGGCGGAAATACCGATATCGGATTGTAGGGTAGATTCGAATAGACCGGTTGGAATTCCGGTCGAAAACCCGTTACTTTGCTCGGACTCGATACCTTCGGTGGTTGAACGATTTGTGGTATTTTCAAATTCTCCAGGAGACTCGTTTGCTGAGTTTCGGGACTAACGAGAAACGGATACGCCATTTTTGCTGCTGGAAAAGACGCGTACTTGTAGGCAGGTGCCGGTGTCAGTGAACCGGTTGCCGGTGGACTCACGCTACTCTGATAGCTTCCTCGATCGGGAGAGATCGAGGATCTCGGTGACGATTGACCATCGTCGAAAGTACCGTTTCTCAGATTTCCAGTGACATTGACTTTGGTGAAGGCGCTTCGTGACTCCGATTGTCTCGAGGGGCACATCAAAGCGTCGTAAACTTTGCCACAGGGTAGACTCGATGAATCCAGTGATTCCGCGAGTCTACCGATCACATTTTGATGCTGACCAATGTTCTGCTGCGCGAAAATCGGTGGGCTGGGACTTTTTCCAGCGCGGGACTGACCGCTGGTGTATCTGCCGACCTCTGCATCCGGCGATAGTCCCGGCAATGTTGGTGTCAATGTTCGCGGCGATGAATACGGTGGACTCATCGAGTTCTCGGTGCAATTAAGGAGTCTTCGTCTCTCGGCATCAAAGTGTTTGATGGTCAAATTTTGCGGTGATCTGTCGCGATAGTCGTGAACGTGATCCGTCGCATCTTCGCGTCCTCGATCGCGTCGACCTCCGTCGGTCAATCGATCGGTCGATATCAGACGCAATTTTTCGTGCTGACGACGCGCCAACTTCTCATCAGGCGCGACGAGAAACGCCACGTCAAAGGTACGCTTGCTGGCACGTTGCAGCGGATACGATGCGTCGACTGGCAAATCCGTACGTACAGTCGCCACCAATGATGTCGTCGTCGAGGCAGCTGAACTGGCGGGGGCAGCACGTTCGATGCCACCCGAGCGATCTTCCATTGTCATCGTGGCAATGCGATCTGAACACTTTGCCTGAACACAGAATATACCCAAGATCAGTCGAATCCCGACGAATCTTAATGCTCAATACATTCTTGACCTCTAATTTTTTGTTGACGCCACTTTTTCGTGCTCGACATTGTAACTGAAGAAACTTACCTTTGAACAAGGTCGAAATGGTTTTCCGGAAGTTCTGCCCTTCGCTTCTTCGACGTCTCGTCTCGTCGATGATTAACCTTGCCGAAGGTCATTCACTGTCAAGATCCCGTCAGTCATACCTCAACACTTGAACTCGAGCTCTGCAGCGTTTTTTTTTCACGGTCTCATGATTCACAAACGCCAAGATCGAATGTTCGACGGACTTGCGATTGAACACTCGGATTCAAAGTTCGACACGTTGCGACGATATTCGCGGTAAACGACTGGGACTTGGACCGACGATGGTCCAAGTTCGAATGAGCCTGTCGTTCTCGCGCATCTCCGTATTTAGGGGCCGTTATACGACGAAGGGTTCGTTTGCGAGGGTGCAGGTGGTGGCGGCTTAAGGGGGGTGATGGCGTGGGCCAATCGCAGCTTCAAGTCCGCAACACGGGGTGGAGCGTTTGAGCCACGGGGGTGAACATATTCGGTAGTCGGGATGCGTCTGTTACCCCCGACGAGGCCACGCCTACATATTTCAGGTTCGACACATGTGCCGAGGCGCACGCGATCCTGCGGAGCTTGTGAAAAAGCTCGAAATTTCAACCTCGGTTTCTCTCGCTATGTGCAGAAACACAGTTCTGCGCATAACGGGCGAGGGAAAACCTCTCTACCCCGTTCACGGGTCTCACCGCACGAGGCTCGAACAACCGGAGAATTCACCATCGCCACCCTCGTTCACACTGGTACCCGACACCGTGGGCAACCGAAAACCCACCCCCGTAACTCAACCTGACGAACGATCGAGAATATTTTCGACATCGCGTCTATTCGCCAATTTTTTTTTCCCTTACTCCTGTTTTTACAGTATTTTATTTGCCAGGGGGCTGAAAAAAAGATTGCTTCTACAATTTTTTTTTGCTTGGAGAGCGTGGGGCTTTTTGTAACAGTTTTTGGAAAAAGGCCTGTATTGCATAAAATATGTATACTCTTATGATTGTGAGTAAGAGCATTTGTAAAGTATATATATCTGAGCACTGATTCCCATTTAAAAATAATTTTGAATCTTTACCCAGCTTTTACATCAGACACTTTTTGAAAAAATGGGAGTCGTTACAACGTACCCCATGTTTGGGGCTAGTTGTAACAGGCTCGGGGCAAGTAGTAACAATGAAAAGACTGACAATATTTATAAGAAAGAATACGTTTTTATTGGTCATCAATCTTGTGTTATCCATGAAACATCCGCATCGTGGTTCATTTTTATGATGATCATAATCTTTGACTATAAATAATCAATATGAGACCTATTATAAATATCGTAAATACTTTTTTTTGTTATCACAACGTTTTACTTGAAAAAAACGATCATGGCTTTTTTGACTTGTCTCTTAGCTTAATCGGGCTTCATCTAAGTTTGCAGTTTAGGCAACTCGGATGAAGGTAATTGCATTTTTTTTTATATATCTAGAAAGTAAGACACAAGTCGACATTTTTGGCTGCTTTTCGTATGCTGACCCTTTTTTCCAAAACTTTGGTTGCTGCCGACTCATATACATCCTGGCTTTTTAATCCTTTCTCGTATTTTCTCTTGTAGTCTCTCATTCTAAAAAAAAAAATACGTTAGAAAAACTTAGTATATTTTCCTAGGCAATATTACGGTAAAGAAGAAGAAAAGAACGCAGAAAAATCAGCTAATAATTGTAATACTTTGTAATCACTGTACTACGAGTTGTAATAATATTATATATGAGGTATTCCCGCTCAACGGGACCCCCTTTTGGGCCGACCTCATTCGATTTTCTTGAAACTCGAGTATGTTTCGGTGTTGCCTGAATGTATATTGCACACCAATTTTCAGATCTCTAACTATAATACTCTTTGGAATACACCAAAAGTTATGTTTCAAACTTTTTGCGCATTCAGCGCTTCGGAGCTTTGGCACGGCACGAAATAAAATCGAAAAAATTCTTCAACAAGCTTTCGATCGGAAATTTCCTGCGCTTTTCGAAAAAAATATCAGCAAATCCGATAAAAAAACGAATTCATTTGAATTTCGGCCAAAAACCGAGAAAATTGATTTACAATAAAAGAGCATAATTTAATTCAGCGGGACAATTTTTTTCATGTTTTGTATATATCTGAGAAGTCACGATATAAATTTCAAGTTGGTACACGCATCCGTTTACTAATGCCAAGTCTTTTAGTGGGATAAAAATCCTTAAACATTGTGTTTTTCGTATTCAACAGTTCTCTGATATATTATATAGTTTTTTAAACGAATTTCGAATTTCATAAATTTATTAAATTCAAAATTTAATAAATTTGATTTAATTAATTGAATAAATTTGATTATTTAATAAATTTAATTTAATTAATTTAATTAATTTACTAAATTCAAAATTCGTTTAAAAAACGCTATAAAATACATCAGGAAACTGTTGAATACGAAAAACACGATATTTAATCATTTTGATCCTATACTAAAAGACTTGGCATTAGTACACGGATGTGAGTTCCAACTTGAAATTTATAGCGTGACTTCTCAGATATATACAAAACATGAACAAAATTGTTCCGCTATATTAAATTATGCTCTTTTTTTGTAAATCAATTTTTTCGGTTTTTTGCCGAAATTTGAGTGAATTTTTTTTTTTTTCAAAATCGCTGATATTTTTTTCGAAAAGCGCAGGAAATTTCCGATCGAAAGCTATTAAAATAGAGTGATTTCGATTTTATTTCGCGCCGTGCCAAAGCTCCGAAGGGCTGAATACGCAAAAAGTTTGAAATATAACTTTTGGTGTATTCCGAAGAGTATTATAGTAAGAGATCTGAAAATTGATGTACAATATACTTTCAGGCAACACTAAAACATACTCGAGTTTCAAGAAAATTGAAAGAGGTCGACCTAAAAGGGGGTCCCGTTGAGCGGGAATACCCCATATACAAAGGCATGCACACTTATTAGAGAGCAGAAAAAAATACACGCACATGGAGAAAGTTGTAACATGTTACAACATGCCTCTGCTTTGTGTTACAACTTGCCATATGGGCTCATCATGTCTGCTTAATGAAATATCTTAAAAACTACAAACTTGAGAAAAATTTTGAAAAAAGCAAATGAAAGCCAGGTAAATTTACATTGTAACAATGAGAACACAATGAACAACTAATTTAATTTTCATAGTCAAAACCAAAATGTTCGTAAGTTTTTGTTTTACGATATCTGGCCGAAACAGAGCTCGTGTGCACGTCCTCTCGTCTTGATCTCTGGCGGGGCACTGGCGGTGTTTACGTTATGCCTCGACTTATAAGAAGGAGGACATTCAACAAAAAAATTGATATCAAAATGTTTTTAATTTCCGGTGAAAATTGAGTGTTACTACTTACCCCTGTTACAACCTTCATCGATTCGCAAAGTACCGGATTTTTCTTACTCGAGGATTTATCAATTGGGAAATTCTCGATGGAAAAGTATATTTCTTTGGAGGGGGGGGGCGGAGGGAAACGTAGACACGATTCAGGGGGAGTGTTAAATCGAGCGAACGGGACAGAAGGTGCCGACGAGATTCTTATAGATGATCATTGCTCTTCGGATTATCCGGACGTGTCGTCGCATTTTTCGTGGTTTTAGTCGGTTAAAATATTACGAGTGTCTCTTAGCTGCTGGTCCTTTCTCCACCCCACCTAGTATAAGACAATCTTGCGGAAGACTCTTTCTCGATCGATCCGTTTCAATTGAGATTTCAACTGGGACGTTTTATTTTTTACAAAATGCCAATTTCGAAAGAGAGTTTCTTCTCGTTCGGCGTATCATAACGACGCTATGCGATAAACGATATTCGGGGAGAAGGGCAGAAAAAAGTGGCTGTGTGCGAGAACTGAAACGAATGGGTGATCAATCATGAACGAGCAATCCATTTTACCGGGCATGTGAGAGCCGTCCAGCTCTTACTCGGTTGCTCGTGAGGCTTCGGGCGAAACCAATAGGGAACGCCCGGAGGTTAAAGGACATTAACTTCTCGATTGCGGACGGGAAAAAGTTGTAATTACTTTTCGATCGCCACACGCGAAATGCTCTCGTTCTTCACTCTTTTATAGCTTTCTCACTCTGCCTATTCTTCTCGAGACTTCTATCTCGTGTCTTCCTCATCGTTTCTCATCAGGAGACCAATTTTCAAGCCGTATACACACCAAGAATCACTCTCGTCATTTTGAGACTCTGCGTACAAAATAATATAGATTCTTACGATCAGGATCGTATTTCTCACAATCGTGAATCCCCCCACACAGAGATTCAAAGATCAGAGTTCGTATAATCCTAATTTTAGAGTCGTACACTGAGAAAAAAAATTGTTGAATGAACTAAATCTTTAGTCGCATACGCACGACTAAATATTTAGTTGTACAAACCCAATTTTTTTTGCCTGAATCATATTTTGGTCAACTGAAACGCAGAATTATTCAAGAAACTAATTATTTAGTTAGACCCAATAAATATTTAGTCGTGCGTATGCAACTAAAGATTTAGTTCATTCAACAATTTTTTTTCTCAGTGTATAAATTTGGACGATATTATAATATACTTATCACGTTGCTGTAACGTTCTGCCTTCGGCACGTGTTTCACCACGAGATGGAAACTTATCTTTATCTTATTCGAACCATTCCTGGACTTTGAGGTTCAGAGTTATCGCAACGTTGTGGAAGTTGCAATCATTAAACTGACTTATCGCAAATTTATAATGAAGGAAGAATTATCGATATCATTGCCATAAGTATATTATCGATGCTGCAAACGGAGCGTTTATATTTATCGTACGGATTATCCTTTTTCGATGGCCCATTTGTCTCTGGGTCCGATATTGGTTGGTTCAGCGAGAGATCGTAGGACTAATTCGCGCGAGATTTCAAATCGTCCAGAGGGATCCGTTCAGTCGGGACCGTATTCCAAGGGTCGCACGCAACGGTATTCCCCCTTGATGGGTCACGTGGCGGACACGCGTACGCAGTTAACACCCCTCTCACGACAACGTGTTTTAGTGACCCGTGAATTGACGTCACGAGCCACCTTGCTCACTGCTCATCGGAAACATCCGACGACTTTGATACTGATCGAGTGGCGAAAAACCTGAATTAATGAAATCCATCATTACATCCCACTGCATTCCTTCATCTTCGAATTTACGAATTGACTCTTTAAGGTACTAGTCGACTTTGGACTAAAGAAAAATCTTGAAAAAGCAAATTTTTAAGATTTTCTTTTCAGCTCCTTTATCAGATACGGCTATAAAACTGTTTTTATTGCACTCCGTGCGCAAAGTGTCACTTTGCGCACTCGTACAATAAAATTTCGTACGATACTATTACAACATTATTTCATATTTCGAAAATGAAAAAAAAAAAATTTATTTCGATTCTTTGAATAATTTATAGAAGGTACCAAAATTCAGTCTTCGATAATGTCTTGTCTCATGGCCGACAGTTATTCTCAGAAACAGAAAAATAAAAAAGCATTCTAAAATGGAAGGTTTCTTACACAACAATTTGACACCGTTAATAAAAAATCGTTTTAAAAAAATGTCGGAATACTTTTTAATTTTTCGACAAGACATTTTCGACCATGACGCCTTCTATAAATTGTTTAAAAAATTAAAATAAACAATCATTTTTTTTTGTATTTTCAAAGAATGGAACAATGTTGTCAGCACAGTTTTATAGCCATATCTGATAAAGGAGCTGAGAAAAAATCTTTAAAATTGGCCTTTCTTGGCGTTTTAAAGTAAACTCTTACCTTAACACTTTGGCAACCTTGAGGATATAGAAAAATAATAAAATTATTATTAACTCTCGCTGGATACAGCCCGTCGTGTTTTACTCAGATATATATTTTTCACGTTGAAACATCAGTGAAAATGAACGCGCTCACGCCAGGATGAAAGAGCCGCTGACAAATTGGATGTGTGATGAGTTCAGAGGATTTTTGAAATAAGGAGGCGTGGTTTCTCTGCCGAGACATATATAATGAATTCCTGACTGAATCGGACAATGATTAACCAAGATTTTAATATGGCTAAAAAAATCTCAAAGAATGTTTAAGTTTTTTATTTTTCAAACTTCCATTAATTTTGCGTTATCGAATTAAAATCTTTTGAAGTGCAAAATTCCTTCTGAAATAACGTACCACGGAACTTTGTCCTTGATTGATTCGCTTATTCAAAAAATTTTGGCTTGATTGTTTGAAGCTTCCAGAAAGTTTCATATAAATTAAGTATGAAAGCCTTAAGGATGTTGAGTCCCAAATCGCAAATGATGAGAAAATTCTGAAAATTTGGTATGTGTTTGGATGAATTATTTAAGAGGTCGTGTAAAAATTTCACGACGATTAGGAAGCTCGTTATCGAACAATTAACATCGATCAATTAAATTTAATCAAATGTAGTCTTATGGAAACTGATATAACTTTGCGATAAGTTTTTTTTGACCTCTTAATTTTTTAATATCTACACTATATTGAAAGCAACGGAAACAAAACGAAGTTTATTGATAAAATTTTGTATTTGTTTAAAAAATTGTTCTCAACAAAATGTTGATATCTTAATAACGAGCTTCCTAATGGTCGTGAAATTTGTACACGACCTCTTGAATACTTCATACAAAAACATACTAAATTTTCAGAATTTTCTTATCATTTTTCATTTTAACCCTTAAGGAGGTTGAAGCATTGATGATAGAATTCTGAAAATTTAATATGTTTTTACATGAAGTATTCAATAGGTCGTGTAAAAATTTCACGACGATTAAGAAGCTATTTATTGAACAATTAACATTAAAAGATTGCATCGGGACTCAACATCCTTAAAAGTAACAAGTCAATTCTGGTTTAGTTGTTTCATCATCGTTTTATCATTCGACAATCTTGAGTTTCAAATTTTTACACTTTGTCCAACTGCGTCAGAATTTCATAATTCATTCTACACTTGAAAAAATATTCTTCCAGAAATAATTTAAAAAAAAAACCTTTTGAGAGATACTTAAAATATGAAAAAAAAATCAAGAATGAAATATCAAGAGATAATGGCTCAAAATGCACCGATTTGGTCGGGAATTTCTCATATATACGTGCCTAATATTCTCCGTGGGGCAAAGCAGCAGGCACAGAGGCTCCCACCGAGTGAAATTTCACCGGCGGTAGAGAGATGAGTGCGAAGTTGCGAGAGATTCTGTGGATTTCACAGACGCTTGGGCAATTTCTTGACTTATCGCGAAGGCCATGCATATCAAGTGAGAGAAATCCCTCTTTGCTCTCGTATTCTCGCGAGCGTACTCTGTCTTGCCTTCTTTCTCGCGGCTGAAAGTGTCCGGGACAAAACGGAGAACTCCTCGAGTATGGTAAATTTAATCCCGCTTCGAATGAGTTAAAAGTAATGGTCGGAAGAATATTTTTCCGGCGTAAAAAAAAGCGGCTTGGCTATCACGGAATCAAGCTCGTTTCTCGCAGAAAAGTCCGGTGTGAAAACGTTCCGCAGCATCTTGCAGCGGATCCATTCGGTTTTGGCAAGTACCGGATATCCGGAAGTCGTTTGAGAATATAATTCGTTAGCGTTATCGAGATTCTTGAGTCCTTCGGAGTTGTACTTTGTCGATGGTAAAATGAGTTTGAAGAAAGGTCGTTGTAAGGAGCTTCTATCCGCAGAAAACGGGGGATTTTCTGCCGAGAACCCATCCGCGCGTTTCCTGAACCACCTTATCTCTGTGCACACGGTGGCTGCGCGTGGCGTTGCTTATGCGTTACGTGAATACCTTACCAAAGTGCGATGATGGAACAAAAGCGAGCGAGAGTGCCGGAGGTGCACGAGAGACGATGAAACAGCCGGATAGAGAGAAATAGGGAGACAGTGGCAAAACGTTATTGCATGCCGTTACCGTGTAGTTAGCAAAGGTGGAATAGGGAACGTAGACGCACCCCCCTCCGCACGGAAATTAATGGTGGTGATATCGTGCCCCCCTCCCTCCGCCTATCTTGATCCCCGTTTTCGCGAGAGCTCCTCGCGAAACGACATTCCGGAACCACGAGCCAAGCAGAAAACGTGAGGCGCGTAGACGAGAAGTTACCGAATTTAATGATCTACCGCATTGTGTATCGCAGATTTCTCACCAACAGTTTAGGTAATAGATGAAGGTTTTGTGAAAATAGGACGTTGGAGCCGAATAAGATTCATGGGAATTGAAAGGAATAGGTCAGAAGGACATTTTTTTTGTGAAGAAATTTGCAAGTAACGGGGGCGGTCTTTCTCTAATGTTCGTTGCTATCTTATAAAATGAAAAGATTGTTTCTGATTTTTGTCATAGAAACCTTGAGGCAATCCAATTATTGTAGTGAGATTTTTTTTATTCTACATTTCATTATTGAATTAAACGTCTAATGGCGATTTAATATCGAACCTTGACTTAAGATTTTGTTTAACCATTACTTGACACACTTCATTGTTAAAAATTTAACCATGTTTGCTTAATATATAGCACTAAAAAAAAAATAGTAGTCAAATAATACAACAGGAAAAAAATTCGAACCAATTTCTCGCACTCGACCTTACCTGACTTGTCCATACTTGACATAACTTATTATCTTAAAGTGATGCTATAAGCTGGAAGGAGTAGTGGCATCCTCGAACCAACGACGGATGTCACTATAGGTCCGATTTTTTAAAATTTAGGTACTTAAAATTAAGGAAATTTAGGCCTGGGGTGTTTTGTAGACCAGTGTGTTAAGGGGGGAAGAGGGTCTGAGGTACAAAAAAAGCATATTTTTGTGATTTTTTTTCAGAGTACCTTATTCATTAATATTTTTTAATTTTTTTTTTTACATTGTAAAGTATTATTTTAAGAATATTTTGCTAAGTTTTCGTAAAAAAATATTGAAAAATAAGCCAGTGGTAGTGGTGAGAACCGAGTCACCTCAAAAAAAAGTTTCCATGCGGTGATAAGGACAACTCATGATTGCTTCATCTGAAAGTAAAATACCAATAAGATTTTTTTAGTACATAAGTTTATCTTGGATTTGAACGAAGGAATTGACAAAATATTCATTTTTGAATTTTTGGTAAAGGTGCAATAAAAAAACTCTGATTTTTGCCCAAAATTGCTTCTTTTGTTTAATTAAAAAAGAAGTTGTAATTGAAACAAATCTTTCGTTCAGAACCGACTATTTAGTATCTAAAAGAAGTGTGCAAAGCTTAGGCAAAATCGGTCAGAAGGTTTTCGAGAGTTGACTACGGACTTAAAAAAAAGTTTTGATAAAAACGCGATTAAAGTTTGATACATGAATAAAATAGAGGAATTTTTTTTTTCAACTTACATAGAATCGTCGATTCCAGCTCAATAAAGCAACTCGCCTGCAGCTGCTGCATGACCGACACACGCCTTTTTATTTATTTGATAATCTTGGCCAAATGATTGCGCCTCAATAATTTTTTTATAAACTCAATTGTCCGGAGGCCGGAGACTTAATTGTCTATAACTTGAAAAGTTTTGGTCCTAATGACTTCAAATTTTCTGACAATATTTCTTATAAGTTGTAGTATCAGAAAAAAAAATCGATTTTCTGATCCTTTTCCCCCTTAAGTAAGGGTTAAATATCTGAAATCTGGTTAAAGTTGTAAGTTCATTTCAAAATTGCTCATTTTTCAACTTATTATTTTCTTTGATCGATTGAAACCTTCGCTTATTATAATCAGATAACAGTAAAGAAAAAAAGGTTTCGTGAAAAACGCGTTTCAGGATTTTGATTTATTTTGAAGGACGATAACTACACTGCCTAGTATGCACTTATGGAACTCAATGAGTTCCATAAGGAGGGAAATTACTTTCGACAAACGCAATTATAAAAAAAATTAGATCCCATTACGATCGCACCAATTGAAATGCAAGAATCATAAGTGTGGATAAAGTGTAATTCTTGCATTTCAATAAACTTGAATTCCTGAACGTTCAACTGAACGGAGAATTGAAATATAAATTCCTGAAACGAAAAATCGACACCCAGAGAATATTTCAATAATTAATTCTTAATAATTACGACATTATTTGATAAATCGTTTACCAAATATTGGCGGAAATCAATTAATTTTGTTTGAAAAATTAAACACTGAGAAAAAAGTTCAGTTAAAGCAACTAAATCCATTTAGTTGAAAAAAAATTTAGTTGATTCAATATTAATTTGTTTGAAATAATGAAACTATAATTAATTCAACAAATGGATTTGGTTAACCATAAGATACGAGGTGAACGAAATTATTTGGTCAATTTCCAGATACAGTTTAGTCCAATTTACACGTTACTGAGTCGCTGTTAAGAAATATTTTGTTGATTTCTAGTATATTTTAACTAAATAAATGTAGCTGTAACAAAAAAACAATTCGTATGTTCAATCACACAATTTATTTGGTACAAAGATATTTATTTGATTGAACTGAAACTTTGCCCATTCAAGCAACGATTTAACCGATTTAACTTAAACTTCCATTGTATCTTTGTTGAATTACCAAAATGATCTCGTTGAACGTCCAGAAACAAATATTTGGTTGAGTCAAACAAATTTTTGCATTTTCACCAAAAAAATTTTATCAGTGCATTTTCACATTTTTTTGTTCAGTTGAACGTTCTGATCAGTTCTTAGATAGATCGACAACGATAATAATGTTTCACCAAATACGTATATATACGTCGTCGACCGACATTACTGGCACATCAGAGACCCCTTAACGTCGATTTCGACGCAGATCGTGAAACACGAAACGACTATCACTTACCCTCGCGCGAATCAATCTCACCCGACAATCAACGAGGCACGTCCGAATATTCATACGGCATTCATCACGAGAGTGTGACTTGCACACGAGAGTCCTCGCTGGTTTATGCAGACATTGGGCTGCCATGTGTTCTCCCATTCTGATGATGGGTGCTCTTATGATTGCCACCAAACGTGAATATCACTTTGCGCAGCCCTCGAATTTGGTGGCGCTCGAGATGTTTGGTAAGAGCTTCTCGTTAACGCCGATTTCATTCTTATTGATGATTTACCCTCTGCTCTCATCTTCATCGTTCATTCAGTCAAGTTACGCAAACCTTACGTCAGCTATATTTAGCTCACATACTTTCGACCAATGTACGGTTAGCAATGAACTAAAAAAAGAGGGCAACGTCAGCAGAAACTGATGCACAGAGATTTTAGACGGGCACGGAGTGATTTTTTTTTCGTCCTTATTTATTCTTACTTCTCTTGACGGAAATTTCGCGGTGAAGATACACTTATCGCGAAGCAAAGGCATCAAGTATGAGCATCATATTTCTCGCTCGTACGATGATATATACGCATTTTTTTTTATGACACACTCGTGCGTTATCGGGGTTTCTCTCATCGTCAAACTTTCACGATTATTTTTCTCAAGAAAGAGAGATGTCTTTTATTCGTCGCAGACGGGACGCGTTCGCGGCGAAGCGAGCTTTTTTTCGAATCGAGGAATCGAGACCGATGCATATATATGGGGCATTCCACGTCAAATCACGTGGTCATCGGCCTGACCCCCTCGGATTTTGATGTGCAATGAATTGTCGATTTCGTTTGGCCCAAAATATGACCTCAAATTTTTAGAAATTTTCATTTCATTTTTTAGGGATCGCGCGAGCAAAAAAATCATTAAATTTAGGGAAAACATGAAGAGGAGCTTTTTTCAAATTATTGAAATTTTTTTCGCAGAAACTAGGGCCCGAAACAGATATTTTCGTCATAGTTCGATACTGGGCCAAAAATAATTACAATTTTTTTGTATTTTAATTTTTTTTTACACTGAGAAGAAATTTTTGTTGAAAATGCAAATGAATGAAAATGAAGAAAAAATTTGTTTGACTCAACCAAATATTTGTTTCCGGACGTTCAACGAGATCATTTTGGTAATTCAACAAAGATAAGTGGAAGTTTTAGTTAAATCGGTTAAATCGTTGCTTGAATGGGCAAAGTTTCAGTTCAATCAAATAAATATCTTTGTACCAAATAAATTGTATGATTGAAAATACGAATTGTTTTTTTATTACAGCGAAATTTATTTAGTTGAAGTATACTAGAAATCAACGAAATATTTCTGTGCAGCAACTCAGTAATGTGTAAATTGGACTAGGCTGTATCTGAAAATTGACCAAATAATTTCGTTCACCTCATATGTTATGGTTAAACAAATCCATTTGTTGAATTAATTATAGTTCCATTATTTCAAACAAATTGATATTGAATCAACTAAATTTTTTTCAACTAAATGGATTTATTTGTTTTAACTGAACTTTTTTCTCAGTGTATAATTTCTTATTTTGATTGTTTCTTGTATTGAGAATAACAGCAACAAAAATATTTTTCTGGTGAAACTTGATTTTTTCTTGGTTTAAGAGTGAAACAACATTTTTTGAAAATTTATTAACCTCGACGACCTTAAATAAAACGAATAATCCGAACATAATTAAAAAATTGAAATAAAAAAAAACAGTAATTTTTTTGGCCCATTATCGAACTACGACGAAAATATCTGTTTTGGTTCCCAGTTTCTGTGAAAAAATGTCATTAATTTAAAAAAGACCCCTTTTCGTGTTTTCCCTCAATTCAATGATTTTTGAGCTCGGGCAACCCCTAAAAAATGAGTTAAAAATTTCTTGAAATTCGAGGTCATATTTTGGGCCAAAAGAAACCCACGATTTATTGGACATCGAGATTCGCGGGGGTCAGGCCAAAGACCGCGTGATTTGACGTGGAATGCCCCATATATATTCATAGGTATATACCGCTTACTTACGTATCGTGTCGTAGGATAGTGAAGGGTGTTTCTGCCTCACTCGGACGAGTATACATGTAGATATTTGTAAAGAGGGAGGAAGAGTCGACGACAGAAGGGGAAAGGGAGGCAAAAGAGCAGCAGCATGGAGGATATAGAGTCGCGGCCACGAGCGAGGAATTCGCCGGCTTGTGGCAAGTTATTAGAATGGTCCGGAAAAGATGGCGCGGAGTCGCTCCGTATTTTTATACTATATGGCCGCTGCTTTGCATAATCCCGCACTTAGCTCGCTCGTCGCGAGATGCCCGTCTCTCTTGCTATGCAGATCTTTCTGCTTCACGGGGAAAAGTATACCACTACGTACCCGTTTGCCCCGCGCTCGCAGTAAGCTCTGTACTCTTATTCTTTGCTCTTCTTTTCCCTATCGCGTATCTCTAGCTCTGTGTGTGTGCGTGTTATTCCAGAAATAGAGAAAGAGCTTTTTTCCATTCGCAAGAAGGGACAAACGGGGAAACGTTACGCCGTTCTCAGCGAAGAATGATGAACGATCCTGCGAAGAGACTTTGAACCATTTTCTCTCTTTCCCCATCGCTTTCAGTCGGTATCTTCGCGCTTTGTCTCTTTTCTTTCATAACCGATCCGCAATCCGGATGAAAAATACCGTCGACACGGTCGTTCCGCATATTTTCGACGCCACCATCGATATCGTTGCGATTATTCGAGAAAAAAGAACTTTCTCGAGCCACAGTTTCATTGGGAAATTTTCTTCTGTTGGAAGACTTACTCGACACTATAATTTAGCTTTTTAATTTAATAGTTAGCACGAGGCACCGGAAAGAGGAATAAAATCTAGCGGGAAAAAAATGGCTGTGATCTATAGCGTCAAGAAACATTTGTCACGAAAAAATAGGACACGCTTTGCGACTCGTGCAATTGGGAATTTTCCTGTTATCGAGTCTGACACTGACGCAAACAAGTCTCTCTTTCTCTCCATGTATATAAGTCCTTTTCGCCGTACTTCCCAACGCATTTTAGGAAAAACGGATTTTCCCTCGCTCATTCTTTTCGCATGCGAGTGAGAAAGAAAGGGCGAAAACCAAGAGAAAAGATTGTCGCGTCATCAATCTTAACGCGAATCGACCGGGGACCATCCAGACGTCCTCCCGGCGTCTCTCGCAGATGTGACTTTGATTCTCTCTTCCGGAATTCCCCGGAGATGGAAACGTGGCTGCATTAAGTCGGTCTAACTGCGGGCTTGATCTCTCGTTGGTAATTTGTCCGATTCTCGATGTCGGGCTCTCGACATATTCGACCTGAATCAAGTATTCGGAACACCTGCGTTCACTATGAGGACATTCCAACCTTCAAGATACTTTTCAGTCGTTCTCGATCATACTTTTCTCTATTTTCAATGTAAAACAATTTATTGAACGTCTAAAAAATGTTTTCCCCAACTAAATTCATGATTTTACAAAAGGCGATAAAAATTGTCGTAAATCTCGTTCAAGTAATTAATCAGGACATTTTAGGTTAGGTTCTTATTGAGGTCATTTCTTCTGAAAAGTTTTCTTTCACAACGATGATCGTGAATTGTCAGAGCCAAGTCAGTGAATTGCATTAACTCGATCGATAGATAAATCCCAATATTATCAGGCATCGTTTCTCAAATTATGATCATGACGTCAAGATTCAGTGTGACCTTGAAACGCATTCACTCGGGTGTGGTTTGCTTCTCCATACGTCAACTAATCGTGAAGCCTGCGATCAATGTCCTCGAGGGAGGCATCGGGTCCGTCCATATGCATCAGACATTGTGTGGAAGGTAGGAAACCTACATCCATCGTCTGATGCGTTCATACAGTCATCGACGACCGAACCACGAAGCATATTCGGTGTTCAAGCCCGAGCATACGGCCTGCGGTATCAGGTTTCTCTGTATCTATGACGATCGACAGGTCCTGCAGGATTCACCCTATGCGCTTATGGATCTCCAACACAAACGCATACATATCGTAGTACAACCCTCTGTACATAAAAGTACAGAGATCTTTCCATCTCTCCATTTTGTAGGTCTTTCCATTTTGTAGGTCACCCTCCGTCGATCTCCCATTGTTATTACAATTTCTCGCACTCAATTCTTCCACCCCTTTAACACTTTTCGAATAGCCACGACTATTTTATCTCGTCCATTTTAATGGTGAAGTTGTACATGTGTTCAAGACTATGGGCCATCATAATTCGCTCAAAGTGACTCGAGGCAAATGAAGAAGAATCATGAGAAGCCATTGATAAATCCAAAGTTGTATGTCCTTCATTATTTTTTGTGTCAATTATAACAACAATACTTCAATCAATTGGCTGTGTTCCATTGATTTAATATATCGATATCTGTGAAAATTATATATCTGACACTGTGACGTTTAGCAAGTGACTTTGGCTGGAAAAAACATTGAAGAAAACTCGATGAACTCGATGACAATTCCTTACAATTTGGTGTAAATATTTGAGCTGCTAATTAATCGTAGAAGAATTATTTATACCGAAAAACCTCAGAAATAAGAAGAAATATAGTTTTATAAGGTGGGTCATTCCATGTCAAATCGACCAAAAGTGGGAATCGACCGCTTTCAATTTCGATGAAATTTGGTCCGAAGTTTTCGTTTATAATATAACGAAGTTCTACCAAAGAAAAAAAATTGAAAATATTTGTTCGAAAGTTATGGAAGATTCAAAATTTTACAATTCTTCAAATCTTTCAAGTTTATTTTTTAAATATCGCGAACACTCTTATAGTTACGAAAGAATCGTTCTGGGTTCGTCTTGGAGAGTATATTTGTGGCTACGAAAAAAAATATTCAGAAAATTTTTTTTGAAAAATGATGAATTTGGAGAATTTTGAATTTTCAAAAATCGTGCAAATCCACGATAAACATTAAATTTTGTGTTCAATTTTTTTTATATAATACCTCGTACTGATCTTAAAAGATCCTGAAATTTTCAGAAAGAAGTTTTTGGTTTTTTCAAAAATATTAATTTTTCAATTTTGGTAAAAAAAAATGTTCTCCAAATTCATCATTTTTTTTTTTAAATTTCGGAATATCTTTTTTTCGTAGCCCCAAGTATACTCTTTAAGACGAATTCAGTACGATTTTTCGTAACTATAATAGTTTTCTAGATATTTCAAAAACAAACTTGTAAGATTAAAAAAATTGTGAAATTTTGCATAACTTTCGAAAAAAAATTTGTAATTTTTTTTGTTGGTAGAACTTTGTTTTATTGTAAACGAAAACTTCGGACCAAATTTCATCGAAATTGAAAGGGGTCGATTCCGACTCTCGGTCGATTTGATATGGAATGACCGAGATCTTAATTGTTTCAATATAAATTTTTGATAGACGTAATTGACTATAAAAGGAAACTGAATGGAGCCCTCTTTCCCAAATTTGCGTATTTGTGAAATTTTTAATTTTCATAAAATCAACATGACTTACAATGCCTGACAGAGTAAATGGTACACTTCTGTATGTTTGGCTTTAACAGGGGGTAATTCACAAAAGAGTTATCTGCAGAGAAAACAGGAGCGACCTTGCGTTCTTCCGGGGATATAGTAGAAAAGTCATGTGGCTTGAGGTTATGTTCTACCAAGGCAAGAAGAGGGTAGACACAGAACGGAGAGCAGTGAGCGCCTCGGTCACGGTGGATGCAGCTCGGAGATTCTGGGACGTAAAATTCGTCGGCCGTTGCAGAAATGGTCACGTTACGAAGAACCCTGTTTTCCCCAAAGGGGAAGGAGAAAGGACGATGCGGAGGACCAAGTCGGGGTTCAGGGAGAGATTCAGTGGCGAGCATTGCCACAGTTGCTATACATGTATAATATAACCACGATGCTTTTCTTCCTTCCTCTTTATCTCGTAGGTAAGCTCGCGTATATGGCTACGGTGGAGAGGTGAAACAGAGGCGAGCGTATACAAAGAGCATACCTTAGTTGTCCGCTCGTAAAGCAACCCCGTATGCCCGCTTGGTATACGCGGCGTGCCCCCGCAATTTTGCATCTCCGCGGCTCAACTCTTTTCCTCATTCTCTTTCTCTTCATTGCTGTTCACTCTTCCTCGCTTTGTCTCAGAGCTCTCGCCACGGCGGTGTTCATTAAACGGACGGGAATATGCATGAGAGAGCTAACTCTCTTTCTCTCACTCTCTGAATTGTACATCGCGCACGGGGAAGTTATGCTACGATGATCTTAACGGTGGCGAGGGACGTTGCTATACGTATTACGGGACTTAAATATGGATATGCAGCGAGAGCCTCCTGTTATTATAGCGGTAATTATAGAGAATCCGGGAGGAAGAAATGAAAGGACTGAGGGCACGCGACAACGAACCTTTGATTAAGGGATCCCCAAAACGTTGAAGTTCTTTTACCTATTTTTTTTCCAAGTGATTGCAACAGCTCCGATTCCAAATCAGAGTTGTAAATAATGCATTACTGTATTTATTACCCATTACACTGCATAATGTGAAATGGATAAGTGTACCATTACATAATACAAAAGTAATGTTTAATGAATGCGTGTGTCATTACAAATAAAAAAAAGTAATGTGTAATGGATGCATGTGCCATTACAAATGAAGAAAGTAATGTGTGATGGATGCATGTGCCATTACAAATAAAAAAAGGATTTTGTAATGGATGCGTGTTCCGTTACAATTAAAAAAGTAATGTGTAATGGATGCGTGTTCCATTACAAATGACAATTTGAAAAAAAGTAATGCATGCATTATAAATAAAAAAGTAATGTATAATGGATGCGTGTTCCATTACAAATTACAATTTAAAAAAAGTAATTTGCAGTGGAGAATATTCCATTACAAATAGAAAAGTTGCTGTGCTCGTATTAGAGACTTGCACATTGCTGTCTCATTATTTTATTTCGCTCACTAAAAAATCATCCACAATTATCACAAATGATCCATAAAGTTAAAAAATAGAAACAAAAAAACAGACAGTTCATCGTTAAATATGAAGTACGAAAATGTACTCGACCCCAAAAATTATCCAACTTTATATTGAACTTGCTTTTACACGTTGTTACCCATAATTATAAGCAATCTAATAAAAATTACAAGTTACTTATACAAAATTTGTCGCTTTATTGAATCCCTAAATAATGTGCATGTTCGTTTTTTTAACTTTATGAATCATTTGTGATAATTGTGGACGAACTTTTAGGGAGCGAAATAAAATAATGAGACAGCAATGTACAAGTTTCTAATACGAGCAGGGTAATTTTTTTATTTTTAATGGAATATTCTCCACGGCAAATTGCTTTTTTTTAAATTGTAATTTGTAATGGAACGTGCATACATTACACATTATTTTTTGATTTGTAATGGAACACGCATCCATTAAACATTACTTTTTTTATTTATAATGGCACATGCATCCATTACACATTACTTTTTTAATTGTAATGGAACACGCATCCATTACACATTACTATTTTCATTTGTAATGAAACATGCATATATTACACATTACTTTTTTTATTTGTAATGGAAAACTTGTCCAATACACATTGTTTAAAGTAATGGGTAATGCATTACTTTTACATTACCATTTTCACAACTCTGTTTACAATGTTAATTCACAATGTGGATATTTGACTTTCCGACTGGTTACGTAAGGTATGGTCATGTAAGGTGGCACAAGCGACAGTGGGAAGCACAGAATGAGAACAAATGAAAAAAAAATAGATTCTGGCGAATATATGGCCTTGTTGAGAGTGGTGGGGATAATATACGAGGTACGTGTATGCGTATACGTAGGACATATGGTGGTTGGCACGGTGCTTGGCCCCTATGGAGAGACTCGTACCACTGTGTGCCCCGATATATACCAGAGAATCTTGCTGTTGAGCTCTCGGGGTTCTTTCTTCATTGGTTATAGCCTGTAGCTGAACGAGACCCCCCCGAGAGTCCTCATGAGTTTTCAATGAGATTAGCGGCCCATCTGTGCAGAGAACCCGCGACCCCATCGTCATCATCGACCATGAACAAAGCTAGTCAACCTGCTCTGCGCCCGTGGACACTTCATGAGGTCTGTCTCTTCCTTCTCGTTTTTTTTTGCTCGTCCGACTCACTCGCTCTGACTAGCATATTCATCACGCGTACGGGGTGCGTATGGTGAATATATGCACCGTGTATAGGTGCACTTGCCGATGTAAGCAGCACTGCCAACACTAAATTCTGATGACGGTGCGCTTTGTTGATCGTCGTACCCGCAACACTGTGCGAGTGTGCGGAACATCGATCAGATTTTTTTCCTTTTCAACCCTCCGCATCATATGGTCGCATTTAAAGATACCATTGACCGCAAAGTTCAATCGTATGGACGATATTTGCGGCTGCTTATATTTCGCATTATGCGGGATGGAATACGTTTTCATTATGCTTGGAATTTATGAGTCAATAGGCTTTCGAAGTTTTACATCTTACTTTTAAGCCAAGGATTCGCAAACCATTTTTAATTGCAATTGATTTTTGTCAATGATGGATGGGACTGATTAGTCGCAGAAAACAAGGCATCTGCTTGCCCGAATGACCATTAACGATATTGGTTATTAATAGTCGCGCCGTTGATGGAGGATTTTGGGTTTTGAGCGCCACCTGTCGCATTATGGACTTTTATATGCAAATGGGGGGATTAGCTTGGTAAAATTAGAAATATTGGCTGAACCGATAGCGGAGGTCAAACGGAGATTTCTCGATATTGAACCACCCAACGAGTAAAATTTCGAAGTTTCTCCCCTCAAATCGTATCGATCCTCCGTCTCGATATGTTATGTGCCACCAGCGATTTCACCTCCCCCTTGTCCAGGCGCTATGGATTTCGGGCCGTGATGCCCCATATGGAGGCTGCCCGGCGCATATGCTGCGACAACGTCGCTAACGATCTGCCTTGGGCTTACGAAATGCTAAACTGCGGTTCCACAGCCTTCACCCCTCCCTCTCTTCATTCGTCGAATGAAAATAAATAGCCGTAGCGTCGTCTTTGCCACGAGTAAATGGGTAATCACGAATCGAAGGCTTGACACCATGGAGCCACAATTTTAGGCCGAATAGTAACATCAACACATGGCAGCAGCTCTCCCATAGAAAAGTCATTCAAGATTACATAAGGCGGTAGTCTGGTCTGGAATTTTGAATTTTTTTTTTGCATTATCTTGAAGTTTGGATCTTGGAGAATATATTTTTGGAAGGAAATTTTTTAATTCCAATAATTACGAAGTTGTTGCTATTTTAGTGACGCAGCAACTACGCCTTACTGATTAAGAATATTTTTTTAAATTTTGCATATACCACTTTTTTTTACCCGTAACTTCACCAGCTTATAATTTATTCAAATTTCATTTCTTTTCTTCGAAATTTTTCTGTATATTTCCAAAATATTAACAAGAATGGAAAAAAATGGTAAAAATTGTTTTTTTTTTTAAATCGAGTTCGAAAAAACGCTCAGAATATCCACCAGTGAAAGTTTCACCGTTCAACTTTTCACTACCGGTGAAAAGTTCCCGAACAAAACTTCAAAAAAGATCTGGAACTTTTTTTTATGCCATTTCGCCGGAAGTCAAAGTAAACTAATTTAACAAACGGCATTTCAAAGGGGAAGAATTCGGCTTTATTTCCTGTTTTAAAAATTATTTTTACAATTTGTTTTTAGATTTTGATTCTATTTTGAACACAACTGTTTTTCGCCTTTTTCTCCCCTCTCTTTAAAGCACCGATCTTCTAGAAGAATTTTTTTAAATACATTTTTACGATAGGATGCTTTAAGGGAAAAGTTTGAGCTTCAATTTCCTTTTTTCAAAAACTTTTAGCGTTTTTTTCCCAAAGTTATTTCGTTTTTTGTGAAAAAAGAGTAAATTTGAAAAATCCCGTAGAACACGAAAACAAAAAGGATTCATAAAAAACTTTAGGATAGCAAAAAGTTGCATCTGTTTTCGTTGAGTTCAGAGGAATTTTTTCAGATTTTTTTTCCAAAATTTTATTTTCTCGTGTTAAGGCTGGAAAAAAAATTTAGGAAGAAAATTAAAAAAAAAAAATTCAATGCGTTGAAAATAGTAAAATAAAGAATTTCCCTTCTTGATATTTTATCGATAATCCCATAGTTCTCGAGTTATGGTAATTGAATGATCCGAGCTCCGACTCAGAAAATGAGGAAAAAAAATTTTAGAAAAAAAAATTTGAAAAAATTTCCTCTCAACTCAACAAAAACAGACGCAACTTTTTGCTATCTTGAAGTTTTTTATGAATCCTCTTTGTTTACGTGTTATACGGAATTTTTCAAATTTCCTCTTTTTTCACGAACAGAATAACTTTGGAAAAAAATCGCTCAAAGTAAAAAAAAAAAGAGAAAATTGAAGCTGAAACTTTCTCCTTTATGAATCCAATCGTAAAAATGTGTAAAAAAAAAATTCCTCCAGAAGATGGGTGTACCTGAAGAGAGTAGAAAAAAGGCGAAAAACAGTGGTTTTTAAAATCGAGTCCAAATCCAAAAACAAATCGTAAAAATAATTTTAAAACCCGGCAATGAAGCGAATTCTTCCCCTTCAAAATACCGCTTGTTAAATTGTTTACGTTGACTTCCGGCGAAATGGCATAAAAAACGTTCTAGCCCTTTGAATTTTTCGAAAGAACGGATCTTATATAGAAAATATTTGATGTCCGGATATTTCTTCAGATTTTTCACGAACTTGGCAGATAAGACTGAAAGATTGAATGGGACTTGGGGCTAGAAGCAATGTGGCGGAAGGGTGCCTAAACACTTTGCCCAGGCTAGATATAGAACGATATTGAGGACACGAGTAGTAAGGACTCGAGCTATATATGCCATATACATGCGAATATGCACCCCTCACTTTTTTGTCCAACCTGCGGGCCTAAACGAGTTACGTATTATATACCGACGACGCGTACCAGTATACGCTGTATAGCTTTATACAAGAGATCGAACACCCTCCCCCCTCTGTTCGGGGGACCCCTCCTCACCGCCAGGTTGTATTCCTGGCCGAGCCATCTGGCGAGCTATTATACCAGTATTTTAATTTAATTAACTCCACCACTACATACAACGGGGCGCCAATCCGATCGATATTATCGGCGTTTCGTTGGGATTAAGCTTGTATGTACGGAAGGGATTCATCCTGGCACACGGCATTCGAATCTGCCGTTTAATTAGGATTTCGCGCGATCGTCCGAGAGAAACAGATTTTGTGAAAACAAATATTCAAACCACGCGCACCGAGTGGCAGGTTTTAAACGCTCGTGATGTATTGAAAAAAAAATATTGATTTATCCCATACGTTATCCCAGCCTTTCGGCCCTTATCATTTTCCATGATAAAGTAAATATTCATTTTTTAATAAAAAAAAAAACCTTCACCGTGTCATCGCGTAAACCCTAAAAGTGACCTTTTGATCTCATATCCGACAATGATTGATGACTATTCCGAAACAGTGCAGAATCTTGTATTTTCCATCAACGTTAGATGTGGCAGCCTTTGTTTCAAAATCGCGATCGGTGTTTCGCTGAATTAGACAGGTTTTTTCATTCATTGACTTTTCTCTCCCTCTCCCTCTCCCCCCCTCTCTCGTTCCTTTTCTCTGTCCTTATCAATCAACTCGCGCATATGTCTGAAAGCAGCTTCAGAATACTCAACTTTCCGTCGATCATTCGTCGAAGCAGGATCGACCTCCTGCCTCCGATATTACGCGTTCCCCGATTTTGTGTCGGATAGCAGCGTTACTATCTGTGTATTTAGAGGGATATTTGTGGCAGCGCGAACATAGCCCTTTGTCATAGACGAATGATTTTCGGTCGACGAGATTGAGGCGGGGATCTAGCTCGTGCCCCGTGGAGTGACGGCGAATGAATGAGAAATTCGATGGAAGAGAGCGAGATAGACAGAACCAAGGGAATATAGTACGATATACAGAAGTTAGTAGCAGTAGTAGTGGTGGTAGTTGATGGTGTATATGGGGCATTCCACGTCAAATCACGCGGTCATCGGCCTGACGTCCTCGGATTTTGATGTCCAATGAATCGTGGGTTTCGTTTGGCGCAAAATATGACCTCAAATTTTTAGAAATTTTTATTTCATATTTTATGGGTTGTCCGAGCTAAAAAATCATTAAATTGAGGAAGAATATAAAGAGGGACCTTTTTTTAAATTAAAGAAACTTTTTTCCCAGAAACTGGGGCCCAAAACAGATATTTTCGTTATAGTTCGATAATGGGCCAAAAATAATTACTATTTTAATTTGTATTTTCATTTATTCTTTTATAAATTCTTATTTTGATTGTTTCTTGTAGTGAGAATAACAACAACAAAAATATTTTTCTAGTGATACTTGGTTTTTTTTCTTGGTTTAAGAGTGAAACGACAATTTTTTTTGAAAATTTATTAGCCTCGACGACCTGAAATAAAACGGATGATTCAAACACAATAAAAAAAACTATTTAAAAAAATAGTAATTATTTTTGGTCCTGTATAGAACTATGACGAAAATATCTGTTTCGGGCCCCAGTTTCTGTGAAAAAATTTCATTAATTTAAAAAAGGCCCCTCTTTATGTTTCGCCTCAATTTAATGATTTTTTAGCTTGCACTGAGAAAATTTTTATGTCGAAAATGCAAAAATTTGTTTGACTCAACCAAATATTTGTTTCCAGACGTTCAACAAGATCATTTTGGTAAATCAACAAAGATACAGTGGAAGTTTTTGTTAAATCGGTTAAATCGTAGCTTGAATGGGCAAAGTTCAGTTCAATCAAATAAATATCTGTACCAAATAAATTGTGAAAATACGAATTGTTTTTTATGTTACAGTTGAATTTATTTAGTTAGAATATACTAGAAATCAACGAAATATTTCTGTACAGCAACTCAGTAATATGTAAATTGGACTAAACTGTTTTTGGAAATTGACCAAATAACTTCGTTCACGTAATATCTTATGGTTAACCAAATTCCTTTGATGAATTAATTATAGTTTCATTATTTCAAACAAATTAATATTGAATCAACTAAATGGATTTAGTTGTTTTAACTGAACTTTTTTCTCAGTGCGGGCAACCCCAAAATTAAATAAAAATTTCTAAAAATTCGAGGTCATATTTTGGGCCGAAAGAAACCCACGATTCATTGGACAACAAAATCCGAGGGGGTCAGGCCGATGACCGCGTGATTTGACGTGGAATTCCCCATATATATATATATATATATATAGGTATACATGTATAAAGTGCACTCGGCGAGAGAGGCAGTGCCGGTGCTTCGCCGCATTGTCGTATCGGGTCATTGTGCGACCCCGTGTGGGGTACCCTCATATCCACATACTGTGCACCATTGCACTTCCCCTTTTCTCGTGCATCTGTCCTCAATCAGCGAGCCACGAGAATGGGATATACGCTTACCATATCAACGAAGAATTATTGACCTAGCCCCAGGACCCCTGGCTGTACTCGACAATTCTCGACGATTCGAGAGGAAAGAGAGAGAGAGAGAGAGAGAGAGAGAGAGAGAGAGAGAGAGAGAGAGAGAGAGAGAGAGAGAGAGAGACGAGAAATTCACTTCTGGGCTCATCATCAGAAGCACAGATTGCTCGTCGAGCGAAACCCGTTTTTGCATTAAGCCTCAATCTCGAACAAGAAGATTCAGTCTGTAGATGTGGAACAAATTCTCCTTTATTTAGGAATTCTTCAAACGGAAGAAATTGAAAGTTCAATTTAGCCAAATATCTCCTGTTTTTTTTTTTCAAAATTACGTCTAACTAGAATTTCTCAATATTTCAACAATGTGCATAATATTGGCAAAATCGTGCTTCTATTTCGAATAGTAAAGTCTACTCCAATCCTGTAATGTTTGCGAGGAAAAATCACAAACATACACAGGTTTCTTTACCGTATGTTCCTAGCTTGGATACTCCCCAAGCGGAACGACTCACTGCATCGACCACGGACAAAAACATTGCCATCGGGTCCACGTCGCGGCAGTGTGCGTTTTCGTATGTACCGCGAGGAGAGAAAATCAGAGGGAGAGAGAGAGAGAGGAGCGAGGGAATAACATGGAGAAAGAGAGCGAACAGGGGTGATACGAATAAGCGGAGGGGTAGAGCGAAAGAATGATCGCACTTAACTCGGGCCTGCTTAAACAGTTGTTTGATCGGCATTATGCATTAGCATGTGGCTGGTGCCACCGCTTATTAGTAGCACGGTTGGAGGGCGCAGCCGGTGCTTAGCGCTCAAAGGGCCGCTGCGTATGTCGCCCTTTTTTTCCTCGTTGCCGCTCCTCTCTTTCCTCTCGTCGTTGTCACTACTCCCCTGTACGTACCACTCGCACTTTTCCCCCGCTCTCGTAAAAAAATCTCAAGTCCTTTAACCCTCAAAATCTGTATGAATCTCTAGTTTATCCTGAAAACAAGAGAGCAAAGCGGATTTCGCTAGATTTCGCGAAGAGAAACCCTTGTATATATATTTTTATATACGTTATGAACTCACTGTTTGGGGTCACTTGTTGAAAACGAAACGCAGGAGCGCGAGGAAGATGACGGAACAGAGGATTATGTTGGAATCTGAGTCACACGATAAATGTGTATATGCGGTTGATGTACTCGACCGTATGTGTCCTGTACAGAAGAGATAGCTGTGTCTAGATTTGGAAAAATTGGGTAGTAATGCGAAAGCCAATTTTCTAGATCGGGTTTGAGCGCTGTTGACAAAAAAAGAATTTTTACTAGACAATATAGTAAAATTGTGGGTCCCTTTTGGCTCCACCATTGATTTTCCTACCAGGAATACATCTTCACAGCGATGAAACTCTTCCATGACGTCTTTAATAAATAACAATTCTAAAGCAGAACATTTTTTTAAATACAAAAATCTTGATATTCCCACCAAATAATAAGTCTACCAAAATTAACCATCAAATAACAACCCAAACGTATCCAATGTCTACCAAACAAGTTTTGGCAAAGAATTGACATTCCAATTCTTTGAGGAGTATTCCTGATCGCACTGAAAGGATCAATGCAGATATCCCAAGTATACGAATTATCTTGATCATAAATTTCAGTCAACAAAATATAGTGTTGTCTAACATTTCAAAGTCTTTTCAATTCAGTAAATATATTCAGTTGCAAAATTTGTTATTCGTTAAGAAATATTTTATTTGTGTCAAAATAATTGATCAACTGTTGAAAAATATTTATTTAATTTATTAATCGTTGAAAAATAATTGATTTCGCGATATTCAACTTAACATTTGTTGACAGTTAACAAATCCTGGTACATCGTTTTCTGATTGCAGTTTTCCTACGCTCTTATATCATTTTCGCTGTGGAGCTTTGAAACTCCTCTCAAACTAACTAAGAAAATTTCACAATCGAAAGTAAATCATCGAGTTATTTCCTTTTATTCCAATAACAAAGATCCGCGTGTTACAGACGATTGCGATGTTACGTTTCGAGAAATTCAGGCGTTATACCATTGTTGGTTAAACTTTCTCTCTCTCTCTCTCTTGCTCGCGGCGCGGAGGTCTCGTTCTGGGTTAGGTATAATATTCCGGATATGAAATCGCTTTTAAATCGGCTTAGCGTTAACTAGTGGCACTTTAAGCTGCCCGGTGAAATGATTATCAGGACTACCCACTCCGTCGCGTTGCGATGTGCGGGCGGGGTGAACCAACGTCGGCTTCGCTATGCTCCTGTATACATGCATGTTTCCCCGTGTACCCATACATCTCTACATTTATATATATATATTGTAAAGCCGTAGCTAACGGTAGAGCGAGGTGAAGAGAGAGACAGATCGAAGGCCCGAGAGAAAGAGAGAGAGAGAGAGGAAGGGCTCGGTTGCTTGTGCTTTCGCGCTAGCTGTTATCACCCGTTGATTAATTGTTATGCAATATGACGTCACGCCGTCCCGGATTAGAATCCGGCTGGGAGAGAGGGTCCTGCCCCGTTGATACACCTCAACAGCGTCGTGTACGCGCGGTTTTCGTACGACGAGGTTGAAAGGGCGGGGGGGGGGGGGGGGTCAGCGCTGAGGATACCGGGGACCTAACACGTTGGATACGAGGGCCCGATTATACATAGATAGACGTCCTGTGTATGTATACCGGGATATACTATGTGTGGGTATAGTACTAGATTCAATGGGTACGAAGGGTGTCGGCCGCGTGAAGTTTCCGGCTAATCCACGAATTTGCCATGCTCCGAACATAGGAGCCTGATGAATATTGATACCGCGAAACACCAACCGGTCTATGCTTCGCTATGCTCATCTCACCTCGCACACTCTGCTACGTCGTTTCTCTATACTGTCACGAGAGACATTTATACACAGTTAACGACGAGATGATGGCTGCCATCGTGTGCCAAGATGAGAAATGCAAGGTGTCGTATCGCGGGCTTCTGCGTCTCGTTGAGCGTTGTCCGCTTCAACGATGACGCGGATCCGAAAAGAGTGACACTATTCGAAGCTCGATGATAAAAGACAGCTCTTTTTTCCTTCTCGTTAAATGTAGGGGAGCAAGGGGCTTGTTGTAACACTTTTTGGAACAAGGCCTGTGATGTCCAAAATATGTATACTTTTATGATTGTGAGTAAGAGCGTTTGTAAAGTATATATCTGAGCACTGATTCCCATTTAAAAATAATTTTGAATCTTTACCCAGCTTTTACACCAGACACTTTTTGAAAAAATGGGTGTCGTTACAACGTACCTTATGTTTAAGGGTTAGTTGTAACAGGCTCGAGGCAAGTAGTAACAATGAAATGAGTGACAATATTTATAAGAAAGAACACGTTTTTATTGGTCATCAATCTTGTGTTATCCATGAAACATCCGCATCGTGGTTCATTTTTATGATGATCTTAATCTTGACTACAAATAATCAACATGACACTCATTATAAATGTCATAAATACTTTCTTTTATCACAACGTTTTACTTAAAAAAATGAACATGGCTCTTTTGACTTATCTCTGAGCTCAATCGGTCTTCATCTGAGTTGCAGTTCAGGCAACTCGGATGAAGGTAATTTGCATTTTTCTTTTTTTTTTTATACATCTAAGAAGTGAGACATGGCACAAGTCGAAATTTTTTGCTGCTTTTTGCATGCTGACCCTTTTTTCCAAAACTTTGGTTGCTGCCGACTCATGTATATCCTAAATTTTTAATCCTCCTCGGATTTTCCCTTGTGGTCTCTCATTCTAAAAAAAGTACAATACAATAACTTAGCATATTTTCCTGGGCAATATTAGGGTAATGAAGAATAAAAGAATGCACAAAAAGCTGCAAATAATTTGTAATACTATGTAATCACTATACTGCGAGTTGTAATAATATTATATATAAAAATACAAGCACACTTATTGGAGAGCAGAAAAAAATACACGCACACGGGGCAAATTGTTACATGTTACAACATGCCCCTGCTTTGTGTTACAACTTGCCCCATGGGCTCATTATGTCTGCTTAATGAAATAGCTAAAAAATTACAAACTTTAGAAGAATTTTTATAAAAGCAAATGAAAGCCAGTTAAATTTACATTGTAACAATGAAAACACAATGAAACAGAGCTGGTGTGCACCTCCTCTTCAATACACTGTAAAAAATGATATTAAATTTAATATACAAAAGTAGATTAAATTTTAAAAACAAGTATGTGAAATCGAAATTAATATACAAGGTATTGGAAAATTAACAATTTCATCTTAAATTCAATATTTGTATATTCAAATTAAAAGAGCGAGTATTGAAAATTAATATACCCGTATATGAAAACAGTTTTTGTATACTTTTTCGCAATTTTCATATAGATGATTGAAAATTAATACACTTCTTTCTTAAAATTGCAATCAACCATTGAAAATTCTTTTCAATATTATAATGAAATTTAATATACCGTATATGAAATTTCAATAACAAGTATACGAAATCGAAATTAATATACATGGTATTGGAAAATTAACAATTTCATCTTAAATTTAATATATGTATATTAAAATTGAAAGATGACCGTTGAAAATTCAAATCCCCGTATATAAAAATGGTTTCTATATGCTTTTTTGCATTTTCAAGATACGTTATTAGAAATTAATACACTTATTTTCCAAAATTACTATCAATGTCAGCGGCCGTGCTAGTTGACGCATCCACCACTATGCGTCGCATGCGCTCGGACCTCTGTGCCCAAGCGAAATAGGCATATGACGGTGTTATATACCGGACGGCCAGCGTGCCCAATATACTTATCTGGCGCAGAGATTATACCGTGATTATTAAGGCGGTTCCTTCAGGGCGAAGCTATTCCATTGCACTTTCGGTCGAGCTGACCCTTGCGAATATCCCTAATGTGAATATCTCGAGCGTACAATTTTAGCTGCACTGTAACAAATTTTTGTATTAAATTGAATAAAAAAATATGAAGTTTTTATGCATATACAGTATACTAAATTTCATATACAATGTGTACAGTCATATTATAGTTATATTAACCCAAATAACTTCTTTTAATTTTAATATACAAGAGAATATTAATTTTCATATCTTTTTTCATGATTCTGCTTCAAAAATCATACTATGTATTGGAATTTTAATATACAAACTTATATTATAATTGAAAGAAGTTATTTTATTTTTCATATACTTGTATTGGAATTTTAATATACGGACGTATATTAAAATTAAAAGAAGTTATTTGATTTTTCATTTACTTGTGTTGGAATATTACTATACACATGTATATGAAAATTAATATATTGTATATGCATAAAGACTTCATATTTTTTTTATTAAATTTAATACCAAAATTTTTTACAGTGTATCTGGCGGGGCACTGGCGGTGTTTGCGTCATGCCTAGAGTTATAAGAAGAACATTCAGCAAAAAATTAGAATCAAAATGTTTTAAATTCCCGGTCAGAATTGAGTGTTATCACTTACCCCTACAACAAGCCCCACGCTCCCCTACCCAACTGTAATACGGTCTTTGAAAAGCCTTTGAAACGTTTTGTGTGCGTTATCTCGCAAGATAAAGATGAGCGGCAAAGGTTGAAGGGCGCTCCGATGTCTCGACGAGAAGAATTATTAGCCACGTAATGAAAGAGCCTAAAAGACGGACCCAGAACAACATATAGGTATTGTCTTGGTACACGGACCTTGGCAATGGTCATTGTTATTATTCCGTGAAATATAAAAGAAGCGAATAAACCGGTGTCTACTTTGAAACGGCACCGCAGCCGAGAGCTTCATTATTGTTATAATAGCGGAGTTATGAGCGATGGAACACGTCGGTTATTCTTCCGCGGTTGGCCTTAGCGTTTCCTCGACGTGAAAGACGAGGACGACGTCGACGTGATACGAAGGAGCAGCAAATGGAGGAGGAAACTTTAGAGAGAAATCCCGCGCGAAACGGTCTCGAAACCCCTTTATTTCGTGGGGTGGAGATTCGCGGAGCGAGAGAGAGTAATGCCCGGAAATCAAGGGTTAATTCCTCGACGCCGTAAAGTATTTTATCTGCTACGCGCTTGAGACTCGGGCATTCACAAACGACTCTCGTCGCTCTCTCTCTCTCTCTCTTTCTTCATCGTCGTTTGAGCTGTATAATGTCGGAGGGAGAGGATAAAGTGGAAAATATTAAATATGGCGTGTACTCTGTACCGTTCATTCAGGCGAAGAAACGTTACAAGCGCCTAACTGCCTAACGATGTCTTCGCTCGAATATCGCCTATAACTTATCGCTCGTAAAGCCATTAGGCGAATTCATTGACAACATTTTATTCTATTTTATTAATGTGCACTTAATTTCCAGAAACACCCAATTTATTGATTGTCCGGAGTCAGTTTAACTTTTTTTTGGTTAAGGTATTTTAATAAGGTATTTTTTTATGTCTCTTTAGATTGATTTTTAAGGAAAACACCTTTTTGCGATGATCCTGTGGGAATATTAAATTTTAGACAACTTTTGAAAACTGACTATTTAATAGTTAAATTCAGCCATTTCGGCATTGCCTATTTTTCTCTTCAAAGGGCCTTGTAAATTAAATTTTTTATTCTTCCTGACCTTACATAAATTCAATGATTAGGCGAAAGAAGCTTTCACGTGTAGCAGGAAAAAGCCGAGTCCCGCGATAAATCGAGACCCGTGAAAATATAAAAACCGTGTCCGAGCGATCGCGGACCACCAAAATATTCCGGAAGTCCGTTCGATTGGTGTGTAAAAAAAATACATATAATTCGGAAGAACGATCATACGACGGGCCGGACTTTGGCCAACACCTGATCCTCCTCTCCACTGTGCGAAAGCACTAAAGATCTTATCGCTAAAATTGGATTCGATTTTCCGGGGTGACCGCTCAAACGTATAAGCAGCTCATAAAATATATTTTTTTCAGACCCCTCTCACCGTGTACGGTACGCTCTTTTCTGCGGGCGCTGCGAGAGCTCACAGGATTAGTTTTATGGGTAGATAAGGATCCCGATCCTGTGAAAGCCAACCGCGATGTTGGAAACGCCGCTTCTCTCTATCTTCTCGCCTCGTCGTATAAGGCACGCCCATATCGGGCAATAATCATAATTGCGAGGATCGCACGCATCGTTACCTCGAACAAAAATCACGTCTCAGAAAATAAGTCTCATACGAATGATTGAAAAAATAGCGTCAAATCGATTTTTTTCGTTTGACCTACTTTTTTTTTAACTTTTGCGGACGCTTTTTTCCAATTATTCATTTGATCAAGTCCTTATGATGAAAAATGTTTTAACTCGATAAAAAGAAGGACCTGCGAGCTTTTCCCATCACAATCAAAGGTTCAATTCTTTTTTCTCGAGAGCGCGAAATAAGTCGTCTTTTTTCACCCAACGGAGCTTCATCTCGTGTTTTATGACACGATGCGTTTTCTATCCGACAGTTTTTTTACCCAACCGGTATATCGTGCAGGAAAAATGTTTTATCGTCTTTCTCTTCATCCCTCGTGCGAAAATGTTGCTCCGTGACGAGAAGTGAGTCGCTCTCGCCGAGAGAAAAATATCGTTTCGTATCCCGTGGAAAGTCATTCTTTCGTGGCAATGGGTCAATTCGGGTCGATGGAATTGCCTTATTGACGGGCGAAGTGGCCGTCCGGCAGGTCGAATGGTACGAGGAAGCCCGAGGGCGACTCGAGGCGCGACTCAGATGGAACGCAAAATCGAGTTAGGACGACGGGAACGACGTCGTCATGAGGCAGATAAACGGTCTTCTCGCGCAGAGACACTCTCGAGACACTTCTCCGTGTTCTTCATTTTTTATGTATATATATATCAAAGACCCTCGCTCAGGTTTCCCGTCTATATTCATCCAGAAGCGTGATCGTGATGATCCAGAGGCAAACATAAAGTCTGGTTGGATCATCATGTGTTGTATTTACTTTTACTCGATTGCCATTTTTTAAACGTCAACTATGAATTCAAAATGGACTTGAAATTCTGAACGATCGGGTGAACGGAAAAATCCACAAATTTATTATTTTGAAGGACACTTTTAAGGCCCGTTAACACCTTAGAAATAATTCTTGAAACATCTATCAATTTAAAAATTGTTACTTACCAAAAATTTGTCTAGCTCTTCCGATTTTTCGTTAAACAAATAGATTTGTCCATTTTTTGTTCAACTGAACGTTCGAAACTCCAAGTACATAATTCAAATAGACAGAAGAGGCATGATTCTAGTATCGGTATTCTGGTCCAGAATTTTGAAAAAATAAACTTTTTTTGCATATTCTTAATGTTTAAATTTTTGTGAATAAATCCTCGAGAGGAAATTTTTTAGTTCCAATAATTTACGGAGTTATAGTTATTTTAGTTTCTCAACACGGCTGACATCTCAAATTCTACTCAACCGATTTACCTCCAATTTTTTACCAATCGTCAATGTCTAACTCTCTATCGCCCCTACCACTTTTGTATCCAAATTATTATTTTTACTATTGTAAAGAAATTAAAAACTATGAAAAAAAGAGTCGAAAAACGCTTTTTTTTTGTTCAGACAGCCGCCATTTTGCAAAATTTTTTGTTTTCGTTTTTTCTGAGGTAGGAGCTATCACGACATTCTTATTAATTAACAATATTTTTTTAAATTTTGTATCGGATGACTAGCCCCAACTTTACCATCTTATAACTTATTTAACTTTCATTTTTTTGTCTCGAAACTTTATTTATTTATTGTCAAAATAATGATAAATACGTTGTATAAAAAGAATAGTGTAAACATTTGTTTTTTAATGGAGCTCCTCAAAAAACTCGAAATCCATGTCTCTAGACCAGAATATCGCCTTAATTGGGAAACCATTGCGAAGAATCAATCGTGCGGGATTTCTGATACCATTTTTTTCGTTCCCATGGCCCTTCGTTTATTGAATAAAATGCTATATCGTGGAAAATATCGAAACAGCATGAAAGCGAGAAGAGAGCAGTGAGCCAACACATACTCGACTATAATATCTGAGCGTGACGTAAAAAGTGCCTCGGGGTGGTTTGCTTTCAGTACTGTGGTAAGCAATAAGCATGGAAAGAGAGAGATGAAGGGAAAGAGAGAGACGTTTATTTGATAGGACAGGAGCCGAGTGACCGAGTCAAGTCGATCGTGCAGCTTGGTTACAGTCCGTTTGATGCAATAAAAGGGGCAAGGCTCTTGTCCGATCTCGTCTCTTTTATTCGTGACAATATTCAACTATATATTTTATCCGCACCCTCAGCGTCTTCTTCTTCTACTTTGTCTCTACATTATACGAACCTCATCTCGCTGTATCAAAACGAAATTCGGATCTTTTCAAAAATCGCTAACAGAAGTAATAACTCCGTGGGTTTTAATATGTATATCATTTTTTTACACTCGGACAAGTACTCGCATCATTATAATCCGCGAATGATTGTTTTTTACCACCCCTAAAACCTAATCTTCGCGTCAATGATCCTGAATATGGCGAGTTCAATGCGACTCGGCGTGTATCTTTTGATGCACTTCGGGGGTTGTTTTCGCCAAACAAAATGTTCCTATATTAGGTATCTATGTATGATGCATTCCGCAAGATTCACAATGATTGAAAATCGAATTGATTCATTATCTCACACATAAAACAACTGAAAAATTCTAGCAAAAACCTTTGCAACAGAATTTTACGTCTCGCGGTTTTGTCGTTCGCTGTATTGCAGAAGACAATAAATAATTTCCCTCGTGAAATTTAAAATATTGGACTGAAAAATGATAAATTTATCGAAAAGTTATCTTCAACAACTCTCGAATCTTAATGATAATCAAAGAATGTCTACAAATATGAAAAATGTATATTTCAAATATACACTGCCGTCCAGAAGTTTGGAAACACTCGCTTCGATTCCGCAGCGCACAAAAAGTTTCACTGCTCTTTGAAAAATAAAGATATTTCAATTCAACAAGCGGCGTTTCAAAAGAGTCATATTCAGCTTCATTTCGTTTTGATAAGAAAAAATGTTGAATTTTTTTTATCCCGGTACGCCCTTCGAAACATGGTCGTTTTTTTGGCTTTTTTTTGGATTTGAAATTTTTGCGCGTGACCCATGAAATTTTTTCAAAACTGTTTTTTTGCGTGAAGAAATTGTGGCGGGAAGTATAAGCTTCAATTTCATTTTTTAAAAAGTTTCGTAAGATTTTTTTTTGCAAAAATATTCACATTTTCGCAAAAAACGACGATATTTACAAAATGTAGCTTACCTCTAAAATACTGGGTTTTCGTGAAATTACTAGGAGGGTAAAAAGTTGCATTCAATAACTCTGAATTGAATGGAATTTTTTCAGAATTTTTTTTTCGAGATGTTTTCCTGTCGACGAGATATTTTTTTATCTTAAACAAGCGGGCTTAAGATGAATCTTATCTCAATTACACGCCTCTTACCTCATCTACATGCCTTATGAATCGAAAAACTTCATTTATATGGCTTTTTATCGAAAAAGCCCGATTGTTTAAAATAAAAAATATCTCGTTAACAGGAAAAAATTTTGAAAAAAAAAAAATTCTGAAAAAATTGCATCAAATCCAGAATAATTGTATACAACTTTTTACTCTGTTAATTATTTCACGAAAACTCAGTAGTTTTAGAGTTACGCTTCATTTTATAAATATGATCGTTTTTTGCAAAAATCTGGATATTTTGGCGACAAAAATCGTACAAAACTTTCAAAAAAACGGAATTGAAGCTCATACATACTCGCCCCACAAGTTTTTCATGTGAAGAACAGTTTTAAAAAAATTTCATTGGTCGTGCGCCAAAATTTCAACGCGAAAAGAAAGTTAAAAAACGACCATGTTTCAAAGGACGTACTGGGTTGGAGAAAAATCGACAATATTTTTTGAAAAAAGCGAAGTGAAGCTGAATATGTTCCCTTTGAAACGCCGGTTGTTGAATTAAATTGTCTTCATTTTTAAAAGAGCAGTGAAACTTTTTGTGCGGTGCGGAATCGGGGCGAGTGTTTCCAAACTTTTGGACGGCAGCGTGTGTATAAAAAAAATGAATATATAAGAAATATTTTCTATGGGAATGCCTCATATACGTATCCGGAATGTCATATCGTACACCGATATAATCCGAGGACTGATCAGATTAAATGTCGCCGGACGGAGACGCGGACGATCCGCGGTTGTGCGATGCGGCGAGAAACGCGACGAACGGTTAACGGGCGAACAACAACCGCGCGCGCGACGATTCTCGCAGGGAATCCCACCCTCTCTCCTCGCGCCGGATGAAAGAGGCTCAAGTGCACAGCGCCGTAAAATAACATTGTCCCGTGGTTGCTCTGGCGATGGATCGTGGAACCAACTATAACCAACGTTTGCTCTATGCTTCTCTGTACGAAACAAACCGCTTCGGCATCGCCGAGGCAGGAAGAGAGGAGGTTACGCGAAATTTCATCTATATATATATCTATACACACACACATATATATATATAAATATAATAAGGCCACGGTATATCGCGGTTGTTGCAACCCTCCTACTCGGCAGCTCTCGATCTTCTTTATTTTCCAACCCTTGGCCCATCCCGTGATTTCTCCCAGAGCCTCTGCCACGGATAGAAGCCTCTGTCTCTCTCTTTTTCTCTATCTACTTAACGTTATAAGTATGATCGCCGGCGTTGTTCGCCCGGACGAAACTCACCCTCGACTCTCGCGGTCCGAGAGTTTCGCGTCGACGCCTTCGAAATATTTATACATATATATTAGACTTATTCAAAAAAGCGACTATTTTTTGTTTTTCGAAATAACATATTAAATACTTTCGGGGAGGTGAAAAAAGATGCCTGTTAAAAGCAGAGCTCTTAATATAAACAATTAGATACGTCTCATCGCAAATTTTCATTTCCCATTTAAATAACGCAGGAAATTTTTTTTTTCAACCTTGAAATTTTATATCTCGGCTCCAAGCCAATGTAACGAATCGAACGACACATATTCTTGTAGATAATTGAACGCTCTACAAAAAAGATCTCTTATGGTTTTTCGATAAACTCACTCCTTCAAAGGTATTCAAGGTTAAAGTAAAATTTACAGTAAATTTCACCTTTTTTTTTGTTTCCGGCGAAATGTTGAAACTCATTACTAAATATCGGAAAATCTTTCTTAAAACAAAAGTTTTAATTGCATTAAGGGGAGATTTACACTTAGGAGCCGGAAAAACGGTAATTTTTGTGACTTTTTCATGGAAAACTGTTTGAAATTTCGGATTGAGAATGTTTCTATCGTGAAATGTACACATTCAGAAACATGTTTAATTTTTGTTATCAAAAAAAATAAAAAATTGACGAGGTTGTTGTATAATCTTCGTAGCGACGTCAAAGTAATCCGGGTAAACGGTGCGCACTGGCGTTTCTTCAAAAATCATCTGAAACGAAAAAACCAAAAAGGTTATTAAATTAGATACTATAATCTAGTACTTGACATAGCTGATTTTGAAAATGTTGATTTTTAACAAAATGGCGGACGTTTGAACACAACATAGCGATTTTTCGACTAAAAATGAGTTATTTGTCATGTTCAAACGTCCGTAATTTTGTCATAAATCGATATTTTCAAAATCTGTTATTTCTGAATGTGTATACTTTATGATAGAAAAACTCCCAATCCAAAATTCACAAAAATTACCTTTTTCCCGGCTCCTGTGTGTATATCTCCCCTTAACATAGATTACCTAATTTTTAAAGAAATAATCAACAGTAGTTAACCCATATTCACAGTCTAATATACATATGTATTAGATCGCGAATAACTTTTGAAGGAGTGAGTTTATCGAAAAATCATAAGAGACCTTTTTTTTAGAGCGTTCAATTCCCTACAAGAATTACGTATCGTTCGATTCGGTAGATTGACTTGAAGCCGAGGTATTAAGTTTCAAAGTTTGAAAATTTTGTTTCCTGTGTTATTTAAATGGGAAATAGAAATTTGCGATGAGACGTATCTAAATATTTATATTATGAGCTCTGCTTTTAACAGGCATCTTTTTTTTACCTCCCCGAAAGTATTCAATATGTTATTTCGAAAAACAAAAAATCATCGCTTTCTTCGAATCAGTCTAATATTCACACATACGGACTCTCGTGACTGTAACTTTATATAAAATGTATATAGTAATATGTTATTATTATAGCGTGAGGCTCGATGCAGCAGGAGAGAGATTACGGCGCAATATTAAGCGGCAAGGCGCGCGGCAGAGCGAACTCTCTCGTCAGGGGATGGTATATATTTCATAACGCCATAGACTTCACCGGGTTGAATATACGTGTAATAGCGTGTCTGTGTATTTGTGTGGGTGCTTTGCAAAAAGACGATTCCGACGTCCACCGGATTACCGGACACGCTGCGCTTTCTGCTGCTCTCCAACACCGCGTTGTTCCGTGAAATTGATACGGGGTTTTTGCTTTTCAACACGCGGGGACGCATACACAATTTACAACCATGTCTCTTTGTTCAGCCAGGAATTTCGCCTAGAGCCTGGCGGAGAATAGAATCTGGATGAAACGGGAATGAGAGTTTCAGTCGTCAACGAGTGTGGCAGGAATAAACCGAGATTAAAATTTTGAAAAAAAGTTTTTGAGCCGAGTGTAATTATACATCGAGGATTTTTCGTTCTCGCAGAAACATTAATCGCAAGTTTCGGCGAATGATGTTTGAAATCAATTTTTTCTTTCAACAATACACAGATTGCAGCCTCTCTTTCCGAGAGACCACTTTGGAAGGGAATCGGATATCATTTCTTCATAGTACGCGCGTTACTCAGTCGAAGCACGTACGAGCGAGTTTATCTGAATATTGTTTTAAACTAAACACGAAAAAAAAATGAAGGTGGTCTCGGAAGGGTCTCTGGGGGCGAAAGGGACGTATCGGTCGCGTGGGAAACATTAATTCTCGTTCAACCTCACTTTTACGCGAAACTTCTGTAATCGCGCGTTTCTGTGCCAAAATGATTGCGCGGGCGTGTGTAAGGTTTTTTTTTTCTTCCAGTTATACTGTCGTTTTTTTTTCTCCCTCGGAATTCGATTCAGGGAGACACTTTGTTCCGCCAGAGGTTGAGGCTAATTTGGTTTTCCTTCGTTATCGAAGAAAAAGACGGAAAGAGAAATGGAACAGGGAGATATGTGAGAAGACGAAGGGCGAGAGGAGGGTTCGAGGTGAAAATCGACGATAGAGGGATGCTCGAAGTGTTTCCTTCTTCGTTCGATGGAATAGAAGAGCGTAGCTATTATTTTGATCAGACGCCCGTATATTTTCATATTCGAATTCGAGTGGCTTGGGAATATTGTAATTTGCATTGGAGACGGTGAACCGCGGTGAAAAGAGAGCTAAAGTCATGCTCGACCTATATGCGTATACGCGGTGAGGAGGCGAAGAGGTGTATACAGACACTAACCAAGTGTTCAACGTATATCGAACATTCGAATCGTTGCTTGGAATATGCAAATTCATGGTTCGCCGTGCAGACAGAGAAAACTCACGAGTCACGAATCGAGTCTCCATTCTGTGAGTGTGCACTTTTGAAAAAAAAAGTTATCCATCGCAAACTGTCGTTATTGAATACAAAATTATCATGAAGTTTCGAATTTTTAGAAATTGAAATGAAAATTGATTGAGCTTATAAAATTAATTCAAAACCGAATTAGAGTCTAGTAAAATTCACTCATACCTTCCTTCGATATGGAATGCACTGATTTAGATTATCATTTTCAAGACTTATATTTTCATAGTTTTATGTCAATTTTCATGAAACAATTGAAGTGCTAATTCAGATTGACCTTGAATTCTATTGACACTTTTTCGAATACGAATTATCGTTTTGGAGATTGTCTTTTTATGACTTCCTCTGATATTCGTGCATCGGAGACTTCGTGTAACTTTTCACACGGCGATAGGCACCTCCTTTTATTTATTCTTCTTTTCTCTATCACTTATCGACTTTCGATGTAGCTACACGTTCCCATACTATTGCAAGCATTTTCTGCGAACTGAGAGGCATAGACTTCGCTGCTGTTCCATTGCAATCTATAGATATATATGACTGTACGATTTATGTTCGGGCTTTTCGTGTACGTTCGAGAACGATTGCGCTGCTTTCTAGCTCTGTGCACACTTTCCCCACCCTCGTGTCGATGGCGTCGTCGTCGTCGTAGTCGTCGTCGGCGACATCGACACCGCGAGACTCTGTTCCATTTTGTCACACTCGAGCTTGACTCGAAAAATCGGCAAATCCAATAAAGGGTGAATAATGCCTGGTGTTACACGATGTAACTGAAGTGGGAAAGAGCCTCCATTACAGATCGAATATACATACGAATATCTAGCGAGGCCGGAAATGCCAAGTTCATGGTGAATTTCGGAGAAACAAAATAGGCCATGGTAAATGCATATGGGAGCGTGGGCCTAGTTGTAACAGTTTTTGGAAAAAAGTCTGTATACCTAAAATATTTATGCTTTTAATATTGTGAGTAAGAGGGTTTGTAAAGTATATATCTGAGCACTAATTCCAATTGAAAAATAATTTTAAATGTTTACCCATCTTTTACACCAGACGTTTTTTGAAAAAATGGGAGTCGTTACAACTTACCCCACGTCTGGGGCTAGTTGTAACAGGCTCGGGGCAAGTTGTAACAATGAAAAGACTGGCAACAATTATAATAAAGAACACGTTTTTATTGGTTCACAGTCTTGTATTATTCACCGTGGTTCGTTTTTGTGATGATAATAATCTTTGGTAATCTCTCATGCTAAAAAAAATATAATACAATAACTTAGCATATTTTTCTGGGCAATATTGGAGTAAAGAAGAGTAAAAGAATGCACAAAAAGCCGCAAATAATTTGTAATACTATGTAAGCACTATACTACAAGTTGTAATAATATTATTTATACAAATACGTGTAGAGAGCAGAAAAAATACACGCGCATGGGGCAAGTTCTAACATGTTACAACTTGCCCCATGGGCTCATTATGTCTACTTAATGAAATATCTCAAAAACTACAAACGTTAGAATAATTTTAAAAAAAGCAAATGAAAGCCAGTCGAATTTACGATGTAACAAGGAAAAAACCATAAACAATTATTAAACCATAAACCATATCCTCTTATTTTGATGTCTCACAAGGTATTAGCGCAAATTCAGCAAAAAAATTAAATCGAAATGTTTTAAATTCCCGGTCAAAATTGAGCGTTACAACTTACCCCTGTTACAACTAGCCCCACGCTCTCCTACAATTGAAAAATTGAAGGCAAGAACGATAGACAAAGGGACAAATGTCTCGAAGAGAGCAAAGATGGGGAAAATAAAATGACTAGGGCATATTTGTATGCATTGTATTTGTATTTTTTCGTCGATTAATTTCATCATACATCAATAATATTCAATTATTGTATTTCTTCACAACCTTTGTTTTAAATTTGCACTACAAATTCGCAATCAGCGACATTTAAGTTCTTGAATATCATATTTGCAGCGATCTATGGATTTAAAAAAAACACTTGTCTCAAAGGATAAAGCGTCTTCTCCCATCGCTATTCATCGCTCTCAAGACTATACAAATTTTCATCAAAAGCTAAGATAGAATTGATCATTTGAAAATTCCCGAAATTCTTAGCTCGCCTGACTCTAATTACAAAAATTGTAGTAAATTCTGCTGTAACGTGTCAGATATTATTAGATTCTTTTCTTTCACTAAAATAATAATTCATAAATGCCAATGACTAAACTAACACGTTTTTTATTCAAAAACTCAGATATTTCTGCCCCATTCTCTCCAAATTTCCAGGATACTTCCTGATGCAAACGTTGAAAGGAAAGGAGTGAAAAATGCAAAAAGCCAGGACAAAACGGGGCGTGCAAAGAGAGCGTGAGATATTGTCGTTACATTAATGTTTATACACAGACATACATGTATTTATAGTATCCGCGTAACGCCACGACGTGGATGAACGGAAAACGTGAAAATTTGTAATAGAGGCAAACACTCAGCGAGAGAAAGAGCGAGAGGGAAAAAGGGGGGGGGGAGGGAGTGAGTGGCGAGGGCCCGAGAGATATAGAAGAGAGTCCGGAAATATATCGCCGCCTTCCGGCTCGGTAACGTCGACACGGAGGTTTTACTAATAACCCACACAAATTCTCTGGATGGTTCGTAGCTTTGCGAGACCGCCGAACCGAAGCGTGGAATATTATAATTGATTTATAGCCGACGTAACGTATACCTCCGTAAAGTAAATATACACACGAGCGATCGGATTTATCAGAGGGCAAATGGCGGGTTGATGTTCGCACGTATTTGTGCTCGTTCGTGATTCGTTTCAATGTTCAGGTGCACGTGTATTCGTGATCTGGTGGAGGAATACGAGACATTTTGTCCGACGATTCGACGATCGCTTCCGCGCATCATATCGCCGACTTCGGAATTCCGGAATATATACCCCGACAACGCGAAATGCATAATAATTCGAACAATCAATGCGCCCAATGATCGTCAGCATCGCTGATAGAAGGATCCCGCAAAACACGTCACGCGAAATTAGCAAATTAGGGAAACGCGATGTGACGCTGATTTTTTTCTCTTTTCTCTTGTTCCTTCCATTATTATATATCACGAGCACGTTTGTTCATTTTCCCTTCACGATTGAACAGGAAAATGGTGGTTCGAAATCGTAGGGCGGTTGTTCGATCAAACCTCCAGTGATTGGCATTATTTGATTGGGTGTTCGATTCTTCAGAAAGAATCGATTCTCTGACCGATTCTGAATCGAATCCAGAAAATCGATTTTCATGAGAAATTGAATCTAAAGAATCGATTTTTAAAAATCGTAAAAAAAATTAATTGCTAATTCAAACTTTATTAAGTTTTTGCTATGGAAAATGATTAAATCGAATTAATTCATTTTTTATTCAAAATTATGAATACAGAATGGTAAATATAGGTCAGTTTTCATTCCGGCTAAACATAGTTTGATCCTTTTACACATTTGTACTTTTTAATATATTTTTAAAAATATTATTAATATATTTAAAAAATCAGACTTTTTTCAATTACGTAAGTTTTATTGTTTTACGATATTTTTTATATTTTTACTATTTTTTTTCGTTGGATCATGTTTTCAATATTTTAACTCTCAATTATTTTTCACTCTTTTTCTCACGTTTTCACATTCTTACATACTTTTTTTTTTCTTTTAACCTTGACCTTGATGTTTCATAGACTTTTGTCAATCCTTATTTAATTGCCAATCTCTAATAGATAATAAATTTAACGAAAAATCGAATTTTCGATTTTTAAGGAAAAGAATCGATTCACCTCAAGATCGAAAAGGTAGGAATCAATTCAAACGATCGATGTTTTAAACAATAGAATCGATTTTTTTTAAAACCGAATCAGAACCGAACATCCCTAAATGGCATCACCGATCGCCCAATTTAACGGACAGTGCGATATGGTTCAGACGGATGCATTCAGGCTTTGTTTTTGAGATCGAAACGAAGATTCTTACTCGAGTGGAGTGTTATATATATGCATACAGCCGGTGCTCCTTGCGGCAAACGCTCTACGATGTTGAACGAGAAAGGGTTGATGATAAATTCAAATTTAGAGGGTTGCTCCGCTGTGCCGCAATCTGTGATTCAGCGCCATTAACCACAGAATTCGCTCGAGGAGAGCGAGAGACCACATCTTCCTCGCTCTCTCCTTCTCACTTACTCGGCGAATCACGCAATCCGGACTTTCGCCTAACTTGGCACATTCTCGAGTGTTCCGGCCACTCCGGATCTTCGAGTTTCGCCAAAGCTTCGCAAATTTCGAAACAAAGTATGCAGAAAATGGATCAATGTTCTTCTCTCACGTAGCCAAAAGGATTATAACCATATTCACAAACCCTTCAAAATAATAGAAATATGTTTGAGAGAATTTACCGTAAAGCGGGGCTACTTTAACTTTATGGGTTACTTTTTTGGTTTTTGGGGCTACTTTGGACGAGTAGCAAAATACGGTAAAAACGTGTGCGCAGTGAACCCTCGTGTCCTTGTGGGGTGGGAGGGGGTGTGGGGAGTGGGTAGGAGAGGAAAAAAAGTCATTCATAAACCAGGTACACAGATATGTGTAACAAGCCAAGATGTCCGAACAATCGATGATGCCATTCGCTTGAAGGGAATAAAGAAGGGCAAGAAGAATGACTCCAACCTCTGTTACATCTGTAAGGCCCGAATTTCAAGTCACAAGTCCTACCCTAAGATCGAACTTTCCATGGAACTCAAATTGGAACTTAAGATCGAATTTAAGTTCCAATTTAAGATGAATCGTAAGTTGAACCAAAGTGCCATTATAAGTTCATACTTAAGTTCAAACTTTAGTGCAAACTTCAGATCGATATTAAGTTCAAATTTAAATTTGGTTTGAAGTTCGAACTTGAGATCCATCTTGAGCTTAAACTTACGTTTGATCGTACTTAATTATTTCCACAACTAATTTAAAATAACACGGTTAGGGAGGCGATGAAAGAAGTGTGATCGAACTTAAGTTCATGCTCAAAATGGATCTCAAGATCAAACCTCAAACCAAATTTAAGTTTGAACTTAAGATCGATTTGAAGTGCGCATTAAAGTTTGAACATAAGTATGAACTTATAATGATACTTAAGTTCAAACTTAAGCTTCATCTTAAATTTGAACTTAAGTTCGATGTAAAATTCAAATTTGAGTTCAGTAGAAAGTTTGATCTCAAGTTTGATCTTAGGAACTTAAAATTCGGGCCTAAGTATTTGGTATTTTCATGTAAAATATTTCTTCAATAAAAATGACATTCATTGTCAAAAATCGTTGTTTTTCATTATTTTCATGTACAATGTATAAAATATTGTTTATTTTATCAAAATGATGTCAAAGCTGCATTTACGATGTGGACCTTTGACATAAGTTGCATTCCAATGCCTCTCCAAATTAGCCCCACACTCGGGGTTACTTTGGCTTTTTTTTTCTAAATATATAAAATTGTGAGGTTCTAGTGGGGCTTGCTATTGTTATACATTTTATAGCCAAAGGACACGTTGTTCTGTTCGAGCAAAAAAGAATATAATTTTGGACGTTAAAAAAAGTCACGGCCAAAAAACTTCCGAAACACGAACAAAGTAGCCCCGTTTTACGGTAAAAGTTGCCACATTTTCGTTTTTTCCTTCCTCTTTTTCTAATAATGCTTGTCCTTCCGCTGAGATGAATCTTGCTTAGAAGTAATGTTGACCAATCTTGGATTCCACGATTTATTTTGTGAACGATCCAAGTATCTTCGATATCAAGGAATTAAAGAGCTAACAAATTTGGGGGCAATGGCGTGACGGAAGCGAAAAATGTAGAGAGTTAAAGAAAAATAGCACTGCTGTAATAAATTCGATCTGTTGAGGTCATATGGAGCGAAGAAATGGATAGATATTCATAATATTCGAGACAGAACCTCATGCAGATTCGATAATAATGCGATGACCCGCAAAGTATACGCGAGCAATGCCAGTGAAAAATCTGGCACGAGTATCATCTTCGAGCATATCCGCCCGGGCAATACTGTCGTCGTAAATTTTCTCGATATAAAAATCTAAGTGCCTCGCCGAAACAGAATGGAGCTATACCAAATCCCACTCCATGTGCCTTTATGGATTATTCAAAGGGAATTTTTTTTTAACTGCCCCCAGACATTCACATCGTTTCCGGAACATAAAATTTTTCAAGGATTTTCTGGCTTCGTACCGAGATATTCTCTCCTCTGTACGTGTGTTATTCGTCTACTTATATCTAGGTACATATGCACCCCGATTTAAGCTCTTGATTCGCAGACACACACATCTATATACACATAGATATGATTTTTACGCCGAGTATTTCGCATACAAGAATTTCGAATGGAAATTAAAGACGAAGGAAGTAGGCGAGAAACATTCGGGTCGTTAAAGTTAACTCTGTTGCGAGACTCCGCAGCGATCTTGCGCAATTAAAAGTTGCTCGTTAGGAGAAAAATGAAGACACTTTTCGTTACAAAATTAACATCACTGTGCTGATTGAAATTTTGCTACGTTTTCGCGATTCGACACGAGACTTGGACCGAAAAAAACAACCTCTAGATACGCCTGATTCTTTCTCTCGTTGCATCACGAAAATGAGAGTGTGTACGAGCGATGATTTATATTGATTCGCACACAACGTTGAATGAGAAATAAGGGTGAGAAAAAGAAGGTATCTAGGAGGTCTTGATTTATATCGTCTCGATATTTTCCGCGGATCTCAGTGTTTCTTAATTCGAGGTTTCTCCGGTGCTTCCCCCCTCTCTTCATCATCCATTTCCCGCTCTCTCTCGCTCTCTCTTTCTCTCTTTTGCTTTCACGCTTTATACTGCTTTTACATCAGCATCCCAACATCCCCGGTCCTCGAATCCGCGATGCGGTGGGGTAATTCGATTTCTCGGCGAATCGGTTGGGAAGTAAATCAGGGTATACGTATAATGTACAGTCAGCTTCGTGAATATTCTCGCGCTGCTAAAAACAAATTTCAACAAAGTGAGCGGGAGAAAAATTATTTTCGCAATTTTACAAATTTTCCTACATTCAGAAGAAAGATTTATTTTATTTACTTAAAGTTTTCCCATTTATTTGTATATAGCTCTAAAATAGCCCATTAAACAGATATTTCAATGAAATTTAATTTCCTTTCAATATATTCATTTAAACTGAAAAAATTGTTTTCTCGATGAAAGTTCTTTTTTGAATATTTTCGTATCGTTTTTCATTTTGAGGATGTATTAATAGTAGTAGTATTGTATAGTAGTATTGTAGTATTGCCTACATTTCAAAATTCATCAACATTTGGCATGCCATAAAAACAATTATCAATAATAATATTGCCCAAAATTTATTGATAAATTGTTTAAACAAATAATTGTTCAACAATTTTTCGGTAATCTCTTTTTTTCTTGATCAAATCGAATGCGTTAGCTTTTTTGAACGCATATGAATTTTTTTCTGAATTTTCTCTCTATTTTGAAATTTCTGTTTTGAAAGGTTTCGAATGGCTGTATTTATGTATTTTTTGTTTGTATTTCAGAATATTTTCAGAATATTTTCATTTCAAAAGTTCATGAGTTCAGAAAAATTAACGCATTGGATTTGTTTAAGAAAAAAAAGAACTTACCGAAAAATTGTTGAATAATTATTTGCTTAAACAATTTATTAATAACTTTTGGACAATATCAATGATGATTGTTGTTTACGGCATGCCAAATGTTGCTGAATTTTTCCAGATTTTCATTGCATCACGAAGTACGTTAACTTTCAATCAGATACAATTTCTGGCGGGAAAGCTTAGGGGGAAGCCCCCGAGTACCGGACACTTAAGGTTATTCATTAATAAAACTATTATATATATAAGAACTTTGATTTTTTATATTTTTTTCACAAACTTTGGAGTATTCTTCGGTGTGTTAATGATAATACAAATTTTAAAAAAACGTAAAACTAAGAAAAATATATTTTTGAATTTAAAAGTTAAAATGGTCGAGTCCGAAAAGTGGCACCTAGTACCGGACTCTATGAATATTATTTGAAAAAATTGATTAAAAATGGTTAAATTTTGCAATGATCACAAATATATTAATCGGAACTCCGGAATATCTGTGCACGCCTTATGAGCCCATTGCTTATAATTGCCGCACTGGATCCAGTCATTATTGTCATCGAGGCTTTTTTCATATTTTCCTTGGGCCATTTTCCTTTCGTCATTATTTTTAACTGATTTGTCATAGTGAAGTACCACCACAACAAAAACAACATGTTTTACATAAACATTTCAATAACGAAAAAAAATGGCGTCTGGTACTGGAGAAAAATCAAGTGTCCGGTACCAGGGACTCAACGTGCAAGATTAAATAACAAAATGCGTTGTCATTTCACAACCATTTTGAAATTTAACCTTCATTATTTGAAAGAATACTCACCAAAAAGCATCCTGAGCTAAAAAACGGGACCGCAAAACCCCTATTTTTTAAACAATGAATGTGTGAAAATTACGACTGACACGAAATATTAATCGGCTCCAACGAAAATCAACTCTCAACAACGCGCGCATGCGCACTGCGACTAGCTCTCTAGCGCCACCGTCACCACTGTGGCCACTGTTCGAACTACGCACGAGAACTATAGTCGTTGCTCCCTAGTTTGGCTTATATCAACAGTGTCCGGTACTAGGTGCCGTCCGGCGTTAGGGGACTTCCTCCTATAGGCGATACATCGTTAATTTACAAAGATCGTTGTGTATTGGCAAATGTTACGTAGAATTTCGCCAAAAGTGTGGATTTCTCAGATTTCAATGATTATCTTATGTTTACGTTTGTATCTCTCATCCAGTATTCGTCGTGGTAGTTTTTCGCGACGGTTCGAATCTGAAAATCCCGTCCTATCCGCATGTTCTTGAAGATATAGAATGATAAGAATAGGGGATGAAAAGAAAGGATCGAAATACAAGCGATCCGACTTGGGACATCGGCAAGCATTGATGCGTCATATCGGAATACGGCTCGTAAGTTTTTATGCTGCTTGCTTCGAAACTCCTGTACATAAAGCCCGATATGGATATGTATGCACGGAAAAGCGTGGAAAAGTGTATATCATCGCTCGGGGTTTTCGTGACTGCGTTTTCAAATCGAGTTCCATCTACTTCCGGGACAAGTTTATTTGCCTGTACACGTGTACGAAGGAAAAAAAAATCAGTCGCTGCGTGGCACTGATAACAAAGAAACGAAGCGTTATGCGGGTGAAAAGCGCGTGTGGGAAACATCCACTTTCCCATGTAAATCCAAGGGTGATTTTCTCCTCCGTCTTATGGCAAAAAAACCGGGACTTTGGCTCACCGGCGAAGGATCAGGGAAAAAAAAATAATATCGATAACACGTATATTTCGAGCGGTCAATTCTTGGGTCTCCAATTTATATTTTATTTTATGATAATTTTTCTCATATTCCAAGCAGTGATATATACCTTCGGTTGGCGTTACAGTGATCTTCCCGGGCATCCATTCGCACTTCCGGTCATCTCTTTCTATCGCACATTCACACGTGACATATCCTTCTTTTAGTATTCCATCGACGGGTCATAGTGGAAAAACGATTTGACCAACTTTGACGCTCTCTCACATCGTTTTCGGATGGTCGGCAAGATCCAAATACGACTGAGAGGAAACCGCTCCTTCACACCCTCAGAAATACGTTCATCGTGCGTTAGAATCTAGGAAAAGCTTATTCCACACATTGGCAAACGAAAAATACGCCCATCTGATATTAATCGCACGGTATGTCAATATATACGGCAATACTGAACGTGCATATATATACATGGATATCGAGAATAAGTAGAGAATAGGTTCTCGTATGTGGTCTGCTCCTTCTGTATTACTGGCGAGCGAAGAAGTAAGAAAGAGAGGAGGAACGTCACGAGACGCTTTTCCACATAGTCTGAATCCTTCGCAAATCCGTCTGGCCGACGTTCTCGTGGTCCAGCCGGAATACCAATTGCCAATTCGTTCGGGCATATCGACTGGGCACTCAAGGGCGTGACACAAATGCCAGATGCAATCAGCGGAAGAAGCGAGAGAGGGAGAAGAGACGAAATAAGAAGATGTGGCGGAGAGAAACAGAGACGACTTTTCTCAACCTGGATCCATGTATATAAACACACATTGACGAAGCAGAGAAAAGTGCAACCTTACACTTAATCCGTACGTTCGTGGCTCTTTTTTTCGATGGAAGGAGAAGAATCGCTGGGCCACCGTTTCGCGATGGCGAAGAGAAGAGAACGGCTGTCAGAGAGAGAGATTACCTTACGTAATCCACAGTCTGTGAATTTCACCCCGAAGAATAAACCACGAGCTTTCGTACTTCTTCTTCGTCTCGATTTTTTGGCGAAATTTCTTTGGACCACTTGGACGCAAACTGAAAGAGAGAAAATCAGAGGGATACATAGACACGAAGATGTGAGCTTGCGAAGGATTTTCTTCCGGATGAACGAATTTGGGCGGGTGCTTTTCTCACAGTCTCTGCGCCTTCACCATGGCCAAAATCACGAGCAAGAACTTACGCTCGAGTAGTTCGTCGACGTTATACAATATTTCTTCCTCTTGTCTCGTTAGCATTGAATTTCCCGACACAGACGAAAGTATCGCTTTGCCGATTATAATAAGTGTCTTGCTTGAGATATCCTATCTATGTCGATTAAAAGGACAACATATGGCCTCGGGTGAATATCTGTTCGATAGTCTTGATCTGTCATTAAACAAAATCCACAAGGACATAGTTAACCCTCCGAGGTCACACTTATCTGGGTCGATTTGACCTTGTTCATTTTTGAACAAGTATCGTGACCAAACTATCGGTCGGAAAAATCTCAAAAAATTACATAACATCCTTCAAACATTCTGGTTGATGTGTTAGTTTATAAAAAATCAAATGACTATATATTCAAAAAAAATTCATAAAGAAGAAAAAAGAAAAGTAGTTGTGGGGCCATTTTGACCCAGTGTGACCACGGGAAGGTTAAATAACGAGATAAACATGATTTTATTTAACGTTAGCGTTCTTTACTTCATCCTGGATACAAGTGAACTTCATCTGGATTTTTTTATTTAACAAAAGAAAAACAACAATGAGAAATCTTCAAAAACTTCCGCTACAAGTGCCCAAAGATCCTTGTTTCTTTTTGTACTGCGAACCGTTCCTATTCATTCTTTATACTACGTAAACAAATTCGGGCAAATTCGAAGCAAGATGAGAATTCTCAAATATGCGATATACGTCTGCAACGGTTACGAAGAGCCTTGTTGAAGAATATAGCAACCCTGAGAGCATCAAACCCAGTGTGCTTTTCTTGTTGATGCTTTTCTATGATCTTTCTCTCTCCCACTTTTTCGTTTCCTCCTTTCGCTTCAATATTGTCGCTATCTCTTGTACACAGTTGCCGTCCATATTCCTCGAGGAAGCCGCCATATTACCTCTTCGAGAATGCGGTTTGCTTTCAATGCTGCTCACTTTCTCTCTCTCTCTCTCGTTCTTTATCGTTTTCTTACCCATTTCCTCGTCTTCCACGTTATACCCTATTTCCGTCTCCATCGCTATCTCTCCCAGTCACCGCTTTATTCGAATCTCACCAAAGGCACGAGTGAGAGAGAGAAGCGAGTGAGAGGACACGGGGATGAGTCGTCTAGTAGTATAACGCAACGGCGAAAACTACCCCCATAAAAGTTGACGACTTAAATCGCGGGGCGTATGCCCTGACCTCCTACACACTCGTCGTTGTGCTCTATTCCAGTCCAGTCCAGTCCACTATGTGTGTATTTTCGTCTGTATTGGTGGTATTATAGACCCGAGAGGCGAGATGTTCTTTTTATGAAGCAAAACGTTCGGTATAGCAAAGTTTGAAAACAAAATGGCTAACACCTTTTTTTCTGTACTCAATTCTATGCACAATATTTTGTGTCGACTGGGTGAAACAAATTTTTAATTTACCGGAAAGTCGATGTTGTCAATTATTTAGAATCAGTAAAGGAATTGAAGATAATGGCACATCTACTCGGAAAAAAAGGGATTTATCATGGATTAGTTTAATGCTACGGCATTCCGAGCTGCAAATCCAGTGATTTGTCATGCGGAGCTGCCAGTAAAAATTACTGGAGCACTTCAGTAATTTTTCATGCGGAGCTGCGAGTAAACATTACTGGAGCACTTCAGTAACTTTCACCGGACCGTAATTTTTACTGCGAGCAACAGTCCAAAGTGTATCAGTCCAGTAATATTAGCGTTTTTCCTCGATCTTCACATTACTGCAGAATCCGGTACTTTTCGGTGTATTTTAGCAATCATTACTCTTGTTACCTATGAATTATTACTGCTTTTTTCCATGTACACGAAAAAAAGTTCCTTGATGATTTATGGATTAGTCCAAATTCAGTAATTCTGCAAATTCAGTAATTTTTCATGCGTATAAGCTGTCAGAAAAATTATTGCAGAATGAATTTTAAACGGGAAATAACTCGAATAACCAGTACAATTTACTGTACCCGTACAGTAATAATCACTGGTATGATTTCATTCACTGAGAATTTTTTTTTGTTGAAAATGCAGAAATTTGTTTGACTCAACCAAATATTTGTTTCCGGACGTTTAACGAGATCATTTTGGTAATTCAACAAAGATGCAGTGGAAGTTTTAGTTCAATCGGTTAAATCGTTGCTTGAATGGGCAAAGTTTCAGTTCAATCACATAAATATCTTTGTACCAAATAAATTGTGTGATTGAAAATACGAATTGTTTTTTTTTTACAGCTAAATTTATTTAGTTAAAATATACTAGAAATCAACGAAATATTTCTGTACAGCAATTCAGTAACGTGCAAATTGGACTAAACTGTATCTGGAAATTGACCAAATAATTTCGCTCACCTCATATCTTATGGTTAACCAAATCCATTTGTTGAATTAATTATAGTTTCATTATTTCAAACAAATTAATATTGAATCAACTAAATTTTTTTCAACTAAATGGATTTAATTGTTTTAACTGAACTTTCTTCTCAGTGTTGATATTTCACGGCCTTAATAGTAAATATTACTGAACTGGACAGTGATAACTACTGTAACACTCCAGTAGACACTAGACCGTAATTGTTACTGCGATCAGCAGTGAAAAGTACTGTAACCAATCCAGTAATATTGCAATATTACTAGACACCGGTAATTATCACTGTTGTTCATAAATTAGTACCTGAGATGTCCATCCTCGTTACTTTTGAAAACGCGTTCTTTTTTTTATTTTCTCTATTACTTGGTGAAATAACCAATCATTTTACAAAAATAACCCACATTATTTGTACCTGTGGATGTTAACTCTTCAGTTTATATAATAAATAACTTTTTTTTACTGCATTCCTCTGAAAAATTATGCAAAAGCAATGTAACACGCAATGTAAGTAACTGAGACAACGCTTCGTTACTTTGCCAGTTACTTAGTTCCGTTACATTACTTGTTTATGTTTTTTTTTTCAGCAACGCAGTAAAAACATAGTAATTTACGATATGACGTTAACATTTGCAGTTATAAATACTGTAAATTATTTTAGTAAAATAATTGGTTATAAGCAATGGAGAAAATAAAAAAGTAGCGCGTTTTCAAAAGTAACGAGGATGGATAACTCTGATTACTACTGTCTTTTTTCCGTGCAGACTTAAAAAATGGTAAAGAATTCATCATCGTTGATTCCATATTTTCCAATATCGCCGAATGAGAACCGTATCATTAACCGATATTCTGGGTTATACGGTACAGCTGATGTTATATTAAATTATCGCTGAGATTGCGGAGGATAATATTCCGGAAAATTCTTGTAAAAGGATACGGGCATTTGCGGCTATCGCGAACAGGATTCCTCCGATGCCCAACTTCTTAATATACGAAAAGTATCGAGAGAACGGGAAGTGGTCATAACGAAGTGAGCCACGGGCCAAAAGATAAATATGGAGAGAATATATATGTGTATATGTGTGTGTGTTAAAAGAGATAGAGAAACGGAGAGCTTAAGGAGAAGCGTTTTATACGTATATAGACATCGAGTGGCCGCGCGTGCTGCGAATCTTCTTCTCTCAATATGCTAGAAAATGTCTCGCTGACGTCGCACTTCGAAATTGAATGCCGTTGGATTAGTCGAACGTCTTCTTCGTTGGTAGAATGCCCGGGCGAGCGAAAATACGAGTACAGCGTTCAATGCGAGAGTCGGCGATAAGTAATGCTCTTGAGCTTACCCGCGAAACGAGAAATTTTCGATGGAGGGTGCGCAAAACGTCTGTGTGCGTGTCGAAGTGAGGGCGGAGTTGGAGACAGAGGCAGAAATATCTCGAGGTATTTTGATTACTCGCGAACCGGGAAAAAAGCGTTTGAATATATTCCGAGTGGAGTGATTAGGTGTATATATGTATACTGTGAATTAAATTACGGAATATATAAGAATTTCGTGGGGAGTGAAATCGTGGGGTCACTAATTTCGAGGCTGAGTGAGTCGTGAGACGACATAGGGGGGGTATGTGTGTCACGTGAGGATGAGATTTTTTTCCTCCCCAATTTTCCCTTTTCGTTGAATCTCCGAATACACATTATATAGCATATATATGTATAAATGGTCCCAATGTTATTATCGATCATGAGAGTGGCACGCACTTGCCTAATACTTTTAATAACATCGGATATATATTTATGAGAAGCTGTGCTCGATAACGCTTTTGCGGCGGCCAATACGCTCGCGGGGGTGCATAAAAATGCGCGTATGCGTCATCCCACGCGCTCTCGCGCAAGTGTCGAAACTCGACGTCTACGCAAAGGGAGGGGATGTAGGCTGAAACTCGTGAATGATCTTGGCTAGTTTAGGTTTCAATCACTTACGGCGTTTAGCAGATCCGCATGTGCTTTCGCCACTACGTATACAATATATTTAAGGATTCGATACATTACTTATGGATAAACATATAGGGGGGACAGGGGCTACTTGATGCACTTTTTACGTTTTTATTTTGTTTTTGGATGGGTGTATTAGTTATTATAGGTATGCACATTGGCGCATAAAAAATGATATCCTGATTAATATATTCATTTATCAATTGCAAGCGTTAAACGGAATCCGATGAAAAATATTTTAGGGGTTGATGTCTGTACCTTCTTAAGGTGACGACCGAAATTTCGAAGTTTTTTCATTGATCTTTTTAAATAACAAAATAAAATGGCATCGTTTTGAAATTTTTACATGTTATTTGTATCTTGCAAGTACAAAAAAAATTTTGTTTACTTAATTATACACTGAAAAAAAAAATGTATGAATGAACAAAATCTGCAGTCAAATACGTTCAACTAGATAATTTAGTTAGTGCAATTCAACATTTTTTTGCCTGAATAATATTTTAGTCAATCGAAGCGCCGAATTGTTCAAAAAACTAATTATTTAGTTAGACCAAATAAATATCTAGTTGAACGTATTTGACTGCAAATTTTGTTCATTCACACATTTTTTTTTTCATTGTACATGAATTTGTTTATGATTTTGTACGTCAAAGTAGAGTCCTCGAAAAAAAGGTGACTTGTTTCGGGAAAGCACACAGCTTTCCGTAGTCATCTGAAATAAAAAAAAACCAAAGAGATTATTGTTTTGCAGGCTTAATTCTAGGTCTATAACCTATAAGGTTAACAAAAAGATCTTCGAAATCGATTTTTTTTAATCAATTGTTTTAAAAAATTCTTTTATTATTAAAAAGTTGAATGTTTTTGAGGTTAGGTATTTAGCTATGTGTGGCTAAAACAACGAGTAAAATTTGTAGCCAAATCGATTCAATAGTTTTTAGTCCGTGCTTCCCCGAAATTTCGAAAACGTAGTTTCGAGAAAAACACGTTCAAAGTTTTGAAAATAGATTTTTAATAACAAATTATACTTACATTAATCAGCTAAGCCTGGTTCATAGAGCAATCCTTCCGTTTCCTGAAAGTTATCCCAAAGCTCTGTTCATTTCTTCGAGAGATTTACAATTTTTGGTGATTGCCAGACCGTAGTAATTAGTCATTTTTTATATTATTTTATTAGTTAATTGCTCTCTTCTTTTAGCTATAACTTTAAAAATATTTTGAATTTCGGTCTAAAAATTTTACAGTATATTCTTAAGATGTTTATCTTGCGAAAAATGTTTTAAAAAAAAATCGATTTCTTGAACCCGTCGCAGTGGGCTGCTACCTTAAGACGTTTATGCATGGTTAATGCAATTTCTATGCAAAAAATAAATTATACCTAAAAAAGCATTTTTGAAATTTTCTTTGCAAGTAAAGGATTCTTTTTTTTGCAACTAAGGAAAACTGCTAAGTAGAATAAAAATGTTCTACCCTTCAAAGTACTTTCTTAGAAATCTTTTCGCTATTGAAAAAATATTAACAAATATTGTTTTTCTGAAGCGTATTTTAATTCCGGCAGCCTCTGATGTTCGAATGAGGGAATGTATGATTTGAATTATTTGAATTATTATATTATATTATTTGAAATATAACATCGGGATGAATTTGGTCTTGGTATAAAATTTTTCTGTATTTTGATAAAAATAAGGATAGTTAAAAATGCACAATGTAGCCCGAGTCTCTTTCATACCCAAACTTTTCCGATTGCACATGTATATTTATGTATAAATATCGAAAATTCATGTGTATGTGTTTTCTTTTTTTTAAGGTGCTTGACGTTGACGCCCGGGCGAAGTTACGACAGAGGGAGTATTCAGAGAGAGGGAGAGAAAGAGAGAGACTCGTGAAAACCAAACAGACTTCTTCTTCGCACATGCGTAAGTAAAATTTTTCAAATCATCTCATCGTCATATTTCCCCTCGCGATTACGCGTCGAATGCATTTTTATTCATGAATCTCTCACATTGCTCTCGGATACGGTCGATTGAAGCTCTCACTTGATATTATTTATGGATTTTCCGATATGCATCGTATTTCATCGAAAGAGAAAAAAAAACTTTCGCATCATCCGAATTCCGTGTCATTGAGCATTTTTTTAAATTCGATATTTTATTGGAAAGTATATAATATCGGTTTCCACATGAATAATTGTATATTTTGCAAACCTCCCTCCCCCCCCCCCCCCGACTATCTTGTTTACGTATGAATCAGGATGCTTATATTTCGCTAATAGGAAAAAAAAACTTGGCTAAATTACGACTCTCCAAGTTTTTACATCCTCTTGGAGACTCTCCGTACCTGCATTGGTCTATTTTTCGTATACAAAAGAGCGAAAATATACGCGTCCGCTAAAAAATGTCTCCCAATGATATATAAGGTCGAACATAGATATACTCTCAACACGATTCGCGACCTAAGAGGCCCGCGAGACTTTTCGTATGTAAGACGGAAGCCGTCGGGGATAAAAAGGGAAATCTTTCGGAAGTTCGAGTACCTTGAGCAGCGTGCCGGGTCCTTCGATGATGTGGGAAAGAAAGTAAGAGAGAGAGAGAGAGGAGAGGAACAGGGAGAAAGATATGCTGGAGAGGGCTCTCCATAGAGCTTCTTGAAATTACGTCAAAAGTCTCGTGAATTTATCGGGGCACTTTTTAAACTCCTCCTTCGTCGGATTAGCATATTATTTCTATGAAAGAACGCTCGGCGGATATGAGAACGAGCGCCGTAGCGTCGGCGAAAGAAAACGCGAATGAGGATAAACCTCATACATAGACAGAATATTCTCACGAATATACTCACGGGGACAGAGATGAAGAGAAAAATGGTGTAAAGGGCGTTGGGCGAAAAGTCGAGCGGTGAAAAGAGGCCCCGGAACGAAAAGCAATTCGCAGCATAACCAAAAGCTTCTAGCGCGGTGTATAACTCATAGACCGCTCAAGAGAGAGACAGAGAGAGGAAGGATATAAAATATGTTGATAAATGATCTCTTTGAGGAACTTGCGAATGGATGGCGCCACCGCTCTCTTTGCTCTCGAACCATACCTCTCATCTGTGCCACCACATTTGAATGTCAGACGAATTCTCCCGGCATTTTCAGCAGGAGCTTTTGACAGCAGTTACAATATTTCAGAAACTCGAAATTCTGCAACTGAAGAGTTTTCGGGACCTTATGGGTTTATTTTTAAATTGAATTTTGATTTTTATTTGGGAAATACATTTTAAAACGAAATAAACCCATGAAATTTGTATGGACGTTGGAATCCCTTACAAAATCCTGTTGGAAAAGGTGTGGGCTTGTCTATCCCAATATTTTACAATTTTTTTTCTAATTATGATTTCTGACCGTTTTGAAACATGTGGAGTCTGTTGGCAATGAATTATTTTGAAAACGATGCATGCAAGGGTTTTTTGTTGGATAGCAAATTGAAGTGTGCACCTCTGCAATTTCTTTTTTTCGGTAATTCTGTATTGAGGTACTCGAAAACAGGTATCAATTTTTCCCTTGAGCGTCGGTTGAAATTCTAAAAATTTTGAAAATGACCTTGTCTTCAGTTTATTTTGATAAATTGATGAAAAGTGTTGCAGTGAGCTTTACTTTGATCTTCCATGCCGATACTTCGAACTATTGGTAAATGTGCAAAATAAGGGAGAAAAGAAAGTGCCGATGGGAGAGAATTGAACAAAACAGCCGGATTTCCGTTTTGCCAATCAGTTCTGACCATCGAGCCTTTGATGTTTTGCATATGATTTGAGATCGTCAGACGGTTGAAAGAAATACAGCTGGACTTTTGATTTTCCGTCTTTCCTGCCAACGCATACAAGAATCTCTACTTTTCACTGGATCGGACTTCCCTAGAATGCAAAGCACAGAATATTGACCAAAGATACATGAATTATTTCGACTTTATTATCGTTAACCGAATCGGGAATCGATAAAGTCGCTCTCTTTTGCAAGTAGGAAGACAAATACATCTGTTTTTATCTACAATCGTGGCTTCGCCCTTCTGTTATCCTGCTCCGAAAACGTAGAACTTCATTTTTCTTGGGGTGACCGAAGGTATCTGCCTTACCGACGTGAGATAATATAACCTGAACTCGAAAAGCTAGAAACCAACGTTGCCCGTTGGGATACTTTCCTTTTCGTTATTATCTATCCTGATAAGATATCGACGGCTGATTGCATTGATTCACAACAATATCGGACTAACAGGAACCGAATGTTAATTACCGTTTGTACTAGTGTAGTTTTCAAATTCGTCTTCATTTAAAGGCTTCAACAGATAAACCAAGTTTCCGATGGAGAAAATCATTTCTCTAAACTTTTCAATCCTTTTTTTTGATGCAAGATTACAGCATTACATTACATTTAAAAAAAAAAAAATTCTGCCGGCAAAAATTTCTTTCAAATTTGTCTCTATACGTGAAATATATTGCCTGAGGAAAAATACGTACTTTTGGTACCAACACTTTCAACGTTTCACACATTTTGCCTATATATTGGTGACATTACGTGAATTTTCAAAATCGTTCCACACTAAGAAAACAATGCACCAGAATTTGATAACTGTTAACAAATGTAAAGTTGAATATGTCAAAATCAATGATTGTTTAACATTTAATAAATTGAATGAACATTTTTTAACAGTTAATAAATGATTTCGACATAATTAAAATATTTCTTAACGACTAACAAATTCGATAACACTTAAGAAATATTTAAGTAAAAGTGCGAATTAAATACATTTATTGACTGCAAATAAACTGTTTTCTCTGTGCATATTCTCTTGGTTATTGATAACTACGTTATATTTTAATACATTCATCAAAATATCCCAAATATTTTGGCCTCACGATATCAATTCCTCAGGCAATTTGTTCTCATTATATTTTCACAGTGAAACTCACAAAGATACGATAGTGTTTTTTTTCAAGTATCCTAACTTATCGCACAGATTGCTAACTCCTTATCGCAGAGATTGCTTCATGCACTATTCCCTCTTCCGCTTTATCACCTTCGTTTACGAATTGAAAAAATATTTCTGGCTCGTCGAGCCGAAGTTTCTCTGATTGGTTTCGCTTAACGAACTCTCCTTCGGTTTTCGACCGTGAGAACAGGAAAGATAGTAATTGAAGAAGGCGAACGGAAGTGACATATATATAGTATATATAATATGCGTTGGTTGTTGTCGAACGTGGCAAATAGACGCAGCAACGTGGTGAACGGAATTGATGGAAATTGGCAAATTGCCCATCAACGCGAATAGACAAAACATTTGATATCCGTGGGATACATTGTTCTTCCTATAAGTCGAAAGGATATCTTGCTCTGCGAGACCGGTTAGAGAAATATCCTCCAACCTGAATCCTCCGTCGATTACTCAATCGAATTGTCCGGGCAATGTGCCGCATATCGGAAGGAAACCCATACAATCTAACGTTTACCAGCGATTGTTATATCTATGTATGTATATGGGGCATTCTACGTCAAATGACCTGGTCATCGGCCTGACCCCCTCGGATTTTGATGTCCCATGAATTGTAGGTTTCGTTTAGCCCAAAATATGACTTCAAATTTTTCAAAATTTGTATTCCATTTTTTAGGAGTTGCCCGAGCAAAAAAATATGTTGTGCCCCTCTTTATGTGTTTCCTCAATTTAAGGATGTTGAGTCCCAAATCGCAAATGGTGAGAAAATTCTGAAAATTTGGTATGTTTTTGGATGAATTATTTAAGAGGTCGTGTAAAAATTTCACGACGATTAGGAAGATCGTTATCGAACAATTAACATTAACAAATTAAATTAAATGTAGTCTTATGGAAACTGATATAACTTTGCGATAAGTTTTTTTGTTTACCTCTCAATTTTTTAATATCTACACTTTATTGAAAGCAACGGAAACAAAACGAAGTTTATTGATAATTTTTTTAAAATTTGTTTAAAAAATTGTTCTTAACAAAATGTTAATATTTTAATAACGAGCTTCCTAATCGTCGTGAAATTTTTACACGACCTCTTAAATACTATATACCAAAACATACTAAATTTTCAGAATTTTCTCATCATTTTTCATTTTAACCCTTAAGGACGTTTAAGTAATGATGATAGAATTCTGAAAATTTAATATGTTTTTACATGAAGTATTCAGAAGGTTGTGTAAAAATTTCACGACGATTAAGAAGCTATTTATTGAAAATTAACATTAAAATATTTCAAAGGGACTCAACATCCTTAATGATTTTTTAGGTCGGGGAACCTCTAAAAAATGAAATAAAAATTTCTAAAAATTTGACGTCATATTTTGGGCCAAACGAAACCCGCAATTCATTGGGCACGAAAATCCGAGGGGGTCAGGTCGATGACCGCGTGATTTGACGTGGAATGCCCCATATATAAATACCCGTATAAACGTACAGTGAATGTGTACCCTGATTCCATACATTCGTACAACCCCTTTCGTATAATACAATCACGAACAACCTCACTTCGCGTCTAGCACTGATATACGAAGCAAACAGAGAACAAGCGAAGGCATTCTCACGTGAAAAGCCGTGAAGCTTCATGTTCCCCCTTCGCCTCTTCACTCAACCCCCAATCTCCTGGCCCCTGTCTGCCACTTCAATAAAATAATTGAAACGTTTCCAAGAACAACGAGGGAATATCTATACACGAGTATCACGTTTCAACACGCGATTTCACGTCGAGATTAGATGTTACCAATTTAGATGCGAGGATACTACATCTAAGTGTACGCGTTTCATCGTAATTCACCGTGAACAGATGATTTAGGTCTTCGCACTATGATAAATGGCCTGTAATCGTGCAGTTTAGAGACGCCGTAAAAAAAGTTGAATAATATATTACAAGACTCGGAGGTTGATTCAAAGGAAATGTTTTGTTCCTTTTTTGTTCGACTGGAATGAACTTTTTTCAAGGTGTCAGTGATAATATAAAAGGAAATGCGAATATGATGCAGGGATTCTTCGAATTCAACGGAATATTTAAAACTCTGGACTTTTTGAATTAACAGACGCTGCTGCAATTATGACTCCTTGAACCTGAATTGAATCTTTGGTCCGATAAATTTCGTTCTCTCGAAGAAAATTGTTTTTTATCGTCCAGCAAGAAACTTGAAAAAGTAGATGCACATGCAGTATGTGCACAATGTAATGGAACAGGTTCATGATGATATTTTTATTACGATGCCGCTGGGGAAAGCCAGAGGCATTCTCGCATAATACACCTGCTTATATTTCAATTCCGAAAGCCAAGAGAGAGGGAGAGGCTACAAAAGTTAAGACACTTCTGCCAAGTACGACACATATTATTTTTCTTTCCATGAACATTGTGAAAAAAAGGGAAGACGGGAGAGCAGAGAGAAAAAGTGAACCGTCAGGATCTTCATCCAGTGGTAATTCCCACGGGAGTTGGGAAGCAACGGGATCAGCAACGATTTCACTCACTTCTGAGGCTCGCAGTAAGGGTGGTCTATGCTCTATATATATATATTCATCTATGAGGCATTCCACGCCGATTCGACCTGGGTCTGACCACCTCTCCGATTTTATCCGCAAATTTTTATGGGTTTGCTGTACCTCTGAAAAGCACTCAGGATTTTTTTCAGATTTTTTTGGAGCGATTTGACTTGATAGTTTAGTTTTTTTTTTCGAAAAAGCTTTTTATAGGCAGAAGGAGATCCTTGCCCACTTTTGCTTAACGCTTGAAATTTCCCATATAAAAAACGGGATTATTGTGATTTTTAATTTTCGGCTAAAGGTAATTTGTTTACAAAATTAGAATTTTATAAACAAATTATTTTCAGCCCAAATTTAAAAATCTGAAAAAAAAATAACAAAAACCCTGTTTTTTATATTGAAAATTTCAAACATTTAGCCAAAGTGAGCAAGGGTTTCGTTCTGGTTATAACAAGCTTTTTTGAACAATTAAATTAAAAAAAAAATCGAAGGAGAAACCTGAATGAAGTGGACCGTAATCCAAACATTTTATTAAAAAAAATAAATAAATAAATAAAAAAACAAAGTTTGGTATAGACGGAAGAAAACCCCTGCCAACTTTTGCTCAACGCTTGAAATTTTCTATATAAAAAATTCCATTTTTCTGATTTTTTTCAGATTTTTAAATTTGGGCTAAAAGTAACTTGATTTTAAAATTCTAATTTTATCAACAAATTACCTTTAGCCCAAATAAAAAAATCTGAAAAAAATCACAAAAATCCCGTTTCTTATATAGAAATTTTCAAACGTCGAGCAAAAGTGGGCAGGGATTTCCTTCCGTCTATAACAAACTTTTTCGAAAAAAAAATTTAACCATAGTTGAGTCAAATCGCTCGAAAAAAATCTGAAAAAAATCCTGAGTGCTTTTCAGAGGTACTACAAAACCATAAAAAATCGTGGACAAAATCGGAGGGGTGAAGAGTCAGATCCAGGTCGAATCGGTGTGGAATGCCTGATACATATTGTACATAGATATATATATATATATACGGGAGTAACGTAGAGGGATGCAACGAGAGTTTGCGGGGAACGAGGAAAAGGAAGAAAAAAGGGAAGCGAAGGGTAGTGGAAGAAGCCGCGCACCGCAGAGAGCACTCAATGTCTTTTTTCACGTACATATGTATTATATACTTTTGTACATAATGCTAGTAAATATATGCACTACCGTGGCGAAAGAGCGCAGGGAGAAAGAGAAACGTACTCGCCCGGCAATGGAAATAGCTCTGTGTATTCAAATGCGGTGGTGGCCCTTTTGCGTCGTCTCTACGAGCGTAATCTCGCGGCATGAACATTGTTGCACGAAACGAGCATCAGGAAAGCGACACATACCACAATGTGTACACACGCTTGCGAGCAATGGCAGAAACTCGTTTACTCACGGTAGTATAGTTTTAGGTCCGATCCGAACTGCTGCCATGAACAATTTTCCAAGATCGGTTTTTTTTTATCGCTCTCTCACTCAGGGCCGGGCTCGTCCTTCTTTGAATTTTCTGAGAATCTCATTCTCCGACAATGTTTAATATAAATTGTCAAACTTATACCATGTCGATGAAGGCTCTTCGCATCCTCTTGGAGAAAACTTTTTTCATATGATTTTTTTTTCGAGATTTTCATCCCGGTATATTCGAAGTGTCCCGAAATATCGAGAAATTCACATTTCGATGAAATTCTTGGTCAACATTTTTTTCTTTATTTTAGGTAATAGATAATTTTGTTTGCTTTTGAAAAGTTTTCAATTCTGTTAAAAATAATTTTTTTACAAATTTGTTTTGATAGTCGATTTTACCTCGGATGTAGTACATCGGCCTAAAAATGAATGAATCGGGGAGCGTGGGGCTAGTTGTAACAGGGGTAAGTTGTAACACTCAATTTTGACCGGGAATTTAAAACATTTTGATTTAATTTTTTTTGCTGAATGTGCTTCTTATAACTCGCAGCATAACGTAAACACCGCTAATACCCCGCGAGACATCAAAATAAGAGGATATGTACACGAGCTCTATTTCGGCCAGGTTTCGTAAAAAAAATAGTTACGAAAATTTTGATTTTGACTATTAAAATTAAATTAATTGTTTATTGTTTTTTCCTTGTTACATCTTGAATTTAACTGGCTTTCATTTGCTTTTTTAAAAATTATTCTAAAGCTTGTAGTTTTTTAGATATTTCATTAAGTAAACATAATGAGCCCATGGGGCAAGTTGTAATATGTTAAAACTTGCCCTATGCGCGTGTATTTTTTTCTGCTCTCTACATGTATTTGTATAAATAATATTATTACAACTTGTAGTATAGTGGTTACATAGTATTACAAATTATTTGCGCATTCTTGTGCATTCTTTTACTGTTTTTTACTCTAATATTGCCCAGAAAAATATGCTAAGTTATTGTATTGTATTTTTTTAGCCTGAAGGACTACCAAAGATTATAATCATCCCAAGAATGAACCACGATGAATAATACAAGACTGTGAACTTTTCATTTTACAACTTGCCCCGAGCCTGTTACAACTAGCCCCAGACATGGGTTAAGTTGTAACATCTCTCATTTTTTCAAAAAAAGTCTGGTGTAAAAGATGGGTAAAGATGTAAAATTATTTTTCAATTGGAATTAGTGCTCAGATATATACTTTACAAACCTTCTTACTCACAATCTTAAAAGCATACATATTTTAGGTGTTACGGGCCTTTACCAAAAACTGTTACAACTAGCCCTACGCTCCCCTACACCTAATTAATCATAGTTTGAAGAAAAAAAAAATCATTCAGTTCATTATCGCGGTATCGCAGATCGGCCAAAAAATGAGTCAATATATCCAATTTATGATAATTTGACAAGAAGCCAAAATTTGTTTTGACCCAAGTTTTGAGGAGGGCCGTCATGCCCCAGCCTCTCCCTTACATTGAAAAATTTGAGTGGCTATTTCGGTATTTCGATATCTTGAGAGCGGTTCGAGGTAAAATCATGCACCGGAGTACTCACTTTATTGGCTGCAACATTCGTGGAAATTTATGAAAGGCTGCAGAATTCATGCCACTCAATCGAGTTAATTAAATTCAATTCCAGGACTGATTGAGTTTAAAAATCTCTCTCGATAACATCATCGATTTATTTATAATAAATACGTCTCGCTCGTTTTCGTTCTGCGTTCTGTAAAAATGCTCCACTGTACAGAAGCCCCGAAGAATCCCTTCGATAATGTTACATATGATATGGAAGAAGAAACTCCTTGTCTGCCTTTATTTACAAGACGAATGTATCTCGAGAGGAGTGGCGGAGGGGAGGGCAAAAATACGTGTCTCTTATAGCTGATTTATTCGTTTGTATGTCGCGCAGTATGTGCTCCGATAACTCGTTGTAATGTGCATTATTGGGAGTGAAGCGAAAGATCGAGAAGAGCCGGCGCGATACACGGCCATTTAGAGGCAGCCTTGACTTTGCCCGTTTAGGCGGATCGACTGAAAAAGCGTCTCGATGCTTCGCTACTGCCGGGACGATGGTCTCTGGTGGCGAAGACAGCGACGAGAACGACATCGGCTCCGATTCTGTCCCGTTCGCTCATACATCGGCGCGGGAACGTCTCCGAAAGTCGTCCTCTCTTTGCCGTCGTTGTCGTCGCAGCGTCTGGCAAACTGGGCAGGGAATCGCAAACGCTCGTCCAGGTGGTCGCGGGATATGATGCCCTTGTGTGTATGTGTGTCTGTGTCTGTATGCACTTATCGCAACGATGCACCGGCTCTCGCCGTTTTTGGCACGCGCTTTATGGAACCCTACAAGGCCTCCACCTTGCAACATACTTTGTTCACACTGCGTATGTGCGCGCCCCAGCGCTGACGCGCTTGCCTTTTCAGCTCGATACTTTCAGCGATATTTCCGTGAAATCTTGTTACGGAATCCAACGTCACCACGATCATTTTGATATGATCATAGCGGAACAAAAAAAAATCGGAAAATGAAATTTGCACGTGGCTGCTTCCTCATTCAGGGTGGCCACTGCCAGGGAAAACCTGGGAAACCTTGAAATGTTAGGGAATTTTTTGAGTCTCAGGGAAATCAGGGAAATGTCAGGGAAATTAAATATTAGTCAGGGAAAATACGACACATCAAATAGAAAATAAAAAGAGTATGGGTGAAAACTTGAAGAACGATGAAAATTAATTGGGAAGCTATGGGCAAATGAGCGATGTTCCATTCTTTGGAAAGAATTGATTCTCAAATCGATTCTGAATCGAATTTGAAAAATCGATTTTCATGAAAAATCGAACCCAAAGAAACGATTTTTAAAAATAACCAAAAATCAATTGCTAATTCAAGGTTACGTAAGTGTTTATTAAGTTTTTGCTATGGAAAATGATTAAATTGGATTAATTAATTTTTAAAATAAAATAATGAAAACAAAATAACAAATATAAATCATTTTCATATAAACACAGTTTGATTCTTTTACACATTTGCACTTTTTAATATGTTGTTAAAAATATTAGGAATGTGTTTAACAAATTAGACTTTTTTCGATTACATGGGATTCTATTGTTTTACGATATTTTGTATATTTTTACTTTCAATTATTTTTTTCGTTGGACCATGTTTTCTATATTTTAACTTTTAATTTTTGCTATGGAAAACGATTCAATTGAATTAATTCATTTTCTATTCAAAATTATGAATACAAAATAACAAATATAAAGCAGTTTTTCTGGCTAAACATAGTTTGATTCTTTTACACATTTGCACTTTTTAATATATGTATTCTTAAAAATATTATGAATATATTTAACAAATCAGACTTTTTTTCTATTACATAAGTTTTAATGTTTTACTATATATTGTATATTTTTATTTTCAATTATTTTTTTCGTTGGACCATATTTTCAGTATTTTAACTTTTAATTTTTTGTACATTTTCTCACGTTTTCACATTTTCACATACTTCTTTTTTCCCTTAACCTTGACGTCGATGTTTCGTAGACTTTTGTCAATCTTTATTTAATTGCCAATCTTTAATAGATAACAAATTTATCGAAAAATCGAATTCTCGATTTTTAAGCTGAAGAATCGATTCATAAGATCGATTTTTTGAACTAAAGAATCGATTTCTGAGTAAAAGAATCGATCTTAAAAAATCGAATCGGAATCGAACATCCCCAGGGCAAATTTTTTATCTCTACGGATCTTTCGTCATTTTTTGAAATTTTATAAATAGTTCAAACTCGCAATCCCACAAGTTGTTGCTGAATTTAATGCCAACTACGATAGTACATTTGTGCTAAAAGTTTGAGTCCAATATCTGCGAAATTACAAAAATTAAAAACGTTTACAAGCAATTTTTGTTTTAATTTTTTTTTAAACCGAACTCTTCAAGGTACTCTTGTCTATTGTAATCCCAATCGTCACTATTATCAATCGTATCTCCACAAAAATTTTTAGCTTGATAACTGCAAAAATATGAAAGTTAGAAAATTCATAGACATTTGAAAAAAAGTAAACGTTGCACCAAATTGACTATTTTGCAAATTCGACCAAATTTGCAGCCAGCTATGCGAAATGGTCTTCATGGGTATCAAATTTTAACGTGATCAAACTTCAATTTATTGACCTTTGTAATAGAGGTTTGCGCGATAATTGAAAGAAAAATTGTTAATTACCATTTTCAAGAAAAGTTCGTCCAATTCTATCGCAGAACCATTGAGATATTCAAGTGGTGCACTCGTGCGAATCGTTCTGTTCACAGCGCTCGTCCTTTATTCTATAGATATACCTTCTATCGTAGATTGCGGACCTCGTTACCGTTTTCTCTTGATTACATCGAGTTTGATAATTCCGTCTTCCTGTACACAATCGTGTAAACCTCTACTACCGGAAATTCATCGACCGCAGATGAGAGGACGAAGGGAAACCCCGCGTCTGATGGTCGGCTCGCGGCGCTTCTCAGCGTCCACTCGAGCAACCATTCTCAAACAGCATACTGTGAACTAATACGAATATTACTTGGGCAAACATTTGTTCCGTATATATGGTTATACATACAAGTAAAGGTATACGCGTTTCTTGGTTATCGTGGGAATTTCGTTTGGCATGTCGAGTGTCTTGCAAGAGAATTTGCATTTGTACCCTAGACAGACATCATTTCACGTAAAAGCGAGAGATACAAAAAGTATGTCGTGTCAATATTTTCCTAATTATTTGAGCACACATCGACCAGTTAATGACCGTTGTCCAGAAAGTAGTTCGTGTTGTTTCTCGACCAAAATCACTCTCCTGTCTCGTGAAATCTTCATAAAAAATTTCCTGTCCGACGATCTAAGGTACTTGTCTACTTTGGAAGGCAAAAAAGCCAATTTTTTACATTCCTTTCTCAGCTCCTTTATCAGATATGGCTATAAAATTGTTTTTACAAACTTGTTTCATCCTTCGAAAATACTGCAAAAACAAAATTATTCTTCATTTTGATTCTTTGAATTATTTATATGAGGCGCCAAGTCGAAAATGTCTTGTCCCATGGCCAACAGTTGATATCAGGATTGGTAAATCTGAAACAAAAAAATAAAAGAACATTTTGAAGAGGAAGGTTTCTTCCACAACAATTTACCACCGTTAATGAAAAATCGATGAAAAAATGGTGGATGCATGTTTGAAATAAATTGTGAAAAATTCAATTTTTTATTTAAAACATAAATCGATAAATCGATAAATTCAAACAAAAATCGATAAAAAAGTGGTGGATGTTTGAAATAAATTGTGAAAAATTCAATTTTTCATTTCAAACATCTGCCATTTTTTTTTAAATCGATTTTTCATTAACGGTGGTATATAGTTGTGTAAGAACCCTTCCTCTTTAATATGCTTTTTTATTTTTTTGTTTCGGACTTGCCAATCTTGAGATTAACTGTCGGCCATCGGATAAGACATTTTCGGGTTTGGCGCCTTCTATAAATTATTCAACGAATCAAAATAAAAAACATTTTTTTTTGTTCTTTCGAAGGATGAAACACAGTTGTAAAAATAATTTTATAACCATATCTGATGAAGAAGCTGAAAACAAAAATATTGAAAGCTTGCTTTTTTTGGCCTTCTAAAGTAGACTAGAACCTTAAAAAAACCAAAAAATCGTGCAAATTCTAAGTTTTTCTATTGCTCATCTTTCAATGTTCACAATTTTGACTATCCCATAAAGGGATTTCCGAAACATTGGGCAAATAATGAATTTGCATGATTTTTTCCACCACTGTAAAACTCAATAAAATGTAAAGTATCTCTGTTTTCTTTTAAAGCAAAGTATCGGAAAAGTTTACGTGAACTAGAGTGATTGTAAAAAATGTGACTGTAAAAAATGTTATTACATTTCATATACGAGAGTATATAAAATTTCAAAAGCAAGTATACGAAATCAAAATTAATATACATTGTATTGTAAAATTAACAATTTGATCTTAAATTTAATATTTGTATATTAAAATTGAAAAAATAAGCATTGAAAATTAATATCCCCGTATATGAAAATGGTTGAAAATGTATACGAAATTTAATATTCTGTATATAAAAACTTCATATTTTTTAAATTAAATTTTATACAACATTTTTTTGGGTAGTGCCATAACTGGGTTCTTTGTATCTCTATTCTTAAATAACTCTATCTGTAATTTCTCTACCCCGACAGAACTCTATTCTTAAATATCTCTAATCTTTAGTCGTGCCCCAACTCTATTATTCATTTCTCTATTCTTAAATAAGTCTATGTTAAAAAATCTGTTGTCTGACATATCTTTAATCGTAAATATGTCTATTCTTAAATAACTCTGTGGCTAATTAACTGTGCTCTCATAAAATTCTATTCTTAAATATGTATTCTCGAAAATAAGTTGACTCCTAAATATCGCAATTCGGAAATAACTCTACTCCTAAATATGTCGCATCGTAAAATTTCTATTCCAATAAATCTCTATTCTTAATAAATTCGAGAAAATCTCTATGGCGAAATATCTCTATTCTTACAGATCTCTATTCCGACAGATCTCTATTCTGACATATCTTTCAATTGTTTTGGTACGACTAATGGAGACATATTCCGGAACAGACAAGTGACGGAAGAGAGATATTTCGGAGTAGAGATATGTCAGAATAGAGATCTGTCGGAATAGAGATCTGTAAGAATAGAGATATTTCGCCATAGAGATTTTCTCGAATTTATTAAGAATAGAGATTTATTGGAATAGAAATTTTACGATACGACATATTTAGGAGTAGAGTTATTTTCGAATTAAGACATTTAGGAGTAGAATTATTTTCGAGAATAAATATTTAAGATTAGAGTTTTATGAGAACACAGTTAATTAACCACAGATTTATTTAAGAATAGACGTATTTACGATCAAAGATATGTCAAACAACAGATTTTTGAACATAGACTTATTTAAGAATAGAGGAATGAAGAATAGAGTTGAGGCACGACTAAAGATTAGAGATATTTAAGAATAGAGTTCTGTCGGAGTAGAGAAATTACACATAGAGCTATTTAAGATTAGAGATATAAAGAACCCAGTTATGGTACTGCCTTTTTTTACAGTGTAACATTTTTTGAGAAAATTTTGAGAATATTTCTTTATTCTTCACTTTTAATCGGTGAATTATTAGCCAATAATAGAAATATCTATAGAAATGTAAATTTCCTCATCGCAAACGACCCATACAATAGGTGCATTTATGAAAATAAGATATTTTTATTTCTCGTGGAAATAATAAATGCCAAGAATAATACCAGCGAGCAGAGCGACCGCGCGTAAGAAGAGGTAACATTATAAAAGGGAACACACGCGGGAGAGCAGCTCGCCGTAATAAGATACATGCGAAACGAAAAGTACAAAAGTCGCGCTGTGCGGTACACACGTAGAGAGAATTCCTCCCTCCTTTTAGTTGCTATTCAGGTGACCTGGCACAGAAGAGTACACGCTCTGTAGGGGTGGATAGCGGAGATAAGCGCATTCGAGTGTGCACCAACCGCGTTTTTCCTCGCACTCGTTACATGCACGTTAGGACGAACCCCTCTCTCTTTTGCTCTCTCTCTTTTCCTCCTCCGAAGCACCTCTGCTCACCGGGAGCTTTTGCAGCGCGAGAGATTCCATTAAATTTTTTTTTCCTTTTTTATTATGCTTCCTGGTTCGGACTGTAAAAGTCGGCGAGATGAGTAAAAAATTAAGAATGTAACGAGCGTGCAGGCGTCTTAATAAGTAGAATGACATGATGAGGCACAGTGGGGTAAAATGAACTTGAGGGAACCGAACTGAAAAATTTACTTTCTCCCGCTATTTTACTTCGCCTGAAAGCTTTATTAATTATTTAAAAATTTTCAATATTTAATTATATTGCATATTTAATTTGATTTCATATTTAATTATAATAGACCATTTCTGTCAGTGTGAATTGCGTTTTATTTTATTTAACTCAAAAAAGGGTTTATTTTGATTCACTTTGTTTTTAAAATTTTCGGAATTTCTATTCTTGTCGCGTTCAATTAATGCGATGCAATGTATTTTTTCTGAATATCCATTTATCTTTGGACACCAATTTGTTTAAAAAAATACATGAAGCCTCTTCCAAACACCGATGAGTCTCTTTAAATAGTCGGTCCATTTTGCCCTACTCTTCTCTATTTAGTTCGTTTTGTCGTCCTTCAATGTAATTAAACAATTACGTAAACAATTTCACTCTTTCGTGCCTGAGCCTAAAACGATAAATAAACGTGATTGTTTCGTTATTGAAATGCAGTTTCCATAGATATTCGTAAAAGAGAAAGCTCTGCAATGATAGAAAAAAACCGAATTTCAAGCAACATGCATCATCCGTTGTATCTTGTTTTCCTCCCAATTGTAAACTTTTATTTGCTCTCTCTCTCTCTCTTGGTTGGATTCGAGAGTCGCGAGATGAACCAGAGAGACAGTTAGAGAGAAAGAGGAGACTTTAATCGGTCCTATCAGAGACCTCGTGTGTCTATATACAAGTGCCCGCAGGAGTGCTCGAAGGAGAGCCCAAATTAGGTGGGCAGTAGTTAGGAAGGTCCGAAGGTAAACAGCGGTTCTCGGACCACCGGTAGTGATATATCTCGGACTCGCAACGGTCTCCGTGAATTTGCAGTCAAAGTTCCTCACGTGTTAGCGGTAGAGGATCGAACACCGGTGATGCTTTCTCACGTGCTCTTGCGGCAGTGCGAAAGGACGAGTGTGCGGTACGAGACTTCTTTTTTCTCACGCCTCCGATAACTATCCCTTTGAAAGTTAAATCGCGGCTTTCTAATGAAATTTGTACCTCTCCTTGCTGAACGGGAAATCGATGAAAAGTCAATCGACATCTGTCCGGAAAAGCCCGTATTACTGCGAAGTATCCACTTAACTTTTCTCCACGAGCTCCATTTCCACTTTGGATCACGAAATGTACCTTTCGACTTATTTTTCACCCCATCGACGCTTACTCGTCGCAAATGTAAGTTAAATTTCGACGAACGGAGACTTTTGGGTAATTCCACTTTACCTTCGATAGGGGAGCGTGGAGCTTGCTGCAACAGTTTTTCGAAAAAGGCCTGTATTGCCTAAAATATGTATACTTTTATGATTGTGAGTAAGAGGGTTTGTAAAGTATATATCTGTGCACTAATTCCAATTAAAAAATAATTTAAAATCTTAACCCATCTTTTACACAAGACACTTTTTGAAAAAATGGGAGTTGTTGCAACTTACCCCATGTTTGGGGCTAGTTGTAACAGGCTCGGGGCAAGTAGCAACAATGAAAAGACTAAGAATATTTATAAAAAAGAACACGGTTTTATTGGTCTTGTATTATCCATGAAACATTCTCATCGTGGTTCTTTTTTATGATGATCATAATCTTTGACTATAAATAATCAACATGATACTCATTATAAATATCATAAATACTTTTTTTTATCACAACGTTTTACTTAAAAACACGAACATGGCACTTTTGACTTATCTCTTAGCTTAATCAGTTTTCTTCTGAGTTGCAGTTTAGGCAATTCGGACGAAGGTAATTGCATTTTTTTTTTTTTTTTATATATCTAGAAAGTGAGACATGGTACAAGTCGAAATTTTTTGCTGCTTTTCGTATATTGACCCTTTTTTCCAAAGCTTTGGTTACTGCCGACTCATTTACATCCTGGGTTTTTAATCCTCGGATTTTCTCTTGTAGTCTCTTATTCTAAAAACAATTCAATACAATAACTCAGCATATTTTTCTAGACAATATTATGGTAAAGGAGAATACAAAAATGCACAAAAAACGGCAAATAATTTGTAATCCTATGTAATCACTACACTACGAGTTGTAATAATACTATATATACAAATACATGCACACTTATTAGAGAGCAAAAAAAATACACGCATACTGGGCAAGTTGTAACATGTTACAACATGCCCCTGATTTGTGTAACAACTTGCCCCATGGGCTCTCTATGTCTACTTGATGAAATATCTCAAAAACTATAAACTTTAGGAGAATTTTTAAAAAAGCAAATGAAAGCCAGTTACATTTACATTGTAACAATGAAAACACAATGAACAATTAATTTAATTCTAATAGTCACAATCAAAATTGTGTGCACGTACTTTCGTTCTGATGTCTGGTGGACATTCAGAAAAAATTTAAATCAAAATATTTTTGATCCCGGTCAAATTGAGTGTTACTACTTACCCCTGTTACAACAAGCCCCACGCTTCCCTAAAAAACGTAAAACTCTTAGTTTTAGCTTTTTCGTCCTTTCCCTCATCGTTCAATTTGAGATATTCTGCACGAGGACGAAATCAAGAGTTTCTATTCAATATACAAGATGCGATCTTCTCGGTTGCTCTTTGTGTCTCACCTGTTCGGAGGCCACGACGAAATCGGGAGGGTATAGAAGGCGCACGATGATGGAGATGGATAAATGTACAGGACTTTGCAAGGGAGCCTCGGGGCTCTGGGCAAACTAACATTCTAACCTCGTCAGAGGATCGTGAATATAGTAACTACGTTTATATATATAATATCCCTTGCAAGGTAAGGAGGAGGAGGAGGTGGAGACGGAGGGTAGACACGTTGTACGTCATTATGCTGGTGGGGTTCGTCTATTACGGCACGCCCGGTCTGCCTTCCGGCCTTCAATTTGCACCTAAGCGAGCTCGTTCTCCCGTTCACCCGAGACACACAGAGAGCTTGGGCAAACTTGCGTTCGAGGGCTCGGACTACTCTGCAAGCGATGTGCCGCCCCCGGGTCGTGAAAGCTCACGGAGAGTTCAAACCCCCACTCCAAGCTTTCCCTATCTCACTCCCGCGTTCCTTATCGAACTGGCTTAGGGAAATCTTCTTGTTAGATAGGCCAACCTCGGTCTTCGTCGCTAATATGCCTTTACAAAAGGGGATGCCGGTCATCAATCGAGTTTCCTGCAAAACAATAGTGATATCCGCAAGTCTCACGCAAATGGAATGTCCTTTTCAGAAAAAGTATCGAATTTAATATCTCAGATTTTTTTTATTCGAAAAAGATTTTATTTCATTGAATCTTTCAAATTTTCGGAATTCTTATTTTGCCGTTTGAATAGTTGAAATAACAAATTTCGAACAATCATCAAAATCGGTTGAACAAAGCGGGGTTTCGAAGCTTCAACGATTACGAAGAGAATGAGCGCAGTCTAGAGCCAAAATTTGGAATAGAAAAAAAAATTACACCTATCTTAGTGAACAGATTCAATTTTGGGCAAAATGGAAAAAAAATTCCATTAACAAAAAAAAAATCTTATATCGATGTATATTGTCCCCCTGAACACGAATCTACCAATAGTTTTCTCAAAGAATCAAATTTTTTATGAATTTTCATCCAAAACATTTTTGCTCAATTTTAACCCCATTCTCAGAAATCTCGCAATATATCGCGAAATTTCAAGCGCTCATCACTTTCGATTGGTTTGACCGATTCGGAAATTTCTTGTTCGTACGTAAACCTTATTACTAAACTTAGAGAATAGCGTTTGATTCATTCTGATATATACATTTTTGTAGAAATGACAGCAATTTGAAAATGCCCTAAAAAACGGAAAGGGTATGCCTTAAAAAATTTGCAAAAATCGGTGGTTGAACTTTAAATACCTGCCAAAAATCGAGAAATCATCAGAATCGGATGAACAAAGCGACGTTTTGAAGTTTGAACGATTACGAAGAGAATGAGCCAGTCCAGAGCTAAAATTTGGAATAGAAAAAAAATTATACCTATTTTAGTGGACAGATTCAATTTTGGCCAAAAGGAAAAAAAAGAATTTTCTGGTTTTCAAACCTTATCGATGTATTTTGTCCCCCTGAACACGAATCTACCATCAGTTCTCGCAAAAATCAAAATTTTTACGAATTTTCATTAATACCAGACGAAATAGACTATTTAGACGAAAAAGTCACTATTGCTGTGAAAGATAAGTCACTGCTCTACAATTTTTGACCCTCTGCAATGCTGGCAACCCTGCGTGTAAAATATATTTTTACATATATTTAATTTTCTCATCAGCTGTCTCAATAAATCCTGTGAGACTTTGATTTCCAACCTAATATATATTTAATTTCTAGAACAAGTAATACGTTCGACTGCATCTATTTCTCTGTGTTTGTCTGGAAAACTAATTTTTCCTTCTCATCGCCATCGATGTGATTTCACGTCACAAGAATTAACATAAATCAGCTGATTTTACGACGATGCTCTCGTGCTCTCTCGGTGAATATTTTCATTTGATCCGCCCGCTCTAAAAGACTCGTTGCACCTCGTTCATTTTCGCCTCAGGGCAATCGGCGTCGTTATCCCAAAATGGGAAGTTTGAAAAAAACTTCTTTTCACAGATACTCGGGATCCTCGAGACTCGAACCGGTGGAACCAAAGAATTTGCAAACTGATTGCGTGTGTGCATGCCGCAGAGACGCGCGCGCACACACGTTGTCGTTGAGAGCTGGTTAAATAAGTGCTGTAAATATGTACTGGTTAAATAAGTGCGACTATTATTATAAGAGGAGAAGAAGGAAAAAAGATCCGAATAAAGGACGCCGCGATGTCCGAAATTTTTGTTTTAATCTTTTTTTTTCAAGCAAAAGGTAGACGCTTGAGCAATAAGAGAGGCAAAACTGGTAGAGGAGAGAAAGAGAGAGAGAGATGAGAGAAATCGAGCGAGAGAAGTGTATCGGACGGTGTGGTCTGCCCTTCCTTCTCTTCCTCCCCACTTCGCCCCACTCAATCGGTGCGCGACGAGGTGTGTGGGCACCGAATAGCCGCGACCCCCGCCGAGTCCGTCGCGGTCTGATCCGCGAAGGGGCGAGGAGGGAGACGGTCGGGAGGGGGGGGGGAGTGAGGCCCTCACACGCTGGGGCCCCGGAGACCCAAGATCAGCGAGAAACTGCCCCGGGGCCTGACGCGCGAGTCTCGACGCGAGCCGGAGGTCTCAATCTCACGGCTGCATGCCGCCGCCGTCAAGAAACCCCGCGCTGCCTCTCTCTGCCGTTGCTGCTGCCGTTTCTCTTCTCTCTCTCTGTCTTTCGCTTCTTTTTTTATTATTTATTTTTTACCTCCTCGCTCTCTTGCCCTCTCTCTCTCTCTCTCTCTTCCTCATTCTTTTTGTTTCATCTCTTCTTCGTAATATACTTACACGCGCCCAAAGCATATTCGTCCTATACGCCGACTTACCGTCATGATTAATCGGCACCGCCTACTTATCGTGTCGAGACTCACATTAGACGCTCCCTTTCGGAGCCCCATCGATTCTCCGCCAGGACCATGTTCAAAAGTTTACACGAGCGCCCCCTTCCGCGATGATCACGTGGCCTTGCGGCATTATCATCGTTATACGTTTGTATCATATCGTCGGAGCGAAAAGGGCGTTATGGGCATCGTTTTACGCGTCCAAAGAGTCCGGTTCGTGTCTTGTTCCTCTTTTTTTTCTCATTCGCCGACCCGGTCGATCTTTGGGCTCGAGAAATCCGCGCGCCAGGCATATGGGCAAGAATCGCGGACTTTCAATTCACCGCGGAGAAACCTTTTTCTCATCGGGTATTTATATATACATATGAGGCATTCCACGTCAAGTCGGCCACCCCATTTTTTGGAATCACCAAAAATCACATACAAATTTTTATAAAGTAGTTCTAACTGTCAAGAAAATTCGTGATTTTTTCAGATTTTTAAATTACATCCTTTAGCCGGAAAAAATTCCCAAAAAATAACATGTTCCATTTTGTAACCCGAAAATTATTCATCGTACGAAAAAAAAAGGTAGAACACGAAATTTAGGATTTTCAACGTACTTTACACTGAAATTTTTTACAAACTCATCCGAAAGCTTTCTATGCCATTTTCGGAGCAAATAATGTTTTGATAGTTTTTTTCTCTGAATTAACATCTTCTATTTGTCTGTAGTTCTAACAGTTTTTTTAGAGTTTTACAGTTATTTACAGACTACAAAAAAATTGGCTTAGTGGAAAACCCATTCCGTTGCATGCATTTTTCATCCCAAACGAATACATAAATTTTCCTTGAACATTAACAGGGTTGAGACTATAGATATTTTCTACAGTCCGCATTTTTATTTATTTTTTTGTACTTTTTCTATTTTTTTAACTTTTTTCATTTTTATTTGTTTAAATATCTTTTTGTACATTTTGATAAACTTATTTATCAATGGACCCCTGTACACCGATAAAGTCTATTCAAATTTGAGTCATAGGCTAGTCACGTCTCTCGATTGCAAAAGAGAATTAATTTACCCTCTTTGGATACACCGACGTTTCTATGACCAATGAATACTTTTTTAGTTCGATTTGGCCATGATTTTTGGGAATGAATCAATGATACGGCTTTGTTCCTGGAATCGTCTTCGCAGTATCAAAACGAGATTGTTTTATTATTTTTCCCTGCCCACGATTAATAATGATAAGATATCAATATCTACACTATTTCGTTAAATCACTATAATGATACATTGTTTCAATAAAAATGCATGTGAAGGAATGGATTGTCCAGTAAGCCAATTTTTGTATAGTCTGTAAATATATCAAGTAAAAAACTGTCAAAACTACAGACGAATCGAAGATGTTAATTCTGAGGAAAAAAAAAATCCAAATATTATTTGCTTCGAAAATGGCATATAGAGCTTTCGGAGGAGTTTGTAAAAAATGTCAGTGAAAAGCACGTTGAAAATCCTAATTTTTATGTCTCATTTGTTTTTTCGTACGATGAATAATTTTCGAGTTACAAAATGGAACAAACAAAATTTTTGTATTTTTTTTCCGGCTCAAATATGCAATTTGAAAATCTGAAAAAAATCATGAATTTTCTCGGTAGTTGTAACTACTTTCTAAAAATTTGTATGCGATTTCTGGCGATTTCAAAAAATGGGGTGGCCGACTTGACGTGGAATGCCTCATATATACATATATGTACATATACACAGCGCATGATTATACGCATTTGACGATACGATATCGCCGCTCTGATCGTGACAGCGAGGAATTTCACGTCTATTAAAAGCCTATTATTATTTTCATTCTCAAGTTCAGTGTCGAGTGTGGCAATTACTCCGGCACATGATTTTTCGAAAGAACGATTCATCAATCAAATAGACCGATTAATTTTCTTTTTTATGAAATCATCACGAAACTGTTGTGCCATCGATATTTACGGTGAGACTGAAAATTTGTCTGAAATAATTAGTTCAATGACTCGCTACACTGTATTTTCCCAGTTAAAAATATTTTTTCTTGCACTTTTCATTTTCTTTTTGAATGTTAAAGTTTGAAGACCCGATGATAGGGAAATGGAGAGAAAAATTTAATTTTAATGATCGGAATTTTTTACACAATCAAGATACGATAGAATTCTGGTTAGCAATAAATCGATACCTCTCGTACGATCGAGTAATTAGCGGGGGAATCAAGCGTCGCAAAGCTCATTCCACGTGAATATATGGATAGAAATCTGGCTTGTTAGTTAATGCAGTTTATTAGACCGTGTAGCGCCGTATCGTACCCGACTATATATGTGTATACATAAAATACAGATATGCGCTTAATTGCAGTTGTCGAGAGTATTCACGAGGTTTGTGTCTGCAGTGTACAAGCGCGATACATCTTCCGGTGGAATAAATAGCCAAAACGGAGAATGCGCCTCGCAGAAATTGCTTTCACCGCCGAAATCCCAGTGAAGGAGACTTTGAAATCATTAATTACCCTCCTGCGGTCGAAAGACGTATGTGAGCATATGTTTTCTTGCCGAAAACCCGGAGAAACCCCGTTAGAATCTCGAAGTTATGTGATTTTGATTGTGATTTTTCAGACGTTGAGTATCATATATATGGGGTATTCCGCACCGATTCAATACCTGGGTCTGACTCTTCACCTCTCCGATTTTGTGCGCAATTTTTTATGGTTTTGTAGTACCCTTGAAAAGCACTCAACATTTTGTTCACATTTTTTGGAGCGATTTGACTTGACTATAATTTTATAAACAAATTACTTTCAATCCAAATTTAAAAATCTGAAAAAAATCACAAAAATCTCGTTTTTTATATGAACAATTTCAAGCGTTAAGCCAAAGTACGTAGCAGTTTTCTGCGGTTTGTAAAAAGCTTTTTCGAAAAATATAAAAAAATAAATAAAAGGAGAAACCTGAATTGAGAGGGGGCTCTTATCCAAACATTTTTTTGAAAACCTTCGATCCACAAAAAAATATGCCAAGTATGGGCGACAAATATCTGGTTTCTGGTAACAAAAAGGCAAATATTATTCTAATTTTTTCATTGCTCTTATAAAAATAGATAAGTAACTTCACCCCCAGAGTTAATTATTTTGCGCAGATATTTTTGGTGGTTAGATATTTTGTTCCTAGTCGCAATTTGTGAAAGATGAATTCAGACAGATTCATAGTCATATTCTTGATTACTGACGATGAAGATCGATCGAATCGGCAACTTTGAGGGGAATGCATCGTGTCGTTGAGTTAGAAATAACCTAATAAATTTTGTCCCTTTCTAAGAACTAACTCGACCGTTTGATATTTCATTCTCATACTTTGCCAATTTCGAAGTCATCGATAATTGAGCGATTCGAAAATGAAATTGCCACGCACAGCTCACGAGCCCCTTATATTCTATTCTATTCTCTCTTGAGACGATGTCGTTGCTCACGGCATTCGCGGGGGACCATATAATGATAAAAAATGTACGCACGTATATGTATATACATATACGTATGTGTGAAGTAGAAAAAGAATATAATATGAGAATGAGGGAAAGAGAGAGAGAAAGAGAGAGAAGAGTTGGAGGGTGAGAAAGAAGCGTAAAGAGGAGAGCGAGCTAGTAAGATTACAACCGACTTTATAACCTTTTCGCACAGGGTAAATAACTCACCCCCTTCTAACTGATTTTGCGCCGGCGCCAACGTTTTTTACGAGTATGCCTCGCCATGAGAAACTATTGCGTCGCGACGTCGCGGGGACGTTCGTCTCGGGGTCGGAGATACTCTTCTGAGCTCTCTGTATACACATAGATATCTCGCGGCTTCTCTTCTCCAGGGCAACGAGACGTATAAAAGATCTTGCATGTGTGTGCCTGGCCAAGCAAAGGGGTGGCGATGAACATATAGGAATGTGAAGGGGTCAAGCGGGACGAATGTGGGGTGAACTGTAGTCATACGGCGCAAAAGAGCGAAAGGTTTTTGGAGTCGTAGGAAGGGGTCGCTGTTTTCTACCCCACTTTCGCGTTATACGCCACCACCCTTTCTCATACTTCCTTGAGCTTTCTCATTCTCAGACTCTTCTTCGCAATGATATATATATATGCTTTATATATGCCTCGAATCTTGCTGAAGTAACAGAAGTTGTTTGCGAGTGTCTCGTTCCGCTGTCTACGTCCTTTCTTTCTTCTCGCTTGTCCTCTGCTTTCCCTCACGGCGAGTTTCTCTTTCCGCCTGGTGGATGTGGGCGCCAGTCGTAAAAAAAAAACCAAAGAAATTACCGAAGAGACTGCAAAGTATACGACGAGACGTCCGTTCGTCCTATAAGGGCTCCGGTGTCGCGACTTTCAGTTTGTATCTCGTTCAACGTTCCCATCACTCGTGACATCGTAAACAGGGTTATGGAATCAATAATACCCACTGCTTGTTCGTATAACATTGATTCTATCGGTATCCCGAAGAATTGATCAAAAGTTTCGCTCAGTAAAAGCTGATCTCATTCCTTTTTTTCGTACTGGATCAATTACTTTTCTTGGACTGAAACGGAATGTCAGGGTCAGAGTGATAAAAAAATTTATTGCTGATTACGAATATCCAATTGGAGAAGTTCAATCTTCGCAACGTCTTATTTGGATAAGGGAATTAGTGACTGATTCTAATTTTAAGAAATTTTTAATCCGAAATAACGAGCACTTGATATTTGAGCAGTTAACCCTTAAATGGTAAGGGGGTCACTCGTGCCTCGCCCAAACCATCTCCTCTTGCTAGCTTAGAGAGAAGAGTGGGGGCAGGCCCAAACTATACCGGAAATAATTGTCCACTAGTAAGCTATAAGTTCCCCAAGTGCCAATGGTTTAGTCCGTAAACAACTGTTGTGAGAGCCAGATGAAAATACCCTAGGGTCACCAGTGACCCCCGTTACCATTCATGTTGTCTGAAAGTGTAACGTAAATAAAATTGTTTTTTCCAAATTCTGATGTTTTTTTAAATCATGAATCGATGTTTTTTTTTTATTATGAATCGATTAATTAAATTTACCTGAGAGTTATTTAACGTAAATTTTAATGAAAATTCGTATTCCTGAAATTTTCTTCTTCAAATTTTGATCTTCATCAACTGTACATTGATCGAAAGGTAACCTAAAGGACAGGAAACCCTACCGCTGCAGAAAGTATCGCAGGGCTGTGTGAAGCTACGAGTTATGCCTTAATTGTGCATTGTAGTTTGACTTCGACATGCCATCATTTTTTATTTTTATATTCCTTTAATTTTTGAGAGAACTTTGATAATTGATGTCACTCTGATTAATGAAATTGAGTAAAAAATAAAACGATGTCTACTTCATTGGGAATTGAACCTCTTTATGCACTTTGAAAAAACTCGATTTTCATGCTAAAAACTTGAGCATTCTTTTTATTCATACAGAATCTTAGTATTTTTTCCCTTAAAGTACCATTCCTAAGCTTTAATTTCCCGTTTTTTATTTGAAAAAATATTAATTGCATCCAAAGTTATGAATTTTTTCAACAAAATGGTGCATTCTCCATGGTTTTCTTTATTTATATGATTACATTGTTTGAACAAATGATCAAATCAGCAATACAGTGATTGGTCCTTATTCTAGGATAGTTAATGAGATTTCATGAATTTGAGTACTTTAAAAAGGGTACATTACCATTTGAGAGTTAATTTTTGAAATTTAATATCTTCTTCAGGACGAAAAAAAAATATGTGAAATTTTCGCTAAAATAAATTGTTTTTTTCGCGACCCTGTAGGTTGTTTTTTTAGTGATTTTCAAATTTAACTCGCGGAAATATTTAAGATATGGGATCGCATCAACCGCCATTGGAGAATGCTACATCAAAAAGGCCGATAAAAGATCTCTTTTGGCGAAGAATAATAACATTTCTCTTAAAATGACCTTCCTTTCGGATGAATTGACGAATACGTCAATGACATCTGAGACAGGTTTTGGCAAAAATAAAGGACTTCCATTTTCAAGCAACGAAACAGGATAATCTGTCATCAGCATCACCTGTCGGATACTAACGATGCCGAGGCAGACTGACATTTGTCAATATGTCAATAGCGTTGATTCTCGGAGTATTTTTTCCCCAACGAGTCTCGCGATTGTTCTCATTTTGAGAATGAACATTTTCAGCAGCGTCTCGTCGGTCGCTCACGTCCTATTATAGAATCGATCCAATTTCGTTCTCTGTCCTGTTTGTCCGACAATTATATAGTCGACGCTCGCGGATGGACGATTCTTCCGATTACATACCATTGAGATGGAGCACTCTGTCCAGAGGGTGTGCCTCGCCACACTCTGGTTGACGAGATAACGATTTCTTCGACTCTCGGAGAAGGATAATTGACGCCTGCTTGCTATCTCGTTCACATCCCTCCATTTCTCTATCTCTCTCTCTCTCTCTCTTTCTTTTCCTCTCTCTTTCTTTTAAACATACACACGCAAACACACTCTCACTTCCCACTGATTGGAAGTCGTTCGTTCGAGTGTACGTGTTCCGCGCCCTCGGACCATTCTACGAGCGGATATCGACGGTAACGGCGACGAAGACATTGTTATATACGTAGAAGATCGAATGGGATGGGTCAGACTTTCTCTTAGACTCCCGGGCAAAATGTTTCCTCATTATCCAAGAGCTTTTCCCATATCGAGAACCTTTTGGAAACACATGTTGGCAACAAAACTGTGATACCTAGAAGAGGTGAATAAAATATATGTATAAAAATATATGAATAAAATATATGCATAAGTGATGCAAGAGTGCGGAAAAGTATCAGCCGAACTCGATGATACTCGTTATATGAAAGTAACGAGGAATACATGGAAAATCCTTGAATCCGTTTAAAGTATATCGTGCTTTGTGAATATATGAGAGATCGTCGCGGAGTTGGGAAATAAATTGGGGGAGTTCAGGAGCCAAAGTAAAATGAGGAAAAAGAGTGGCTGAATGTTGTCTGTTGATCGTGCACACGGCAAAATCGAGTTGGGAGGAGAAAATTTCGCGCAAAGTCGAGTTTCCTTCCTTTCAGGTTTCCCCGTGGCGAATCCTCTCTCGGACGTCTCGAGAGGATATACAGGAGTACAGCAGCCAGACAGAAGAAAAACGTAAGAGTGCGAAAAGCGGTACATTATAGAGGTTCTTCCCCATATAGGCGAAGGCAAAATACATTCGAGCTTTTTTAAGCGAAAAAGCTCACCTTCATCTATATATATATATATATGAGGCAATCCACGCCATTTCGCTCGGCCGTGAACCTGACCATTTTTAATTTTTTTCATTTTTTTTTATAAAATAGTATATAATGCAAGAAGTATTTTGACTCATTTTCAAATTTTTATCGCATGTATTTCAAAAGTAACAATTTTTCGAAAAATCTGGATTTCAGAAATTTCAGAACCGTTCTAACGCCGATATCTCTTAAATTAATCGATATATCGAAAAATGTTTGGAGATCGATTTTTTTCATATTAGTTCACACTTTCATAAAAAAAGGCAAACAAATTTTAAATCATCGTTGTCAACAATTTTTCAGCGTGTAAAGTGAAAATTATTTCTTTTAAAGATGATTGCCATTTTTTATTTTTTTCAAAAAATTCTCTAAAATAATATGATGAATTATATGAATTTTAATCCTAGTCCCATCGTGGGCTCATTTTTCCATCTATTAAAAAAAAAACTTCAATTTTTTTTTCACGAAAATTTTGAGTGTTTTGTGTGAATTACTATAATAATTTTTATTATTAATAATACTCGTAAGTAATAATTATTGTACTTATTTATAATTAGTAATTATAGTGATAATTTTACAATTAGCAGCCCGATCTAATATGTTGAAGAATTATTTTTCCATTACTTTCCTATAGAAGAAATGTATGCATTATAGGAGAATATATGAATGAAACACTTACATGTTTTTTATTTTGAGAGAGTTATAGATATTTATTTTCTCACTCATTAAAAAAGTTTACACAATCGAGACTGATTAGATATCAATATGTATAGCACAAAAACTAAGTGATCGGTATAAACCGGTGAAAACCATAACGGGTACCCAAAAATTGCACTGTGTTGTGCCTGATAATAATGGTGCCTTAAGAGTAAGAGATTTTTCAAAATCTGATCAGTCTCGATTGTATAAACTTTTGAAACGAGTGAGAGAATAAATATCTATAACTCCCAAGATAAAAAAATATGCAAGTGTTTCATTCATGTATTCTCCTATAATGCATACGTTTCTTCTATAGGAAAGTAATGGAAAAATAATTCTTCAACATATTCGATCAAGCTGCGAATTGTAAAATTATCACTACAATTACTATTGTAAATAAGTACAATCATTATTACTTACGTGTATTATTAGTAATCAAAATTATTATAGTAATTCATACGAAACACTCAAAATTTTCGTGAAAAAAATTGAATTTATTCTTTAAAAAATAAAAGGAAAAATGGGCCCACGATGGGACTAGCGTTAAAATTCATATAATTCATCAATTATTTTAGAGAATTTTTCGAAAAAAAAATAAAAAAAAGCACTCATTTAAAAAAAAAAATTTTTCACCTTACACGCTGAAAAAATATTGATAACGATGATTTAAAATTTGTTTCCCTTTTTTTTTATGAAAGTGTGAACTAATATGAAAAAAATCGATTTCCAAACATTTTTAGATATATCGATTAATTTGAGAGATATCGGCGTTAGAGCGTTTCCGAAATTTCTGAAATCCAGATTTTTCGAAAAATTGTAACTTCTGAAATACATGCGATAAAAATTTAAAAATTGGTCAAAATACTCCTTGCATAGTATACTATTTTATAAGAAAAAATGGGAAAAATTAAAAATGGTCAGGGTCGGAGCCGAGCGAAATGGCGTGGATTGCCTCATATATATCCTTAGATCGATTGAACAAGTCCCACGGGTCACTCTCTCCGATAAATAAATGATGCGTCTCTTGCCACTTCTGCATGGTCACATCGAGACTGCTTTTCGCATTCACATAGTTCGAAGGATTTCTCAACAGCTGCGGGAACTGTTCCATTTGTCATTCGATGCATTATGCAGCTTTGTGTACAACTGAGTTGATTTTCCGGATGTCTGATGGCCTTCTTTGCTTCCAAAATGAAGGCTCTTTCGTTCAGAGTCGTTCAGTAACATATTTTACGATTTATATATATAAATCATTGAATATTTTAAAGGGTAATTTTGTAAAATAGTGAATGCAGCGCTTGGTGCTAGTGGACGAATTCAATTTTTATATAAAAAAATCATTCATCATAACTTCAATGAATGTACGTGATATTTTTAATATCCGTATATTTTTGTTATTAATTTTCACGGAATTCGATTGCGTCCTCTTTCAATTTCAAATTTCAATGCGGGCTTTTTTACACTGCATAATTAAATGCGGCCTTTTCGAACAAAGTGCTTTAGAACCGAAACTTCAAAAGAATTTTGCGATATAATTCCTGAGCTTTTTTTGTGGTAATCACCCATGATTTCCCAATGAACCAAACCTGTGCTGTCAATTTTCAACAATTCGACGGTTGTTTAATTAACTATTCCAGTGAAAATCTCGTCTCAACTGTGTCGCGTCGCACGTATTAAAAAGCAAACATGTTCGATAAATGCCAAATACTATTTGTACAAATTCTCTCATTCCGTTAAAGGGACCGAGTCAGCGTCAAAACACCGATTTTTGAACATAAATAGAAACACTTTTCCGGACTGCTTAAGTGCAGCACATTTTTTTTAGGTTCTTATTATGGGGTTACAGGCCACTTTTTGCATTTTTGAAACAAAAAATCGGTCGAAATTAAAAAAGTGGCTCTAACTCTATAATAAGGACCTAAGAAAAGTGATACTCAAAAATTGATTTATGAGCAAACCCCTGCGCCTTAAGGGTTCCAACTACCGTCAAAAATTTCTTCATTTGATACGTCAAATAATAGACCATTGACCAGTTTCAAACGTATTCAATGAACATTTATATTTATGTTCAAAAATCGGCGTCTTGACGCGGTCCCCTTAAGGCTCCGTCAGTTATTGTTGTAAACAAAAGTATATAAGAGTCTATCAAATAAAATGAGTGCTTTTACCGCTGCCATTCGATAGGACCAACATTGTTTGAATGACAAACCATTGAAAACACTCTCGAAAATGTATGAAAGGTTTTGGTTCAGTGATAAATCGATGTCGGGATTATGGTAAATAAAGAAGACCGCCCAGAGATAGCGTTTCCATAGAAAACTGGCACTGTTCACAAAGGTACTCATGCATGATAATGCGGGTTGAAAAAAAACTGATATATGCGCTGCGAGGGTACGAAAGAGGTGCTCGTTTCAACAGCATCAGGGATAACTGATACTTTGCATAATATGTGAATCGCCTAACGAGCGTGAATATAACTTGTACGTTCCGAAAACCACGATATTTCGTTTATCGTTTGAATAATCCAAGTAGCGCCCAAAGCTATGAACAAGTTTATGTATTATATAAATATATATATATATATGTTTCGCCAACGATATTCGTGGGAATGGTCTCTCGAGCTTCGAGGGTGGGTTTCGAGCGAGGGATACGAATGTGCCACTCACTCACCACCCAAGAGCATGAAATCTTGAATCGACTTTCGATAACCATTCCACTCACGTAATCCATCGCATATTCGCGCACATCATACATTTTGTTTTCTCTCCAGCAGAGTCAATGTTACATAGACAGAGAAAAATTGATTTACGTTGTGTACCACCAATTTTCAGCGGAATAAAAAATATTTTCCTTTGATTAAAATTTATCGTATTCGCAATTAAAAAAATTGCATCATACTAAAATGAAAGACAAATTTTATGATTAAATAAAAATTAATTCCGCATCGAATTATATATTTGGATTTTAGTTGCTGTCTTGGTCACTTCACTTTTCTCATAACTCATCGCAGTTTGTATATGGGGCATTCCCCGCCAGATCGACCACTTTTGACCCCGACCCCTTTCGATTTGCCTGAAACTTTTCTATCTTTTTCTACCCCGACAAAAACATTTTTCAGAATTTTTTCAAATTTTGTTACCCAACCGTCAAAAAGTTATGAATTAAAAAAAAATGGCTATTTGTTTTTCAAATGTCCATAACTTCTGATAAGTCAATTTTGTAAAAAGTTTTGGACATTTGAAAAATAAATAGCCATTTCTTTTAAATTCATAACTTTTGAATTTCATTTATTCTGTTTTTGTTTTTTGAACTTTGACGTTCTCTCTACATCCTCATAAATCCCCAGAGTGGTTATTATGAGAAATAAGCTGAGTTGAAAAAAATTATTTTTTTTAATTGAAAAAAAAAAAGTAGACAAAAATATCCCATTCTGGAAATTTCAGAGAACTTGCAGAGAATGTCAAAGTTTTTAATGAAAGATGGAAAAAAGTTAAAAAAGGCAATCATCGAGAAATTTTCGTTATTTTCCGAAAATTAAAAAAAAAACGATGAAGATCGGTCTGAATAATTTTTTTAAGCATGTTTCTGAAAAGTACATTTAAAAACAAGAATTTCGAAAAAAAACTTCCCGATAAGTCAATTTTTAAAAAAGTTATGGACATTTGAAAAATAAATAAGCATTTTTTTTTAAATCCATAACTTTTTGATGGTTGGGTAAAAAAAATTGAAAAATGTTTTTGTCAGGGTAGAAAATTATGAAAAAGATTCAGCCAAATCGAGAGGGGTCGGGGTCAAAAGTGGTCGATTTGGCGTGGAATGCCCCATACATATATACAAGTTGCGTTGACTTTGCGAAAAAATTAATTGCTTTTTTTTCCTCCGCCTCTTTATCTTTCTCGAACGAGACAAACTTTGCGCAACGATACGGTACGGTGGAGTCATTTTTTTTTCAACTCGTGAACTGAATATAATTTTCCGTCTGAGAATTTTTTTTTTCACGAAGCTTCCGACGATGAGAGTACGATTCTCCTCACAAGCCCGTGCACTCTCGTCGGTGAAATGGAGCTTTATCCTTCTCTCCATCTCCTTCTCTCTTTGCGAGAACCATCCTTCTCATTTTCCCTGAAGATTTATCACCCCTGGGGAGAGCGAAAGGGATAGAACGAGAGAAAGAGAGTGAGGAACCTGCGCGTTATATCCGAATGTGAATGACGTCGACAGGCGGCTTATCGAAATTTTTCTCGCCCCCGCGTTAAATTTTCTCCGCGAGCCACGACGTCTCTGAGCCCAGAAAGGAGAGAACGTTATCATGGTATAAAACTCCTCTGCGCTGGAGCGCGGGTGTACAATGTATAGACATACAGATACATTGGCGCGCTCGTTGGGTCGATAAAAGTGGCTCCGGAAAATATTAAACGAGCCAGCGAGTCTCAGAGCGTGCGCCGGTATTCCCGCTGGATGGACTCATTCTTCTTAGCATCACGGATCATCACCGTCTCTCGGTTTTTATCCCGGCGTTCAATTGAGATTTATCGATCGAATCAGTGATTCTGAAAAAAAAAAAATTTTTTACTTCAGTACAACGAAATGTTGCTTGTGGAAGCAAGTCGTATCGAAAACTATGAAAAATCCATCAACGGATTCGTATCAGCGATGAAACTCGCATTGCAAATGGTAACAAAACATCGGCTGGGCGCGGATCTCGTGTATTCATTCGATTCTCAACAGTATTTCGTTCAATTCGATCCGTTGCTATTATAATTCTCATACCTCTTAAGGATGTTGAGTCCCTATGAAATTTTTTAATATCAATTGTTCAATAAATAGCTTCTTAATCATCGTGGAATTTTTACACGACCTCCTGAATACTTCATGTAAAAACATATTAAATTTTCAGAATTCCATCATCATTACTTCAACCCCCTTAAGGGTTAAAATGAAAAATGATGAGAAAATTCTGAAAATTTGGTATGTTTTTGTATGAAGTATTTAAGAGGTGTAAAAATTTCACGACGATTAGTTAGCTCGTTATTAAAATATTAACATTTTGTTAAGAACAATTTTTAAAACAATTTAAAAAAAATATTTATCAATAAATTTCGTTTTGTTTCCGTTGCTTTCAATATAGTGTAGATATTAAAAAATTGAGAGGTCAAAAAAACTTATCGTAAAGTTATATCAGTTTCCATAAGACTAAATTTAATTTAATTTTATTTGTTAATGTTAAACATTAGGTTTTTTATGTTACTGCAATTTAAACTTTTGTTTCAAGAAAGATTTTACCATCTTTAGTTATAAGTCTCAACAATTTGCCGGAAACTAAAAAAAAGTGAAATTTACTTAAAATTTAACTTTAATCTTGAGTAACTTTTGAAGGAGTGAGTTTATCGAAAAATCATAAGAGATCTTTTTTACAATTCTCTATACAAGAATCGCTACAAGATTCTCTGCAAGAATATGGATCGTTCATTTTGGTACATTGACTTGAAGCCGAATTATAAAATTTCAAAGTAAACATTTTTTTTTCCTGTGTTATTTAAATGGGAAATAAAAATTTGCGATGAGACATATCTAATAATTTATATTAAGAGTTCTTCTTTCAATAGGCATCTTTTTTCACCTCCCCGAAAGTATTTAATATGTTATTTTGAAAAACAAAAAATAGTCGCTTTTTTTAATCAGTCTAATATACATGAAAGAGTTTTTTTTTGTTAGGGGTGTATTTGCGGTAGGGAAACAACTACTAAATCTGTAAAAAGGTACGCAACCTTGAGACGGACAATTTTCATTCTCCTAAAACAAGACTTCAATCATCGTGGATCGATCACAAAAAAAGCTATTGAATTCAAACCATAAAAATACCTTTTTTGATAGAATGATAAGAACTTTGATGATTGAAAAACTTGACTTTCGGGGGGGTCGTTAGAAAGGATCCACTCGATGGAGAATGCTTTCCACGTTAAGCACACACGAATGGTTGGATCGTGGTTAGATCGTTTTACACAGAAACATATGTTCCCTAATATCACAGTGGTCGTCGATACTACGACCATTAGGGTCGTGCGTGTGTGTGTGCTATTCGCGAATTAGATTTGTGCCCGGAGAGGCATGACGTATGTGCCGAAGGGTTAACGATCGCCTTATTAATTTACATCTCAACGAAAGAGTCGGGGGATGATTCGATGATCGTGATGAGGTACACATATTATATACATATAGATATATATGGGGAATTGTTGAATATAAGTGTGTCCGTGTGTGTGTGTGAAAGGAGTATTGGTGGATCGGTGAAATTTGGATGACCGGTTTCGCCGCGGCCATAAATCCGGTTGCGTGTCATGGCAGCGGGTGTGTATACTCGCCTTTCTCCCGTAAAGCGAGTCTCGCCCAACCCTTATCAAGAGCCACCATATATATTACCTACTGTGCCGCTGGTGATGCTGTTTCGTGGAGGGAGGGCTGAGGACGGGGATGGGGGTAGGTGAGGCTGTGGAGGAGGGTGGTATACGTCGGTACAGATCGATATCTCGCATGGCTGACCCAGAGGGTTAACTAGGCAATCAGCGATAGTTCCTCGATACCCCGGCGCGACAGGCTTTTGGGAAGGAGCGGATACAAGAGAGGAGGGAGGGGGGTGGTCGCGCGAAGCACAGGGGAAGTATTTGGGATCGGTGCCCCAGCAGAATCGTTGCTGGTCGCGTGAATAGCGCCGGCAAGCAGGCGAGCAATGGTTTATATGCCTTCACGTATATATATAAATGTATAGGTACATATCACGAGAAAAGGGGAAAGGGATTAACTTAATTAAGGGTTGTTCTACGACTGGCTATGTCGGTGGAAATCGACTCGGATTCGCACTGTGTGCGGTGGCTTATTCGCGCCCGCAAACCCCTCACGATTTTCTGTCGAACCGTCACCTCTAGCTCTCTCAATCCTCTCTTGTTCTCTACGTTTCTGTTCGTCGTTTTGTACTGTGTATAAATATATAGTTGCAGTTCCAATCGTGACCTGCAAACATGAAGTTGCCGCGCATGAACGCATGTTCCTCGTGTTAACGACACCCAGCTGCTGGTTAACTACGTAGAGTGTTACAAAAATCCAAGAACTCATACGCCCAATGTTGAATTGTGGTTTGTTGGCCATTGTCTATATATATTTCTCTTTCCCCTCATTTTTCAATTTGACTTGTGTTGATCTCGCATACATGAATAATTATATCAGTAATTGCATAACTTTGTAAATACAGCTTGCGGTACGGAGAACCGCACAATCACTGAAGCCTATTCGGTATTATTTCGACTAGGGAAATGTTACGGTTGTAAGTTACAATTTCGGCCAAAACGGCATTATTGAAACCATATGCATCATAGGAAGTAAAACGCGATTGTAAATACACAAACTCTTGGATATTTTGTTTGCAATGATTTGAAATCATTGCTTCATTCTTCATCGAAATGATACATTTTTGCAATTCGCTTTTCGTTAAAAATAAAAGTAAAAATATACTACCAGCGAAAAGTTTTCGAACGAAACTTCAAGAAAGGTCTGGAACCTTTTTTTATGCCATTTTGCCGGAAGTCAACTTGGACTAATTTAACAAGTGGCATTTTAAAAGGGAAAAATTCGGCTTCATTTTTTGATTTTTTAAATTATTTTTACAACTAGTTTTTAGATTTAGACGTTATTTTGAAAACAGCTGTTTTTCGCCTTTTTCCCCGATCTCTTCAGGTGCACCTATCTTCAAGAGGACATTTTTTTAAATACATTTTTACGATTTGACTCATGAAGAGGAAAGTTTGAGCTTCTATTTGGGTTTATTCGGTTTTTTTTTTTAAAGAAGTTTGAAAAGTCCCATATAACATGAAAACAAAGAGAATTCATGAAAAACTTCAAGATAGCAGAAAGTTGCGTCTGTTTTTGTTGAGTGCAGAGGAATTTTTTCAGATTCTTTTCCCCAAAATTTTGTTTTTCTCATTTTTTAGGTCGAAGCTTAGATAATTCAATTACCATAACTCGAGAACTATGGGATTATTGATAAAGTTTCAAGAGGGTAAAATACTTTATTTTACCATTTTTAACACATTGGATTTTTTCAAATTTTGTTCCTTAATTTTTTTTTCTAGCTTCAACATGAGAAAACGTAATTTTGGAAAAAAAAATCTGAAAAAATGTCTCTGAACTCAACAAAACAGACGCAACTTTTTGCTTTCTTGAAGTTTTTCATGAATCCTCTTTGTTTTCGTGTTATACGGAATTTTAACAATTTCCTCTTTTTTTCACAAAAAACAGAATAACTTTGGAAAAAAAATCACTTAAAGTTTTTAAAAAAAGGAAATTGAAGCTCAAACTTTCCCTTCTATGAATCGAATCGTTAAATGTATAAAATAATTTCCTCCAGAAGATGGGTGCACCTGAAGAGAGGAGGAAAAAGGCGAAAAACAGCTGTTTTCAAAATAGAGTCCAAATCTAAAAACAATTTGTAAAAATTATTAAAAAATCAGGTAATGAAGCCAAATTCTCCCCTTTAAAAGACCGCTTGTTAAATTAGCCTCCGTTGACTTCCGGTGAAACGGCCTAAAAAAACGTTTCGGACCTTTTTTGAAGTTTTGTATGGAAACTTTTCGCCGGTAGTGGACGTCATTCGAATGAAAAAAAAAATTAATCGCATAATTTAACAGCATTGATGTCTATTGATTTTTCTGTGCGTCAAAAGTGAGGGATTTTTGAATCCATACAACAACCAATTTAATATGATAATATAAAATCATTTATGCATTTTTTTCATCAAATCACTAACTATTCGATTATATTTTCAATGACTCTCGTTACATTGAATCGAAAGTTTGGCGAGTTTGATTGAATACTTTATTGATAAGGTTGCTTCGCTAATGAAAAACTTAATTATCCGGGGCTGGGGATGCCAGTATGCTTGCGATTGTTTATGTGGATGTTCAACAAATACGGTATTGTATTTGTATGTGTCACTAGATATCTGGATGGATAGTTCGCTGGACTAAATTTTCGCTGTATCTATGTGTGTGTGTATACGTGAGTGTGATGCTGTATGAGAGGTCAGCTCGGTGCACCTCGAGCTCGACGCTTAATCACCCCGTGGGTATATATAAAGGGAGGGTCGCACGGGGATTTGCATAATTCAGGAAACACGGAGTGGGTTGGTGCGAGTGAAAGCACCCCTGCGCCACTACCCTTGCTTTCCGAGCTTCAGCTAATTTCATCCGCACATTTCACTCGATGGATGAAATAATAATATATGTTTCTGATGCGTGCATTTAAATGTACGCGTCGAACATCAGCACTGAATTGCAAAATGAGTATCTACGATAAGAATCCTCTTCACCTCAGCTCATACGGCGCTTTCATGTACTTTCCGTGTAATGAATGCTGCATCAAATGTGTCCACACATACTGTATAGTAGACTGATTAAAAAAAAAGGAACTATTTTTTGTTTTTCGCAGTAACATATTAAATACTTTCGAGAAGGTGAAAAAAGATGTCTGTTAAAATTAGAGCTCTTAATAAAAATATTTAGCGGTGGTACATCGCATATTTTGAGTTCCGATTTAAATAACACAGGAAAAAAATTTCAAACTTTGAAATTTTATATCTCGGCTTCAAATCAATTTACCGAAATGAACGACACATATTTTTGCCGGAACATTTTACCGGAAACTAAAAAAAAAAAGTGAAACTTACTCTAAATTTCACTTTAACCTTGAATAACTTTTGAAGGAGTGAGTTTATCGAAAAATCACAAGAGATCTTTTTTGTAGAGCGTTCAATTCTCTACAAGAATATGTTTCGTTCATTTTGGTAGATTGTCACCGCTAAATGATTTTATTAAGATCTCTAATTTTAACAGGCACCTTTTTTCACCTTCTCAAAAGTATTTAATATGTTACTGCAAAAATTCAAAATAGTCGCTTTTTTTTAAATCAGTCTACTGTATAGCTTTCCTCTAAATTAGTGCATTATCTGCTGATTTGATCGATTGAAGAATTTTTTCAGTGCAAAATTAAAGGGTTTTATCCCAGTAGATGATAAAAAAATTGATAAATTTCCAGAAAATTATATGAATTAGTTTAGTAATAATTCTATGTAACTAAAGCATCTTGTAGATCGAAAGTACATTTATTGAGATACATTGAAGAGGGCGTTTACTGTAATTTATTCGTATTTACTATCAAATTTTAATCTTATTGACTGTTTATCTAATATTGAATGATGACACATCAAGTTATTATCGAAAGTGTACGTTCAAATATTAGAAATCCTTGTGCATATTAATATAAATAATATTCCTTGGTCTATCGATCTCTCCCTCCCCCCTCTTTCTTCGATAGTCCATCAATATTAAACGTTTTTCGACTCAGATAACCACGATCGCTTAATATTCCAAATTACAAAATCTCAAATGAGCAATTTCATCGTTGTTCGGAATTTCATCGAGTTTCGTCTTGATCGTAAAATGAAAGACCCCCATCTCTCTATCGCTCAAGCTCCATCAAGACTCCTCTTTGAAGACTCCTCAGTGAAGAGAGGCTGATAGGGTTTTGGACTTAGTTACGCTACGATGAAATGCACCGGAGACGATGTGGGTGAATGAAACTGGGGAAACTTGGTGGAGCCAATGGGGGTACGAGAGCATTATACGATGCACTTGAATAAATAGCGCCCGCTAGCACTTGGTAGACACGGAACAAAAGACGCCGCTCATTCGTGTCTTGATGGAGGACGGTGAAGATGTGTTTAGTACGTGAGCAATGTATGTGTAAAGTAGGGCATACAGAGAAAGGTTCGTGGGTTCATTGAGCAGAAGTGAGCATAATTTTTAATCAGAAAATCTTGATAAAATTGATTTTTATCAATTTTAGTAAAAATGGAAGTGGAAAATTATTTTAATGAACCAGTCTCGCGATTGCCGGTGATTAAAAAACATCCTGTCCAATTAACTGGAAATTCCTATCAATCCGTTTCGCCGGAAGTCAACGTAAACCAATTTGACAAGCGGCATTTCAAAGGGGATGAATTCGGCTTCATTGCCTGTATTTTTAATTGTTATTACAATTTGTTTTTAGATTTGAACTCTATTTTGAGAACAACTGTTTTTCGCCTTTTTTCCCTTTCTTCAGCTGCACCCATTTTCTAGAGGAATTTTTTTAAATACATTTTTACGATTGGATTCGTAAAGGGGAAAGGTTAAGCGCCAATTTCTTTTTTTTTTAACTTTGAGCGATTTTTTGTTCAAAGTTATTCTATTTTTTTGTGAAATAAGAGAAATTTGAAAAATCCCGTATAACACGAAAACAAAGAGGATTCATAAAGAACTTCAAGATAGCAAAAAGTTGCGTCTGTTTTCGATGAGTTCAGAGGAATTTTTTCAGATTTTTTTTCCAACATTTTTTTTTCTTATTTTCTCGGTCGGAAAATGTCGACGTAAAATATTTGGAAAAAAATTTGAAAAAAGATTCCAATGTGTTAAAAATGGTAAAATAAAGTATTGTCCCCTCTTAAAATTTTATCAATAATCCCATAGTTCTCGAGTTTTGATAATTGAATGATCTGAGCTCCAACCCAAAAAATGCAAAAAAAATGTCAGAAAAAAAATCTGAAAAAATTCCTCTGAACTCAACGAAAACAGACGCAACTTTTTGCTATCCTGAAGTTTTTCATGAATAGAGGATTCTGTTCATTTCGTTTTCGTGTTATACAGAATTTTTCAAATTTCCTCTTTTTTCACAAAAAACAGAATAACTTTGGAAAAAAAAATCGCTCAAAGTTAAAAAAAAAAAAAAGGAAATTGAAGCTCAAACTTTCCTCTTCATGAATCCAGTCGTAAAAATGTATAAAACAAATTTCCTCTAGTGCACCTGAAAAGAGAGAGAGGGGGGAAAAAGGCTAAAAACAGTTATTTTCAAAATGAAGTCCAAATCGAAAAACAAATTGTAAAAATAATTAAAAATACAGGAGTACAGCATTAAAATAATGGTATTCAAGTATGGCTGAATAAATTTACATTATTATTATTAATCGTACAATATGACGATTAACCTTCTCTCATTGTTAACAAAATTCGTCTGACCGCATCACTTGCTAAAATGACCAATTTTTCACATAACCGTAATCGCAGTATCGCAACGGTTATTCTTGGCAAGATATTCGCCCCGTTTTGCCAAAGTGCTCATCGAGTCGGAAGTATCATGAAAATCTGTAAACGACAGTGGGCGTAATCTCGACATCCAAACGACGTGACTCGACGACGATAATTGGTTCCATTATGACAGTCGATCGATACACAATTACCGTGTAATTAGAGTACCAATTAAGACACTGGGCCGCGAATTTTTTTCACGCTTCGAGGTGCCTTCTATCTGGTGTGCACGCAAATTCGGCACGAAACAATATATATATATATATATATATATATTCCATAATCGTGCTTACTCTCTCGCGATAGCATCCGAACGTGCAGAGGAACAAAAAGAGGGAGAGAGTAAGCTTGGGCATGGACGTTAAACTTTGTGCATACACCGGTGAGTGAACGGAAATGGGGTGGGAGTTGTATACACGGGGAGGAAAGTTGAACTGTGTCTAAAATTGAAGTTTGCCGCCGGAAAGCTTCTTTCTCTGACTATATTCCATCGTTGCTTTTCACTCGCTCTCACGGCTCGCACATCACAGCTTTTGGTCGAGCATTTTCGAAGCGGTATAACGTATCGATCTCGCGTTTATTCACACCATCGCTAGCGCAGAATTCGCAGGACTCGCGCGATATGCTCATCGTAAAACAAAGCATAAACGGTTTTTTTTCTTTCGTTTTTTTCAAAGTCGAGAACGATTTTTTTTTTTTAATGATCCACCGTGCACCGTGTTTTTATTCCGCGACGTCATAAATAGTTGAGGTCTTCGATCACCCGAATAATAATCCCCATCGATATTGAGGATTTTACGAATTCGATCGAGCCACGAATTTTTGTTTGCCCTCCATCGAACATACATTTTTCACAACTATTCAACAGTTTAATCCCCAGGAAAAAAAAGGAAAAAACAAATCCATCACGATTTTAGTTTTATTGTGTATTGTTTTTTTTTTTGCCTCTGCCCCAAATGTACGGTCTCTGTCCACGAAGGGAGGTGATAGTGACAGAGTTTGTCGATTAAAATTCCGGCTTGTTCGAAAAACGAGAGATACTCGCGGGCGCGTACAACGACTATTAATTACTGGTACGAAATTCGTGGGAAACCTCGCGGCTGATTCACTCCCTCGCGGTCTCCGATTGTCGCCAACAATTTGAAACGCATTTCTCTCTGTATATATTCAATCTATGGATATATATTCCGGGGCTATATTTATGTGGTGTCAGGTTCAATCAACGTCCACACTACGATATACCGTGTCCGTCACTCCCCGGCTCGCCGATTACTAACGAACGGAACATAATCCGTCGATCAGTCTATATCGTTCGAATGCAAGCCCTGGGGATAACAAAGAGGGTGGGTGGAGTCAACGTCGAGGTGATTATAAAATAATAATAACAGTAATTAAAAAATCATATTGCGAAAAAGGACTCAGCGATAAAATGCTCGAAATCCACGTTGAAACGTCGACGGGGATGAAGCGGAAATGAGAGAATACACGCTTTGGCTAATACACCCCTCCTCATGAGCCTTTGTCGCTGTGCGCTTCAACGATGTTAAGCCGAACCCGGATACGATCTTGTGAGCTGTTCATTAAACGAAGTAATTAATATTGAAAATAATCACCGGAAGTCCTTTCACATGTGCATATATATGTATGTGTGTGGGTGTGTTCAACTCCGCTGCGTGTTGTGGAAAGGAAACTGTTGTGGATATTATTAAGTAGCATGCTCCGAGCCGAGCATGCTTTAATCCAGCGCTTATAATACGCGCATAACAGCCGAAACTTCGTATAGGCTGTATAGAAGAGGTTGGGGCACGATGGCCCTGCGGGGGCACAACGGCCCCCCTCAAAAATTTTGTAAAAAAAATGTTTGGTTTCTTGTCAAATTATCATAAATTTGATGTGTTGACTCATTTTTAGACCAATCCGCGATACCGCATAATCGACCACCCTAAAAAATTAGGTAGGATTTTTTTCTTAAAATTATGATGAATTTTATCAAATGAAACATCAAACAAAATTTGAAAAAAATTTATTTCCCAATAGCATTGACAAACTTGGAAAATTAACAAGATTACCTATTATTCAAAAAATTTAAATATTATTTTTTTCAGGTTAAAAAAAAATAATAGTGGAAAAATATAGAAGTTATTTATTATTTAACGAATTTTTAATTAATAGTAAATTAGTTTTCAATTAATGTCGGCATTCCGAGTTACAAATCCAGTAATTTTTCATGGAGTACTCCAGTAAAAATTACTGGAGTACTCCATGAATTTATAATAGGAAATGCTCGACCGTTCGTGGTCATGTGCCAATAAATCCGGTCATTTTCATCACCATTTCAAGTTTCAATTTCTCCAAATATTCGTCGACGAAGTATGAAAATATATTTTTACATGGAAAATTCTATTCCAGAGAATTCCCTCCACGTTCATGAATATTTTCTTTTTCATTTAAGGTAGTGGTAGTCCACTGTGACGACCGAAATTTCGACACTTTTTTATCAATGTTTTTAAATAAGAAAATAGATTGGGATCGTTTAAAAATTTTTACATGTTGTTATTTGTATCTTGAAGAGTACAACAAAATTTTTGTTTTCTTAATTTTACATGAATTTCTTTATGATTTTGTACGTCAAAGTGGAGTGACTCCAACTTCACTGGAGTCCCCGAAAAAAAGGTGACTTGTTTTGGGAAAGCACACAGCCTTCCGTAGTCATCTGAAATGAAAAATCCAAAGAGATTATTGTTTTATAGGCTTAATTCTAATGAACTAACCTATAATATGCATATTTTAAGAAGAAAAAAACGAAATTGTGGACTAGTGAACAAAAAGGTTTTCGAAATCGAATTTTGTTTTGATAAATTGTTTAAAAAAATTCATTTATTATTAAAAAGTTGAATGTTTTTGAGGTTAGGTATTTATCTACATGTGTCTTAAATAACGGGTACATTTTTTAGCCAAATCGGTTGAATAGTTTGTAGTCAGTGCGTCCCCTAAATTTTGAAAACGTAGTTTCGAGAAAAACGCGTTTAAAGTTTTGACAACACATTTTGTATAAAAAAATTATATTCACATTAATCAACTGTGCTTGGTGCATAGAGCAATCCTTCCGTTTCCTCAAAGTTATCTCAAAGCTCTCTTTATTTCTTCGAGAGCTTTACAGTTTCTGGTGATTGCCAAACCGTAGTAATTAGTCATTTTTAACAATAACTTATTAATTAATTAATTGCTCTGTTTTTTGGTTATAACTTTGAAAATATTTTAAATTTCGGTCTGAAACTTTTGGAGTATATTTTTAAGATGCTTTTCTTGCGAAAAATGTAAAAAAAAATCGATTTTTTTAACCCGTCACAGTGGACTACTACTTTAAGGAAAAATTTGGTACTTTGAGTAATTGTTTTTCGTACTATATTTCATATTGGTTTAGCTCTACGATCTCGTAGCAAACGAGAAAAGTTTCGTTCTTTATTGTGCAACAAAAACGCGGTGTATACTATTTAGAGGGGTGTGTTGTACGTGTTTGCAAAACCCGATAGCTATCGGTCGGTTGGCGGCGCCGATCGACCTCTGACTCGCAATTATCGCTCGCTAACCACACTTGCGATTTCGCCAGTTTGCTATTTATTCATCTCGCGCGGGTTGTATTCGTCATCGTGCACATTCAGCATCCGACGAGTCGAAGCGCTTATAAATTTTATATATATATCCATGTGTGTACTATTGGCGCTTGCATATTGCACGCGACATATAGTGCAAACAATCACCGTGCAAATAATACACATACGAGGGACTCTTCATCCGCAGGGAGAGCGCGGACATTCTCCGCTTGATATGGCGAATCACTCTTCCTACGTTGCACGTTATTTTTTCATCCCCCTTCCCGTGGGCGTAAAATTATGTATGCACAGGTATTGAACTTTGCGTTTTGGTCAACGGATTCACTAACGTATTTGAAATGACGATGCCCTTAGAATGATGATGGCCGAACTGGTTCAAGATTAAAAGGCCTTAAATTTGTTCTTTTTTTGTTTGAAACTTTTTCTAGTATCAAATCCGCGATAAAGATTCGAGGCCATCGAGACAAGATCCTAAAGATCTTGGACGAGTGAATCGACAGTTTTTTTCTTCCATTAAAATTGGCAATACTTGTATGTGCATAAAATCAAGAAATCAGCACATTCATAAATGATATTATGTATAGGGACGCCTGATACGCCGTTTTTTCTCCTTTTCGTCCACCTCTCTATTTACTACTAACCCAAGGGAACGAAAATCCGCGGTTTCGAAGAGCAAAGGAGAAACGTGGATGCCTCCGGCGAGATAAAGAGAAGAATAAAAAATAGTTCGATTTCCCTTCGAGACACTTATTCTTCCGCAAGGCACGCGCTCCTCTCTATCTCCATTCCTCGTTTTTTCTCTCATTCTCCCTCTCGATCTATGATCCATTCAACTTTTTTTGCATGGATAGCAACGACAGAGATTGATCGAGATTTATCGTGAACCTGTGCGCAACGAAACGACCAAGCTTCGCTACGCTATCCGCCATTTTGTTCCGGAATCCCGATGGAAAAGCTCCGTTCGATTACCAACTCGAAATATATGTGTCTTATTATCGGAATCCACGCGTCGAGAGCTCACATATATCACTTGTCTCTCGTAAACGTAATAATTCAATTACAAAACCATTAACAATATTATAGTCGAATATAAAACGACGAGAAATTGGTATGGAAAGAGAAATTTAACAAAATCTGTTATAGAGAGACAACTATTCTCGATATAATAATCAATTTCTACTCGTCAGTCGAATGGTTGACCTCTACTACTGACAATGTATTCAAATTTTTTAAATAAGTATTTATAAGTTTTGATTGAATAATATTGTGTTTAAAATATTCTAAAATTATTTAAGAACCCTGGTAATTTCGATTTTTTCACAACAATTATTACTCATCATTGTTTCACGTTTAAATCATTTCAAATAGTTTTCTATTGGCCTCCCTGGTCTTGCCAGTATAACTTTGCCAGTGATAACTTTCAATCCCGGCGGGTTTCCACCAGCCGAGTGTTTTACCATGACTAAACCCAAATAAAAAGAATTCGGGAGCAAGAAGAAACGAAAAGACGTAGAGACGGGCCGGAGATTTCTACTCACCACGGGATAAAGTGCGAGAGATGGGTGAAAAAAGATCGCCGTCTCTCTTTCGAGGGAGCAGCGCGAAGCGAAGGAAAATACGAGAACGTAATACTGCGGCCTCGCGACTCGCAACGGGGATAACGCGATGTTAAATCTCCGGGACACCGGTATGGGAAACGCAAGTGTGTATGTGTATAAGAGTCCGGCAGACTGAAGCCAAGCTCGAAAGCGTGAGAGCCAGCAGGAGCTCGCTCGACGTAAAGTTACGAGTTTGGTGCGAAGGAAGACATCGGCCGACAAGAAGTTGAGGAGCAAGAGAAAAGTAGAAGAAGAGGAGGGTGAGCAAAAAGAGAGGTGAAACGGGAAAAAAAACGAGGGGAAAAGTGGAAGAGCAGCAGCAGGAACAGAAGAAACAGCCGGAGTAACAGAAGAAAAGGTGCGGAAAAGAAGATGCTAGGTGAGGAAAAAGAGGAATAGAACCGTGAAAAAACGAAGAAAAGCAGCGCAACTAGAGACAAGGTATGGTAATTAAATGATCTGAGCTCCGACCCAAAAAATGAGAAAAAAAAATGTTGGAAAAAAAAATCTGAAACAATTTCTCTGAACTCAACGAAAACAGATGCAACTTTTTCTTTATCTTGAAGTTTTTCATGAATCCTCTTTGATTTCGAAAAACAGTTGTTTTTAAAATAAAGTCCAAATCTAAAAACAAATTGTATAAATAATTTAAAAAACAGGAAATGAAGCCGAATTCTTTCCCTTTAACATGCCGTTTGTTAAATTAGTTTACCTTGACTTTCGGCGAAATGGCATAAAAAAAAGTTCCAGACATTTTATGAAGTTTTGTCCAGAAACTTTTCGCCGGTGTTAATCGAATATGTTCAATATATTTAGTCCCAAAAGATAGATATTCCGTATATTCTAATATATTAAAAATGTATTCAAAATACATGAGAAGTTCATTGAAAATGTATGTTCCATCTACGAACGTGCAAAGAATTGAATTTCTGTTACATAGTCTCGTCTATATTTTCTTACCTCATGAAATCATAGAAAAACTACTGAAACCCATTAAAACCCTCTGTCGCTATTTCTTGTGTCTCAAGTTGATCAGATAAAATTACGCACTGGTGCTATAATCCCAGAATCTCAATGGACCTGCTTTCACTGAATACCACAGCAATTTTTGCCTCACAAATTACGAACAATCTCACCGTGTCCCAATAGGCCTCCTTTACGATAAGTGAAGAATTCCGTATGGGTACATTAGAAACGGGTAACGCATTTTGCTTCACCACGGTTGTAAGGTGTTCAAGTCTCGATATAGTGGGACATTCAGCGCCTAGTTTGCGCGCCAATATCCGGCGGAATATCGTGGGGTGCGTGTCAGCATAAAAGGGCTACGCTTGTATGCATCCTTGTCTGGCTTTATCACTCGCAAGTTAGCCACTCCGTAGGCATATACATATACATATATAGTGATCTCATTTCCACCTTACTGGCCGAGATGGTCGCAAAATTCTCGCACGTGTATTCGCACTCAACTTGCCCTCGTCCCGGTGCGCTGTCGCTGTCGTTTCACGTGGCTAACAACCACGGCAACCATTATCCGGAAGCAATCCCCCGTGTCACACTGTGTATTACGCAGTATGTATATATGTGAGGGACTGGGGGATGTGCAGAGTCGCACGGACGAGTGTACGAGGTGGTAAAGTGCGGTGACAAGAGCCAGAGAGAGAGAGAGAGAGGGTAGATTGTAGGTCGCGCAAAACGAGGTAGAGTAAACGTGAAGATGGCTGTGGTGAGAGAAAGAGGGAGAGCGAGAGAGACCAGAGGAGAGAGGGTTGCGGCCAAGTTGGTCGTGAAATTCGGACGGTTGCACCCCGAAATGAAATACCTGGTTACCTTGCAGTTCTCCGGAGCGTACGAGAGACTAACGTAACCAGCCCTATGTCCCAAGCACTGATGCCACCCTTTGCTGCTGCACTATCCATTGCTATCTATGTACGGCAGTATAACGCCTGTCTCTCGCTCTCACTCCCTCTCTCGTATATTCCTTTAGCTCGTGAATCCCCCCCCCCCCCCCCCCCTCGGCCTTTGTCCTCTCACCGAGAAGGAATACACAGTGTATCCATACATCCGGAGGTTTATATATAGCTTTGCCACACGTTCTACGAGATATCGTTGCTGTACAGCAGCGACCGTTTCGTTCGGCTCCGAGGCACAGACAGATAGCCACATACCTGAGAATACCGTACACGTACAGTTGAAACACGTTTGTATATGTGCGTGTGTGTGTGTGTACCGTCGTCACGTCCTGGAGAACGGTAGACGTGTGGGCCGTCTGAAAATTTCGGGAATGCCGTCGAAGCGCGCTTCGGGGTGGGCTTTCTGTCTCTCGCTGCAGAATATCTAACATAAAATATTGTGAGGACACATACATACGCATGCAGGTGCATAAAAGGAGAAAGAAAGAGCCTCGTTCCGGGTTTGCCGTGTCCCAAAATTCGCCCTGTTTCACGTTTGAGAGCAAAGAATCGGCGCAGATGAGAAAGGCAATGAATTTTCTCTCATGTCTATTTCCCGGTCCTTGGTAGCCTAGATCTTCAAAACGTGAAAGAGAGAGGGAAAGATAACTTTCAGCCCGGTGTTTATCTCTCCAGTTGCATTATCTTGCCGTGCTCATGGGCTCTGCCTCGCGTATTACTGCTTTGGATCCACCATTTTATAGGGAAAGTAGGAACGCGCCCCCGGTAGCTTCTCCGTGGCTTAACGCCGCTTTAATCACAGTTTATTTGCGGTTAAGAGAAGGTTGGTGCATAAACGAAGCATCTTTGGTGTCAGACCGAGAGAGAGAGAGAGAGAGAGAAAGGGGGCTTTAAAATAGAGAGAGTGAAAGATGAAGAGAGTATAAGGCGAGAATCCACGTCGACGCGCGAGATTCTGTACATACACTCTGGTAAATGTATAATCTACCAGGTTCACAAATGTATATGGAGTATTCCGAGTTAACAGAACCAACGTTGACACTCTCACCCTCCTGCATTCAATTCATGATTTCTTCCAGGCTTGTACCGAGAACTGCTAGGCACTCTCAATTTTCTTCAGATTTCCTTACCAATAGTCGTTATTTAAGAATTTCTTCTAGAAAATAGAATGTCGGGTTTTTAAAATCATGGCTCATGAATTGAAGCCTAAAACGGCGGATTTTAAGAAGGCTATCACATTCTAAAATTTTGGCAATTATGTTGGAAAAAACAAACATTATGAAAAACTCGACTTGTACAGGAACTGCTCTTAACCACATTACAAGCTTCGAAAATTGATGTAATCTGAGGGGTTAAGAGTCGAATGTTGGCTAAGTTGCCTTAGAACACCCCATATGCATTATAATGGTATATGGTAGTCTTTGGTTGGAATACGAAGGACACGAGGCTTCACGTGAGAAATAACTACCTCCGGAATCTCTGGATGCAGGAATTTCTCTGGTCTGTTCGGTAGTTTTGCCGCACATAACCTAGCCCTTTCGCTGATATACATTTGGAGCGAGGTCCTGATGTAAAATGTCATTTACGATGCGTCTACGAATGATATCTTAATAATGTCCGAAAGAAATGTTGCGTATATGCCTTACGAGTAATGGATATAACCTTGCAATACATGTGGATATGTTTCGTAAGATCTGAAGATTGCAACTGATCTAAGACGATTAAATGGTCTACCGATGGGAAAAGAGAGATGGGAAGAGAGGAAAGAGTCATCGCTATCAATTTATGAAGGATTCCGGCTGCACTATTTCCTTCTTTCATTTTTCATCCCTTTCCCTTCGGGCTCGACAAAATAGTGGCTTCCGATCAAAATCTGGGATTACTCTGAAAGGTTCCGGAAGAATTTTTTTGAAGTCTCAGAGAACTTGTAATTTATTACAAGTACATGATCGAATCTATGTTATATTTAGGCCATTATTCTTTTAATATAGGAGTATGTACGCGATGATGTGGAGAATTTCGACGAGTCAATGGCGGCAAACTACGAGAAATGACGGATTGAACTATACATGACGATCGTATAACTTCACGAAGGGTCTGACTGCGTACAGCCTACTTGGTTGAAGTTATACGAACGCGCAGTGTCGTTCAGCGCGGTAAACTACACGTCGGTACACTTTCCTCTGCCGAAAGCGCAGCTTTCGCTTGTCTCATAAGTAGTCGGCGGGGATATAAGCTTCGTAGATCAGACCATAAAACAGAGGGGAAACTCATCTTACCTCTCGAGGAGTTTTGTTTATATCGTCATGCAAGAGAGACTTCTCCCTCTGCCTCTTCCGTTCTGTATCTTTCTCAGTTTCCAGACAGAGTTTGTATCGCGGTTGATCATCAACCGCCGCTCGTTTCAGCTTTATTAACTATTTCGTGGTACTTTTCAACGCTCAATGTATATCTCATCTTTCTCCGACTGCAACTCTGTTCCATTCGTTTTACGATTGAGGCCCTTATCACTATGATCTCTTTTTTCTCCGTTTCTCTCTTATCGCTTTTACTTGGTATAAAATCGTTCGCGTGTATCCTCGGGCCCATTTGAACTGCGCATTCGACATAACCATTGTTTTATTCGATCTGTGCTTGACAAACGTTAAGAGGACAACCGGATAATCGGCTTTGGTGGAAAACGCTATCACAACTTCTGCCGTAACACGGGCTTTGACATATAGTAGCACCCAGGTGCAACGGAATGTCTCCGAGGTATGTACACACCTCTTTGGAGCATATAAACATATCGTACATATACGGTATACAGTGTATATACCATCGAAGTATAACGCTGGTTGAAATTGATGCTGCACATGTACCCTCCTCCGGTTCGTACCTTGTTGCGACGATAAACACTCGAGTGTCAGTGCTTTCTTGCTCATTCCTGACACTATGCGAAAACACAACCCATTTTTTGTATTTTATAACTTGAAACTGTGCTGCAATTTTTCTCATCAATGGTATTTAGTTACTGCCCTTTTAAAGTTATTTAGAAGCTATGAAACCTTTGAATGTTAATTTTTCGATAAATAGCTTCTTAATCGCAGTGAAATTTTTACACGACCTCCTGAATACTTCATGTAAGAACATACGAAATTTTCAGAATTCTATCATCATTACTTCAACCTCCTTAAGGGTAAAAATAAAAAAGTAATGAGCAAATTCTGAAAATTTGGTACGTTTTTGTATGAGGTATTTAAGAGGTCGTGTAAAAATTTTACGACGATTAGGAAGCTCGTTATTAAGAAATTAACGTTTTGTTAAAAACAATTTTTCAAACAAATAAAAATATTCATCAATAAACTTCGTTTTCTTTCTGTTGCTTTCACTATATTGTGGATATTAAAAAATTGAGAGGTCAAAAAAAAACTTATCGCAAAGTTATATCAGTTTCCATAAGACTACATTTAATTTTATTTGTTAATCTTAATTATTCGATAACGAGCTTCCAAATCGTCGTGAAATTTTTACACGACCTCTTAAATACTTCATTGAAAAACATACCAAATTTTCAGAATTTTCTCATTAGACGTGATTTGCTTCTAAACAACCTTAAACCCCGTATTAATCCATCGATCAACCTCATCATTTATGAATAAAGCGAAGTGAAAAAATTCTCCATCGAATAAACGACAAATTGCCAAAAATGATTGTTATCATAGTAATTTGGGGAATACCTACATTTTATTACAACACTGACTCAAAATGTAATTACAACAACTATAAAAACCCTGCAAATTAGACATTTGCACATTGCTTCCTCATCTTCTTTGTTAATTATCGAAAAACATGAGTAATCAACGTGCAAATTTACCAAATTCTTTTAAATTTACTTCTTGCTAAATTTGATTTTTGCCAAATTCAATAGCGAACAACCTTGATCACTATTTTGAATGCGTACAACATTCTAGTACAAAATCTCGCAAATAGACGAAGTTAGAGTACGCTATTTAGAAAAAAAACAAAATTTGATAATATTTTAATCATTCGATCGATTTTCGCCAAATTTAATAATGAACATCCTCAGTAGCTATATTAGCTCTGTGGAAAGTTTCAGTGTAATATCTTAAAGATTGCACAAATCAGAGCGTTTACGCTATTTTTCAGAAAATGAAATATTCCATAAAATTTTAATCCCTCGATAGATTCTTGCCAAATTTAATAGCGAAAAATCTCGATAGCTACATTAGCTTTGTGCAAAGTTTCAGTACAATATCTTAAAAATTCCACAAGTCAGAGCGTATACGCTATTTTTAAAAAAATTAAAAATTTCATAAAATTTTAATCCTTTGATGGATTGTCGTCAAGTTTAATACCAAACAACTTTAATAGCTTTACTAATTATGTACAAAGTTAGAGTGCAATATCTTGAAAATTGCAGTATTTGGAGAGTTTACGCCATTCTTGCAAAAACGAAAAAAAGTCGATAAAATCTGAACATCCGTTAGAATTGAAATAAAAAATTTTCGTTCTGGATAAGAGTGCTAAATTTCAGCTCGATATCTTTAACCATTCTCGAGTTATTGATTATTTACATCAGAAACTCAGGATACATACACACATACACACACATCCATCCGGACATTTTTTCTAAATATGATTTCTCGATGTTTTGGGACGTTTTGAACACATTTTCATAAAAATCTCGAAAAAAAATTTTTTTCACGAAAACAAAGCTTCCTTTATGAGGACGCAAAATTATGACTTCAGCTAAATAATAGTCTGATAACTACTTTATCAGCTGAAGTTACAATATTTATATTTGTAGTTACGATTTTTTTTAGTCCGGGCTACTATAAAATATTGGGGTTATAAAGTATCATAATTTATGCTACTACGTTGTGGTTGACCATTACCGTATGATTAATTCCTTGCGGCGTACTGTCAATTGTTTTATTCACTCGCAGGAGTGAATATTTCATGCCTACGATTGCAACGGATCGAATTATTTCAAAGCTTTTGACCTTTTTTGGCAAACGGCCATTGAATACAAACGAGAATGAAAGAAAAATTCGTTTTCGATCGAAATTTATTCGCATCGAGTGCGACAGGCGACGCTGACAACTGGCCAAAATCAATTTTATTCAATTGACGAGAAAATAGCCTTTGCAGACTTCGTACCTGTGACGAAAATCAAATTGATTCTCCGTCGATGTGCACTGGAGTTCGATGAAACTATTCCTCGAGATCTCTGGTATCTTCGCTGTTGGAATGTGTCGTGCTCACCTGCGCAGTCTCCTCCAGTGCAATGCTGCGTTTAAATTTCTTGAACTCCGTGATGGCAGGTGGAACGAGGTAAACGTTTGACCTCCAAAGGACGACCAGAAGTAGCAGCGAGCGATGCTCCCACCGACAACTTGGTCACGCTCTCTCGGATCTCATAGTATTTGCCTTTCAATCGACATTGATCTTCACCACCTTCGGTCCAATACCAATCGCGTATATCAGGGACGCTCTATTTTATAAATTCCAAAGGTTAATGGCACTCCAGTCGAGATTGCATTCTATAACGTTGAGGCACGCGCGCAAAAGGCTTTTGACCTTCCACTAATTACTGATTAAGCCAATTAGCAATGTGCGTAACGAGTTCAATTTTCTTCGCATTTCCTTCATCCCCTTAAGCCATATACTCTTCCGGCGTTCATCGCATTTATCCTCATCGCCGTTCTTTTTTCCACCTCTTTTTCGCCCTCCTCTTCGCTTCGGCCTCCATTCTCGCGAATTTTTATGCTTGTTTGTCTTTCGCTTTCGCCTCTTTCGCTTCTTTAACGTTTCTTCCCTCTCGTTATTTTCATTCTCCTCCTTCTTACTTTACGCGTGAATCCCCCTCGATCGTTTCAACGAGGAGAATCTCGAGGTGGCGACGTGCCCCTGGCTACGCGAAACGTTCGAGCCGTAAACCCTGATTAGTTTGGTTAAGTGGTTTAGCGCAGCCCTCGGGAAAGCACGGCGAACGTGGTGGGGAGGATACGGAGAAGGGGAGTTGGTCCCGGTGCTCGTAAAGCTGTGTACCCCGAACTCCTTCGCTCACTAGCTATTCCATGAGAACGAGAACTCTCTGCATGAACTTTATCTTTCCCTCGCTGTATCTCTCTCGCTCTCTTTCTCTTAGTTTTACCCCCTCCATAGCATATACATACATATAAGGGCATATATGTTAGCTCAAACCGAGCGTGTAGTCAGTGTGGCTCCGAAGCTTTCGTCGCTGGTAGCAGCAAGAGCACAGAGAGGAAGAGAGGCTTTACGAGTCGTCAGCAACTTTCGTCTATCGTCTCGCCCTCTCTCTCTCGATCTTTTTCTTTATCTATACTGAAAGCTATGGGACAAAAAGCACTTGGCACCAACCCCTCTCAAGGTTTTTTACCCATCCAGTAACTCTCATAATCAACCTCAATCGTCCGAATATCCGAGGCATCTTCTTCAACATTTCGTACGGACCTTCGATAACTCCAAAATGATTCAAGTTTTTCGTCACGCATTTTATGACCGCCACTTTAGCTATAACCTTTGCCAAGTTGACCCTTACCTTCAATATCTTCTTGTAATGTAATGTAATGAATAATTATGTAATGTAAAAATGTAATAAATAATTGTGACCCTAAAAAGACTTTGTGCACGATATGCTATTTTTGATATTTTTGTGTAGCCATAAAAATTAAGCGCAGTGTATATTTTAAGATTGATTTAAAAAACTTCTTCGGCGGAAAACGGACTCTGCACTTCAATTATTGATAGAAATGTGCTTCGATGAATCGGGCTATCACGATGGATCCCAATTTACATTTTTCTTTATAAAAATCTTTTAAATTTTTTTTTAATTGAATGAATTCATTTTTTTCCACCGCTATGGAACTTTTTCCAGGCCGAGATTTTATTTTTTCACAGAAAAAGCCCGTCGTACTTTAAATTTTAAGGATTGTCGACAACCGGTAGCTTACGTACAGAGTTTATAAACGCTGTTTATAGCGCATCTTCGTAGTTCGTATAGCTATGGGAAACGGGCTGCAATCGCAGCGGTGCATCTCCCTCTTTCTCTTTCTCTCACACTGTATTCCACGACAGCGACGACATAATAACTATAAAACGAAAATTATAATCACACGGCAGTATAACGAGCGAACTGTGAAGAACACGGTAATACTGAGAGATGGGTGGATGCTAGACGAAAAGAGAGAGAGAGAGAGAGAGAGGAGGAAAAAGAGAGTGGAGAGAAAATCGCTCGACTTGCTTTGGACGCTTTTATAACGTCTCTTCTGCCTCGGCTAGCAGGCGACTTACAACCCGCCGTAGTTACTATCACTTCTACTCATTCTGTACTACTACTATTACAAGTACTACTACTACTAGTACTACTAACTGCTGCCATGATTGTGCGATGATAATGGCGCATCACGAGAGACGAGAGAAACGACGAAAAAGTCCTATCTTCCCAAAGAAATTAACTACGCGGACGGTGGCTCTAAATTTGCCTCTTATATTTCATAAATATACAACTAAAATAAATTCATCCTCTAGCATATATTCAATGAGTGCATTTATTTTCTTTCAGCGTGGCCCCGATACTTTTGGACGAGGGCAATGAGCAGTATGGTGAGTGTTGAAACAATTTATTTATTCATTGTCAGCGATTCATGAATTCTTATGCTAGAAAATTTAAAAATAACAGAAAGAAGAGGAGAAGGGAGAAAAAAAAATTAAAAGAGTAAAAACAGAGATTTTACCGGTGATTCGATGGACGAGTACGCATGTGTGCGTTAACACCTCGTACACTTTGTTCCCTTGACGCGACTACCACTTCACCTCTGCAGAGCTTTCATGGGGTAAGGTGAGGGCTGGGGGGTAAACATATGTTAAGGATGCTTTGCCACTACCGTCACAGCCAAAAATTTCATCTGATTGAAATTTCCGTACCTCGTGATACAATAAAAATCTGAAAAAATTTAGCAGCATTTGGCATGCGATAATCAGCAATTATCAATAATAATATTACTCAAAAGTTATTAATAAATTGTTTAAACAAATAATTATCCAACAATTCATCCATAAGTTTTTTTTTCTCAAACAAATCGAATGCGTTAATTTTTCTGAATGAATTTTTTCACAATTTCCTCTCTATTTTAAAATTCCCATTTTGAAATTTTTAGAATGGCTGCATTTATGTATTTTTTGGCCTAGTTTCTTCGAAACTTTTTAAAGCTGACGATAAACCTGTATGCCAAAACATGTACAAAATTGGCAGTTTTTTGTTTGTATTTCAGAATGTTTTTTTAAAATATTTCAAAGTAGAGAAAAAATTCTGAAAAAATTCATATGTTCGATTTGTTTGAGGAAAAAAAAATTATGGAAAAATTGTTGAAAAATTATTTATTTAAACAATTTATTAATAACTGTTGAGCAATATTATTATTTATAATTGTTGTTTATGGCATGCCAAATGTTGCTAATTTTTTAAAGATTTTTATTGTATCACGAAGTAGGGAAATTGCGACCATATAACATTTTTGGCTGGGACTGTACGGGCAAAGCATCCTTAAATTATCACAAGCTATTCCCTGCGGTTCAATTATTATTCTCCGTGCAGTCTCGTTCCGTGAAACATCATAGATGTTGTGGATCTCCGTGCGTTTAGCTATGTGAATTATTTCATACGTATTATTCGCATTTACATGTGCTGTATATACAAATGATTTTATGCCTGAGCCCCTGTTCCTCGGTTTGGCTCACCGACAACATCAGCCACTAAAATCAACGGCGGATCTTATTTTTGGAAAATCTGACCCTGTGCATACACAGGTATAGTTGAATTACAAATTTCTTGTTTACCCAACGCATTCACGAGATAATACGGGGCGAAAGATGCACGAGAGAGAATGAGAGAGAAAGGTACGAGCGGGAAGAACTTTAAGAAGCGATATAATCGCTCTCATAACAATCTTCGAGGCTGAACGAGAAATAATTTTTCAATATATTGCGCACACACCAATCACGAGAGAAGCGGTGTAGTCTGGAAAAAGATTTTAAAAAATCTCGTCGCATATATTTTGCGTTGCACGGTTCCCATTTTCTTTTTTTTTTCGCTCGTAAAACGCGCGAGATCGCGGGTGTGTAAGAGCATGTATAATATCACACATGATCATTTTGTTGCTCTCCGTTGCTTTGCCGGCGTTCATTATCTCCTCCGTGCAAAAGTTACCCGCGAAAACGATAATCGCAACCTTCACGATCTCGAGCATCCTCTCACTGTATCGCGTTAATATTCCACGGGATATTCTACGTCAATGTAACAAACGTGTCACTCTTTGCGATTGTCGTGATGCAATAATTGTCAATACGTTTTTTCTATTAGTCGAGATTACAATTTTATTCTCAGCGAAGGAATCATGTGCACTAAGAAAACAGTTTGTTTATAGTAAAGAAATGTAAGGTAAATGTCCCAATTATTGAACAGCTAAGGATTTGGGGATTGAATTCGGTGAGAAAAATATATAAAGTCACGAAAAAAACCATCGCTTTCATGTACAAATGATACTTTGATATTTTTACTTTCGAAAAATCACCCTTTAAATTATTTTTAAATGATTTCAAATGAAAAAAAAGAATAACAATGTGAAGCATGCAAATGTCGCAATTATTGAACACTGGAAGTGCCTATGACCCTAATATTAAACAGGCATGTTCCAGTTATTGAACACTCTCGAGAATTCTTTTTTCGTTCTGAAAATATTATTTTGGGTACGATATGAAGAAATAAAAGCAAAATCAAACACTTGAATGATCTTTTATTGATCATGTAAAAATACAAAAATATATATTTATTCTCTTTTGACAAGTTTTTGGGTCATTCGCATTTGGTTCATTTTTGCTTTTCAACTCGAACTTTATTTTATTTTTATTTTCAGCTTCCTCGTTTTTATGTTCTGTTTTTGTTCGATTTTGTCGCAGCTTTCTTGTTTTTCGACTGAAATATCGGAGAGCAAAAAATATTGAACATTACATTCGTATTTTTAGGTTACATTTAGGTTATATTCTCTTTTTACTTTTCTTTTTATGTTTATTGCACGAAAATACAAATAAAAAATATATTTGACGATCTTAGGGTTATTATTAAAAGAATAAAGGTAAGTTTATTCAGGAACTTACACTTTTTGTTTGAATAAATTCGATTCACAGGATCTGTTACACGTAAACTATCTCGATGTTTTGATGGGTTTAATGACGCCATCTTGGAGAATTCGAGTGTTCAATAATTGGGACACACTACATTTTCTATTTCCCAATGATCGAACACTGTATTTTTTAACAAATAATTAATTTGACAAAATTTTTTTAAATTGTTATTTGTAAGAAATTTTCTGAGGAACCTGAAACGCCTTTACTTTTTGGGATGCGACAGTTTTTGAATTTTTTATGCCCTAACGCGTGAAGCGGCGCGTCTTAGCAAAAACGATAAGCAGTTACCACGAAACGTCAAATCGGGTCACCGTTGCTGATTAAATAATTTTTTTCTCTATTCATTAAAGTTTTCTTGCACAAGTAAGGTAACATTTCGATAGCTAAAAGTTCCGTATATGTAATGAAATTTTTATAAATAAGTAAATGCATGCAGGTGAATGAGAAATAATAAAAATACAAAATAGTGTTCAGTCATTGGGACCTGTTCAATAATTGGGACATTTACCTTATTTAGTTGGCACTTTTATTTAAATATTCCTTAACTGTTACCAAATTTGTTAGTGATCGTTAAAAAATATTCGTGTTCTCATGACAACATTTTATTTGTGTCAAAATAATTTATTAACTGTTAAAAAATATTTATTTTGCCATATCCAACTCTACATTTCAACGGTTAACAAATCCTGGTACACAGAAATATATTGTTTTCTTAGTGTAATTATAAAAATCGGATAAAGAGTTTTAAAATAGGCTGGGAGTTGGTGTAAAAATTTATAAGCAGTCACATTGAGCAGATTTTTTTTTCACGACGGATAAATCGTTTTTTTCTACGGTCATATGTTGACAAAATTTTCGCGTCGTAAATCTTTAATATAAAATCGCCTCGGAGAATGATTATAGATTTAATCTCAGCGTTTTTGGTTCATTAAAAAAAAATGTTAAAGCTGATAGGACAAATTATGAAAAATCTGAGGGTGCTAATCGATTAAATCCGAAAAAACCTGGAGTCGAAAGTTGGTTCAATTGGCATGGAATATCCCACATGTGTGCATAATCTCATCCAAAGAGAGCGATCATCGTGATCGTCGTGGTGGCGGCGCGAGATGAGCCACACAGAACGAACAACCGTTAAAACTGACTACTTTGCGCAACGACGCGTATAACAATTACCACGAATTCGATCGTCGACGAACCAGCCAACGACTTCCGGTCTTCGTGTATATTCCGAGCACAAACTGCACTGTCGGATCGATAAGATTCACTCTGATTTGGGCGTATCGGTCTGTCACAAGCGTACAGATCATACGACCCTCTGATTTTCGTTCAGTGATATCACGTTGAGAGCAAGAAAACCGAAAAAAAACCTCGACGAGAGTGAGAAAATAAAAGTTTATAGGCACGGAGCGGGAGAATGTAGGCGGTTTCACTCTGTAATTTCCCTCCCTCTCTCTCTCTCTCTGTCTTCATTCTCTCTATCGCTCCGAGGTGCTTCTCGTGTTCAGTAATTATTCCCAGTAACGACCACAAGGTATATGTACATATTACATGTAATGGACAAAATAAATGTTCCCGTTGTAGGGCGAATCTGACCCAAAATGAAAAAGTGGCGCGGTTCCTTGAAATCGAGAAAATCGAAGCGAAGAGTAAATCGATCGAAATGCTTCTTCGATCATGACCATATTTTCTTATCGCCTGAGAACCGCCTTTTCTATTGGATTAAATTTTCATTGGTGATCATTTTATCAAAAAGCAAGGGAGTTAATCATAATCTCGATGTCGTGCAATTTCTCCAACAAGGAAAATTGATGTGAAGAGTAATTTCATAAATTTTATTAATTCAATTACTTCACTTTAACTTCCTTAACCGGATTGCTGCACATTCTCTATTCTTAACCTATATTCGTGCGATACATTTTTCCAGAAATTAATTACCAGCCTGAAAAGCGTGTCGAAAGTTCATCGCCTTGTTTGACTTTTTTTTATGAGCCTCGAGCTATCTGCATCGGCATTTTTCAACGGCCCTTCAAGTGATAAACTCCAAATTACCATTTTTAGGACAAAAATGGTTACGGAATTTTTTTATACTTCCCAACATTTCCTACTTACCGATTTTTCGGAAAAAATATTGACTTGTATTTAACAAGATTTTGAAGTTAATAAAAAGCGCTTAACATTGTGAACCCCAGAATATAAGTTCAAGAGAAGTTTTCCCAGGGTTTTTTTTGTTCCTGTCTAGACATAGTTTTTTAAGAATTTTTTTTCGATTTCTTAATAAAGGATGAAATTTATTGATGGGCATAGGAATTCAAATCCCTCTTATCGATTTTTATTGAATTCAATTGAAAAATCAATAGAATATGGCGATAGTCTAACCATATTAAAATATCCAATATGGTTTTTGAAAATATTCAAATGCTTATAAAATTTGAGCAAATAGTTGAAATTTAACAAAAATCATAGTTTTTAGTAAAGGGAGACCCTGGAACCTTCAACAAGCAGTAAACTGTAAATTTTCACTCTAGGATAGGAATACCCGAAACATTTGTGTACATTTTTTATTGTGAAATCAATATTAAAAAAAAAATAGGTCGTAATATGCACATATCTTGAAAATAATTTTTTCTGATTATAAAAATGAATTTATCCGCCAATATTAATCAAAAGAAGTTGAAAATTCTCATTCAATCTGTCTACCCTTTGAAATTGCGTCCGTACCAATCAACAGCCACGTTGCTTTCCGCGTACAATTTCATATATCAGATATTTCGTTTATCTTTCGCTCGTAACATCCATGTTAATGCTCGCGATTTCACCATTCACATAAAGTGTATGCAAAGCTTTTTTTTTCATTACTCTTGCATTCTCTCATCCTCTCTGTGTTCATCGTAAAGTTCTTTATGGGCAGGGGGAAAAAAAGAAAAGACGTGATGGACAAAAATGTACAGAAGGGTGATGAGTCAGAAAGACGTTTAAATTATTCAGACCTCTGGTGAGTCTTGCACCTGCCGAGTGTCTGAATTCACACATAAACCCTCCTTTATAAATGTGCTTCCATGAACGTTTGTATACGAATGGTGTGGATGGTTCCGCGACCGCGCATCGCAAATATTTGAATAGCGGTATTCGTGTTTTGTGCTGATAAAACGTACCTCCTTTAACTTACGTGTCTTGGTTAACGGTAGCAGAGAAAACCCGATGAGGGCGCAAGAGTGAGGTGGAGAGAGTAAAAGTGAGTAGGTGCGAGGGTTAGTTTTGTGGCAGGTCATAGCGTTTCATACATGTATCTCCATCCTCTTCCCATGTTCATGTTCAGCTCATATTCACCCCACTGTATATGAGGCATTCCAGCTATAACCGAGCGGCCATTACCTCGACATTTTTTTTACGTGTCACCGATTTTTTTTCAGTTACTTTTCGACCAAAAAAACATACGTATTTCTCAAAAAAAATTATTTTTTATCCTCTTCCGTTTTAACACCTTTCAAAGTACAATTTTTTTTTTTTCGACAAGAGTGTATCCTCTGATTTTTTTTCAAATAAATTGACAAGTAACGTTGTGGATGCTATTATTTATTTATTAATATATTATTTATTAATATTAATTATTAATATTATTTATTGATATTTATTAATATTTATTAATATATTATTTATTAATACCGTTACAATATTTTTGTGTACATAAATATTGTACACATTTTTGTATACATTGAAAACACATTTTTCAAAGTTTCATACACACAGAAAAAATCGAAAAATTATTTCTCCATGATGGGATAGCGATCGAAAGATGCGGTTTTAAATGTACTTTTTTGTCAATTTATTTTTAAAAAATTCGGAGGATACACTCTTTTCGAAAAAACAAAAATTGTACTTTGAAAGGTGTTGAAACGGAAGAGGATAATAAATATTTTTTTTTTTGAGAAAAAAGTATGTTTTTTGTCGAAAAGTAACTGAAAAAAAATCGGCGACACGAAAAAAAAAATGTCGAGGTAATGGCCGCTCGGTTACAGCTGGAATGCCTCATATACTTTCCGGACATATTGCACATATACCTATAACGAAAATAGGGGTGGTTTCTTGCCGGATGCGCGTGATGCCCTTTGGGTAAACGCGGCAGGCCTCCATCTCGCGGCGCTTATCAAATGCACGTGAACTCACGAAGAAGACTTCGCTATTCGTGCGATAGATCCCCGCTCCCAAAACCCCGCGTCATAAGCTCTTCCACCATTAAACTCCGCGAGCTTGCCAAACATTTTGTGCTTTCATTTAACATCCACGCTCGAGGACGATGAGTTTGGCAAATCCCTCTGCTCCCTCCACCCGAAATTAATAGGCATAGCAAGGTTAGAAGGGATTAGCGCAAACTAGAGTCTTCTTACACCACGAATATAAATAACCATTTCTTCATTATTAATGTTTTTTAAATAATTCATACATTCTTTGTATTTCAAATAACTGTGTCGATAAAAATGGATATTTTTGTTTTCAATTTTATGCACTTGAAGTTTTGAACGTTCGGTTGAACAAAAAAATGAACAAATTTATTTGTTTAACAAAAAATTAAAAGAGCCAGGCAAATACTTGGTAAATAATCATTTTTAAAATTGCAAGATGCTTAAAGAATTATTTTCAAAGTGTTAAAGGACCTTAAAACTGACCGCTGAAAGAATACGTTATTCAATTTTTCGTTCATTTGAACGTTCAGAACTTCAAGTCCATTTAATTTTAACCCTCGCCGGTCATATCTCAAAATAATTCCAAGTTGGTCAAACTGAGTCAATTTGAACCGAACGACTTTTTGGATGTTTGTCAAAAAAAGTACCTATCCGAATGACTTAAAAAAAAATATAGGAATTATCTTTAAACATTTCAGTACATGAAAAAATTGTTTTTTTTTTCTAGTATTTACGTGGGAAAAAATCTAAAAAAAAACTTTAAAAAATCCGGTTTTTTATTTAAAACTCGTAACTCTATCAGCTTTGAAGATTTTTTGGAAAATTTTCTATGAGATACTCTAAATATATGGTACTTTGAGAAAAAAAAATACTTCAAATGCATGCGCCCCCTCATAGTTAGAGCTCGGGTCAATTTGACCCGCGGTGAAAAGCGAGGGTTAGTCTTACGAAATTTCATGTCAATTCATTGAGACTTGATGATTTGAATGAAGTTTCTGAATTAAAAAAATAATTTCAAATGAGATTGAATGAATTTTCGTTCTAATTCTACTCTAAAAATCAATAATAAATGGAAGAAATTTGAATTTTTTAACTTTTGCGAGAATACTGCGATCGTAAAATACATTTTAATCAGCCATCCGATCGATGTGACTTTCGCACGATGATGGCAACGTCTCTGTTCGAATTAATCTCCTTCCGGATCTATATGGCTCCATCATCGTGCCGGTAAGAACGATTTCCGGGAATTTTTCATTCAAGTGCGAAATTCTCAATATTGGGAACCGGGCGCGAGAATTTAAAGACATTCTTTATGGAGGGACCGGAAGTGCGCGAGGCACTTGTAATATTGCCGCGTGAGAAGAACGTGACCCAGAAAGGAGAATAAAATGTCGAAGAAAAAAAATCTTCGTTATTCACGTGTGTACGACGTACATACAGATTGCGGTAAAATTCGTAAATTCCATTACTTTTATAGCCATTCGCGAGACAGGAGTGGAAAAACGAGATAGTCAATAAAATCAAAGTACAAATCGATCATTGCCGTCTTTTGTTATCCAAAGTATATATACACACGTCGTATAGATATAAATATCCTATACGTGTGCACATATATATAAATATTATATGGGAACGAAAGAAAAAGCTTTTCCGCACGGTCCCCCAACTGTGATACTATCAGTATTTGAACCAAGGGAAGTGGAAGGGGATAACAATAAAAAACGTAAATCCCCCTCATAAAGAAATTCCCTTGTTGGAATATATCGGAGAGAGAAATATATATGTATATATATGTATTTAGGACTCGTTGGTTGTCTTAGTAGGCGGATATTTTCGTAAAAGGAGGAGAAAGAATAAACATAAATAAAAGAACGCGAAAAAGCATAATATAGTTGAAAAAAGAAAGAAGAAGAAGATAAAAACGCGAGAGCTATGGCGATCGTTTTTTTTTTTTTGGATGAAGACGAAAAGTCTCGTTACTTCGACTTCACGAGCCAATATATGTCATTTGCTTGGCTCTGCTGAAATTGCTCCGGATTTTCACACACATACACATCCACACACACACACACACAATACACGTGCGAGCAGGGGAGCGATGCGGCACTTTTGGCGTGCCCCCTTCGATGACGCTGAAAAAGGACGGTTAAATATATAGCGCGAGTAGCCAAGTGTTCGAAGCTGGAAGAAGGTTATGTGGGCAAGTGCATCCACCGGACAAGTATGGGGTTGTATACGGAGGGTTTTGCCCGTGCGCTCTCGATGCTTATCGGAAGATTCTAGCGAAACTGCTTCAGTCGTCGATGTCGAGGAGAAAGAGAGACGCAGTGGAGGAGGGAAAGGCTAGAAGAGGAAGATATCATCATAGCGGAAGTTTGTTTAGTTCTATAGCCTCTGTGCTGCTGCTTCTGTTGGAGTATGCGAAGACCAAACAGAGAACTCCCACCCCTCCTGGGGAAGAGGAAATTATTTGAAAGTTGGTTTGATATTGAATCGTGAAAGCTGGCCAGCGAGACAAGACGCGCTCTCCCTTTCTCTCCGTTTGTTGAAATTCTGCGCGCCCGAGAAACGATTCGCCTGTAAAAAGACGAAGAGCAGATAATACGTGGATTCAGAAAGGTAGTGGAGATTGGCAGAACAAGAGTAGAAGATCGTGGGAGGGAGAAGGGAAAAGGAGAAATAGAGGGAGGAGCGTCAGAGAAGTGGCGGCTCGAACTGAAAACTTTATCTTCGGGGTCTACGAAGGGCCGAGCGCAATGCGCCTGGACTTTGCGAGAAACGGTGAAAAGGGAAATGCGACATGTACACTATGAAGAGAACTCGAAAAATCCCGCTCCCAAGAGAAGAATAGTTTCGCGAAGCATAACGAAGTGACTTTATGCACTTCTCGCTGAGAATCGCATCTGTATGATCACCTAGAAATGATAGATTTTCCGACATATATATTATATACACGAATTTATATGGGTCATTCCTTCCCAAATCGGACAGTTTGAAAAACTTTTTTTTTTTAATTTCCTCAATTTTTTTATATTTTTAAGTACCCATCAAAAGACCCTTCCTGTTAAATTTTGACATTTTTTTTATTATTCGTGCAAAAGATATTAAATTAACAAAAAAACCGCTCTTTTTTGGTATTTTGGTCACAACTTCTATAATAATGGTCCAAATTAAAAGTTTTTTCTTCAAAATTTTGGTTTTTTTATGGCCCTTTCAGAAAAAAATACAAGAAGAATATTCGACGTGTTTTTAAATGAGTTTTTTGAGTTTTAATTTAAAACTCAAAAAACTTTTGAAAACGCGATTTAACTTTTAAAACTTTTAAACGTTAAATCGCGTTTTGGAAAGTGAATGTCATTTTTGATTTTTTTTTAAATTCTTTCGTTCAAACATCTATCTATTCAACAATTTTTAAGACTAGTCCGATCGTGGGATCTCAATAACTACTATTTTTTTCGATTTTTGAAAATTAATTTTTTTTTTTTAATAAATTATTATGAATACCAATTTTTGTTACTGTATAGTATTTTTTCAATATTTCGAATTTATTTTGACCCAATTTTTGTTACTGTATAGTATTTTTTTCAATATTTAGAATTTATTTTGACACTTTTTTATTGTTACCAAGTTCTTAAAATTAATAATTAATCGTTGAGTCTGTTTATGAACAATAATAACAACAGTTTTTATTTATTCACGTATTTTTTTGAAAACCTTACACATAGGATTATTTCCTCAATTAGAATATTCCTTTGCCAATACGTTTCCGTTGCTCATTGGAATAATTGAATGAAATTTGTGTCCCCCTGTGATTGACTTCGCAATATTTTATCGCAAATGAATTTTTTTTTTTAAATGTTTCACATGTGAAAATTTGACAGCAATATTCGGTATCCTATTTAGGTTCAATGTCCACTCATACAATACTTGAACTGTTGCTATTTGCTCATCGATTAATTATTCATTTTAAAAATCTGTTAACAATGAAAAAGTGTTCAAATTGATTCAAAATGATTTAAAAAAAGACTATACAGTAACGAAAATTGGTATTCATAATAATTGATTGAAACGAAAAATTTCAATTTTTAAAAATGGAAAAAAATAGTAGTTATTGAGATCCCACGATCGGACTAGTCTTAAAAATTGTTGAATAGACAGATGTTTGAAACAAAAAATTTAGAAAAAAAATCTGAAATGACATTCACTTTTAAAAACGCGATTTAACGTTTAAAACTCAAAAAACTCATTCAAAAACACGTCGAATATTTTTGTTGTATTTTTTTCTGAAAAGGCCATAAAAACAAAAAAATTTGAAAAAAAAACTTTTAATTTGGACCATTATTAAAGAAGTTATGATCAAAATACCAAAAAAGAACGGTTTTTTCGTTAATTTAATATGAACGGGTAATTCTTTTGAACGGATAATCAAAAAAATCTCAAAATTTAACAGGAAGGGTCTTTTGATGGGTACTCAAAAATATAAAAAAATTGAGGAAATTAAAAAAAAAAGTTTTTCAAACTGTCCGATTCGTGATGGAATGCCCCATATATATCAATGTTATAAATGAATAAAGTTGACACTTCGATGATAAAAAAAAATATCTCTCATGGAAAGATTCCTTGGCGCTTGGGATCTCTTTCTGACGCGATAATAACGTCGTATATTCGGTATTACCGACTTTTACGAGACTATTTTTGCTCTCGCTCGTTGGATGAAAAAAAAACTTGATGTTTGAAGACAAAGAAAAAAAAGTCCTGAAACTCTGGTCGTGAGTGAAAACGCCAGTGATGCCGAGTTCGTGGTAAAAAAATTTATATTCAGAGGAGGAAATTTTTTTTGATTGCATTCAAAGTTTCGTTATGTACGTTCACAATGAGTTTTATCACAGGAATTTTTCGTCTTTGCCGCGACTCGTCAGATTTTTGAGAGGACGAGGTTTCCCTTGACGAGATATGACGCGTGAGATGCAAAATATAAGTGGAATAGCGCAAGAGAGAAGTGTGACGAACGATGAGAAAGATTCTCCTCTTTCTATACTTCCCTTGCTCCGTACATTTAAGGTATGTACGTACCATTGGGAAACACCTTAGGCGAGAACGATGGATTTATTCGTGAAAAATCACGTTTCTCGTATTCTTGAGTAAAGCCTGAAAAGAGAATGCTATATATAACATCGATAAGTTGCAGAAAACACAAAGGGTACAACCACAGACGATTTGCCACGTCGGATGACGAGAGTTGCGCCCTTTAACTTTCTCATAGTCGATACCTATACGCAAGAGCCACCGCCTCTGTTTTCGAGGTTTGAAAAGTGTGCTTTTTTAGTATGTGTGCACGTATAAGATGCTGCTATGGGACTCCTTTCTCGTGATAGAGGATGAGCGACGAATCTCGAAACGGTCGCGCTTCAGGGACCAATGTTTCAGGGAGGATTGGGAGAGTCGAACGCGTTGGGAATAGATAAAGAGGGCATGAGTAACCCCCGGGATCTATACCTACGAAGAATATATATATATGTGTGTGTGTGTGTGAGAGCCCCCGAGGATATACGCAGAGTTCTCGTGGAGTACATACAGGATACCAAAGAATTCGCGAGACTATCCATCTCCTATTTTTACTCTCTTCCAAGGCTCTCTCTTTCTTTCCCGTTTTCCGGTAGTTCTCGACGCCGCGTCGTCCGGATTTACGAATCCACTGGATTTTCGTCGGAATCAACGGAATAAAAAGTGAACGAGAGGAAAGATCGAGTGCGCGAGTGCCGCATGAATTTCTTACAATTTCGTTACTCTCGAGGATTTTCGGCTTTTTAAATGGATGTTTTGCGAAGAACGGACGAAAAAGCAAATAAATGCAGGACGAAGTGAAAGATTAATGTACGATGTGTTCGTTAAATTGAAAAATTGCTTTAAAAAAAAGCTTTTTTCCGCCTTGTGAAGTATGACACTACCTCAAGGCGGTATTCTGGTCTAGAATTTTGAAAAAAAAAAAACAATTTTTCTTTCATCCTATCAAAACTACGCCCTTTGAGAACATATCCTTGAAGGGAAATTTTTTTATTCCAATAATTTACGGAGTTATAGCTATTTTAGTGACGCAGCAACGACGCCTGTTACGTCATAGCAAATCGGACTATAGACGTTTTTCTCAAAACTATACTTTTCTCAACACGGCTGACATGATATCTCGAATTCTACTTAATCGATTTACTTCAAATTTTTTAGCAATCTTCAATGTATAACTATTACCTCTTTCGTATCAACATTTTTTTTTTTTTACTATCGTAAAAAAATTAAAAACAATGAAAAAAGCTGTCGAAAAACCCCTTTTTCTGTTCGGACAGCCGCCATTTTGCGATTTTCTTTTTTTCCGTTTTCTCTGAGGCAACGATCGGCAGTATCGATTTTTTCGTCAATGATATTGATTTTATTAATCATTTTTTCAAAAAATTAATAATTAGTCGAAAAATATAACTGATTTTTAATAAAAATTCATAATTAGCCGAAAAATATAAGCAATTTTTCTAAAAAAATTTGTGATGCGTGACAAAATATTTGTAATTTTCCTAAATAAAAGAGTATTTAGCGACAAAATATTTCTAATTTTTCCCAAAAAATTACTGATTAGCGAAAAAATATTACCAAGTTTTTTAAAAAATATAGTAATTGGTAAGGAATATATTACTAATTAATTTTTAAAAAACAGTAATTTGTAGAAAAGTATCGTGTATATTTACGTACTTGTATTTTTGTTGTTTTATTTTTTATAATAACTAGAACTTTTGAATATTTCACACATTAGTATCTATTGTATCGAATGTCATACGATATCACATAAGTTATTATTAATACGAATATTTAATCAGTACCCATTAAAAAATTCATTACTAATTTTCTTTTTATTTCATACTTTTTTCAAAATTAATACAACATTTCTCCATAAATTATTGATTTTTTTGGTTACTTAGCAATATCTTTCTGGTTGATTACTCATTTTTTTGGAAAAATTAGAAATGTTTTGTCACTAATGACTTATTTATTTACAAAATTAGTAATATTTTTTAGCTAATTATTAATTTTTCGAAAAAATTGGATAATAAAAATAGATGGATTTTTTTTGCCGATCACTGCTCTGAGGTACGGGCTGTAACGATATTCTCACTGACTAACAATAAGAAGCTTGTTTCTTAATTTTGTATCTGATGACTAGAAGACTATCAATAAATATGTTGTATAAAAAACGATAAAAATATTTTTAGTTGTTATTATCGAACTCGACAAAACTGTCAAAACGTATTCTCTGGAACAGAATACCGCCTTAATTTGTATGTCTTTGTCGTCCAATCGATAGACAGAGGCACATGGTATAACGTATACATTATCGGTGAACCGGTGCATGTATCCTGACCTCGTGATAGTGAAAAACAAATAAAAACCCAGGGTCTATACAGTGTAGAAAGAGGGCAGGGAGCCCTTCTTACGCAGCGGCGGAGCGCAGATGCAGAGTGCATATAAGCGTTGAAACTTGTGTGCGTACGAAGCGGGAACTCCACGTGGAAGAAAAGAGAGAGGAGAAGGAGGAGTGGGGCAAGTTCCCCCCTTTTGTTTTTCTTCGCGGTCGAGTTCGCGGTGTATTTGGTACCCGTTGGTTCCATATAGAGCGACAAATGTCCTTTTATGGGCCATTGCCATGCAGGGATCGCAAACGGCAGCGATCGAGGCGGTCAGTATATACATCAACCGCCCGCAAACGAAAGAACGCGAATCACGTGATTTAACGCGCAAAGCAATGTGCTTTAAGCCCTTTTTATTTGCCAAGTTGATAGGTATTATATATGTATATGGGTGGAGAGTGTAGGACTTGCTCTCACGACGACTCGGGACACTCTGCAACGTCGCGTCGTTGTCGTCGAATAACCGCGGGGATATATACTCTTCTTCGGATGTATCTCTTTGGTAAGCGCGAGGAGAGGGTTGAGGGGATGAGCTCGGAGAAGTTTCCTAGTAGTCGAGGAGCTTGCTTGGACCGTGGCGAGCCGCACAACCGCGATCTTCCCTGATGGCACGCTCGAATCTTGCACATATATATCACATATTTTTTGTTATCAATATTAGAGTGATGCCAAAAAATATATTTTATTTTTGTTTGCCTGAATAACAATGACTACTTTGCAGCTTAGACCTCCCAAGAGATACCGTAAAACGGGGCTACTTTGTTGGTGTTTCGGAAGTTTTTTGGTCGTATTTTTTTTTTTAACGTCTAAAATTAAATTTTTGTTGCTCAAACAGAACAATGTGTCCTTTGGCTATAAAATGAATAACAATAGCAAGCCCCACTAGACCCTCACAATTTTATATATTTAGGGAAAAAAAGCCAAAGTAACCCCGAGTGTGGGGCTACTTTGAAGAGGCATTGAAATGCAACTTATGTCAAAGATCCACATCGTAAATGCAACTTTGACATAATTTTGATACAAAAACAATAATATTTTATACATTGTACATGAAATTAAATTAAAAACAACGATTTTTGACAATGAATTCGTCATTTTTATTGAAAAAATATTTTACATAAAAATACCAAATACTTAGGCCCAATTTTAAGTTCTTAAGATCAAGCTTGAGATCAAACTTTCTATTGAACTCAAATTTGAATTTTTGATCGAACTTAAGTTCAAATTTAAGATGAATCTTGAGTTTGAACTTGAGTATCATTATAAGTTTATACTTATGTTCAAACTTTAATGCGAACATCAAATCGATCTTAAGTTCAAACTTAAATTGGGTTTGAGGTTTGACCTCGAGAACCAACTTAAGTTCGATCAAACTTCTCTCATCGCCTCCCTCAACCGTGTTATTTTAAATTAGTTGTGAAAATAATTAATTACGATCAAACTTAAGTTTAAGCTCAAGATGGATCTTAAGTTCGAACTTCAAACCAAATTTAAATTTAAACTCTAGATCGATCTGAAGTTCGCACTAAAGTTTGAACTTAAGTATATGAACTTATAATGGCACTTTAGTTCAACTTACGGGTCATCTTAAATTGGAACTTAAGTTCGATCTTAAGTTCCAACTTGAGTTCCACGGAAAGTTCGATCTTAGGCTAGGACTTGTGACTTGAAATTCGGGCCTTACAGATGTAACAGACGTTGGAGTCGTTCTTCTTGCCCTTTTTTATTTCCTTCATGCGAATGGCATCATCGATTGTTCGGACATCTTGATTTGTTACACATATCTGTGTACCTGGTTTATGAATGACTTTTTTTCCTCTTCTACCCACTCCCCACACCCCCTCCCACCCCACAAGGTCACGAGGGTTCACTGCGCACACGTTTTTACCGTATTTTGCTGCTCGTCCAAAGTAGCCGCAAAAATCAACAAAGTAATCCCCAAAGTCAAAGTAGCCCCGTTTTACGGTACTCTGAATTTTGTGACATATTTTCATTGTATTTCAGAGTAAATCGTTTTCCAATGATTATTTTCACTCAAGACCTCAAAAGCTATAAATTGAACCTAAATTTTAAAAATTTCTTGGAAATGGCTTCTGGAGAATATCTTAGACCTCATTTTGCGAAGGAACTTGCCATGATACCAATGTTTTAGGTTTGGGTTTAAAAAATATAAACAAATTTATATTTTTGCATCACCCTGATGATGTTTTATATATTTAACCTATAGTTGACTGCGAAACTATCCTCAGTGGGATACTGCAACGAGAGAGAGAGAGAAGAGTCTATGATGCCGTTTCATTAAAATCCTTAATCACTGTGAAGCCACGGGATACACGAAGTTAACGGACAAAGTAGCGCCAGGCTCAAAGTGCTTCTCGCGGCTACCAGCTCTTAAGTACAGAATCAAACTGTGGCACACGCTGTGCAGCACGACGTGGAAAATTTTCCTCGCCAATTTACCACTAAAACGAGGTCATTACGTAGCTTGAGAGAAAAAGAATTAAGAAAAGAAAAACGTACTCAACGTTACGTCTACCTCGCAAGTATTTCGCAACTTATTTTAAAGTTTTCGCAAAGCTTCGATACGTTTGACTTTCTTTTAACTTTTTCTCCACCAAGGAGGAAAGAGAGGGAGTGACAGAAAAGCGATTGTGCCAAAGTTTTCTCCGGTTGGTCAGTTTCTCCTTGGTCATAAAATGGTAACGAAAAATTTGCTATTCTTTTTCAACCTTTGACACTGGAGTCTGCTTTGGAGTATCGAAACAGCTGGGCGAACATCTGTTCGACGAGCACGTTCTCAATTGGAAAATCATTCAATCGTGCCATGTTGACGTGGAAGAGCCCGCAAAGAGCCAATGTGCAAACACTCCTTTGGAGTTCGTAGAACGAATTGAACAATTCGATAAAACGAACAGACACAGTCATTGGCGGAGCAACCTTTTAATCGCCGATTCGCGAAACAGAGGGAATGTCATTAATTAGAGTTTTTTTCTCGTTCTCCTTCACTCAAAGTGCCAATCACTCTATCAAACGTTCACCTTCTACGCATTCACGTGGACGACACGTTTCGTCTAACCCGTTTTCGTTTATTTTCTTCTCTTATTTTTTCCCATCTATAAAGTGCATGTACCGAGTTACTCTCCCGTGACAACGAAAGGAGATCAAACGCAGTGTGGAGATATACGGAAAAATCCATGTTCAGCGAAATGTCCGTGTTCCCTCGGTCTCTTTCTACTTTCATCTCTTTCGTGCTTTATTCCTTATGCTCGACTATACGCACCGAGAATTCTTCACTGACTCCAGCCCAAGAAATTTTCACGCTACTGCCATCCTCGCGTATTGCGACATTCTTGTATACTGACCATTCCCTGCCAATTGTCCGCGCTAATATCACCTCTCATTTTTTTATGACGCACCAAAAAAGAAAATTCTGCTTTTAAAAAATAACTTTTTCACATTTAATCCAAATGGTGCGATTAACCTGAAGCATTTTTCCAAAAAAAAAAAGTGTAAATCTTTCAGTAATTATACGATCATTTCAGCCTTCAATCGATTCAACATAACTTTAAAAGGTACCTGAAAAAATTAGTTAAAAAAAAATACATTTTTCCATATATTTTTTTTTTTTGAGAATACTAATTGGCATAAAACATTCGATATGCTACAACTCTTCCCATGCTCTTGGATAGCATCACCCAGACTTCTGCAGTGAAGCACGTTGCTGCACAAGTCTAGCAGTTACCTCTGTGTGTATATATGTAGGTAAATAGTATGTATATGGGGCATTCCATACCAATTCGACATGGGTCTGACCCTCGACCCCTCAAATCTGGTTCCCGATTCTTCATACCCTTACTCTATTAAGCAATTACATTTTTTCAGATTTTTGAAAATAAATTCGATCGCGCCATGAATATTTAAATGTTTTTTTTTAACACCTTGATGGTTGTAATCAAAAATTTTTAAAAATTCCCAATAATACAGTGTCAGATATAAAAAATGTATTATAATGTATGAAAATGTCAGATATAAAATGTATTAAAAGTATGTATTGTATGTATGTAAACGTATTATGCATACGAAATTTCGAGCAACAGTCTACAGTAAAGTTCTTATTATTTTCTTTTTGTTTTTTCAAAAAGCTAAAAAACAGGTTGAAGTGTAAAAGCCCAGACATTATGCATTTTACACCAACATTTTTTATATCTGACACTGTATTTTTGCGAATTTTTTCAGATTTTCCGATCACGGCCATCCAGTTGTTCAAAAAAAAATTCAAAAATTCATGAAGTGCTCAAATTTATTTTGAAAAATCTGGAAAAAAATTGTTATTGCTTGATAGAGTGAGAGTAATGATAGGAAAAATCGGGAACCAGATTTGAGGGGTCGAGGGTCAGACCCAGGTCGAATTGGTATAGAATGCTTCATATACTTCAATACTGGAACGTTCCTTGGCGCAAGTAGCATCGTATAGTAGTTTCTGCTACTCGTATACGACACTTTAACCGTATATTTACGGCGCCTACAGATATATTAACCGAACAAACGCACTGGGTCTTACGTGTGCTGTATCCATCGCGAGTCAGACTTCTACTTGGCGCAAGAGAGAAGAGGAGAAGCAAAGAATAATACACTGAGAAAAAAAATGGTTGAATATGCAAAATCGTTAGTTGAATACGGGCAACTAAATATTTATTTGGTCTAACTAAATAATTAGTTTCTTGAATAATTCCGCGCTTCGGTTGACCAAAATATTGTTCAGGCAACAAAAATTTGGATTGTACAACTAAATATTTAGTTGCACGTATTCAACTAAATGATTTTGCATATTCAACCATTTTTTTTCTCAGTGTAGTGAAGAAATGATAGAAACAAACAGTGGAAGAATATTCATCGTTGAAAATCCCCTGCACAAAAGTTGATGCAATTTACCAATTATGAAATTGAAGCAAAGGGAAAATCTTTCTGAAAATAGTGATCTGACAGCGTTGGGAATGGAATCAATTTTCGTCCTCGTTGCAATAGGTTTTCATTTTTAATCTAGTGGGAACTATTTTCGTCGTGACATTAGCAATCTACGGGTTTCTCATATAACGTGTTAATCTCTCCTAGATCTACGCGGAGATTGATTGAATTCAACGACGACGAGAGAGATTTGCAATATTGCGAGTACTCAGCCCCATTTGTCGAGGATCGATATAGACGCGAAGCTTGTGCATGCCTATTATCATAGGTACGTGTATGATCCTGCTGATTTGTATTGGGATTATATATAGATTGTAGGAGAATCGTATGTGTACGTGTGTCTCGTGCAGAAAGTTAATTCTCGGTTTCTCGTGAAACGCTTATTCTGCCTTCCAGTAAAATGAATATCTATACTGAGAAAATGATTTTACAATATGTATGATTCAATACATGTTGTAAAATTAATTAATTAAATTCAAAGGGGACAATAATGTAGTCAAATATGCATAAATATTCCTAATAAGTTTTGTTGGCCCCTTGTAGTCTTTAAATTGTTAAAATCTTGTTCACTTAACCAAAAAAAAGTGCTGCAAGAATCATAAATTTATTGTGGTCACTTTTCTTAACTATACTTTTTTTTAGGCCCATTAGATATTTACTTATAGAGACAGAAAGAGGAATAAATTGTGTAGAATGATTACATAGACGAAGACTGCTGCAGATTAACGCAGAATTAGAGAGAACCCAGTTGACGACTGGATGTAACCTCTCGACCTATTTCCCCGGGTCGAATATTACTAATCAAGTATCCAAATTGCATCCGTAGAGATTAGTAAGCCGCTTGTCAGTGTTGCGGTTTTAAGGATCGAGGGCTCTAGAATGTTCCAGGAACCCTTCATATAGATTATCCCTGTAGACACATCATCCCTTCATTCACATGATGAATCCACGTATGTAGCGAGAGATAATCAATCACGAATAGATATACTTCGTAGTTCAAAGGCCCAATGTTTCGAGTGATGTCGGTGACGAGAGAGGAAGAGCGATATAGGGATCTCATAATAATTACAAACCGAAATTCGGAGCGTGAACTTAGACCTATTAACAAGTAAAATTAACAATTTAAAGCCTCCTCTCGAAAATTAATGATTGCGATTATGTATCGACGACAGTATGGAAGAATGTCCTATCTCAAATTGTGCTAGAAGAACGTGCCATCTCAAATGATGAGAGAAGAAGGTGCTATCTCAAATTCTGATAGAAGAACATGCTATCTCAATTTGTGATAGAAGAACTTGCTATCTCGATCAGTAGAAATATTTTTATTGTTACGGTACTGGAATTTGGGGTACTTTAGTATACAGAGCACTTTTTCTGTTGACTTAATCCATTTATTAAATGATTTTGCTCGATAATAAATAAAATAAGTTTGAATAAACAACATTTTTTAATTATAAATATATGTTATTTATCTTGAATTTTTAGAACCTACAGCTGCGGTATTTTGTAAAAAAATATGTAAAGCTATCTTCAATGTGCAGACAAGTACGGACTTTTTTTTACTCCGAAACGCGTTTTGGTCATTCTTTCGACACTTAGAAAAATTGTTCATCCTGTATAATAAGATAAATACCTTTCCTGCACATTGAGATGTCTTTACATATTTTTTTGTTCTAAAAATTTATTTGTTCTAAAAATCAATATAAATAACATATATTGATAATGTTAAAAAAAGTTGTTTATTCAAAATGTTCTTATCTTATAAATACCTTTCCTGCACATTGAGATGTCTTTACATATTTTTTTGTTCTAAAAATTTATTTGTTCTAAAAATCAATATAAATAACATATATTGATAATGTTAGAAAAAGTTGTTTATTCAAAATGTTCTTATCTTTTTTTTCTTATGAAGCTAAATCACTTGAAAAAATTAAATAACCCAACAGAAAAAGTGCCTAATGAAGTACCCAAATTCCAGTGTCGGATCAATGGAAATATGTCCACTGATCGAGATAGCACGTTTTTCTATCACACATTGAGATAGCACGTTCTTCTATCACAATTTGAGATAGCACGTTCTTCTCTCATAGTTTGAGATAGCACGTTCTTCCAGCACAATTTGAGATAGCAAGTTCTTCTATCACAATTTGAGATAGCACCTTCTTCTCTCATCATCAAATAACCTAACAGAAAAAGTGCCCTGCATACTGAAGTACCCAAATTCCAGTGCCGAATCAATGGAAATATGTCCACTGATCGAGATAGCACGTTCTTCTATCACAAATCGAGATAGCACGTTCTTCTATCACAATTTGAGATAGCACGTTCTTCTCTCATAGTTTGAGATAGCACGTTCTTACAGCACAATTTGAGATAGCACGTTCTTCTATCACAATTTGAGATAGCACGTTCTTCTATCACAATTCGAGATAGCACCTTCTTCTCTCATCATTTGAGATGGTACGTTCTTCTAGCACAATTTGAGATAGCACGTTCTTCCATACTGCCGTCGGTATATTCATAAAGATCATTCTTCGAATTACCCTTAAAGTACAAAATCTTCAATCAACCATGTGCTAGATCTTTGGAGCCTGTTTTATAAATTGGCAATTTATTACAGAGTATCCATCGGTCCAAGATGGCGCCCTTATTCAAAGCGATGTGTCGTCCGGCGTTCAATATGCCTGTAAACCCAACGAGACAATCATCGATATATAATCCTTGTCCAACCATAAGCTATTACAGTTAAATCCCGATTATAGAAACATACGTCTGTACATCGTCGATCCCTCTGTGCTCAATGGCACCTCCATACCTAACACGTGTAGTATAATACCGCATACAGTAAGCGAGGCATTACAATGCACTATCGCCATTGGGGTTACCGCAGTCTGCACTTGCGGACGCCTATACCACGTACAAGGGGCGTCCATTATACGGTTTCGATAATTATCTGTTGAGTGACTAGCAACTATATGGACGACAAGTGGAAGGGGATCTAACGGAAGCGGAAGAGATGACCGTGCAAACCGGAAGACAGATTAGTTGAGCCACAGGGTCTGAGGACGCCACGTGGCAAGGAACCTTGCAACGAGTCCCGCACACACGAACACAACTATGCGAGCTCTCTCGTGTATGTGTGATGTCGTATACAGCATAACTAACACAAAAGGACAAGTCGTACATGACCGTGGTCAGAATTCGCGTGTGTATGAATATACTTGCGCATATATATATGCGTATATATGACTATGTACAATTATATACATATATAGTTACGTATCTGGCGCGAGAATGCGGTTAGCTCTGTTCATCGCGCACTTCGCTACCGGTTTGTCCACACGCCAGTGCACAACGTATCGACTCTTGTCAAGCAGAAAGCGTCAGCCCACGTTACTTTGTACTTTAATCCGCGCAGAATAAGCCCTTTTGCCTCTTAGCTAATTTACTACAGACTTCTTAACCATATATATGAGGTATTCCATACCAAGCCGATTAATCCGTGGACCCGACGATTTTTTATTTTGTTGGAAATTGTCTATTTTCTTGTACGTGCTGAAAGCAGTCTCAGAATTTTTTTAAATTTTTGTCTCAACCCAACTGACCACAATGAAATTGTTCAAAATTTGACACCATTCTTTTTCAAATGCTCATAAGTTTTTAAAAATCGGAGATATCAACATGAAATAGATATCATTTTTTTCCGTCGTGAGTTGTAGTTTTATTAAAAAAATACAAAAAAAAAATATCGATATTCATTTTTATGTTTTTCGAAGTTTTAAACCCAAAATATTTTTTTTTACTTGCACCTTTTTTATTTATTTTTTTAAATTTACTACTTTTAAAGAGACATTTTCACAAGTACTAAAAAATTGGCAGCTTGTGATATTCAGGACAATGGGAAACAAATAGAAATAAAATATTGCATGGTTAATGTCTCATATTCGTGTACTATTCCGTTAACAAATATTTAGTTGCCAGTCTTCGAATCGGCGAATCTTTACCGTTATCAGGATTTTTCAGTGTCATTCCATATAAAAACCGTCAAAATTGATTCGTTATTAACGCTAAAGTAATAATACGTTATTTGATGATTTCGTGAACATGATTGCAGAAAAATAATAACACAATAGTCTGCCGATCTCAACTCAACACTAGTTTGGATGACGCGGCAGATGGATCAGGCGTGAATTAGCGTCGCAACGGTCATTTGTTTTACTTTTTAAATCTTTTTTATAAATTCGAAAATAGATAAAAAAATACAAATTATGAATGTTACAAGCTGCCAATTTTTCAATACTCGTGAAAATGTCTCTTTAAAAGTAATACATTTTTTCAAAAAACTAAAAAAGGTCCAATTTGAAAAAAATAATTTTGGGCTTAAAACTTCAAAAAACATATGAAAATGAATATCGAAATTTCTTTTGTATTTTTTTTTATCAAACTACAACTCAATACGGAAAAAAATGATCCCCTGTTTTATTTTGATATCTCCGTTTTTTTTAAGTTATGATCATTTGAAAAAAAATTGTGTTAAATTTTGAAAAATTTATTGTGGTTAGTTGGGTTCGGACAAAAATCTAAAAAAAATTCTGAGAGACTCCTTTCAGTACGTACAAAAAAACAGAAAATTTTCAACAACATCAAAAATGGTCGGGTTTCACGGATTGGTCGGCTTGGTATGGAATACCTCATATATATATATATATCCATGTCTGTACCTGTGCATCATGTCGATGTGCACGCGTGCTCTCGCGATCTCAGGCCCCGTAACTTTTCAAGATCGGCTCGGCTCGTACAAACGATCCTTCCCCTTCTCTCTCTCTCTCTCTCTCTCTCTCTCTCTCTCTCTCTCTCGCCTTTTTGGTGCTACGCGAATGCTCGGCTTTGAGTTTATCTTATCAAGGACGAGTCCGATGGTCGACCGGCTCCTCCGATCCATGTACATACAGAACTACACACCCATCGCTGATGGTCTTCTTTAACACATCACCGATGTCCTGTATTTATGCATTTGTATTATACGTATATATATACATATATACATAAGGTCGACACACTCGGCGCTGAAGTGGGATATCGCGACTCTCGCAATGTCGTTTGCGAGAGATTCCTGGAATTTCTCGTTAGCACATGCGATTTCTTACATTGTACAGGACGAGATTTTAGATAAGGTTCTCCATGTCACTTTGCTCTTTTTTCCTTTCACAAAATTTCACGAAATGTTTGAATGTTTATTTTTTCTTCATTTCTCGATTTAATTGAATCTCGTTTGATTGGTCGCGAATCTGATACGGAATGTTGATTTCAGTCTGAGGTTTTGGCTGACAGACGTTCGCCGGTATATTAATGTACCGAATTTTCATCTCGCGTCCCGGTCCTTCATCATCCATCGGCCATTTTCGAATAGCTCTTTGATCTCACAGCAAACGCTTGTGTTATTTTCCATTCTCTTATTTTTTTAATTTTATTTCGTCTATTGTCGCCATGAATTCTCGGTGGAGACGTGACAGTGACTAATTATTCGGGGTGTTTCGACGATCATTCCATTATTGCGGTATATATTCTCTCGTCCAATTCGAGGTCTCTTGGTCTTGCAAGAGACCGCTTCGTCGCTCTCGGCGAGTCCATCCTACATCCACCCTCATCCCTACATACTTGCCCCCTCCCCCCACCCCTCTCTCCCTTTACCGCACTGTCTTTCTCCCTTTCTATTCATTTGTTTTATTTATTTTGCTCGGCTGCATTTCTCCGAGCCAAACGAAACACTTATATGGACTTCGTCAGAGTGAGCCTCTTCTCGTTTCGGTGGACTCTTCGTATGGAGTGTATTCATACGTCTGTGTTATACCGCACACATACTCGGGGCTATTGTTTTGCACCGATATAGGAACCGCGAGTTGGCGCGCGAGCGCGCGTGGAGCACGTAGAAGTGAACGCGAGCGAGAGAAGAGCGAAAAGAAACGAAAGAGTCTCGCAACGGCAGCCGAGAGAAAACGCCGCCACATGAATTAGCAATTCAAATTGGCGGCAATTTTTTGAGCGCATTTTTGACCTCCTGGTATCGGCAGAAGAGAGAAGAGAGAGAGAGAGAGAGAGAGAGAGAGAGAGAGAGAGAGAGAGAGAGAGAGAGAGCAAGGAGCGAGAAACCTCTCTTTGTCCAGCCGGCGCTGTGCGCGGTCCAAGCCGAAAATCTACCCTGCCTTATTAAGCCCGCCCTCGCCATATTAAGGGCAGGCTAAAGACCCTCTCTCTCGCTCTCACACGACCCCTATCATCCTTTCTCTCTCGCACTCGCACGAAAAATGTCGGTATTTAGCCTCCTCTTAAGGCTCAACGGGGGCCCCTGTAATAATTGGTCAACATCGTCCCCCCGCAACGCATCTTCCTTCTTATTTTCTGCTTCTTTCTCTCTCTCTGTCTCTCTTTTTACCTTCCCACCGCTTACTTTTTTTCTCCTTCATTTTCGAAGAAACTGCTAATACGTCGATTCGAAAATTTACCTGTGCATTAAATCCAGAGCATAACGCGAGAATGCACAACGTTCAGATGCAAGTCTTGGTTTTGCAGATATAAAAAATTATATTAGTTAATTATCGCGTGACTAACGCGATTTGGTTATCGTGGGTCGCTGGAGACCCGAGCTATTTTCTGTCAATGTCTGAATTTTTGAGAGGTGAATGGGTTTATGACGAAAAATAAAATATTTTTTCAAATTTTTTTGCAATCTTTATGGTGTGCCCTTAAAGTAGAAGTATTCAAGAGAGTTCAGGAATTTTATCAGATATTTTCATTGCAAATTACGTTTTCTAACGTGTCTCGGGTCTTCAGCGACCCACGATAACCTGACAAGGTGCTGAAAGGAACGATAACCTGATCGGATTAACATAGAATAGAAAATATCGAGGTGTGTTTTCTCTTCTACGTTGATAGAAATCAGTGATCGGCACAAAAAAAAATCTATGTTTTTTTATTATCCAATTTTTTCGAAAAATTAATAATTAGCAAAAAAATATATTACTAATTTTTTTCGGAAAATTTGTAATCAGCGGGAACATGATACTTATTTTTCGAAAAATTAGTAATTAGTGACAAAATGTTTCTAATTAAAAAAAAAAAAAAAAGTAATTAACGGTAAAATATTACTATTTTTTCCCAGAAATTAGTACTCAGCGAGAAAGATATTGCTGAATAACAAAAAAAAAATCAATAATTTATGGAGAAATGTTGTATCAATTTTGGAAAAAGTAATAAATGAAAAAAAATTACATTATTCAATAAGTACTGATTAAATATTCGTATTAATAATAACTTGTGTGATATAGTATGACATTCGATACAATAAATACTAATGTATGAAATAATAAAAAATTATACATAATTCTTTCTATAAATTACTGTTTTTTTTGTATTAATTAGTAATAGCTTCCTTACAAATTATTATTATTATTATTACTATTATTATTATTATTATTAATATTATTATTATTATTGTTTGTAAAGCTCCTCGTATACCCTTTTTGGGTTTTTACGATTATTCTTCAACCCCCCCCCCCTCTCCCGTCCTTACAAATTTCTATATTTATAAAAAAACTTGGTAATATTTTTTCGCTAATAACCAATTTTTTTGGAAAAATTAGAAATATTTTGTCATTAATTACAAATTTTGTAAAAAAATTACTAATATTTTGCCATGAATTACGAATTTTTATAATAAATTAGTACTATTTTTTGACTAATTATTATTTTTTTGAAAGAATGATTGATTTCGAAATATAATGAATATCATTGACGAAAAAATTGACACTGCCGATCACTGATAGAAATATGAGTGTCGGATGGGTATTACTCGATGCCGAAAATAATAAATCCCAATACGTCATTATTGCAAAATACATTATAAATCACAAATATTGTATCGTGAGAAAGAGTGTATGCGTGTGCATGTCTCGAAGTGAAAGACGCTTTTGAAGACTATGGGTAAGGAAGGCGGCAGCGGCGGCAACGACGGCGGCGGAGATTGAGGATAATAAATAATGATGGTTAGAAGATATATTGGCACAATCTTTCATCGCTCCTGGACCGGGATATATCGGCAAGGAGGGGCAGGACACTCGGAGCAAAGCAGCGAGTTTTAGTAAACTATATATCGATACACAGAGATACATACATATATGTGCACGGTGAGCCTCGTACATCCATAAAAATCTCGTCAAACTCGTCTCGCGAGTTTTCCAGTCGCTGTGTTGCTCGTGCCCGAGAGAGCGAGAGATATGAACGATGTCAGGGCGTTGAGAACCCGATGGGGGACACCATCGGGCCAAACGGGAGGAATTAAAGGAGAAGGACGACGACGAAGACGTCGAACAAGTGGCTGGGATGCGCTTCGAGGTATACACGCATAGATGGGAAAAAAGAGAGAGAGAGAGAGAGAGAAAGAGAGAGAGAGAGAGAGAGAGAGAGAGAGAGAGAGAGAGAGAGAGAGAGAGAGAGAGAGAGAGAGAGAGAGATGAAAAATTCGTTCAAGAGAGAAGACGTAACGTGTGCGATGGGGTATCTCCCATCACCCGAGAGAGAAACCCAGGTGTCAGGACCGGTGCTAGCAGCACGCGAAGAGGCGAGTCTAAACGAGGTGCGTGAAAATTTGTCAGTGACATCGATGCGGTATGCCGAGTATATCGATGATCAACGATTCAAGAGAGGTAGATTCGATAGCGGTGAATACTCCGATACACCTTACACTTGTGCCAATTTGTCTCCAAGTACATGTCTATGGATCTTGGGTGGGAACCCTCTCGGGGATATTCGGTGGAGACAATTTGCACCAATTTGCGCGAAGATTGCCTACGAGAGAGACAGAGAAAGTGAACACTACCAGTCCCATTCCGTTAAAATTGAGAGAAACGAGCTTTAATAATAAATGAGAAACAAATAAAATGAGACACGGAAAAAAATGATCAGTGACAATTCATGTGTAATATTTAAAAAAATCACTGAATTCAATGTAGAATATACGGTTCAGAATTGTAATTCAGTCGCTTTACTGGGAATCCATTATAAATTAATGGATTTAATGTAGTTTCTACTTTTCAAACCATTATAAATGCTGAATTGCACTGTAAAAAATGCAATGTTCACCGCAAAAAAATGACAAAGTAGAAATCACAAGCAGAAACGACGAAATCCACTGTGTTTGAACTGTAAAATTTACAGTGGTCTCTGTAAAATATTCAAAGTACATAATTATAAATTGCAGTGTTCCCAGTGAAAAATCAAATGCGCGCCGCAAAATATGCAACGTCAATTTCAATTTTTACAGTGTGGCACTGTAACGGGACGACCTGCGGCGTGCCACGATCTCTGCATTTCGCCCAAGATCCGCTAGATAGCGTCGGACGGCGCGCCCTCTCGCGCCAGCGAGAAAGCCACCGAGCACTTATAAGGTCCGATGTATTACCAACGTCGGCGGCCTCAATTGACATACAATTGTTGGAACATTACCCGCGTTCTGTGGTCGAGCAGTCCTATGGATTGAAGACTTCATTTTCTTAACAGATCACCATTGCATTTCGGTGACGCTCGTGCTCTTTATGGGTGCGAGGTTAAACTTGATTCGCTTCATTAATTGATCTCACGATTAATTAGTCAAGTACAAGCTCTCGTAGCTATGAGCCTGAGCGAGGATAAATAACGGTTTATTGCAATATTTGAATAAATTGGAATTTATTCAAATATCGAAACGTTTCACTACACTATAATTTATTTTAGAAATTGCAGTATTTTCAGTGAAAAATGAAAAATGTACCGCAAAATAAACTACGTTCTTTTCAATTTTCACAATGTACACTGTAATTTTTTCACGGGCCATGGATAATTTTTACAATGTGAAATATGTAAAAAGTTCACCGAATACAACAGAAATATAAAGTTTCACGTAGTGTACATTTTACTGCTCCACACTGTAAAAATTCGTCCGATGGGCATGTACTATGTCATATGTGACATCTGTATATTGTATTGAAGAAATATGCAAATTTCACTGTTTGCCCTCCCAGGAGGCGCTGTTGATGGGGAAAACTGTAAAAATTAATGGGAATCTCAGCAGTTCTCACAGATCATTTTTTTCCGTGGAGTGAAGTCACGCGGTAGACAGATTAATTGATAGACATGTTTCCCGAGAGCTTTGTTATGGGTCTGGCATGAGATTCGTTAGGATTGTTATTCGATAGAGATTAATTCTGAGTGACTTGTTATTTGTAGGTATAATTTGTGAGCCCTCTCAATTGGCAGGGATGTTTATTGCGGGGATTATTTTGTTAGGGATGTCATAGCAGAATTTTATTGAGGTGGACATGTATTTCTGGCAAAGTAATATCTGGTAGAGTTGTAAATGTGGCAATGTATCTCTTAAGACGGTACTGCTCAATTCGTGGGCAATAAATGATGTTGAAGTTTGCATCGTTGGATTGCAACGAGAATTAATTTTTCTTATTCATTTATAGTGAAATTTGCGTCTTGTTTGGACATTTAAAATTTCAAATTCTTAATAAGGACCCTAAAATATATTTGAACGATTTTTCATTTTGAAAATTTGCCAGAATTTGTGAATTTTTAAAAACACAAATTATTTTCGTTGCATTAAAACGTTGCAAACTTCAGCATCGTGGCAATAATATGTAACACAGGAATCGAGTACTATCAATAATGTACTCTCACGTGCACCCAAAGTAAACGGTAACCCCTCCAGTGCTCGATCGATACGGCACCAATAAAACACACAGTGTGTATGCCGATGCACCTTCAAGAGTAGCCGAGAGTACCTTTCGGTGGATTTCAATTCTCTTCTGGTTTTCATTGCATTCTCCCTACCCGTAGAGAAGCGATACTGCACGCGGTAAAACCTACGAGGAGAGAGAGATATATATGTATAAATGAACAGGGTACTAGACGTGAAAAAAGAAAAGGGTGGAAAAGTGTATGAGGGCAGTAAAAATAAATAAGTATTTCCACGGGCCATTAGACAGAGCCAGTATCGTCAGTCTCGCGATTAAACTTCGCATATCCGTATTATTAGCGCTGTATAGCATATATATGAGGCTTTCCACTCCGATTCGACCTGGGTCTGCCCCTTCACCTCTCCGATTTTGTCCGCAATTTTTTATGGTTTTGTAGTATCTCTGAAGAGCACCCAGAATTTTTTTCCGATTTTTTTTGAGCGATTTGACTTGACTACAATTTTATAAACAAATTATTTTTAGCCCGAATTTGGAAATCTGAAAAAATCACAAAAATCCAGTTTTTTATATAAAAAATTTAAGGTGTTGAGCTGAAGTGGGCAGACTTTTCCTTCTGTTTATAATAAGCGTTTTCGATTTTTTTTTAAATAGAAGGATGAACCTCAATTGAGTGGGCCGTTATCCAAACATTTTTGTATGGATTGAAAGTGTTTGAAAAAATGTTTGGATAAGGATCCACTCAATTCAGGTTTCTCTTTGTATTAAAAAAAAAAAATCGAAAAAGCTTGTTATAAACAGAAGGAAACCCCTGGCAACTTTGGCTCAAGGGTTAAAAATTTTCATATAAAAAAAGGGATTTTTGTGATTTTTTTTCAAATTAAAGTGAAAAAAAAAATTCTAATAGAAAGATAAACCTGAATTGAGTGTGCCCATATCCAAACATTTTTTTAAACACCTTCAATTCATATAAAAATGCTTGGATAACGGCCCACTCAATTCAGGTTCCTCCTTCTGGAATGCCCCATGTATATCTTCCTTCTTTATTTCACTCTCTCGCTCAATCTGTGTCCGTATTCTCGTCGAATCGTTCGAGTATCTATATCCATCGTAGCTTTATATCTCAGGTCTCTTTCTCTCGAACGTTCTACGTACCATGATGATAAAACTATTTCGAGCGTATTGCATCCGGGGGGGGGGGGGGGAGAAAGCATGTGCAATCGCTGCAAGTGTATGTACACTTGTACTGCTACGTTTCGCAATGTACCGGAACTCTTTTTTTTTGTCTTTTATCGACGTCGGCACTTGTTGTAAACTATTGTTGGCGACGGAAAGGGCTGAATTACCAAATAGGCCTAAAATATTGTGCGGTAACCTCAGTCTCAAAATGTCGCACCGAATCTTTAATTTCGTTTCAAGACTGCGAAACTTTACTGATTATTCACGCTCTACTGTATTATTTTATTTAGGTTTATTTAGGTTTATTATTTTATTTAAAAATTTGCACCTTTCTCCGTTATTTCTCAACCGCAAAACAATTCCACCAAATATGCAAAAACCTTTCCCAGAACGAGAGTCTTCTAATTATATCTATCGAGCGAATCTGCTTGCCTTTCATCTCTACCGCAAAATAGATCTCCGAAAATGAATCTACCGAAGTCTCCTTGGAAAAATTCGAGAGTTTTAACCGGTAGAAAGCGTTTTTTTCGAGCGGCGAGTACACCCAGAAAAAAGATCTAGTCGTAGGTACTATAATCGTTTATTTGATTATTTTTTAGTTACTCTAAAGAAAAATTTTCTTTCCATCCAATTTTGGGCGATATTTACTTCCACTATATTTATTTATTTGAATTCCCTGTCATCGAGAAACAGGCGTTGAAGAAAAATTCCATTCGTTGTTACTAAATACCTATTCACCCGAAATCTCATCCGATCATATCTGCAGATTTGTCAGTACCCCAAAAATCCGCCAGGTGGCTGCCTCTCGCACAAACGAACCTGCCTCTCGACGCCTATATCCTTTCCAAGCTCGTCTATGTTTGATATCCTTATTTTTCAGTCTGGATATTTAATACATTGAACATTGCGGGGAAACGCAAGATGGTCGAACCTCCGAAAAGGCTTCACACAAAAAAGAGTCTTTTTCCTTCTGTTAAAGAAAAGACGAAGTTTTACGAAATTGTTGACTTCATACGTGTAGCTATACATTCAAAGATTGAAACGTTTAAAAATATAAATTGTGTAAATATTTAAAAAAAAAAATTATTCCATTCAAATACATATTTGTTCAGTTTGAAATAATATTTATTAATATTAAATAAAAATTTATTAGATCGCAATATATTTTCCCAGTAGGTCATTCAAACAAAAAAAAATTCGTTGACATGAATAGAGTTGTATTAGGCCGGCCTACAACTAAAAAAATTTATTTGGCTTGACTAGGATTTAGTTAAATGTACTAGATCTTTTTTCTGGGTATAGTTTTCACAAACTATTGTGAAAAACATCCCTCGTTTGCGATCGTTGTAATTTACGTTAAATTGCCAATGTATGGTTTGCACAACGAAAACACTACGGAAAACCACGCAAGAGCGTATATAATGTCGAGGACTGGCTTTATTCGTCGTTCCGTGGCAGGAACTGCATGTGTGCAGGTCACTTGGCTATATCTATTATTTTCTGTGTACTGGCTACTCGTACTCTGTATTATGCCATGGCTGCTGTTACACGGAGACTTTAGTGTCTCCCACTGCTTCTATACTTTCTCCTCTCCTTCTATTTATCTCTCTCACTCTGGTTCTCGTTCAGTGTATACAACGGACAAAGTTTTAGCATCCCTGTAACTTCCCTGCGGCGTACAACAGAGGCTGCGACGCGGAAACTCTCAGCATAGAACGAGTATGACTCCACCGGGAACGCGCTTCATTTGCAAGATGTGAACGAGAGAGGGAGAGAGAGCCTTGATCTCGCCGGGCCTCCAGTTCCAGCAGCCAGTATTACACAGAGAGGAAGGAGAAGCGACTATTGCAGCGTTGCGTCGCCTGATCACTAATGAGCCTGGCGTGCGATGCCTGCCAATCGGCTGATTACACTAACACTCCTCCGATGTTCTACACCTTCACCATAAACCCCGCCGCCACCCTCCCCTTGTACTCGCTCTCTCTGTTCTCTGTTCGTGACCCTTGGCGTCCATCTACCAGATGGATCGCTTCTCTGACGATGCCGATGTGCCATTTCACGTAATTCCGTTCGATGAATGGTGAATGCAACATCGGTTTTACCGGTTTTGTGAATCCCCATCGACTGGCGGGTAAAAGAGACAGAGAAACGTCCGAGGGATTCGTGCATCTTCGGTGGTCGTTATGCTGAATAAGCTGAGATTGATCATCATTTATTTATGCACACGAAGTGGAAAGCATTATCATCATGCTCAGCAGACTGCATCCACCTAACTGGTTCCAGCGAATGAATTTTCCAATCATAGTTTTATTCGATAGTACATCTTCGTTTAAAGTAGTAGCCCATTGTGACGACCGAAATTTCGGCATTATTTCATTAATTTTTTTTAATAACAAAATTAAATGCTATCGTATTTAAATTTTTACATGTGTTCTTATTTATATCTTGAAGAAAAAAAAAATTTTGTTAACTTAATTTTATATGAATATGTTTATGATTTTGTACGTCATAGTGGAGTCCTCGAAAAAAAGTGACTTGTTTCACGGAAGCACACACGCTTTTGTAGTCATCTGAAATAAAAAACCCAAAGAGATTGTTATTTTGTAGGCTTAATTCTAGGTCTATCACCTATAACATGCATATTTAAGAGGAAAAAAAGAAATGGCGGACTTGTGAACAAAAAGATCTTTAAAATCGATTTTAAAAAAATAATAAATTGTTTAAAAAAAGCAATTTATTATTGAAAAATTGAATGTTTTAAAGGTTAGGTATTTAGTTACGTGTGTCTGAAATAACGGGTGAAATTTTTAGCAAAATCGGTTGAACAGTTTTTAGTCAGTGCTTCCCCGAAATTTCGAAAACGTAGTTTCGAGAAAAACGCGTTCAAAGTTTTGACGCCAGATTTTATATTATAAAATTTTACTTACATTAATCAGCTATGCTTGGTGCATAGAGCAATTCTTCCGTTTCCTTAAAGTTATCTCAAAGCTCTCTTCATTTCTTTGAGAGATTTACAGTTTCTGGTGATCGCCAAACCGTAGTAATTAATCATTTTTAATATTAACTTATTAGTTAATTGCTCTCTTCTTTTGGCTATAACTTTTTAAAAATTTTAAATTTCGGTCTGAAACTTTTACAGTATATTCTTAAGATGTTCATCTTGCAAAAAATATTTTAAAAAAAATCGATTTTTTGAACCCGTCACAATGGGCTACTACTTTAACTGTTTGTATACATTTGAAGTTTCACATCACTATATGTAATATTTGCAAGTTCATGCAATCTTAGAAAGAGTTCAATTCTCCCACAGGAAATTAGGAATCGGTATTCATAATAACGCCCAAAAAATAAATTGTTCTGTAATACAAGAGCTTTATTATCGGTTACATAAGATGGATTGGGAAGATTGTCCTCAAAGAGGTTTCTATTGTCTAGAAATCGACATTTGGGGTTTAATGATAATTTATAAATTCTTCATTTTAGCCTTATAGGAAAACCGTTGCACGCGATATTTATCCGTTTCTTTTTCTCAATGAGTGGTTTTTGAGATTAGCAGTCATAAATTCTGGAAAACTGTTTGATAAATCTCCTAAATTTATTGAAAATACCCTCAGGAACATTTACAAGTCCGTGATCTCACTTTCCTCAATCGATCTTTATTTTATTTATTAATGTAAAAATCAATGTATTTGAAGATCCAAACGATCAATTGAACAAAAAACATGCATTCTTTTAACGAAAATTTAAACGACTCGGTTTTTCAAATTTTCAATAGGATGAATACATTTATAGATTTTGCTTTCAGCTGATGAACGTTCAAATTTCATTTTGTGTGCAAATATTTTCAAAATCAGCAAATGCCAATGACTCGTATCTATTGTCAATCTAGCAAGTATCCAAATTTTACACGAACTTTATTTCTTAATTTTCCATGAGTAGTTTGTGACAAAAAAATCAATTCGACCATTCATACAGTCTTTTTAGAAGTTCCTCACAGGAGTTGAAATAAAATATTCAAATGTTAAATGGCTCTAAATTCTTCGTACGTGGTCAAAGCATGGGCCGACAAAAATTGTGTTGAAATGCAGTTGAAACTTTTTTTGAAACGAACAATTTTTGTTATATCAAGTAATAACGCTGCGGAATTTGCATGTGCATTGCGAATTATACATACGCAGGTATTTATTTTATAAGTACGGTATGCGACACTCTCGAGTACAAAAGTGATTCACCGACGCTCCCTCCGTATTTTCGTGTTATCCACGAGCACGCGGCATATATAAAAAAGGGATTTAAGGGATGATCGTGCACGCGCGACGACCGAGTCGAGTAAAAGCGTTGGCTCTTACGGCAGAGGAGAGGGACTTTAGGTCGCGTGGTGCCAGCCCGTGCGAAGCGTGTCTCGGGATCGTTCGCGGATGCGGACTCATACCTATCCGTTTGCCCCCTCCCTTCTCTCAATACAAAATCGTGAGGCTTCTTGATTCCGACATGTCTCTTAATCAGAAGTCGATGGGAGTCGACCGTCGGTCGACAAACGTGAACGATCCACCCGCCATTACGTACAGAAAGAACGAAAATTTCGTTGATTTTACTCCGTACATCGTTCTCATTGCATATCGAAGAGAAATTCCGAGTATAAAAATCTAAACGACGGAAATTAAGGATTCGAAAACAAGTCACAAATTGTAGGTTTCAGAGTTGGGGAAAGTACTTAAAGTACAGAGTACAAAGTACCGTAAGTACTTGAAGTATCAAGTATAGAGTACAAAGTACTGGCAGTACTTGAAGTACTTAAGATTTAAAGTACTGAAAGTACAAGTACTTGAAAACTCAAGTACCAAGTATCAAGTACTTTTCAAGTTTTCAGTTACATCTTGTAAGTTCTAGTACTTACGTTTGATTTCTTATACTCATTTGATTTTTATTCGAGTACTTTTTGTATGAAAACATATTTTCACCTTGTGCAATAAACTGAGATTAAGCTATATTAGACAGATTGAACAGACGTATTTAAACAAAGAATTGTAAATAATTCAAAAATAGCATTGACGATTATAATTACGATTTATTTTGATACAGGTTTGAAAAAAAAAAAAGAAATACAGAATGTCCGTACGTCACGAAATATTATTATTTTCCATTACACATTCAAAGGCTTTGTACATGCAACCATCAGCAAGAAACATTCAAAAGTACTTGATACCTGTACTTGAAAAATTTCTTGAAGTACGGAAAAGTATTTGAAATTTTAAGTACAGTACTCAAAGTACAGGCCAAGTTCTTGAAAGTTTAAGTACAATAATTGAAGTACAGGCAAAGTACTTCAAGTATTGTACTTGAGTACTTTCAGTACTTATTGTACTTCTTAGGTACTTCGAGTATTGTACTTAAACTTTCAAGTACTTGGCCTGTACTTCAAGTATTGTGCTTAAAATTCCACTTTAAGAATAATACTTTAGAAGAACTTTAAGAACAATACTTGAAGTACTTTTTTGAGTGCTTGAAAAATCTGATGCTTAAAAAAAGAAAACGAGAAAAAAAATGATGGAATGACCATTGTCCGGATGAACGAAACTTATTTTTACTTCTCCATCTCCCGAATGATATTTTAATTTTAATCATGCGAAAGCACGAACTCTTAAGCTCGAAGAAGCAAAGAAATTTCGAGAGAGGCCTTATTGGGAAAAACCTTTTTGCCGAAGAAAACATTAGTCGATTGTTTTTATCGATCTCATTTCTCCTCTTCTCGACGCGACGTTTCGGAAATGCGACCCATTCTTCTTTCCATCTCTCTCTCGCTTCTTTCAACTGCGAGGAAATAATATATACTATATCTGAGTGAGTCGATCGAGCCGATTTGGGAAAAACCTTCCCCCCCCCCTCTCTGCGTGACGTTATATCGTTTTTCCTGTCACTCCGTCTCTCTCCCTTCCACGCGGAATTCCAATCTTTTCTATCCTGCGGCGGACTACCCGCGGATTTTCGAGGAGAGGCGTGATACACACGTACACGGGAGAAGCATCTCTCCTGGCAAAATACTTGGACGGGGCTTGGGCGTACTGAAAAATGTAACCTCTCAGCGATACAAATGGCTATGCTAACCCCCTATTCTCCATCTCACTCACTCCCATTCCCCCCTTGTATCGCTGTACTCTCTTTACTCTCATTCTTTCTAGTCTCCCCTTACCCCTTACCCTTACCCTCGCGTTACCGATAGCAAGAGCAGAGAGAAAACAAAATAATGCTTTCGTTTTTCCGCCTTTTATTTTACTTTCGACGTTACGTCTGCCCGACTGTGTATACATATGCATAAACACCAAGATAGAAAGAGAAAGAGAGACGGAAAATTTTATGTCGACGCGACACGCGCCTGGGAGTGTCCCGGACTTCAGGAACGGCCCCGTGCGAGCCCGAAGACGTCGAGAAATTTTCTCGAGATTGTCTCGAGAAATGCTGCCAAGGGGCTGCGGAAAAAGGGGGATTAAGGAGGAGGAGGCGGCGGCGGCGGAGAAAGAAACACAGCGGGGAAAACAGAACGAGAGTTTGGTCTGAAAGAATAAAGATCCGAGAGCAGACGTTCCCTTTACTCGCGAATACTCTCTCGCCCGGTATTCGTTCATTCCTCCCATTCCTCTTTGCTATTACTCTCTTTTTCTGCTTCTGTCGCTTATCCACTAAAATAGCCCCGACAAGTTGCGAAGTATCCATCATCACAGCTGTGCCATGTATATATCCGCGCAAAAACCTTATATTTTCCTCTTATAGTTCGCAACGACTACCCCATCTCGGGCCACCATTTCTTTGCTGTCATTCGTTCGATTCCATTTTGTTTTGCCTCCTAATTTTTTACCGTTTTTCGCTGTTTTTTCTCTGATCTGAATCATGAATTCGTAAACTGCGATAATAAAAATAAACAGAGCCATGAACGATGGACGGAACGAAGAAGGCCAAAGACGTTCGGAGTTGAATGCAAAAAGAGAAAAAGAGAGAGAGAGAGATTATGGTAGAGAATTTCATAATATTCGGCGTTTAAAATTCTCGCATAATATCGATGCCGTGCGGAACGAGGACCGATCGCACGATGAACGCACATACACATGCACCAGGATACACGGCAAAGGCAACAGAGAATAGCAGAAGCGAGAGCGGGTCTTTCGAAAAGGCCAAAAGGAACGCGGCGAGAGGCATGCGTAGCCCGGGGCACATCTTGGGATAGGACCTCGCTTCATGTTTGTTTTAGCACGAAACTCGAGGTTCGACGCTCGTTCTACACGAAAATATGCATGTATACACTAGGGTGTGTTGAACAAATATTTTTTTCCGAGCCTTTGCAAAAAATCTTCGCCCCTAATCTAAAACAAAGTCCCGTGCGAATTGAGACCCTTAGAAAAATTCTACGTCGTTTCTCAAAAAAGTTTATTAGGGGAGCGTGGGGCTAGTTGTAACAGGGGTAAGTTGTAACACTCAATTTTGACCGGGAATTTAAAACATTTTCATTTAATTGTTTTGCTCAATGTGCTTCTTATAACTCGCAGCATAATGTAAACACCGCTAATACCCCGCGAGACATCAAAATAAGAGGATATGCACATGAGCTCTATTTCGGCCAGGTTTAGTAAAAAAAATAGTTACGGAAATTTTGATTTTGACTATTAAAATTAAATTAATTGTTTATTGTTTTTTCCTTGTTACATCGTAAATTTAACTGGCTTTCATTTGCTTTTTTTTTAATTATTCTAAAGTTTGTAGTTTTTTTCATTAAATAGACATAATGAGCCCATGGGGCAAGTTTTAACATGTTAGAACTTGCCCTATGCGTGTGTATTTTTTCTGCTCTCTACATGTATTTGTCTAAATAATGTTATTACAACTTGTAGTATAGTGATTACATAGTATTACAAATTGTTTGCGGCTTTTTGTGCATTCTTTTACTCTTCTTCACTCTAATATATCCCAGAAAAATATGCTAAGTTATTGTATTGTATTTTTTTTAGCATGAGAAACTACCAAAGATTATAATCATCACAAGAATGAACCACGATGAATAATACAAGACTGCGAACCAATAAGAACGTGTTCTTTCTTATAATCGTTGCCAGTCTTTTCATTGTTACAACTTGCCCCGAGCCTGTTACAACTAGCCCCAGACATGGGGTAAGTTGTAACAGCTCCCATTTTTTCAAAAAACGTCTGGTGTAAAAGATGGCTGAAGATTAAAAATTATTTTCAATTGGAATTAGTGCTCAGATATATACTTTACAAACCCTCTTACTCACAATCTTAAAAGCATACATATTTAAGGTGTTGCAGGCCTTTTTCCAAAAACTGTTACAATTAGCCCCACGCTCCCCTAGTCTTTCATGGGTTAAAACGAATAAAAGCACTTTTTCAGCTGCTGCCAATCAACAACAAAAATTGAAACATACGAAAACCCTCACTTTTAACACCAAAATTAATAATCAATAGGTAATCATTGATAATTTCATAATTTTGCTGATTTCCTTCGATCTTGATCCATAAGTGCCTCTAATAAAAGTAAGTTTTTTTTTTTTTAATTCGGATAAACTCGTTCTCCACACAATTAATACAAAATTTTATTCGGGAAGATGTGAGATGTGATGCAGGGAGACATCCTCAGTTCTCACACCCCACAAAAAACAATCGCCTGCTGCCCATCTTTTTATCTTGAAAATAAATCTGGTAAAAAATTGAAAAAACTCGTGGGTGCGATCATGTAGAATTGAATTGAAAGGCTCCTGAGTTGGGACAAAAGTAAATGTTTTTTTTTTGCAAAGATCCAGCAAATAAAAAAATGTATTTATTTGACGCACCCCGAAGTAGAGACTCGAGAACCGCTTGGGACACCTTTTCAGTTTCGTCGATGATAGTGTTCGAGTCTGCACGAAGCTCTCTCCTCTTGCAAAGGCTCGACAAAACCCTTCTACCCGTTCGCTAACCAAACTCTCCTGTGTGCTGTGGTTGAGAGGTGATTTTACATATACACACATATATAGATATGACATTCAAAGTACTGGCTCCGGCGTTTGACAATCTTCCGTCACGTCACTAAGCCCTTTTGAACATGTTCGCATATAGCGCGTTGATTTTTAATCTAGCTCGGAAATCGATCTGTCGAAAGAACTCACACACGTCGAACAACCCACACACACATATTGTACGCACACGGTTTACATTGAAATTGCACAAAAATTCCTCGTTTAATATACGGCGTCACCATTGACGAATCCCCAAAAAAATTCCACGTTTTTTTTCGAAATTGAAACATTCATTCTCTCGCTTTTATCCTGGGGAAATTAAAATATCCCGTGTCAGCTTTTCGTGAGCTTCTTTCTTCGACGATCAATGGAATACAAAACAAAAACCATTTTTTTCGAGCTACATCGGTGGTGGTATGGATTGGTAGGTGTCCAATAATTATCGAATTTTTCTGAACCATGCAATATTTTGAGGATAAAATAAAAGGGTGTCATGAAAATTGTAAATTCGCACATTGATTCTTGATATTTGGAAAACCTTTTGTTCACCAAGAAGTTTGGAATTTTTGAAATTGGAACATGTGGAATTTTTCAACGTTTGTCGATCAATGGACAACGGTAATGAAAGAGAGAGAAAAAAAAACGATCCAGGTTTTTGGACGTCTTCCGGCAGAGACGGGAAATATTGCGGTGAACGGGTTCGAGGGCAATGGCACAGAGTTCGCGGTGTCGAAAAGCACTCTCGCCCGGTGCAGGAATAGAGAGAGTAAGAGAGAAAGAGAGAGAGAGGGTCGCCCATCTATCCCGGGGGCTCTTACACCCTCATAAATTTTCAGGCAACCAGGCTAGCTCGCTTTTCGCCCTCTGCTCCGCTCTCCTTCTCTCTCTGTACTTTGAAAATCGAGTGCGACAGGTAGAGTTTCGTGGCAAGGATGTGCGGAGGGTGGATCGTGGTGAAAAACGTCGATGTGTATGGCAACGGCACCGCGCCAATGCACCACCGAGAGCTTTCTCGCGTGATGTGCATCTATATACATATCCTTTCCGCAGTCTATGACAGCACGATTTCATGAGAGAAGATTTTGAGAGGCAAAGATTCCTCTTAACCAACGAAAATGGGGGTAAAAAATTGCGTCGAATATTCCAAACAAGGGATCAATCGAAAATGCCATTACGTTAATATAAGAGAAAAGAGTTCCGATTTAACTAGACAGGAATCAACTTTATTGCAAATATCAAAGTTCAAAGAAATATTTTTGCTCAAAATATTCTCTATTGGCTGAATCGATGATTTCAAAATTTCAATAAGAAATTTAAGTAACTTAAAAAATAATCTTCACCCTTGAATGGTAACGGGGGTCACTCGTGCCTGGCGCATTAAGAAGTCCTCTAAAAAATTCCGCAAAATTCATGAAATATCATCAACTATCATAGAATAAAGACCAATCACCATATTACTGATTCGATAATTTGTTAAAACAATATACTCATATAAACAGAGGAAAATGTGAAGAATGCACCATTTTGTTCAAAGAAACATAACTTTGGATGTGCTTAATATTTTTAAAATTTTCAAACAGGAAATGAAAGGTTAGAAATGGTACTTTAAAGAAACAAATATTGAGATTCTGTATGAATAAAAAAATGCTTGAGTTTTGAGCATCAAAATCGAGTTTTTTCAAAATACAAAAAGGAGGTTCAATTTCCATTAAAGTAGACATTGTCTTAATAATTTTTACTCAATTTTATTGATCAGAATGACGTCAATTATCAAAGTTCACTAACAAATGAAAGGAATATTTAAAAAAAAATGATTGCAATGCTGAGGCCAAATTACAATGCAGAATAGAGGCATAACTCGCACCTGTGTTCTTCGCACACAGCCCTGTGACACTTTCTACAGCAGTACAAGGTTTTCCTGTCCTTTTGGTTAATTTTCAATCAATTTACAGTCGATAAACATCAAAATTTTGAGAAAAAAATTTCAGGAATGCGAATTTTCATTAAAATTTACGTTAAAAAACTCAGTTGAGCTTGATTCATCGATTCATAATTAAAAAAACATCGATTCACGATAAAAAAAACATCAGAATTTGGGAAAAACAATTTTACTTACACTTTCAGTCAACGCGAACGGCAACGGGGGGGTCACTGGTGACCCATGGGTGTTTTCATCTGGCTCAAGGAGAGAGCGTTTGGGCGAGGCACGAGTAACCCCCCGTTACTATTTAAGGGTCAATCACAATGTACTTTATACTGAACTGGTGAATCGCAGTGGCATTCAGAATCCTTCGACAAACGATTTTACGGTGTTTTATTAAGAAATAAAAAACGAACGAAAAACGTCATATTCAACGTGATTCCTCAGTTGTGTATATCGAATCCTTGTCAACAGCTTTGCCCACATTTCATACGATTAGGATACATTCTCGAATGCATTCTTAAGCGTACGTATATCGGTGTGTTCGTGAACCAAAAAAGAAATAACCTTAAGTATGGTAACCACTCCATAGTGTAGAATCCCGAAGAGGAGCACAAGAGGAAAGGGAAGAGTCTTCGGTATACCGCGAGAACATTTATCCTTTCGGGGTGCGTACGTACAGGAGTAAGGAAGGATTCAAACAGTCGTTGGTATAGAGAATATAAACGCATCCGAGTTCTGCGGGGCAGTCTTATTTTGGCTCGACTACTGGGCGATCATCGAGCTCTCATCTCTGTCTCTCTCTCTTTTTCTCCTGCTCGTTTCCAACGGTGGACCAAACCATTATTTCTTCAGTGTCGACAACTCCCTGTTCCTTCTTCTTTGCTGCTGCTCCGGCTTAACTCTTCCAATCGCCGACTTTGCGGTACACACACACACACACACACACACGCGCGCGCGCGCGCGCACGCACTCGGGCGTAAAGCATCACAAAACGAGAGTGCACGCACAGCTCTCGGGGACTTGCACAGTCTCGAGAATATTCAAGCCAAATACAGCGAGAAAACGCCGCGAGGCGGTGAAAGTTAAGTAAAGAGGGAAGAGAGGAGTATGATGAAAAGAAGCGACAAGGAAGTAAGGAGTAAGAGAGATCCTGAGAAAAATGCTTCTCGAAAAAAGAAGCAAACACGAGATGGAAACGGTGAGAGATTTGATAAAAGATAAACTTCAGATCCTCCAAAAAACTCGCTCCCTCGGTCTCCGGATTTATCAAAGCGTTGGGCGAAAAAAAAGCTCGACGAAAATATTCCAACTTCCGGTAAACAAGAATATAAATTGAGTCGAAAGTATTGCGGTACTTGTGGGAACCCAGATGATCCTATTTCTCTGTCTGGATCGATGGAATATCGGTGAAAAAGTTTCATTCCATCTATTTCATACGGTATATATCCCACGGCCAAGATTCACCTTCCGGTTTGGCCAGGACACGTACATTTCGTTCCTCGAGGGGACACCCCGAGTTTGACCTCTACGTGCACTGTATGGTATATGCATATACGTGAGTTCACACACGCACGCACACACGCACACACACACACACACACACACACACACACACACACACACACACACACACACACACACAGACACACACGGGAACCATATCGCGCGAGTTACCCCCATGTATAATAAAATATGATAAAACGTGGCCAATCCCGAGGAACGAACCGGAACTCGAGTTTTCTCGTCCGACTTCGTGGCTCTCTATCTCCTTGCGCGGGATAGTCGTCGTCCGGACCTCTTAGTACTGGTACCGAAGAGTTTCCCCCTGCGGTTTTCATGCACAGACGCACCCACATATACGCACTCGAACCAACACTCGTATACATTAGGGTGGTTCAAGAAAATCCATTTTTTTGCGCTCCGATTGCATTGAAAAATAAATCTCAAACAAACGGAGGGTAGAATTTTCACCACATTCGCGTAAGGTTGAATCGTTTTAGCAAATTATTAACTTGGTGATGGCGCCTATTTCAGGTACGAAACCTTTTGACCCTTATTCCAATTAACTCTGAGAAGCAAACCGTTCTTGCCACCGTAATTCCGTGAACAGTAAAATGTTTTATCACGAACTTTAGCTTTGAGGAAGACGTTACATATAAAGTGGATTCGAGGCAAAATAATTCAAGTCCTAGTTTTTCCACACACACACACACGTGCGAGAGATATCTGCCGACCATAATTCAGCGGTATGCTTGGCTCGTCTGAAAGTAGGGAAGACACGCGTCGAGCAAGGGAGAAAGAGAGATGTATAAGTAAAGAAGAAAGTAGGATAGAAGTTTGTACGATAGAGAAACAGGGCAAGAAAGGGAGAACGCAAGAATTCTATATCTCACTTCGAGGGCCGATCCTGCGGCGCGTATGCTCTATACCCCTGGGGAAAGAAAAAAACCAGGACGATACGAAAAAGCAAGAGAAAGAGGGCAAGAGCTTTCCCTCCCTCTCTCGCTCTGGTTTGTGGAAGAGGAAGAAGAGGTAAATGGAAAAACCTTATCTCGTGAATTCGAGAGAGGGAGAATAGAGAAGATGGAGGCAGAGGAGAGTCGAGAACGAGAAAATGAAAAGGCAGCAGGGGCGATATATATATATATAGGTGAGGAAGAAAAGCGAATGACACGAGGTCTCGGACGATTTGTTGAACGAATGATCGGCCATTTTTTTTTTACCAAGTTACGTCGTTTTCCCTCTTGTCTTTCTCCTTCTTTTTTTCCTCTCCGACGTTTCCAGAAGTGGACCGCACACAAGACTTATATGTACAAATTCCCCGTCGAATGAAAAAGAGTATCTCGATTCGCTGCGGTCTGTCCTCCCAGGTTAGAAAGACCATTGGACCTCAGCAGCAGCCGCGCGAAATCAGTCTATCCACAGGCAGAAACACCGGGGTGGGACGAAAATCTCGGTGGACGATACCAGACTGATGTCCTCCTCAGCGAAGAATGATGATAACAAAATATATATATTTATATACATGTATATGGGGCGGTACACGCCGAATCGAGCATTTAGTTTTCGCATCACCGATTTTTTTGAATTTTTTTTATGTTTTGGTACTGGTTAAAAGAGGCCTCCAGGATTTTTTTCAATTTTTTCCTTCGGATCGTTTTCAAGATATCGATTTTTCAAGTATTACGTTACTTTTTTGGTTAGACGTCCCTATTTTTGCGAAAAATGGGCCAAATAGGACGGGTTTTTTTTAAATTTTTGTTTTTAAATGGACCCTTGATAAAAAAATATGAAAAAAAATTTCAAACCGTATTTTTATAAGATTTTCAAGTTTTAAATTTAATCTTTTGATTTTCAAAAAACATTTACTGATCGATTTTCTTAAAATTTTATTGTAAAAAAATGTCATTCTTTCCACAACGTTTAAGCCTAAGTATAGATAATGGTATAACGATGGGATCTATTTTTTTTGTGAAGTTATGAGCGTAAAAAAAGTAACGATAAGTTTTGAAAAATCGATATCTTGAAAACGGTTCGACAAAAAAAAATTGAAAAAAATCATGGAGGCCTCTTTCAACCAATACTAAAACATGAAAAATTTTCAAAAAGAAATCGGAGATGGTGTTCAATTTGGCGTGGAACGCGCCATAAATAAAAAGCTCAATAATGAATCGCGGGATCTGCTTCTTTTTTGTTTCTTCAAACGGCCTCTCGTTTGGTGATTCAAATTCGGGATCCAAATATTTATTATCGGGCTTCTTGGATACACCCAGAAAAAAGATCTAGTCGTAGGTACTGTAATCGTTTATTTGATTATTTTTTAGTTACTTTAAAGAAAATTTCCTGTCCATTCAATTTTGGGCGATATTTACTTCCACTATATTTATTTATTCGAATTCCCTGTCATCGAGAAACAGGCGTTGAAGAGACATTCTATTCGTTGTTACTTAATACCTATTCACCCGTAATCTCATCCGATCATATCTGCAGATTTGTCAGTACCCCAAAAATCCGCCAGGTGGCTACATCTCGCACAAGCGAACCTGCCTCTCGACGCCTATATCCTTTCCAAGCTCGTCTATGTTTGATATCCTTATTTTTCAGTATGGATATTTAATACATTGAACATTGCGGCAAAACGCAAGATGGTCGAATTCCCGAAAAGGATTCCCATAAAAAAGGGTCTTTTTTCTTTTCCCTTGTGGTAAAGAAAAGACGAAGCTTTACGAAATTGTAGACTTCACATGTGTGGCTATACATTCAAAGATTGAAATGTTTAAAAATATATATTGTGTAAATATTAAAAAAAAATTATTTCATTTAAATACATATTTGTTCAGTTTAAAATAATATTCATTAATATTGAATGAAAATTTATTAGATCGCAATATATTTTCCTAGTAGGTAATTCAAAAAAAAAAAAAATTTCGTTGACATGAAAAGAGTTGTAATCGGCCGGCCTACAACTAAAAAAATTTATTTGGCTTGACTAGGATTTAGTTAAATGTATTAGATCTTTTTTCTGGGTAATGTTGTGGGACTAACTCCGTTATTTGAGATATCGTCGTCACGACGGAATTTTGAGAATTCCAAAAAACTATTTTCAGCGGAATGCCTGCAAAAGTATTCTATATATTTGTCTATCCGATTTTTTTAAGCTTGAATATATATCAAGTTTCATCAGCGATCACCATAAAACAGTGACTTGATTCCAAATGAACGATTTGATCAATTTAATAATTCCGATTGAAACAAAATTTTTGTCGATCAAATCTGCATCGTTCAGGGATAGTCTTCAATTTCACAGAGGGAAATTTCCCTTCGTCGCAATGTACATTACCGTTTGTCCCTCAAACGGATTCACGCACCTGCGATGAAAGGGACCTCATCGTCGATTCACACAGAGATTTGCCACGAAATTTTCTTTCGCACTGTCGCATTTTCGATGGTTTCGCGACGCTACAGACACGATCGTTCATTTAATCAATTCGTGATTGCTCGAGTCGCTGTTCGTGCCAGCGAAACTGCGTGATTATCAGGTGTATACAGCGGGGATGAGAGTTGGCCCTCTCGACGTACCGCATACGCGTATATCGAGTAATTATAGTCCAGAGGACGCATCTCCTACCCTCGAGGATCAGTGATACGTCCTTACTGGCGTTGAGTCATCGATATTGTCGATGCTTTGATACACACACAAACGACGATTGTCCTAATTCACTTTGAGCAGAGCAGACCTCGTACGAGGCTGCTTCCTCTCTCGAATCACGAGATGTTACGCAGACGCGAGTGTGCGTTCACGTTATATATGCACACGTACGCACACAAGTGCAGTTTGCATTGCGCAGTTAGCGAGCCCCGCGTTTTCATCAGCGCCATGTCTGCTGTTTTGTGTAGAGTAGAGTGTGAGTTAGCCAGAGAGGATAGTCAGCCAGGAACGTCGAATAGTTCCGTGAGTTTCGAAAGCAGCGTTCGATCGAATACATCCGGATATAAACGGCAATCGAGCGGCGGTTGAAATCGATCCTGGATATAAATGTAATCGACTAGATGTACGTCGTTGAATTGCCAGATTTCACACGCAAGGGTTGAACCATTTTTGGATTAAAGGATGGGGTGAGAGAGGTGAAGTCGTGAAGATCGTATGTGTAAGAAAAGCTAACTTAAAAACGAAAATCAGGCTGAGAGGTATTGAGAAAATCGATTTTTTTTTGGCTTAAACAATACTTTGAGGTTATTAAAACAATATCTATTTGGTCCTGTAGTGAAAAGAAATGACGCCACCATTTTGTACTAAAATTATTTTTTGTCATACTTCAATGTGTGTTAAAGAAGTCCTTTGAAAAGAAATTCTATTCCTGTTTTCATACTCCCAAAATAATTTGTTAAGGTTTAGGCTTTTTCACGAATTATTCGTGACGAACCATTCGTAATCTCGATTTTTTAGTTTGATATATTATTTGTTATTTTCCATTCGATTATTTCGTTTATTTTTATTGAACGATAACTTATGCGAAAGCTGAGATATGTTCATCGATAAATAGTTGAGAGAATCGGCGATTTGTAAGATAAGCAATATGAATATGGATCCTTGAAAAAACTTAAAGGTTTTTTTTCGTGTAAGAGTACATGATAATAATGAGCAGAGATCGGCGGTAATGATATTTCCAGGCGCGTTTACGGAAAATATTATCCATTTTTTGAACATTAATAATTTTGAAATCTAAATTTTCAATTACCCGAACAATGGTTAATGGAAGAAAATAAATTTTCAATTGTCCAAATAATCGGTAATTGGTCGAAAAATAATATCAATTTTTACGAAAAATGGATAATTGGTTTAAAAAGATTTTCAATTTTTTAGAAAAAACTTAATAATCTATTGAAAATCGGAGTGATAAGAGATATGTAAAGATATATATGTATATACAGTAATGTGCAATTATCATACTGTATATACAGGCAAATACAGTCATATCGGTATATAAAGGTATATGCAGGCATATACAGGCATATGAAGGTATATAGACATATACAGAGATATATATCTATATATCTGTAAATATCTCTAATCACTTCTATTTTTTCAAAAACACTTTTTCAATAAATTATTAATTTTTTTCTAAGAAATTGAAAATATTTTCAAACCTAGTTACCTGTATTTCTGGGTAATTGATATTATTTTTCAACCCATTACCCATTTTTCTGAAAAATTGATATTGTTTTCCGACCAATTACCCATTTTTCTGGAAAATGGATATTATTTTGCTACCAATTACCGATTATTCGGGAAATTGAGAATATTTTCAGACCAATTATCAATTTTTCTGAAAAAATGATATCATTTTTAGCCCAATTACCGATTATTTGAATAATTGAAAATATTCTCAGACCAATTACCCATTTTATGATTAATTGATATTATTTTTTTACCAATTATCGATTATTCGGATAATTGGAAATATTTTTAAAACCAATTACCCATTTTCTGAGTAATTGATATTACTTTTCGACCAATTACTGATTATTTGAATAATTGAAAATACAATTTTGGATAATTTCAATTTTTCCATCAATCGGTATTCTACCTTTAAAAATTATCGATTTTCCATCAATTGAAAAATGGAAAATCGTAATTTTTTTTGCTGATCCCTGATAATGAGTAAAGAACTTTTGAAGGGAGATATTTCTCTGGTTCTGACGTTGACACGCAGAGTTTCCTCAAACCACGATAGTCTCGTCTTCTTACACGGATAAGCCGGGAAAGAGGTAGATCCTCGGATGAGGGTGACCAAAAATGATATTGCCCTCTCGTCTTATCCTCGATTACGAGAGCCCTTTGGGTTCGCGATCTCCGCAGATCTGTCGCTTTTCCCACTCTCTCGGTCTTCTTCCCTCTCAGCGCCATCATCGTCGGAACTTCTCCGTAAGAACATCCAATCCTTCCTTCTCGTCCTTTGAATCTCTCTTTTCTCCGTGGTTTTTCCGCGCCCCTCGATATATATCCTCGCCTGGAAAATCTCACTAGGGCAAAAAGGATATGCCAAAGCTAGAGAGACCTTTCCGCACGCGCTGAAGCTGCGGAATTACGAGTCGTCCTTTTCGTTGCTGGGTCGACGATCTTTCACCGGGAGCCACAAGGATAAGCACCCGCGGGAATGAGGATTCTAATCGAATCACATTTATTACGTAACATATAGTCCAATGAGAGAAATATCATAAAAACAGCTGATCGTGACATTTTTAATTTGCAACTTTTGAATCCATCGTTTTAATTCACTGAAAAATACTTTTAATCGCTAGCGAATACAGCTTGGCAGTAAATATTATTTTCCGATTCGACGTATTATGGTCTCGGGTAGAAGGATTGGATTTAACGTCCGAAATGACAAAGCGGCTTTGTGCTGAGAAAAAATAAGTTTTATTAGCGTCATCAGAAACAGCGAGGAATAGATACAGTGATGGAGACAAAGGATATCCCTCTCGCAGTTATACTTGCTCTCTTCTTCATTTCCGTTATCTTTCGGACAGTTTCGCGCAGGGGATGTAGAGCAGTATCGTCTATAGAGATAAAGCTAGCAAAAAGATAGCAAGTGTCTCTTGCTTTTATTCTGTTGAGAGAGAGAGAGAGACAGGGAGAATGAGGAAGGAAGAAAAAGGAAACCAAAGGAAGGTCCGAATTCGACACACAGGATCAATAACAATTTGTCTCAAGATAAGCGTTATCGGGCGAGCACTGCGAGAGATTGAGATCGATAGCGAATGGTCGGGGGCTGAAATGAGGAGGAAACGGCGCAAGAGGGAATGGGTGGGCCAAGTTGGATAGGCAATATATAGAACCGAAAACTGGGTAGTCTCGACATTAGAGAAGAGCGGGAGGACTTCGGATTGTGGCCCCTTTGCGACTTTTGCGAGAGCGCAGTTAGGAGATGGAGTGGGTCGTTCGGCGAGAAAAAAAGAAAAAGAAAAGTATCCGTGGTGTGCTTCTCCCGGCGTGTCGTTCTACTCTCACGGAAAGAGAGAAACGCAAACGGCGTTAGCAATTTGCTTCGAAATCCCCCGGCTTCGTTCCCTTTCTTTTCTGTATATATATATATTAACGAAAAAGAAAGAAAGAGAGACAGAACATTGTGTCTCGCTCATCTATCCATTTCCCTCTTGAACTCTTTTTTCTCATCTCTCTCCTGCACCATCTACAATAATGTTCATCTCACCGTTTTCCCCCGATTCACCAGTTTCACGATATTCCACAGCAAAGAGAATTTTCCAACACTCCGGTATAATCTTCATCTTTCGCACTCGCGGACTTATTTTTTTTTTCTCCTCGCTTTTCCGGTACGAAGTAAAGCCGAATTGCGCTTTTTTCATCTTTCTTGTTCGAACTTGTCACTGGCCTTTTTTGCCGGTTTTTCTTTTTCCATGCGAGCGTAGTTTTTACATATCCAACCGGCTAAAAAATAATGCCAAGTACCCAGGATTATTGCATGCAGTTTTTATTCGCTGAAGGAACGAAAGCGTTCTCACGTCGGTATTATAAAAGTCCAAAATCTTTGATAAAACTTTTTGTATTGTACATGCAATCGCCGATAACTTTGTAAATGTTGATGAGCTTCTTCAAGTGCGAACTTTAGTCGGCGAATTCATTAGTCGCCATTTTGGTTCTGTGTCGGGACGATTTTTCGTTCATGATTGAAGGGTCCCTCATTTTGGGTCTTTCCTTCTCTTTGAATTTATAAGTAATTATCAGTTTCACGACGGGAAAATTTGTTTGGGTTGAAAATGTAAAAGGGTCTGGACGTAAAAATTCTCCACATATGTATGGGAACTGAAATATGATCTTTGCGTTTGGGATTTTTTTATCTACCTCGAAACGATTTTTCGTTCTAGTACATACCAATTTCCGAATGATATTTCTCAATTATGCTGATTGGTTATTTCTTCCATGTGTCCTCATCGCTCTTTCGTATCCCTTTTTCCTTTTACGAAAGACTCCGCGGTTGAAGTTTTCTCGGTTCCATGATCCTCATCACTCGGGTTCGCTGCAAATATATATGAGGTATTCCCGATCAACAGGACCCCCTTTCAGGCCGACCTCATTCGATTTTCTTGAAACTCGAGTATGTTTTAGTGTTGCCTGAAAGTATATTGTACACCAATTTTCAGATCTCTAACTATAATACTCTTTGGAATACATCAAAAGTTATATTTAAAACTTTGTGCGTATTCAGCGCTTCGGAGCTTTGCGACGGCGCGAAACAAAATCGAAAAAATTATTTAACAATAGCTTTCGATCGGAAATTTCCCGCGCTTTTCGGAAAAAATACCAGCAAATCCGAAAAAACGAATTCATTTGAATTCATACTCGAGTTTCAAGAAAATCGAAAGAGGTCGGCCTAAAAGGGGGTCCCGTTGAGCGGGAATACCCCATATATATATATATATATATATATATATATATATATATATATATATACATATATGTATTTTACCACCACTAAATTATCTACCTTCGCTCTTTTCGCCAGTTCGCGTTTTCCATCTGCCTTTCATGTTATGTTTAATTTCTAATTTTCTCTCTTTCTCTCTCTCTCCTTTACCTCATTGTCGAAAAAAGCCAGAATTTTTTCCGCCCCGTTCGCTCTACAGTTTTTCAAGTACGATATTTAATTCGTCAGCTCGAAGCCCCTTTTTTCTCCAATCTCTCCTGCCTCGAAGCACTTTTTTGTGACTGCCCGCATGAAGTTGAAAGCACTTTATATGCTAGTTAATAATAATGATAAATTTGTATGTTTGCATGTAATTTTCGATTAAAGAAAAATGCTCGATGGTCGAAAAATGCTGCTTGAGAATGTTTTTGGCTTAATTAAAGCAAATAACTGCCTAATTATTTGAATGCGAGCGGAGCAAGAATCGTTTGCCGTAATGAAGCGGTAAAATTGTTGGACTTACCTAATAAATGTTTACGCTCCATGCACTTTAATCTGCATGCATTCCTCTTTCCCTTCACCTCTGAAAGACTCAAAGAAAACGCGCTGGTGCATGGAACGATGCAATAATTTCACGATTCTTCTACTCTTTCCTCCAATCCACTTCCCGTCATGATCTTCGCGACATCGGCAAAGTATTTCTTTTCCCCTTCTGCTATTCGTCCGTCCTCGATATTCGGATACTGAGACAAAGATGGTAATACTTGGAGGTAGTGAGAGAGAAATTCAAAAGACAGTCGACAGAGTCTTTGAACCATCTCGTTGCTCCTTTATACTCTTGTGTCTGCAAAGAGAAACAGCGAGGGAAGGAGAGGGAGGAAACGAACTCGCGAAAGGAGACGTTAAGCAAAAAGGGCTAACGAAATTCATTTCCTAATACGTACGCGTTCGTCGGGAAGGAACCGCCGAAGCTCTCGATGTCTAGAATTCGTTCGCGCCAAAGATTTATGGTAAAATCGTACGAGAACTCGATCTCTCAGACTTGTAAAGGGAAAGAACAAGAATTATATATATGTGTCATTCCATACCATTTCGACCTGGGTCTGACCCTTGACCTCCCGGATTTGGCTCGCGATTTTTTATATGATTGTTCTCACTTTGAAAGGCACCCAGTTTTTTTTGTAGATTTTTCAGACTCAATTCGAATCTTCTACAATTTTTTAAACGATTTTATTGATCGACACAATTTAAAAATCTGAAAATTCTGAAAAATTGTGTTTCAGATATCAAAATTTTTAAGCTTAGAGCCGGAGTGGGGACATTTTTCCTTCTAATTATTTTCAAGCTTCTTCCGAAAAAAAACGTTAAAAAAATTAGAAGCCCGAATCATTTTACTATGGATAATTGCTGAAACATTTTCATATGTCATATCAGAGTTTTGAAATTTTTTTCAGATTTTTCGTAAGAGATTTTTGTTGTTCTTTATTTTGCTAATGAATGGTTCCGAAAAATCTGAAGTTTTTTCAAAAATCCGATATGACATATGAAAATGTTTTAGCAACCATCCATAGTAAAATCACTCTCGCTTCTAATTTTTTTAGCCAAGCGTAGAGCCGAAGTGGGGAGATTACTATTTTCAGGCTTTTTCCGAAAAAAACGTTAAAAAAATTAGGAACGGGAGTCATTTTACTATGGATGGTTGCTGAAACATTTTCATATGTCGTATCAGATTTTTGAAAAAAATTTCAGATTTTTCGGAACCATTCATCAGTAAAATAAAGAAAAAAAAATTCTTACGAAAAATCCGGAAAATTTTTTAAAAATCCTATATTACACATGAAAATGTTTGAGCAACCATTGATAGTAAAATAACTACCGTTTCTATTTTTTTTAACGTTTTTTTTTCGGAAAGAACTTGAAAATAGTAAGAAGGAAAAATCTCCCCACTCCGGCTCTGAGCTTAAAAATTTTGATATCTGACACAGCATTTTTCAGAATTTTTTCAGATTTTCAAATTGTGTCGATCAATGAAATCGTTTAAAAATTGTAGAAGCTTCAAATTGCATCTGAAAAATCTAAAAAAAAAACTGGGTGCCTTTCAAAGTGAGAACAATCATATAAAAAATAGCGGGTCAAATCCGAGTGGTCAAGGGTCAGACCCAGGTCGAAATGGCATGGAATGACACATATATATCTATATACAAGACAATGAGGGAACTTCGGAGTCGATCTCGAAAGAGCGCCCTTAAAGGGTTGAGAAGTCGAGTGAAGCTGCAAAAAGGGACATCGCAAAGGAAGGACCGAAGAAAATTCTCCGCAAAAATTTTTTTTTTTGAATCTTGTATGAAAAATTTCTCGCCAAACTAATCTGTAAAGCTGATAATGTGGAAATCTAATTTGACCCATCGTGCATATATAATATTTCACATTCTTTTTTACACGGTGAGAAAATAACGACGAGTTAATCGCGTGAACGCAGTTAAGTCGAGTAACGTGCAGCAGAAGGAGAATAGCGGGTAATAAGAGAGTCAGAGCAAACGAATATCCAAAAAAAGGAGGGCTGGAACGAGAAAATGAGAGAGGTGAGAACATCCGCGTGATATAAGCCGGGAGAGCAGAACCGAGGCTCAGCCAGGACCAATCCCTCCCTCCCCCCCCTCCCTCCCTCCCTCCCTCCCTCTCTCTCTCTCTATCTCGCTCTCTTTACCAACAGTCGGGGACGCGCGATGCTCGGAAGAGTTGGTAACAGAAGCGGTTCACAAGAGATACTCGGATAGTAGTCATTAGGCCAATTCCTGATGCAAATTTATGATGATTCAATATTAAAACCGACGAGATAGACGCAGAGAGTGAGAGAGACTCGTTGAAGAAGTCAGTAGACCGCACACCTCTCTCTTCCTCTCTCTCTCTCTCTCTCTCTCTCTCTCTCTCTTTCTCCATACACTACTGCTTTTGCTTTTGGTTCAGAGGGCTACGTTCGAGAGGGCTCGTTGCATCTCGTTTTTAGAGTGGCCTTTCAACCTTCGTTCCACCTTTATTTACTGTATTCATGTTGTACACACATACTTCACCCCTCAGTAATCAGCAGGACCCAACCCTCGTTACTTTACCCGATGAAACTCCTCAATTAACACCTTCTATTTCACAGCAGCTGACACGCGTGACATCACTACCTCGAACATTATAAATATTTTTTGTCGAATTTCTCAAGTTCCGGAAATGACGGATAAAACTGCATCTCGTGAAAAACGCTAAACGAAATTATGCAGTTTGCGCTGCATATTCTATTCGGTGAAATTGAGCTGAGACCGACAGGACGAAAGTTCGCGATGACAATTCTTGGGTACAGGAAACGGGTTAATATTATTAAGATTAATATTAAATCAAGCTTTCCATCATGTCCATGATTTTGAGTTTTTGCAATGGAATTTTGTGTCTAACTGCGTCATCGTACCGGAGCAGATATATTCTTGTTAGTCACATATTTGACATCGTAACGTTAACTTAATTCGAATAACCTCGATATCGTTGGATATTTGTAGAATATTCATTCATATCCGATGAACTCGTTGTGAAATTCTTCGCTTGAATTTGTTGAGAATGAGAAAATTGAAGAGTGATGGTGTTTCTGTAGTTGAAGCTTGAACTGTTGAATTTTCATGCTTCACAACTGCTCGTGAAAAATAAGTATTTTTACAGCTCCTTTTTCTCCTTTCGAACATTTCACGTTTTCTATCCTTTTTTTTCATTTCTGATATAACACATAACGCTTGAAACGTCGGAGGAAGTGAAATTGAGAGACGCCCTGTAGCGCAAAGCTCAGGCGTTTACTTTTTCTGACGGCTAACGTAAAATTCTTTCGTATCCCAGATGGATGTATATGTTTTATTTTTATACGTAATGCGCGCGATGCTCACCATCACAAATCAGTTTTTTGCCTATTGATGAAAATGATGAGATTGAACCAAGAGAATTTGTCGATCAGAATCAACCAAAAGTGTAGTCGATTCGACCCTTTTGTAGTCATTTTACTTTTCAGTTAATTTGGCAATTGACATTTTTAACCCTCGATAATCACCGTGGGTCAAATTGACCCGAGCCCTCACTTTGAGCTCAAATATCTCTTACTATCCGAGCCCTCGTACGTTTTGCCCGGTTTTCTGTCGGAAGTTTGAAGTATAAGTTTGAAGTATCTATAGCGGAATAAATACCTTTTTTGGAATGCATGCATTTAAAGTATTTTTTTTCCTTAAAGTGCCATATATTGAGAGTAGCCTGTAGAAATTTTTCCAAACAATCTTTAAATCTGAAATCGTTACCATTTTTTAAGTAAAAAATAGGATTTTTGACAGTCTTATTTTCATGATTTTTTTCCATGCAAATATATATTTTAAAAAACAATTGTTTCATGTACTGGATAATTCCTGTATTTTTTTTTAGGTCAATCGGATAGGTAATTTTTTTTTTTTTTTGACAATCATCGAAAAAATCAGTCGGGTAAAATTGACCCAGTGTGACCAACTTGGACAACTATAAGAAAGAACTTTTGACCCAGTTTATGATTGAATTTAATTGAGAATAATTTTATACTTGTTGATTTTTCTCAGATTCTAGATATTTGGATTGTAAATATTTTACGAAACAATCAACGCCACTCAAATAAAAAGTGCCCGGCAATAACGTGGGTCTGATAATTTGATTGACTGTATTTACTATTCTGGGCTCCGTTCAAAGCTCAAGCTCGTCGGAAAATTGGGGCAACTGACTGATGAGGAAAAATCGTACATGTCTGTTCATTAAGGACACTTACCACTGTCAATTATTTTGTCTCCAGTAAGGTTTGGCTCTTTCGAAAGTCACCTGATGTCTATAAACGGTACATTAACAGAAACATGTCGGAATAAGGACTCGGATCGCACACCTATATATGTGAGATATTCGGATATATATATGGGGCGTTCCACACCAAACCGGACACCATTTAGCTTTTGCATCTCCGATTTTTTTCAATTTTTTTTATGTTTTAGTATTGGTTAAAGGAGGTCTTCATGATTTTTTTCAATTTTTTTTGTCGAGCCATTTTCAAGATATCGATTTTTCAAAAATTAGGCAACTTTTTTTTTTCAAACGCCCATAACTTTGCGAAAAATGGGCCGAATGGGACGGTTTTTTTTTCAAAATTTTTGTTTTTAACCATACTTTTGATAAAAAATATCGAAAAAATTTCAAACCGTATTTCTATGAGATTTTCAAGTTTTAAAAATAAATTGTTGATTTACAAAAAACACGTACTGATCGATTTTCTTAAAATTTTTTTGTAAAAAACTGTCGTCCATTCCACAACTTTTAAGCCTAACGAGATAATGGGTAAACGATGGGATCTATTTTTTTTCCGAATTTAAATTTAGCACCATTTAGCTTTTGTATCTCCGATTTTTTTCAAACTTTGTATGTTTTAGTATTGGTTGAAAGAGGCCTCTATGATTTTTTTCAATTTTTTTTGTCGATCCGTTTTCAAGATATAGATTTTTCAAAAAATATGTTTTTTTTTTGTAAACGTTCATAACTTCGCGAAAAATGGGCCAAATAGGACGGTTTTTTTTTTTAAATTGTTTTTGAACGTACTAGTTATGAAAAATATTTTTTAAAAAATTTCAAACCGTATTTCCATAAGATTTTTAAGTTTTAAATTTAAATTGTTGATTTACAAAAAACACGTACGGATCGATTTTCTTAAATTTTTTTTGTGAAAAACTGTCACTTATTTCACAACTTTTATGCTTAAGTAGGTAATGGGATAACGATGAGATCTATTTTTTTTTTCGATTTTTCAATTTCCATATTTTATTTCCATATTCAATTTATATCTTGAAAACGGATCGACAAAAAAAAATGAAAAAAATCATAGAGGCCTCTTTCAACCAATACTGAAACATAGAAAATTTTGAAAAAAATCGGAGATACAAAAGCTAAATGGTGCTAAATTAAAAATCGAAAAAAAATAGATCCCATCGTTTACCCATTATCTCGTTAGGCTTGAAAGTTGTGGAATGGATGACAGTTTTTTACAACAAAATTTTAAGAAAATCGATCAGTACGTGTTTTTTGTGAATCAACAATTTATTTTTAAAACTTGAAAATCTCATAGAAATACGGTTTGAAATTTTTTTTCGATATTTTTTATTAACAGTACGTTTAAGAACAAAAATTTTGAAAAAAAATGTCCCGATTGGCCCATTTTTCGCAAAGTTATGGGCGATTGAAAAAAAAAAAGTAGCCAAATTTTTGAAAAATCGATATCTTGAAAACGGCCCGACAAAAAAAATTGAAAAAAATCATGAAGACCTCTTTCAACCAATAATGAAACATAAAAAATTTTGAAAAAAATCGGAGATGCAAAAGCTAAATGGTGTCCAGTTTGGTGTGGAACGCCCAATATATATATACGTCTCACATATATATGTGGGGCGGAGGGTAGTACGAAAGCGAGCGCAGAAGAGATTAATGGAGGGAATTAGTATTCGTCGCCGTACGGTCGAATTACGGAAAGTTATCTCGACGCGACGAGAGAGAATGAGAGACGATGAGCGTGAAACAGAGACAAAAGAGAGTATGAGAAAGAAGGAAAGTGCTTCACTCCTTCTCTCTCGCTCTTTCCCCTTTATCTTACCTCTCACCTTTTCTTCTCATTTCTCGGTGTGGCTCACCCACTCGCTCTTTCGCACTTTTTGTCGAGAATGCTTCTCGTGTTTCTTTTTTTTTATCGTTGCTTCTTCCGTAACCCATGCCGGGGATCTATATTACCCAGCTACTTGAATAATACGACGATTTATTTTTCCCACGTTGCGATCGCTGATTAAGAGGACCTCGAGGCGAGAATCGAGAGGAGAGGAAGCCCTGGATGAGGAGGAGTGAGGACGAGCGAGATTCGCGAAAGACCGTGTAGACATATATATATATAGGCATTGAGTAGAGACCCTCCACCGCGTCAACAAGACAGAGAGAGAGAGGAAGGGAGACACACGTTTGAATACGTGTATAATAAAAAGAAAATATAGGTATAGGGAGGAGTGACGGGGTGTGAGAGAACGAAAGTGAGAGTAAAGAGAGAGAGAGAGAGAGAAGGAGCAAGATGGACGGACAGGCAGGCCTCGTGGAGCCCTCTAAGCGGGTACTAAATTTCGCCTGGATCGTCCGTCCGAGTTATTCGGACCTCGTTAATTCCCGCAACCGGTGAGGCCCCCAGGGCTCTCGCCATCGAGCTTCTATGGCTCTCTGCTTCTGGCTGCTCCTGCTCCTGCCACTGCTGCTGCTGCTGTTGCTGATGGTGTTTTCTCTTTCCTTCTCTCTCTCTCTCTCTCTCTCTCTCTTAACGAATTATCCTTCTCACCGATGTGCCACGCATAGCAGTTCTCCAACTCTCTCTTTGACTCTCTGTCTCGCATGGAAATCGAATGACATCGAATTCTTTCGCTCTTCAATAAGATAACAGGGACATACTGACACGCACACGGACGGACGATCCTCGTAGCTATTTTCGTCCGGATACTAGACTATCGGTTTCGATAAAGCAGTTGGGAAGGATGAGAGAGCAGGTGGGGAGTAAAAAGATGCGTCCTTCTATCTTGTAGCGGAGTCCTGATCACTCGATTGGAATTTAATTCTTTAATTAAGTGTGGGAGGTCGTTGAGACGATATACCTATATAAAATATAGTGTGGATATATACGGAAAATTTATAGCACACTCCGGTGGTATTATGGTCCATACCGGTAGGAATAATCAGAAAGTCTTTAAGGGATTCACAATGGGAGAGTAACGACGAGAGCCACCCGGCGACCACAGGAACAAATTGAAAACAAATTGTAAGCAAAGCCCCTCTGGAGTCTCTCTCTCTCTCTCTCTCTTTCTCTTGTTTTATGCTGTATGTGGTACTGTGTGAGCCCCAAGAATGTTCCTCGGTAGAAAATTGTACAGGCGTGGTCGGTAGAGTATAATGGAAGGGCGAGAAAGTAAGTGGGTACAATGCCGAAAGAGCGCAACGAAGAAAGAGAGTGGATAGAGAGAACGGGGTTGAAAGAGATTGCACGAGCTGTCTAGCCAAAGCGAGACCCCAACAGCAGACTGGAGGATAAAAAATAAAGGTAAAATTTCGCCGGCAAGATGAGATAGTTGAATAGTCGAGATTTACGACGATGCAACGTTAATGAGTATTTGAACAAGACATTTTTAGGTTTTTCTTTTCTTGTTCAGTGCATGAATTATTGAACAATGGCAGAGTTACAAGAATTAAAATCCTACAAATTGGACATTTTCACATCTTTATCTACAGTTCACATAGCTTCCGTTTTATCACAAAGTATGGCGATCAAATTTGGCTTCCTCGTGAAGAAAGTTTTGTTAACTATCGAAAAACATGACTAATTAGTGTGGAAATTTACCAAATTCATTAAAATTTGCTTCTTGCCAAATTCGATAGCAAACAACGTTAATCACCATTTTGAATATACAAAATTTCAGTACAATATCTCGCAAATGGCCGGAGTCAGAGTATCTACGCTATTTTTCAAACAATCAAAATTTGATAAAATTTTAATCATGCTATCGATTTTCGCTAAATTTAACAACGAACAATCTCGATTGCTGTATTAGCTCTGTACAAACTTGCAGTGCAATATCTTGAAAATTGCACAAGTTAGAGCGTTTACATTATTCAAAAAATAAAAAATTTCATAAAATTTTAATTCCTCGATAGATTTTCGCCGAATTCAATAGTGGACAACCTTGATAACTATACCAATTCTCTACCAAGTTTCAGTGCAATATCTTGAAAATTGTGCAAGGTATAGGGCTAGCACTATTTTTCGAAGAATTCAAAATTTCATAAAATTTAAATCCTCCGATCGATTTTTGCCAAACTTAATGGCAAATCACATTGATAGCTATACTAATTCTGTATAGAGTTTCAGTGGAATATCTCGAAAATTACAGAAGTTTGAGCGTTTACCCCATTCTTTCAAAAACGAAAATAGTCGATAAAATTTGAACACCCGTTAGAATTAAAACGAAAAATTTTCACAATGAAGGGCAAATCGTGCTCGACAATCATCTTAAATTTCAGCTCGATATCTCGAAGCGTTCTCGAGTTATTAAATATTTACATCTGAAACTCAGGAGACACACACACACACACATCCATCCATCCGGACTTTTTTGTTCTAAATATGATTTTTCGATATTGTGAAAGCTTTTTTAACACATTGCCATAAAGATCAAGAAATAAAAAATTTTCACGAAAACAAAGCTTCCTTTATGAGGAAGCAAAATCATGAATTTAAATCATGAATGTCCAATTTGAAATCGAGAAAATTGCACGTTGATTTTTTAACTCTGCAAAAGGCTCCTTTTTGTAAGCTTCAAAATCGAATGACTCGCTGAGTCTCCGAGAAATCGTGACAGCTTTCGAGGACCTCGAAAAATACAAAAAGTCAACAAGCACAAACGTGACGTTTTCATCGACGACTCTACAAATTGCTTTTCTCTTTAGCTGTCCAGTCGATATGCCCTTCATCAGGCTATTACATCTATCCACTATTTCCTCATACGGACAAAAATATTTTTACTTTTTCGTTCTTTCATTTCCTTTAATTTCATATTCGTGAGTTTATCAGCTGAATTCGTGATTTCACTGTTGCACATACATAACGAAATACACAGTTTTTACCGAAAGCTCTTCGAGTACATCGCACATGTGGGACACGAAAAATGTACGTGTATTGAAATGCCCCCAATTGTTGAAGTTCTCGTTTCGATATGGCGAGCCAGATATTAATTCTTGGAGATTCAATCCCTGTTCACTGATCGGGGGCCGCGATGCTCAGCCCGCGAGCCACACACGCGCACACACACACACACACACACACACACACACACACACACACACACACACACTTACATGCATTTTCATGAAAGCATCAAAATAGTACAGACTGCGGAGTAGAGGAGTGTGTACATGGAGGTATTATAGAGGCAGAAACGAGCAGCAGAGAGACTGAAGAGAGAGGTAACGACAGAAAAAGCGAAATCGTTATTCGGGGCGCGCGGTGGTGCACGGACCTTTGATAGGACCGCCCGCGGCGAATAACATTTTAATCCGGCGTTCGTGGCCACCGTGCTTTCACTCTTTCTCCTCTCAAAGCGGGAGCGACGGAGGGAAAAAGCGAAGAGGGAAAGAGAGCTCGATCAGGCGCGCGAAAACACCCGCTGCTTCGTTCCCTTTGCCGTGTTCTCTCACTTTCTCGTCTGCCACATATAGAAATACACACACGCAGATTTATCCGGAAATGCACACACTATTCTCCATAACTTTGCTCTTTGGATTTCAACTCTACACATGTAACTCGTCCTCGAGGCAACGAAAACTTTTCAAGTGGTGCGCGAATGTGCAGTTTCCCTACAATCACAATCCTTCTTCACCACCTCCCCTTTGCATCTGACACCCCGTCAAATATTAAACGCCTATCCCTGTACCGCAAGAACGTTCGTTCGTAACAAAATGCTTCGTCACCCTTTCTGCACATGGCGCAATATTCTTGAAAATTTTTCTCTGTAATAGTTGAAGAGTGGAGTGAAATGGAACGACAATATCGGACTTGCTTCACTTGTTTACAGCATTCAGATAATTGAATAAACATCTGGTCATCGACGTGAAAAATAATACATCATTATTCAAGGTAATTCACAACTTACAGCCAAAGGTGGGCAAAGTTAATCCAAAAGTTAACTTCGTTAATCGGTAATTCGCTACTCAAAAATTTAACTTCCATAATCATTAAATTGTTAACTTTTTGTAAATTTAACGCAAGTTATCCGTTAAAAGTTAACCACTCAGAGGTTGTATTGATGTTTTAGTATTCTATATTAAAGATAATACACAGGTAAATGAACAATTCGGTAGATTGAGCGTTAGATGTTTTAAGAAAGACAAAATACAGCATCATGCAATACTGGAAACAATTGAAGAATCAAAAAATGTCTCAAATTTGTAGTGGTTTTTAACAATGCTGTATCCAATGAAAAATGGTGGTATCGAGGTCTAAAAAAAACAAATTGAAGCTGAATAAACAAGCTATCTGGTCCATGTAATGGTTCAGCTGGAAAAAAATTTCCAAGTCAGTGAAGCCAAAAACATACTATAAAAAAAAATTGCAACATTTTTTTACACTATTTCTTAGGATTGCGTGGAATCTGTAGCGTCGAAAATTTGTTCGCTGAAAGATCTCAAAACTTGAAACTTCAAAATGCTGTTTTTAGACCTCGATACGACCTTTTTTCACTGAGATCGAGCATTTTTCAAAACCACTAAAAATTCAGGAAATTTTGTTGATCCCTTAATTATTTCCAGGAGTAAACGTAAGTTACATTAACAATAGCAATCCATCATTCCTAGATTCCTACTCATTTTGCATTAGATGCATGTTTCCCTTTATAAACATTGGGATATTAAATTTATCATTAGAGAATAATGATCTTTTAGCCCGTAAAATATATTTTCCCGTAGAAAAAAGACGTTCTACTATACCACTAGACGGAATACCCAGTTTTAATAAATCTATTGTATAGATTTATTAAAACTGGTTCACTCAGAAAGGCAGCATCTGAAAGTCTTTTGACTTTAAGTCCAGCCAACTTCTTACCAAATTCTAAGCTAACCAAAAAATAATCTCCTTCCTCATTACTGCAACTTCCGCTAAAGCTAACACTATCCCGTTCGTTTACGCTCAATTTAAACAAAATCACGTCAATAACTAATGTAACGGACTACAGTTAACGGAAGTTCGATGTAACGAAAGTTAAGAAAACCTTTGATAATTTTTAATTTCAATTTAAAAGTTAGTTCGTTAAGCAAAATGTTAAGTTCGTTAATCAACGATTAACGAATTAACTGTTTTCTGCCCACCTTTGCTTACAGCCCATGGTGTAACTATCTACAGGCGTAAATGGGAATCGCGAAAGTATCAAAATTACAATGGGACAATATAGACATCCTTTCAGGGTACATTTTCCAATCGTTTCACTCTTATTATACGATACTATTTTTGGAAATTGCAAAAGCGTCCCAGGATATCTGTGGTAATCGAGTTTCCAAAGCCATGTAACGAAACAGCAGCCGTTGCGACTTCCGGCCGCAAAATTCCCTCTCCTTCTATCTCTCTCTCTCTTTTTCGTGTTGGAAGTCCGTGCTACAGTTGGAGTTAAATCTTCTCTTGAGGTCATGCACTTTCGTTGAGGAAGCAAACGCGATGGAGCGCGAACTCCCTCAGCGACGCCGGCTGCTGCTGCATAGAACACCTCCGAAAGACGGAAGTCGAATATGATTTACGATCGACCCTTCAGATGGATGAAGATAAGCGGTGGATCGTATGCGTGCAAGAGAGAGAGAGAAAGGGAGCTTGCGAATCGGTCTTTCGACCGCAACCTCGGAACTTGGTTCGCGAGAGAAACGACCAGGACGAACGATGCACCGTGTATAGGTCCACTTCGCACATCCCCTAAACGCATACATATATAGAGGGTGCAAAATATTGGGGAATATTTCGTTCCATCTCGAAAGGTACATAAATATATCTCAAATTTTCAAAAAGCCGCGTGATAAATGTACAATACCTACAAGTCGGTCATAAACTCTCCATCACCGACCACATTCTATCACTCTCGTTCAAGAAAATATATCGAGACATTGTGATCGATCTCAAAATTTGTTTCTGTTTTTCGGTGGACACAAAAATTTGAAATGAAAATAATAGTTAGTCTTGCAGATCATTATCTTATTAAAGAGGAAGTAACACTACTTTTTCTTATGAGAAAGTAAAATAGTACTTTAGAAAATTTCCTTCAGAGGAAGCTTTGTGTTCATGTGATATCAAATTTCGAGTTCTCAATCTGGAATACTCAAGAAATTCCTAAACGTCGAGAAATCATTTTTTTTAAATATATATTTTTAAAAAGTGTGTATTTGTATTGACAGTGTATCAATTTTTTTCATGATCATTTTCACCAAAATTGTTCAAGAATATTCGCGCAGGCGAGATTTAGAATTTTCCTAAAAATATCTGAAATTTTCTTCAAATTTTGTAATCTTGTTAATTGACCTAAAACTTTTTATAGAAATTCAACTTTAATTTTATACGACCAGACAAGAATAATTGCAATGGTGTAGATCAATAATTGCGAGATTGGAAAAAAATGAATTCGTGGACTATCATAATAGATGCCACCCATTTTCTGGTGGAGGCGCGATCACGCTGAGAGAAACAGTTTATTTGAATATTGGCTGATTGAATAACCTGTTAGGCCGATATTTGTATGAAATTTCATTCGTTTTAAATATATCTATTTAAACTAAATAAACCATCTGTGTGGGGGCACGAAATGGGCTTATTATCTTCATTAGCTTTCGAAAACCTACTTTTATCGTGGGAAAGAAAAAGAAAACCGTTTCTTTCTAGCTCTAAATGAATGTATTTAGGGTTGCGAAAGTTTTAATGAAACAATAACCCATTAATCATGACGTTTTTAATGGCTAATGAAAATAATTAATGGCTATTGAAAATAATTTTCATTGACCATTAACCATTAACCATTAAATGTTAATGGTTAATGGGAATTATTTCTATTAACCATTAAATGTTAATGGTTGATAAAAATTATTTCCATTATTCATTAAATGTTAATGGTTAATGGATATTTATTCCCTTAACCATTAAATGATAATGGTTAATGGAAATTATTTCCATTAACTATAGAATGGTGCAGGCCACTTAGATTATCATTATTATTTTCTTTTTTTCAAGGACCCAAGTTTTGGGTGAATCATTGTTTCATTAAATACTTATATTTTTTGTTGCAACAAGAAAAAATTGAAATTCCTATATCATGATCGTTAGTCAAAATCGAAAAAAAATGTCGTCATTTGAGCGACCTCTAAAAATTTTGGTTAAAAGCTCAAATTTTGGTAAAGTTTACTTTTTTCACAAATATTAACACCTGTCAAATCCAATCGTATAAAAAAAATTATAAATTTTATTTGCATCACCGTAATAGACAAACACGCTCATATCAGCTTTACAATAGTACTATTTCAAATATAACACAAGTTATCTTCTGCGCTTGACGATGGCTCTTTCCTTTCAACCCTGAGGAACGTGGTTTAAATAGAGTGCCCAGTGGTGATACCTGCAAAGAATTCGTTGCTGAAACGAAACAAGTCAACTTTGCTAATGTGTTACTTACTAAACACTAACTAAGAAAGTTGGTTAGAATATCGATTATTACCATTTTGATTGAATGCAATGTCAATGGTAAATGGCAATAATTTCCGTGTTGACCATTAGAATTATGGTTAATTTTCATTAAACATTAACTCCTATATATTAATGGAAATAATTTCCATTAACCATTAACATTGAATGGTTAATGGAAATACATTTCATTAAATAAGTGTTAATGGTTGCATCTACCGAATATGTCGGGAAAGACGAATCAGGCTTTCTCGACCACCTGTACATGAGAGCTTGCAATTTGCCCGCGATTGTGAATATATTATTTAGATACGAGTGCACAAACGCGTTATGCATTTCGTGCATGTCATGTGAAACCCCTCGGAAGAATGCACAACAATGTGCTGCCAAAGGTGCGCACCGTGCAAGCGTGAACAGAACAATATAGAGAGAGGGTTCTCCCAGCAATGTGAGGGCGAAAACTCCTTGATGTTCACGTTGGCGGTGCGCTCCGGTATCAAGAGACGCGAATAGGAGTCCCTCGTAAAAACAATATTATTTACGCCCCTGGTCCATGGGTCTCGACGACGACCACGGCTAAGTAGGGTTAAACCCCGTGACGACCAAGTGACCGCATACACATATGAGTGTTTTTCGCTGTTTTTTTGTTCAATTTTTTTTTCCAATTGTGCGGCTCAAGAGAAAAAATGTATACACGACGTGACTACTGTGCAAAGAGGTGGTCTTTGACACGCTCCGCGCGAACGTTCGGTTTACGTATTTTTTCATGGCGTTAGCAGTCACAAGCTCTCTCCTTCGACCTGTGTACATGATATTGCGGTTGGACAACCAAAGAAACACACTTTCGTGGCACTCTCGGTCTGACTGAACGGACTAACAAGCTGCGGTTCCGTAGCTTCGGTTTTTTTTTTAACAACAAAAAAGTTACGGAATTGCACAACTATTTTATTTCCTTCCAGAGATGGAACGTACGTACAATCTGATGAAAAAGTTTCCCTCAACGCGCGTTCATTAAAAGCCTCGAACTTTTTTTATGGCCCGAACATGTGGAGGATCGATATTGCACTTCCTGGGTCATTTACTCTCGCAGGTACTCTTGAAAAATGTAAAATCGAGAATTAAAAAAGTTTGGCGAACATTATTTCCTTAATGTCACTTTTTCCGATGTAAAAGTCTAGTTTGGATCTATTGAGGTATTGGTTGGAAATAATTGGTTAATTTATCCAACAATACGTGCTATTTCGATCGAAAACTCTGCAAATTTCGGAGCATCATCTCAGCATAACGCTTTTCTTAATGTCATCCTTCAAAGCAACTATTCCTTTGAATTGTAGAAACAATTGAAGCTGTCGATTCTCGCGCGCGTTTCGCCATCGTCTTGTCGATGTGTGAGCTTTTTTGTCTTGATATATCGGGTGAAAACGCTAGAAATAGGAAGAGACAGAATAAGAAAAGCCGTAGGCGCTTTAAAGTTTGACAGAAATTAACGTAATTAATAGACAGGCCATTTAGTGACGAGACGCTACCGCGTCTCTTAATAATACTGTAATCTCATTAAATAGCTTTTCTCTCTTTCTCCCTCTCTCTCTCTCTCACACACATTCGCTCTTTACTCTCATCCGTATGCCCTTAGGCTGAGCTTCTTCTTATCTAACGAGGTATAAATCCCTTTTCTCCTCCCTCGTATCGTAGGGTCACTGTGATGATAACATCGTTATCCTTTCCCATATACTTTTATGGTCGCCGTCTGACGCTTAACCGAAATACAGTCGTAAGGTGTAACGGATGTTAACACGCGAGATTTTTGAGACTCATACAAGTCACCATGTATATATATGGGGCATTCCACGTCAAATCACGTAATCATCGGCCTGACCCTCTCGGATTTTGATGTCCAATGAATTGTGGGTTTTGTTTGGTCCAAAATATGACCTCAAATTCTTAGAAATTTTTATTTCATTTTTTAAGGGTTGCTCAAACTAAAAAATCATTAAACTGAGGGAAAACATAGAGCCTTTTTCAAATTAATGAAATTTTTTTCACAGAAACTGGGGCTCAAAATAGATATTTTCGTCGTAGTTCGATAATGGGCCAAAAATAATCGCTATTTTTTTGTATTTTAATTTTTTTTTTTTTTTTTTACAATTTCTTATTTTGATTATTTTTTGTAGTGAGAATAACAACAAGAAAAATATTTTTCTAGTGAAACTTGATTTTTTTTTCTCGGTTTGAGAGTGAAACGACAATGTTTTCGAAAATTTATTAGCCTCAACGACCTGAAATAAAACGAATGATTCAAACACAATTAAAAAATTAAAATAGAAAATAGTGATTATTGTTGGCCCATTATCGAACTATGACGAAAATATGTTTTGGGCCCTAGTTTCGGTGAAAAAATTTCATGAATTTGAAAAAGGCCCCTCTTTATGTTTTCCCTCAATTTGATTATTTTTTTTAGCTCGGGCAACCCCTAAAGAATGGGAAAAAAAAATTCTGAAAAATTTCAGGTCGTATTTTGGGCCAAACGAAACCCTGAATTCATGGAACATCAAAATTCGAGAGGGTCAGGCCGATGACCGCGTGATTTGATGTGGAATGCCCCATACATCTGTGTATTTGGTATATTATAGGGCCAGAGTATATCACAGTGTCGCACGAAAAGCATGAGAGTTGGGCAATGGGCACGAGAATGCCTTCTCGAATTAAAGATCGTTTCGCGGATTTAAGGTGGTGCTTTGGTGGATTTAAACCACGCGAAGGATTCGCAGTTTTGCGCTGCGAGCTGTAACGACCAAGTCGATAAAACTCTCGCGCGTTTCTCACGCAGTCTTCAACTTTACTTTTTTATTACTTATACCCTCGCCGTTTTGTATATATGGATATTACCACGATGTGCTACATCTTCATCGTGATGTTGTCGTCTCTCGTGAATGGTTTTCATCCAACACTTATTTCGCGGTGATAAACGCGTCCAGGAGACGATATTCTCTTTATAGGCACCGCCTAAATGCTTTTTATATGCGTACCGCTTTACAAAGATACATTTCACCGACTCTTCAACGCAAAATTCACCACGTTACCGACTCTCCTTGGTGAAACTCACCATTTCACCAACTCTTCATGGTCATATTGCTCATTTTACCGATAGTTCATGGAAGTATTCGCCATTTCCTTAAATTTTCGACACTCAAGACTCCATTCCTTTGACTTCTCAAGGTAAAACTCCCCTAACACCATTTTATCGATTCTTCAATGAAGAACTTATCATTTGATTGATTTTCCATGAATATATTCATCGTTTTGACCTAAAGTTGACCATTTTACTGATTTTTCATGGTTGAGATCCACTTAAACCATCTTCTCTCAAGGATCGAACCATTCTTGAGGTCGAAGAGAGATCATCAAAACCGTTCATTAGCGCAGAGTTTCTTGAGGAGTCAGTTACAATATCGAAAAAAAATTCCTTTCGAGTCTTACAGCCTCAAAACGGTGGGACCTATGCTGAGCCAGAAAGTATTGCAAAATTATCGGCAAATCGATGACGCGCGGTGTGATCGATCTTGCATCGATAATGAGCGCCGAAATTCGCAGAGATTGCTCTTCGTCACGGTTAGGGCATCGTGAAACTCCTCGAATTGGAATAAGAGGAACGACAATGCCATTAATCACCCATTGGCATTGTCTCACGGTGGTCAATCACTGTGACGTTCGTTGCACGCCCCGACGTCCCTCGGGCAACGTCATGGACAGAATCATTCGCGAGTACTCGTGCAAATAACGATATAGGCCCCATTGCGTTTACGTATTCGAATCGTAATCAATCGTGCTTATGTAAATTCATGCAAATGAGCTCGCGAAGAAACCAAGCGAGGCAGATCGTGTGCGATGCTTGAATTGAGGATGCTCCCGTACATATATGTGTACCCGAGGGATGTATGCACACTCATATGTGTATATATATGGGGCATTCCATCCCACATCGGACAGTTTGAAGAACTTTTTTCTTTTTTCCTCAATTTTTTTATATTTTTGAGTACCCATCAAAAGACCCTCCTGTTAGATTATGAGATTTTTTTGATTACCCGTTCAAAAGATATTAAATTAACAAAAAAACCTCTCTTTTTTTTGGTATTTTGTTCATAACTTCTTTAATAATGGTCCAAATTGAAAGTTTTTTTTTTCAAAATTTCTGTTTTTTATGACCATTTCAGAAAAAAAATACAAGAAAAATATTCGACGTGTTTTTGAATGAGTTTTTTGTTTTAAAGTTTAAAGCGCGTTTTTAAAAGTGTCATTTTTTTTTCTTGTTTCGAACATGTATCTATTTAACAATTTTTAAGACTAGTCCGATTGTGGGATCTCAATAACTACTATTTTTTTCGATTTTTGAAAATTAAAAAAAAAAAAATGTATAAAATATTATGAATACCAATATTTGTTACTGTATAGTATTTTTTAAATCATTTTGAATTAATTTGCAAATAACATCAGGAGGCATTGAACCCAAATAGTCTACCGAATATTGCTGTCAAATTTTCACATGAGAAACATTATTCAGATGCAAAAGAAAGATTCTATTTACGATAAAATACTGCGAAGTCAATCACAGGGGGACACAAAAATTTCATTCAATTATTCTAATGAGCAACGGAAACGTATTGGCAAAGAAATATTCTAATTCAGAAAATAATCGTATATGTAAGGTTTACAAAAAAACATGTGAATAAATAAAAACTGTTGTTGTTATTGTTCATAAACGATGAATTATTAATTTTAAGAACCTGTTAACAATAAAAACGTGTAAAAATGAATTCTACATATTGAAAAAATACTGTACAGTAACAAAAATTGGTATTCATAATAATTTATTTAAAAAAAAAATTATTTTCAAAAATCGAAAAAAATAGTATGTATTGAGATCCCACGAAAGGACTTAAAAATTGTTGAATAGATAAATGTTTAAAACAAAAAATTTAAAAAAAATCAAAACTGACACTCACTTTCAAAAACGCGATTTAAAGTTTAAAACTCAAAAAAACTCATTCAAAAACACGTCGCATATTTTTGTTGTATCTTTTTCTGAAGAGGCCATAAAGAAACGAAAATTTTGAAAAAAAACCTTTTAATTTGGACCAGTATTAAAGAAGTTATGACCAAAATACCAAAAAAAGAGCGGTTTTTTTGTTAATGCAATCTTTGGAACAGATAATAAAAAAAATCTCAAAATTTAACAGGAAGGGTCTTTTGATGGGTACTCAAAAATATAAAAAAATTGAAGAAAGAAAAGAAAAAAGTTTTTCGAACTGTCCGATTTGGGATGGAATGCCCCATATATATTCATGTGTACTTTTCCATGCATGAGGTAACACTGTGTTACACGTCAGTGCAGATTTCTACGTACACACACGTTGATTCGAAATTGCTGCGAAATTATCTCCGCCGCGGTCCAGTGTGTTAAATCACATTTTTTTTTATCATCTTCAATATATATTAACATTTCAATAGAAAATAAACCAATTCTGTTTGATGATTTTAATCAAGTACCATTGAACATTTCAAATATTTATTTAATCCATAAGTTTATAAAAGTATCTGAAATAGTGTGAATCTTGAAAAATTAAAAATGTTTTCAATTGAACAATTTTTGAACAAGTGAGTTGCTATTAATAGAATTGATAAATGTTACTGTTATACGTAATAATAATGTTCACTTTTTTTTTGCAAATTATACATCAATTTCCTAAATTTAATATAATAATTTATTTGAAATTCGAAATATTAATAAAAATGCCTTAAAAATTTGGATTGATAAACAGTCACGGCAAACTTAAGCAAATTGGATTGTGTAGAATCGCCGGACATAAAAAAATGTTACAGATTAAAAGACATGGGTTTTATCGTTCAATTCAATGAAAATATTGAAATGAAACGATTGCTAGTAAAACGATTTATAGTTGTTGAGATATATTTCAGGCATTAATTATTCATAACATGATTACATTTTTCACAATGTCTCAAAACCTTTGGTCCATAAACTCAACGATGTTCAACTTTGCAACGTTGAAATGCAACGACAATCGGTTTTTCTTTGCAATTAACAACCCTCACGGATTTTTTTTTCAAAGTGAAAAATGGTTAAAATGTTTTTTGGGGTCTCTATTAACGATTGAGGATTCTAAATAGACAAAAAAACAGGTAATCCATACTTAAAAGGAAGAAGAGAACTGATTTTCGTTGCGTTTCAACAATGCAGACTTCAACTTCGGACGGCAAAAATGGACATAGAGAGGGTTATGATTGTCAGTAATCCGATCTAAAAGTAAAAATCCTTTCACGCACAGATAATAGGATCTTTGCTTTTAGGTACGATGTCCCATTTTCATGAATTACGAATCAAAATCTTCGTCACCGGTGGCGCAGTGTATTTATTTATGTGCGTGAGACACGAAGCCTCGCAATGTATATGGGGTATTCCCGCGGAAATTTTCACGTCCGAACCCGAACCCTCTTGAATAATTATGAAAAAAAAAATTCCGAAAAGTATTCTGAAAATAAAGACACGTATTTTTTTTAAGACCGAAAATTGATATTTTACGTTGTACGATTTTAGTAAAAAATCCAATTTTTTCACTAACGCTCTTCTCTAAACACGTAATATCTCGATAATTCAAGATCCTATCGAAAAACGCTTCAGACAAAACTTGTTCGTTATAAAACAAGTAAAACAATTGATATTAAAAAAAAATTGTGGGCACACGAAAGTTTGTTTTTACTTCATAAAACACAAAAAAACGTTTTTTCAGCCAGTACGCCACCTCGAATTATAAAATAAAAAAATTGTAAAATTTTTATAGGTAATCACGTTTTTTTTATGATCAGAATGAGAATGGCAAGATCAAAATCCGCAAAGCTACGGCCAATCGAAGTTTCGTCTTGACCTTATTTTTGAGCCAGGTCATGCAGAACTATATGTTCTCGAAAAGTTATGTACAGAAATACATTTGAATATTTATTTAATTATACATGCGTATATTACGTATATTATTTCATACTTGTATGAAATAATCTATGCATGTATAATTGAATAAATATTCAAATGTATTTTTGTGTATAAATTTTCGAGAACATATAGTTCTGCATGATCTGGCTCAAAAATAAGGTCAAGACGAAACTTTGATTGGCTATAGCTTTGCGGATTTTGATCTTGCCATTTTCATTCTGGTCTTGAAAATTTCGTGATTTCCAATAAAATGTTTACAATTTTTTTATTTTATAATTCGAGGTGGCGTATTTGCTTAAAAAAACGTTTTTTGTGTCTTATGAAGTAAAAACAAACTTTCGTGAGCCCACAATTTTTTTTTTTTAATATAAATTGTTTTACTCGTTTTATAACGAACAAGTTTTGTCTGAAGCGTTTTTCGATAGGATCTCGAATTATCAAGATACTACGTGTTTAGCGTAGAGAGTTAGTGTAAAATTTGGATTTTTTACTAAAATCGTACGACGAAAAATATCAATTGTCGGCCTTAACAAAAAAATACAGATCTTTTCTTGTTCAGACTACTTTTCGGAATTTTTTTTAAAATAATTATTCAAGAGGGTCCGGTTTCGGACGTGAAAATTTCAGCGGGAATACCCCATATATAACAAGAGAGGGAGGGAATGGGTACGTCCTATATGCATTCTCTACAGAGTATACACAGAGGGGGTAACGTACGTCGTTTCGTTGTACACGTATATATATGTTGTATGGAGTAGCGTATATCCGGAGAATGGCAGAGAGGTTGTTTGGTTGTTGTCGCTCGCGAAGAGCGCGCTGCCCATGGATGGAAGGAGAAATGGGCGAGATGGTTGTGGTGAGTGGGTGGCCGGGAACACGTAATAGAATTAAGCGCGATACACACACGAGAGTGAACCAATAAACTGCCGGTGTACTGTGGCATTAGGCCGCGAGAGTACACACAATGAAATATTCATGCACTCCCTCCCTCTCCCTCTCTCTCTCTCTTTCTCTCACACTCCCCTCCGCGTTTCTCTGCACTATCTCCTCATCCGCGACTATGTGTAAATTATAACCGCTCAACGATGCACATACACATACACGGGGTATGTCATCCTCGTTTATCAATCGAAATCGTTAGGAGGGTACAAAAATGAGAGGGGTTTGATCCTACATATTTTCTGTCCTACACAAAATATCCTACACATAATAATGTCCAGTGATTTTTGTCCTACACATATTATTAGCCACAATCTTACATCCTACACAATTATTGAAACGTCCTCCACGAACTTATAGCCCAACATATTCATCCTACACACTTATCAAAAGGTCCTACACATATTTTCCTACACAATTAAATTTTATAATACAGGCTGTTCTCCTACACAACGATTTGAACACTGTCTATTGTCCTACACGTACTTACAGACCATTTATCCTACAGGATTACATCTTACAATATAGACGGTCGTCGAATACATAATGTCCAACACGTATTTTCCTACATAATTAAGTATTTACATATATGAGGCATTCCACAGCGATTCGACCTGGGTCTGACCCGTCACTGCTTCGATTTTGTCTGTAATTTTTTATGGTTTTGTAGTACCTCTGAAAAGCACTCAGGATTTTTTTCAGATTTTTTTCGGAGCGATTTGACTCAATTATAATTTTATAAACAAATTATTTTTAGCCCAAGTTTAAAAATCTGAAAAAAATCACAAAAATTTGTATATGAAAAATTTCATGCATTGACAAGTGGACAGGAGTTCCCTTCTGTTTACGATAAGCTTTTTCGATTTTTTTTAAAGTTTAAATAGAAAGAGGACCCTGAATTGAGTGGGCCGTTATCCAAACATTTTTCTTAACACCTTCAACTCATACAAAAATGTTCGGATAATGGCCCACTCAATTTAAGTTCCTCCTTCTATTTAAAAACTTTGTTTTAGTCGAAAAAGCTTATTTTAAAGAAACCCCTGCCCACTTTGGGCATTTTTGTGACTTTTTTCAGATTTTTAAATTTGGGCTAAAAATAATTTGTTTATAAAATTATAGTTGAGTCAAATCGCTCCAAAAAAATCTGAAACAATTCCTGAGTACTTTTCAGAGGTACTAAAAGACCATAAAAAAATCGTGGACATAATGGAAGAGGTGGGTCAGACGCAGGTCGAATCCGTGTGGAATGCCCCATAAATATTCAATATTGTAGGAAAATATGTGTAGGATAAAAACCACTCGACATTATTAGGTGTAACATATTTTGTGTAGGATTTTTTGTGTACATAGGACTACCTATGTATAGGACAGAAAATGTGTAGGATCGAAACTCACTCGTTCAATATTGTCCTCGCTATCATGATTGCAGAGGGCAGATTTTAATATCCGCTTTTCAGTTAACCTTTTAATCCAGAGTGTGTTTCTTGAATATTCAATTGCACCTCTCACATTGATTAATGGATTACGCTCACTCGCAAGTTGAAGGATGTTGAAGTTTTATCAAGATCCGATTGGTGACTATAAAAGTTCGAACAAGCTTACAATACCAGCGTACAATTCTCGCTCCAATTCTCATCCTCTCCTTTTCCGCTGTTCTCTTTTCTTTTCGAGGAATGCGTGTATCCGCAAACGGGCTTTTTTGCTCTCGGCACGCCGCTGCAATTCTTATTCAAATTCAATTATTCAAAGCGCAACCATAATCCCAGAGAGGTCCAACCCGCACGCTATAACGCGTGCGGGTAAGACTCCTCGAGGTTTCTCGAGGTATTCGCAAGGTTGGTATACATCTATATATACTTGAGTAAAAGGGAAGAGAGTGAGAGTGGGGCAAGTGGATATGGAGAAAGATAGAAGCGAACGCAGTGTACGGAATAAAGCTTGGAAGATGAGGTCGGTTTTATAGGTATAAACTCATGCCATGCGGTACGAGAGAATAAAGGATAGTGAAGGAACGTGCTTCCTCTCGCTCGTTTGAAACTGGAAAATTCAGTAAGCTCCGCGAGCATCCGCGGCACATGGGAAATTCTCGGGACCATTGTTACCTACCCTCAGCATTGTATTCTCATACAGGTGCATAAGATATCTCTTTGTACGAGGCTATTCTCTCTCTCTCTCTCTCTCTCTCTCTCTCTCTCTCTCTCTCTCTCTCTCTCTCTCTCTCGGGTGCAGCTCGTGGGGATATGAAAAACTTTTACCCCCTTCTTTTCTTTAACACCCTCGGTTCTTCCCGTAGAAACTGGGTCGCGATTTCCCTCGGTGCTATGATCCGAATACACACGATTCTCTATTGCAAATGCGAAAATCCGTTTCTCTATTCTCCCTCTCTAATGCATATTAACCCTCCTTATCTCGTTGACACATTCCACCATCGTGCACAATGTAATTTCATCCCAGTCATTGAATATCCTTCCATTCTCTCGGTAGTCTGATTCACGTTTTTGAAGGCCAAAGTCACCGTGATATCATGCGGATGTACATTACCGTAAAACGGGGCTACTTTATTGGTGTTTCGGAAGTTTTTTCGGACGTAACTTTTTTTTAACGTCCAAAATTATTTTTTTTTTGTTTGAACAGAACAATGTGTCCTTTGGCTATAAAATGTATAACAATAGCAAGCCCCACTAGACCCTCACAATTTTATATACTTAGAAAAAAAAGCCAAAGTAACCCCGAGTGTGGAGCTACTTTGAAGAGGCAATGAAATGCAACTTATGTCAAAGATCCACATCGTAAATGTAGCTTTGACATAATTTTGATAAAAAAACAATAATATTTTATACATTGTACATGAAATTAAATGGAAAACAACGATTTTTGACAATTGATTTGTCATTTTTATTAAAGAAATATTTTACATAAAAATACCAAATACTTAGGCCCGAATTTCAAGTTCTTAAGATCAAACTTGCGATCAAACTTTCTATTGAACTCAAATTTGAAGTTTAGTTCGAACTTAAGTTTAAATTTAAGATGAATCTTAAGTTTGAACCTAAATAAGTTTATCCTTATGTTCAAACTTCAATGCGAACATCAAATCGATCTTAAGTTCAAACTTAAATTGGGTTTGAGGTTTAACCTTGAGATCCATCTTGAGCATGAACGTAAGTTCGATCAAACTTCTTTCATCGCCTCCCTCAACCGTGTTATTTTAAATTAGTTGTGAAAATAATTAAGTACGATCAAACTTAAGTTTAAGGTGAAGATGGATCTTAAGTTCGAACTTCAAACGAAATTTAAATTTGAACTTGAGATCGATCTGAAGTTCGCACTAAAGTTTAAACTTAAGTATGAACTTATAATGGCACTTGATTCAACTCACGATTTACTTAAATTGGAACTTGAGTTTGATCTTAAGTTCCAACTTGAGTTCCATGGAAAGTTCGATCTTAGGGTAGGACTTGTGACTTGAAATTCGGGCCTTACAGATGTAACAGATGTTGGAGTCGTTCTTCTTACCCTTCTTTATTTCTTTCATGCAAATGGCATCATCGATTGTTCGGACATCTTGACTTGTAACACATATCTATGTACCTGGATCATGAATGACTTTTTTTCCTCTTCTACCCACTCCCCACCCCCCCCCCCCCACCCCACAAGGTCACGAGGGTTCACTGCGCACACATTTTTACCGTATTTTGCTGCTCGTCCAAAGTAGCCCCAAAAATCAACAAAGTAATCCCCAAATTCAAAGTAGCCCCGTTTTACGGTATGTTCTTCGAAAAACCATCCCTCGCACGCGAGTTACCTCAGCAGATTGACAATTTTGTCACAAACCTTTGATACTGATGCAGAGAAGATTTAATAAGAACCCTCTCCTGTTTTCACACGTCAAATCTTCGCAAAGGAACTCCCATTGTTCTGATACTCAAAGCACGATGGTGCTTCGAGTAACGAGCGAACATTATAATATTACTAAACCTGATAATAATATTACTAAAATATTACTAAATTGAAGCGAATACATGGGTATCATTCCGTAGGGTCCTGATTCATGAACAACGGAAGGATCAATGATGAAGCGGAGCAAGTTTGCTTCAAGTCCAAGCGAGGAAACGAGTATCAGCGATGAGAAACGTGAAGGAGCGTAGCGAAAGGAGAAAGGGTGGAATGTAAGGGGCATAAGAAATTAGGGGCGCAACCTCGCGCGACGAGGATATACTCGAGGAGTCAAGAGGACTCCCGGGACAAAGCGAAAAGCACTTGGTATCCAAAATCCTTCTCACTGTCGCTGGCTCTGAGCACAGCATTTCTTACCCCTCAGCCTCATCCTCTTGCACCCTCTCTCTCTCTCTCTCTCACTCTCTCACTCACTCTCTATCTGGATCTGCTGATGGTGACCCTCTCCAAGAGCTTGCTCGTAATTGAGCGGAGCCTATATTCCCTTTACTCTAATGTTCTCGAGCCCGCGATCTTCCTCATCCTCTCCTTACTATATATATCCCTTCACTTTCTTCAAGTACCTGGAGTATCTAGCTTTTCCCTCGAACTCCCCCGATATCCGTCTCGCGTTCTCTTCATCCTTAATCGTCGAGATGGTTAACGGCAAAGGGTCCCTCTGCTCACTTCTCGTCGTCGTTGTCGTCGCTGACGAAGCTCCACGTTCATTATACGGCTTTCCCTTTCTCTCTATTTTATATACATATATACATATATATATATGTTTTCACTATGAGAATCCTTCCTTGTGATGATTTTCTTGAGTTTCAAACACTTTAAGCTCTGTACTTTTTACTCGTCATTCTCTACTTTCGTGAAACTTTCGAATAGGCGGCAATTCTGGTTCAACTGTCTCAATGAGATGATCATTTGGATTTGTACCACTGAGGATTGAGAATTTATGAGAATGTTTCCAGCGTGGATTGCGGCAATTCGAAGAAACTTTTTGGCCCTCATCGTTGATCAACAATGGAGCGAAGTATTAAAAAAAAACCGTGCTATTATATTCTAACCATTGTGTTATGAAATCATTGACAATAGTGCTTTTTAATCCGGTTCGACTGATGCCTGACATACCTGGATTGATGAAAATATCTTTGAACCAAAACAGGTTTCAATTCCATTACAAATCTACATGTTCCATTATTGGTGTACACGAAGAAAAACAGGTTCGTTCGATTTATTACAACATAAAAATGGTATGGGATGTATTAAAATAATACACCGAACAATATGATAATCGGTGATGAATTGAATGGCCGGCGGGAAAGAAGGGGGGAATGCGGGTCGTGGCCTGGGTGGTTTGTGAATATAAGGGATATTAATTCCGTGGTTTCCGCGCGGTGCCAGGACGAACGAGCGGTACAAACGAACAAGCGTACGAATGGTACACATCAAGTTGAGAGAGAAAAAACATGAGAGAGAGAGAGAGAGAGAGAAAGAATCCGAGAGAGTAAACATATTTTTAATACAAATAAATATTATTCCCGCTTCGTATAAATTGCAAACATCGCTTGTTTCGATGCTCAACAACGAGCATACACACACATATGTATGGATGTTATGTATGGCCATGTAGCGTCGAAAACGCCGAATTAACGTTGTGTCCTCGGTAGGGGGTGATTGTTGCTGTCTGTCCAGTAGAAAGAGAGAAAGAGGGAGCGAGACGGATGAGAGTTCATCGGGCAAGTTATACTCTCTGCAACAAACAACAAAATACATTGGGGCAAGAGAGCTCTCTGCGTGATATGATGCGGGAGACCTCTGCTCTAAAGAAGTGAATTACGGCACCACCCCAGTTTCTTGCAACCCCGCGATGTGCTTTGCAATTTTTAATAATATTTCTATACACATAAGTCTGCAAAATGTATTTCAAATTAGATGACACCAATATCGATGGTTCCTCAATCCAGAAAAAATATTTATTTTTTATTTCTCGCTCAGATGGACGTTTAAGTGCGTGAATAGTCAAATTTCCTAAATTTCCTTGGAGGATTTTGCGTTAAAAAAAGAGGAAAGTTAATTATCAAATTGTAATAATCCAGCGAATAACTATTGACAGTATTGCATTTGTACACCCTGATATGGAGATAGATTTTGAGACAGTAAGGTTTTAGGTGCTTCAGGTAACGTGGAATGTTCAATATGGGTCATTCCATGTTAAATCGACCAATAGTTGGAATCGACCTGTTTCAATTCCGATGAAATTTGGTCAGAAGTTTTCATTTATCATAAATTGAAGTTCTACTAAAGAAAAAAAAGTAATTTTTTTTTTTCGAAAGTTATGCAAATTAAAAATTTCACAATTTTTTCAATTTTTCAAGATTATTTTTTAAATATCTCGTAAACTATTATAGTTATGAAAAAATTGTTCTGTGTTCGTCTTAAACAGTATACTTGGGGCTGCGAAACTGAAAAATATGTCGAAATTTTTTTTTGAAAAATGACGAATTTGGGGAATTTTGAATTTTTTTAAATCGCGAAAATCCTCAATCAATATCATATATTTGGTTCTTTTTTTTTGTATAATGCCTTGTACTGATCTTAACTTTGAGATAAAAAAAAATCATATTTTTGAAAAAACAAAAAGAACAATTCTGAACATTTCAGAATCTTTTAAGATCAGTACAAGGTATTATATAAAAGAAATTGAATGTAAAATTTAATGTTCGTGGATTTAAAATTTTCCAAATTCATCATTTTAAAAAATTTTTTTTAATAATATTTTTTTTTCGTAGCCCCAAGTATACTCTTTGAGATTAACCCAGAACGATTTTTTCGCAACTATAATAGTTAGCGAGATATTTGAAAAATAAACTTGAAAAATTGAAAAAATGGCAAAAATTTGAATTTTGCATAAGTTTCGAAATTTTTTAATTTTTTGTCTGTGGTAGAACTTTGTTTTATGACGAAAGAAAACTTTTGACTCAATTTCATCGACATTGAAAGGGTTTGATTCCAACTATTGGTCGATTTGACATGGAATGACCCATATATATATCCTTATGAATTCATGCGTGTGTTTGCGCGGGTGTGTGTATAGCGAAACGCGGGTGGCCACCGTAGTTTTCTAAGCCGGCGCAAAATTACACACTGCCTGTTTTGGGTGTGCAGCCATATATATATATATATATGTATACATGCAACGCGATCCTTTCGTCCTTTTTCGCGGGTCCACATAGGAGTCGCGGCTCCTTGTGTTCTTCTCACTTTCGCGAGCCCGGGTATATAACGAGAGAAGAATGAGAAATCCCGAAGAAGGAGAAGCACGCGGTCAAAGAGTAAGGAAGAGTCAAGAGAAAGAGCGATTGAGGGAGGCAGAGAGAAAAAAAGATGAGCGAGGAAAGGGTATGGTGAAGAAACGAGAAAGAACACGAGGAAGGCCGGGGTGAAGACGAAAAAGGTGAGCCCGCACAGTCTTATTTTTTTCGGCGGGCTCTTTTATAGCGAACCCCACCCACCAAACCGCCAATCAAAAGCGAGTAAAACGTAGAAAAAAAATCTATAAAAATAAACCGACAGCAGCGAAAAGCAGTGGAACCAGCAGCCGGCGGTGGGTCCTCTCCTTCGTTGCGAGAGCGCCCAAAAGCTAGTCGAAAAATTATTGTCCCTCTCGCGGCGCTTCGGCGCCTTGTAAATTTCACTACATACACGTATATATCTATCCTGATTTGGGTTTATATATATATATATATATATATATATATATATATATATATATGTATGTATGTATATATGTAGCAGATAGTACAAGTTGAAGAGTAGAAGAAACAAGGTGGACGGTCGGAGCGCGAGAAAGGATTTCGCTCCACCACACATTGAATATCCACCAAAAGCTCTGCGCCTTGTATTCTTTCTCATTGCACACTTCGCCCAACCGCATCGACACGTATTCGATGCACAAACTACTTCCCAACGAGATAGATCGAGACTTCCATTGGAATTTTTCCTTGGAACGTTCTACCTTCCTTTTCTTTTCCTTTGTTATTTGTCCATGGACTTTTCGGACCTTGCGTCTACCGCTTTCTACACATTGTGTTGTCTCTTATCCCCTCGCTCAAATCCAAACCCAAACACTTTAGCTCGAACGTCAGACAACGCGACGCTAATGCCATTTTTGCGATAATTCAATCACCGTCACGCAAAGTCTGGATAAATATCACGTGTGAAACGCTCGGTGTTCCGGCTATTCAGTGATAACGTCGCTGGAGTCGAATCTATTATGTATCAGCAAAGGACGAGGTGAAAAATTGAAATTAATTATTGAAACAAAATAAGCATTAAAGAGTATCAAAAGGGATTTTCCGAAAATGCGATTTAAATGGAAACCCTTAAGGGAAGTCTTAAGGAAAATCTAAATAAAGAAAGGGGGATGCTTTGCCATGATTCAGGGTGACGCAAAGTATCATTGTAGTGGCTGGACTTTCATGTCCAAAGACAAAACGATTAATCACATCGTTTTCCTAATATGTAACACATAATGTGAGCTTAACTTCTGGCAATTTAAGTTTTTAGTCCGCGTGTGTGTCGGTCGTTGGCTTGTCGGTGTAATGACATTTAAAGGGTGCAAAACGCCCTCGCCGTTGTACAGAGATCTCATCGTGAGGTCAGAGGTAACGTCGGCAAATCCGATGAAGCGATCACAGATAACAGGACTCTAAAGCCGGAGAGTTTGCGTGAAAAGGGTTATGGCGATGGTGAGAGATAGCCAGAGAGAGCGAGAGAGAGAGAGAAAGGGAGAAGGAGGAAGGTAGTGCGAGACCGACGAAGTTGGTGCGCTCAGTCTCGTTAACGTTTCGTGTGTTGTGCCGGACCCGTCGTCTCGGTCCACATGGCGGCGTTTTGGGGCTGGTTGGTGGATGATGAGGAGAAGGGGGCCCCTCAGAAATACGGCGAGATGGTAGAATGCGCGAGCCAGGGGAATGAAAAGTGTGTTTGTGTGTGTATGTGCGACAGAGAGAGAGAGAGAGAGAGAGAGAGAGAGAGAGAGAGAGAGAGAGAGAGAGCAAAGGTTCTATATACACGGGGACGTTAACGAGCCGGTAAATATGTTGACTACCACATCACCACGCTCGTCCATCTCTTACTCACTCCTATATCATACCCAGAGCATATATATATATGTATAAATGGCTCGCGCGGGCGCGCGATCTCGGCCAGAGAAGAAATGATTATTATAGTTCGTAACCGAAGAGAGCTGCCCATTTTAGAACCTGTGGAAGCCGCCGTATAATTTTCCACCCACTAAAATAGCCATCGTGTCTCCCCTCTCCCTCCCTCACTCCTAACTCGTTTTCTCCATCTGAGGGCGATTCGCTCATCGCGTGATTATCGGCAAATACGGTATAACCGCGATGAGAAAACTTTTTTTTCTTTTCTTTCTTGTCTTCTCGCCGATACACGCAAAACCAATCGTAGACTACACCGCAGATTTTCGTATAATCATATAGCATACTCGTGCAGATGTTTAGTTTATAAGCAGATAATTTGACGTATTTACGGACCAGCCGAAACTGCTGTTCTACGGTAATAAAACTTTATTGTAACGTCTTTGTCAAGTAACGACTCTACCGTAAAACCTTTCTGTCATACTTGAGCTATGTAATAAACAACAACTTCAACAAATCACATCTCTAAAGTCTGACAACTCTTACAGGAAGAAGCATTACGGGTGTTTACACAATAACTTCTCCACGTGACTTTTGAAAGCTCTTGAACTTCGTATCTCCACATTTTATGGGATTATTTTTATAGCGTTGACATGTGGCTTAGCAAAGTTATTCTTTAGTCAAGATTGATTCTGGTAGTTTTGTCATTTGATAGGAATATTGAAGTAAACAAAACATTGCGTAAAAAAATACGGTGCAGTTGTTATTTGGTTCATTATAGAGTGAAGTTTTAATGCGTCAGCGGTGTATTTTTTTTACAGAGAAATAACTGGTACAGCTGTGAAAGTGTCGATAATCTTTTCCTAAATCAAACTACTTCGCTTTTTTGTTTGTTCAATCCAAACAAAATACGGATACGTTAATTAAATATCGCCCACGCTGGGAAGTTCCATCTCTCCATTTTATCGATCTTGTCTTAACGCAAATGTTTTGGTTTTATCCCCCCCCCCCCCCCCAGTTGCTGTGAATTCAAAAATATTGACAATTATCATCGACTTTTGATGAGCAAAATATTGAAATAACTCATAAATAGAAGTTCCCATTAAAAAACAAAAATTGACCTTGAAATCACCTTGAAGGTCGTCGTTTAGGTCACTACTAAATGCGCCTTGTTAAAATTAATAACTTCGGTTCTTACAAAAGAATATGAAAAGCTTTCATTTCCAGAGGTATCCACACCTTGTTTCAGGTTAATTGACTTTAGAGGACTTTCAAGGTCAAAATGTACCTATGACCTAAGTACATATTTGAACGTTATATTCTTCGCTTTTTCGATTGCTGATGTCAAAAAAGGGCGTTTCCATTTGAAAAAAACGTTGACCTTGAAATAACCTTGGAGGTGATCGTCAAGGTCAAAATTAAAGTCACCATTGAATTCCTCGTCAAACGTTACACCAAGAATGACCTTGATCTTTTGGAAAAATACCTTGGCCGCGGAAGTATTCAGCCGTCCCGTTACTTATGTGACACCCTGTATAATGTATCAGCTGAGTGTGCTTTCATTTGATAACTTGGATGAAAAATGAACAATTTTTCCGACGCGAACTTGATTAATATTGGACTGAATTTCCGCGGGTGCAGCCACAGATCCACGCCAAAGTCGATAAATGAACGCTTCGACGCTTCCCCGAGCAAAAGGGCGTCGTTAGTACGATTACACTTCCAACATTACAGCGCAGTTTACGCCCTTTTGTTCCCCCGCTGTCGATACGGTTATCCACAGTTATACGAATAAATGGGGAAAAAAGGAAGTCTTCGACACGGCGGTGAACTCGATAGGGAAACCCCGGGCTTCGGAAAATATTACCGGACGTAATTCGTTCCTTAACTGTCTCGATAAATCACACAATTTGCCGTATGTAACAACCCTCACAATTCTGCAATCGCTCTCGAAAACCACATGCGCACACGCACATCCGCATAAAGGTGGCGTTATCCGTAAAAGCTTCAAGCTCACACAGCGAGAGGAACGATTACCATTCCTTTCACTCCGGTTATGTATATATATGAGGTATTCCCGCTCAACGGGACCCCCTTTTAGGCCGACCTCTTTCGATTTTCTTGAAACTCGAGTATGTTTTAGTGTTGCCTGAAAGTATATTGTACACCAATTTTTAGATCTCTAACTATAATACTCTTTGGAATACACCAAAAGTTATATTTCAAACTTTTTGCGTATTCAGCGCTTCGGAGCTTTGGCACGGCGTGGAATAAAATCGAAAAAATTCTTTAATAATAGCTTCCGATCGGAAATTTTTTGCGCCTTTTGAAAAAAATATCAGCGATTTCGAAAAAAAAACGAATCCATTTAAATTTCGGCCAAAAACTGAAAAAATTGATTTACAAAAAAAGAGCATAATTTAATTCAGCGAGACAATATTTTTCATGTTTTGTATATATCTGAGAAGTCACGATATAAATTTCAGGTTGAAACTCGCATCCGTTTACTAATGCCAAGTCTTTTAGTAGAATAAAAATTCTTAAATATCGTGTTTTTCGTATTCAACTGTTCTCTGATATTTTTTTTACTGAATTTTTTTAAACGAATTTTGAATTTAGTAAATTTATTAAATAATCAAATTTATTCAATTTATTAAATTAAATTAATTAAAGTAAATTTATTGAATCAAATTTATTAAATTATGAATTTAATAAATTTTCAAAATTCGAAATTCGTTAAAAAAACTATATAATATATCAGAGAACTGTTGAATACGAAAAACACGATATTTAAGAATTTTTATCTTACTAAAAGACTTGGCATTAGTAAACGGATGTGGGTTCCAACCTGAAATTTATATCGTGACTTCTCAGATATATACAAAACATGAAAAAAATTGTCCGGATGAATTAAGTTATGCTCTTTTTTTGTAAATCAATTTTTTCAGTTTTTGGCCGAAATTTAAATGAATTCATTTTTTTTTCGAAATCACTGATATTTTTTTCGAAAAGCGCAGGAAATTTACGATCGAAAGCTATTGTTAAAGAATTTTTTCGATTTTATTTCGCGCCGTGCCAAAGCTCCAAAGCGCTGAATACGCAAAAAGTTTGTAATATAATTTTTCGTGTATTCCAAAGAGTATCATAGTTAGAGATCTGAAAATTGATGCACAATGTACTTTCAGGCAACACTAAAACATACTCGAGTTTCAAGAAAATCGAAAGAGGTCGGCCTAAAAGGGGGTCCCGTTGAGCGGGAATACCCCATATATACATATATTCTCACTCTCGTCTTGATCCCCCACGAGACCTCACTAGGTATTCGCCAACCCCCTCATAAATATTCCTTCGACCTTCTTCGCGCATGCATACATATTATTACATACGTGTGTCCTGTGTATGTATCTATATATGTATATATTTTCGCTCATTGCATTGTATATGCTTTGCTCGGAAATTTTCGAGACGCTTTGGTTTCCGCTCGAGTGAGAATGCGTGATTTGCGTTTGCCACCCCAGTTTACGGTGACAAGCTTCCAGAGATGCTTAGGGGAGGCTTTACGATTCAGGGCTTACTTCACACTGACGATATTTAAGTGTTCAATGCTAATGACACTTTCGATATGTCTTGCAGCTGCAAATGATGATCCCAGAAGTCCAAATAGAACTTCTTATAAAAATACGCCGCTAGTTATTTTTTTTAACTGGATGAAAAAGGAATTTGCATCCCTCAATTCCGAAGAGCGATGGGTTAATTATTTCCAGCCTTGACGCCAACCCATCCTATTCTATTCTACGACTTCTTGTTCGTAAATTAACTTATCGAATGACAGGAAAGTTCTGGAGTCTATATTCAGTACAATTCCGATATTCATCTACGAATACGTCAACCAACCCCTTCGTCGAGTTCAGTTGACGCTTTGAAATCTTTCATTCGAAGCTTTGCCATGAATCGACCGAACCGTCAATCTGATGAAATTTTTTAATTTCTATTCAAGTCTGTCCCAAATATGAAACTAAAATACCTGTCCTAAAAATAATAAAAATAGAAAGGTTAAAAGTGTGTTGGTTAACCCCAGTCTTCACTGTGATTATGCGTAAAACGATGACATCGACGACGATCCGATTATTGCGAGCGAGAAAAAATCGTACGAAAATTTTAAAAAAAAAACAAAAATGGAGCGTCTGTTAACCCTTTCAAATGTACCGCAGATGAAAAATACAAAATCAAATGTCCTCAAGTTATGCGCCCAATTCGCGATGGTCGAAAAAAAGTCAGAAAACGGTCCGTACAAAAATGCGTACCGAATTAAAAAAAATCATAGTTTTTTTTTTAAAGCAAAGTAAAGCTCAATTCCTTCCCGTCGAAACGCTTTTTTTAGAAATCAATGATCTTTGTTTTTGACGGAGTTATGCAACTTCTAGCGCGGCCAGAAATATTGACTGGTGTTCCCAACTTTTGAACGGGTGTGTATATTCTTTCTCTCATCGAAAAAATGGTTTTTAGAACGAGAGAGAACGAAAGCGCGCCCGCTGTTTTGCGCAATTTCAGCAGTCTTGCGAGTATAAAGAATCAAGGAATTTCATCAATTTTCATGTACTTCATGTACATGTATACATTTATTTAGTTTAGAGCTCTCATTGCGATTTCTCCGTCGAAGGCCCGATTTTTCGCTTTGCTTTTGACTCTTTGGCGTACGTATACACAACTATACCCACGCTTTTATATACATATATATCCACAATAAATTACATCTAATGCACAGAGGTTCCTTATATAAATATATCTGTGTATTTTATGAAAATACATACGATTTCAACGGCTTTTGGCATTTTTCCCAGTTGACAAGCGCGGGTAAGATTCGCGTTAGCAAGGCACTTGCAATATTCTTCGTACACATCCTTCTCTTCATACACACACGTGCAAGCTTGTATTTTTTCCTTTGGATTTTCATCAACGTCTCTGCAGCATTCTGCCTCGATCTGCAATATTCATTTTCAACGAAACGATCGATCGTTTGAGCTGCTCGCGGGAATTTCCACCGAATGGAAATTTCGTGAAAAAATCCCGATAGAGACCACGTCAAAGAGAAAAATCGCATCAAACCAAATACGATAAACGTGAATAAAAGACGGTATAACACGAGATAAAGATTGAAGAGTTTTCGACAGCTGCGGCTTGTATCTACGGACTTTGGCAGACAGACAGAGGCATCCGATAGCACGCTCGTATATCGACAGGAGAATGTTATATATATACATATATATATATATATATATATATATATATATATATAAATTTATATCGAGAGGAGATAGAGAGACAGAGAGAGAATTCGCCGTTTGGTTTTAGAAGAGCATGCGATCATGTTTCTCTTATGGGAACTTGACCTTTCGCCAGTTCACTCGACAGAGAAAGAGATAAAACCAGCGAGAGAGAGAGGGCGAGTGAGTGCAGTTCAATAATGCACCGAGTGAGGTGCATACTGTATCAAGCAGTGAAGGTGATACGAATACCACGTCTGGGCAGTATTCAACGCGTGCTGATTTTAATTAGTTTAAAGGAATTTTGTTAAACTATAAAACAATCCGGCATACGAAAGACGATTGATGGTACTTAGGAAAGTTTTTTGCTCTCTCAACTCCTCCTTCTCTCTTTCTCCCAATTGATTAAAACGATGACATGAAAAGAAAAAAACTATGACATGAAAAGAAAAAATGAGAAGTCGAAAATTCGGAACATCATCGATTATTAAAAATAATAACCTCTAAGCTAGTCTGTAACAAATTATAAATTACTGGAAATGTCAATACAGTCGAACCTCGCTAACTCGAACCTCTATAACTCGAAAACCTCGATAAGTCTGAGACTCAGTCTGTTCCCTTGCGAAAACCTCTGTAATTCGAAGAAAAAACAGAGAATAACTCGAATTTGTTCGAACGTATCAAGGACCATTATTTCGCCTCTGTAACTCGAATTTAAAGATACCCGACCTCTACAAGTCGAAGGTTACCTCTATAACTCGAAGTTCCAATACCCTGACCTCTACAACTCGAAGCGCTTTATGCAATGACGTAAAACGCAACGCATTCTGTCCGCATTTTTTAGTTCCTGTTTTACTCTGTACGTGGCGCTAGTTATCTCTTAAATACGCTTTACGGCGTGCAGAAGACTACTAGCGCCACGAGTGACGAAATTTGGCGTAAAAAAAGACGGATTTCGAACGAAGTTCGAACTTTCATAGAAAAATCTATATTAACATTGATGATAACGTATTCGTAGCTCTGTTCGCAGTTGAAAATGCAATTCGCAACTCTGTTCGCGGTCAAAAATGCAATTGACTGCCAGCATAAGTTAAAACAGAGTAAAATAACAGATTTTTTCCAAAACGCTGCAAATGATTGTGAATGAACAACCATTGTCTACCATGTACATATGTACTAAAATATGTTACATTTTGCATAACTTTTATGTACGTCCCAAAATAAAGAATATTTTCACTATATTTAGCGAACTTTTACGAGCCTCTATAAGTCGAATATTGTTTTGATCACCCTCTCGAAACTCCAACTCGAAAACTTCGATAAGTCGAAACTTCTCTTACTCGAAGAAATTTGCTCTGCCCCTGAGATTCGAGTTATCGAGGTTCGACTGTACATTTTTTTAACCCAAATTTAATCTCTAGAAAATTGTATCTGCAATTTTTGTAAAGCACTTTTGTTTATCACTCGCAATTGCCGTAAAGAGACGATAATTAATTACGAGAGTAATTTTCGTTGTTCAAGTCCGAAGTAAAAATCATTTTTTCGGAAAAGTTGCGTAATTTTGAAAAAATAATGAAGAAAATAAAATCATTAATCTCCGTAGACCGTGCTTTTGTGATAATTAACAATAGATAATACAAAAGCTGATAGATTTTTAATTATAAAGACATGCTTCGACTTTTTCGTGTGACATTAATCTAGCAAAATGTGTACGCGATCTCTGACGTGTTAGTTAACGCTGATTGAGGCTTTAAAAAATGGAATAAAATAAAAGAACGTGCCTGAAGGATTCAGAGGAGGCTTCCTTGAAAAACCAGGCTCTTTATGCGAGCATCTCGTCAAGGACTCGCGTTTAAATCCGAGTTCACGCGCCCAAGCACACACACTAGACTGTTTCAAATAAAATGACTATTTTTGTTTTTTCAAAGAATATTGATACATCGTCAGAGTATCCCCAAACAACGACCCTGTCCAAATATGAGCCCTTGATATTAATATTTAGAGGTAGCAATTTTCAATTTTCTTTTTCCATTTAAATAACATGGGAAAACTTTTTTCTGAACTTTGGAATTTCATTACTCAAAAACGAATCACTGTACGGTAATAAGAACTATGGATTTTTTTAGGAAATTAAACGCTCTATGCAAAAGGTCTGAATGAAGATTTGCGTGATCCGAGCCATTTTGAAGTTATCAAGCCTTAACCATTAAACTGTTTAACTGTTTAAACTTATAAACGCGACAAAATCGACTCATGTCATTTTGATCAACATTCTATTGAAAATTTGCAGATATTTGTTTTAAAGATGGTAAAATTTGTTATTTAAGTGATATGAGTCGATTGTGTCGCGTTTATAAGTAAATAACATTATTATTTTAAACAGTTCAGTGAAGGATTGATGACTCCGAAACGACTTGCCTCACGCAAATTTTCATTCAGACCTTTTTTATAGAGCGTTCAATTTCCTACAAAAAACTATGTTCCTTATTATTGTACAGTGATTCGTTTTTGAGTAATAAAATTACGAAGTTCAGAAAAAAAATTTACCATGTTATTTAAATGGAAAAAGAAAATTGAAAATAGCCCCCTCTAAATATTCATAACAAAGGTTTAGGGATAATCTGACGATTCATCAATGTTCTTTGAAAAAACAAAAATAGTCATTTTATTTGAAACAGTCAAAATACACACACACACACACACACACGCACATTATGATAAACATACAAATATATGCATCGATATTAATATGAATCTGTAAACAAGGGTCGACTGCTTTGAGGAGTGTAACAAAATATAACACGCCTCGGCGCCTCAGCCCTTGTCCATTTGATGTTAGCGCCTGGGTCAACGAGCGGATCGACAATATAAGTTTCTCTATGCATAATGGGCATGCGGTATGAATGTGTGTGTGTGTGTGTTGCTGATGGGTCGTGTCGGAAATACCGAGCTCTACTACCAAAATTTAGTGTTGGTAAATCGCCCCAATGTCCTCCTTCTCTGCCTCCCGCTTTATAAGCCTATAGGTAACATGATTCACCGTGGTATAGGTCAGATTTAAGCCGCCTTTGATATTTAAATCGGGGACCGCGAGAGAGGGAGAGAGAAAAGGAGAGAGAAGAGGCATCAGACACCGCGACCACACAGGAATTTACACGTTCTGCACCTTCTGCATTCGCGGGTAGGAAAAAGTTAAAGGGGGATAGAGTATATTTAAAAAAAAAAATGTATATACATACAGGCGCGACGGAGGAGCCTGTTTCGATTTCGACCGCCACCACGCCTCGTCGTCGCGGCATCATTCTCTCTCCATCGTCATCATCGTCCCACACTCCCACATCCCCTTTATACACATTATATATCAGTCGGTGTTCTAAACTCCCGCAGGTATATCCGCTGGATATACCTGTGGGATATCCAAATTCGAATTCAACGGAACGTTAAATCCTTTCGACGGTGAAATTACAAGTTTACTTTGCTCAGTCAACAATCGTTTATTTCAATACGGAAATATAATCGATACAGATTCTTGCTATTGGCACTGAAATATGGATGTCAAATATTAGACGGATGTTTGAGGAAATACGAGAAATTTTTTTCCCGTGCTTGGTATAACGCCGTAAAGTTGAACTTACGCTGTCTGAAAAAGCGTATATAAATCGTTTTTCACAGGTTTTTGCAGCCGGCAATTTCCCAACGATTTACGTACACTACCGGCGAAAAGTTTCCGGACAAAACTTCAAAAAAACGTCTGAAACGTTTTTTTTAATGCCATTTTGCCGGAAGTCAATGCAGACTAATTTAACAAGCGGCATTTCAAAGGGGAAGAATTCGGCTTCATTTCTTATTTTTTCAAATATTTTTACAATTTTTTTCAAATTTTTTTAACCTATTTTTTCTGCAGCCTCAATATGAGAAAACGAAATTTCAGAAAAAAAATCTGAAAAAATTCCTCTGAAGTCAACAAAAACAGACGCAACTTTTTGCTATCTTGAAGTTTTTCATGAATCCTCTTTGTTTTCGTGTTATACGGGATTTTTCAAATTTTCTCTTTTTTTTTTCTTCGAAAAACAGAATAACTTTGGAAAAAAAAATCGCTGAAAGATTTAAAAAAAAGAGAATTGAAGCTCAATCTTTCCCCTTTATGAATCCAATCGTAAAAATGCATGAACAAAATTTCCTCTAGAATATGGGTGCACCTGAAGAGAGGGCGAAGAAAGGCTAAAAACAGCTGTTTTCAAAATAGAGTCTAACTCTAAAAACGATTTTTAAAAATAATTAAAAAATCCGGAAATGAAGCCGAATTCTTCCCTTTTAGAATGCCGCTTGTTGGATTAGTCTACGTTGATTTCCGGCGAAATAGCATTAAAAAAAACGTTCCAGACCTTTTTTGAAGTTTTGTCCGGAAACTTTTCGCCGGTAGTGTACATTTTATTCCTATAGAGCCAAGGAAATGAAAAAATGCTACGGTTATAATTATGTCTATATCTTCAAATCAACTATTGCTGATCCTTGATCCGAGGGGCCGAAATTTTCTTTTTCCCGCTTTTGAAGGCAAATCTTGAAGAGAACGCCATAAAATAGGAATCGTTCGGACCACTCCCCTACTTATTCGTATCGTATGATCTAAATAGCCAATAGAATAAAAAAAAGCCAGAGCTTTTAATGATCGAACATTTGGTCACCAGCCCAGAAATGATTGCTGGCGATTATATCCCCAGAATTTCTTACGTATATACGAAACCCTTGCGACCACGACGATTAAGATCTTATCGCTAAAAGTGAGACCGAGATGTATGTATTTATACGTGCACTGTCGAGAGTCACGAGAGGCGTTAAGATATTACCTGGTATGTATTACTAGCGCGCGTGATTCGGTATCAGCCTCGACCTGGCCAATTGCGACGTGGGAATGCAACTTTGGGGAGGGAGGAATGCCACAGGAGAGAATGAGTTTGGGAGAAACGCAAAAAGAGAGAGAGAGAGAGAGAGAGAGAGAAGATGGAGAACGAGTGCCGAGAGTGAGGCTTGAGGTGCTCCGCTCTGCTGCCGCGGTAATGAAGTCCTCTGAAGCGTCGTTAACTTCTGTCGGTTTTTACGCCCAACGCACAAATGCCATTCGTCGCCTTCCTTCTACACCGCACATTTTTATTATATATACGAGGTAGTTTTTATAATCGTAGCTCACGCGCGGGACAAAGTTTCAGATTACTCGGGACGAAAATCTAGGATCACTCAGAAGGATCCCACAACAATTTCGTCGAGATCTCAGGAAACTTATATTTTTGTCATAATCAATCGACCGATAAATTCGCCAGAGGATCTCTATTGTGCTATGATAAATTCATGTTTAACTAGTAAATGTTACAGCGCATTTCCCGGTTTCCCTGTATTCGATTATCAAGGCGGACCCAAAGAGTACAACGAATTTTTTTTTAATATAATAATTTTATAATATAATAATTTTTGCGAACAATTTTTTTTTAGAGAAACGGTACAAGAATCCCGATGCAGAGGGCAAATGGAAAACACGTCGTTTTTAATCGCCTTAATATGCATGAGGCTCTTATAAGCCACATTGATGCTATTACATTAAAAAGTTGCATTATCCCATGCATATATATGGGTTATTCCATATCAAATGGACCACTTTCGATGTGGGTGAAATTTTCCTTTTTCTACCCCATTAAAAACATTGTTCAGGAAATTTTCATTTTTTTTTCTCGAAGCTTGTCATTTTTCTTTTTTTTTCCTTTTCACTAAAAAAAAAAGTTTGATCAATTCCGGAAAAAATGCCACCCAACATGGAGTGGGCCGACTTTTCCTTCTATTTTTTTTCACTTTTTTGAAATAATCACAATTTTTGAGGATTACCACTTTCAATTTTTTTTTCTTCTCAATTTTTCAAACTCTGAGGTCTTTTATAAATGCTCAAAAATTTCCAGAGTAGTGTTTTGTGAAATAAGCCCAGCTGGGAAATTTTTTTTAGATCAACCGATACAAAAAAATAGAAGGAAATGTCGGCTTACTCCATGTTGGACGGCATTCTTTCCGGAATTTATCGAAGTATTTCTTAAGTGAAAAGAAGAATTAAAAATGGTGAACTTCGAGAAAAAGATGTTTTTTCTCGAAAAACTGAAGAATTTCATAGATTTCAATATCTTAAAATTTTTCTGTATTTATTTTCGGACAGAAAATTCAAAGACAAAAATTTTGAAAGAAAACGTTCCAATTTGTCAATTTTTGAAGAAGTTACAGCTATTTGAAAAATAGCCTTTTTTTGGGTTGGGTAAATAAATTTATAAATTTCCTGAAAAATGTTTGTAATGGGGTAGAATAAGAAAAAAAAAATTCAGCCAAATCGAAAGGGTTCGGGTTTAAAAGTGATTGATTTTACATGGAATGCTCCGTATGTATATATAATGTTTAAACTCACAGCTTATAGCTCGAACTAATGCGATTCGAATTCATCAAAGCTTCGATATTGGCAATGGAATATTCTTTTCCCTCTTTTTCGTCAAAATATGTATATTTGATTCGCCAGCCACCCATTTACATTAGTGCCCTGGATCGATAGGTTTTCACCGTTAATTAACAACTACACTCCGGTTCTGATGAAACATGGATTATGGGCATGAAAATTTAAAAGATTGGCTCGAATCAAGAGAACCTGTCGAAATTAAAAAAGTCTGATGCTGAATTTTGTTCCTCAATTTTTTCCAACGTGGCTTATATTTTTTTCCGCTATTGCCTGGCTTTTTTTTACACCGGAACATAAAAGGGCTTTGAACGGAAATTAGTTCGATGCAGTCGAAAAAAATTGCAAAAAAATATTTGTTAAAACAAAAAGCAAGCTCTAATATCACTTGTTATGCACTAGTGATATTTTTTTGTGGTACATCGGATTGGATAAAACGCAGCAGGATTAAAACGGTCGGCATTATTCAGGAAAAATCCTTCCAACTGGTACGATATTCATCAATTCTGTGACGTCAAACCAAAACAATTTTTTTTTTTCAAGTGAATTGAATAGTGGATAATGCTTCACGTGCGGATTTACTTACATGTGAATGAGAATGAAAAAAAAAGTGCACTTGTACAACGCTATAAACTCAATGCGGGAACGGCTTGCGTGGCGGGTAAATCGTGAGCCTCTCGGTTGAAGTAAGAGCGTGAGAGAAAGAAAGAGAGAAAGAGGTTGGTGCGCGCCCGAGGCGGAATTAAGAGGTACCAGTCGAGGACTCGACACCTACAAGCCGATAAGACAACGAGTCTACGACTGCCGACGGCCGTTTAACAACCGCGTGTGCGCCGCTGAATCACCATACAGCGGTAGCTCTCTCGGAGAGAGTTAAACCCTCACCCTCCGACGCCTCTCTTCATCGGGTCGGCCTCTCGCTTTAATACTCCTTTTTCCACCGTTTTTCGCTTTGCTCCTTGTCGCATTTCTTCTTTTTTTTCCATCTCCCTTTTTTTTCTTCCTTTTTTTTCCTTCACTCTCTCAACGTCAAGTGACTTCCGTGCGATAACCAGCGGCGCGTATACCCTCAGGCCCGCAATTCGCCATGGTATCCACGGCGAAAGCGTTTCCACCCTTTTGAAGCTACTTTTTCAACCCTCTCTAGATAGCCGAATGGTTTATGAATATATGGGTCATTCAATGTCAACTCGACAAACATTTTACCCACTTTCTCTTCACGTGTTTCACGTGTTTCTTTCAAACGTTTGTACTCAGCTTGAAAACCACTAAAATTTTTTTCCATTTCCTCATGGTGATCTTTTTTTTCCATTATTCAACAAACCCAACCGTAAAATTTGAAAATTATGACAAATTCTTCAGATTCGCACATTTGTATATTAAAAATTTATATGTCTATTTTAGGTTAGCACCAAAAATAGTTTTTATTAGTGATTTTTTAATGACAAAAGAGGATTACAAGAACGACAATATTGTTTCATAATCATTTTTTTCCAAGTACATCAGAAATGCAGCTTTTGACCTCTGTAAAGCTCTTCAGCATTATCAAGTATTTCAGTATCTGCACGGCATAAGCCTACACTATGTACTAATTTCTATCAACCTGACTACTAAAGTACCCCCATGCAAAATCCAATAAGGAAAGTATCGTAAATAAAATTATTAATTAAAATCGAAAAACGTTCCCTGAGCTAACTTTGAATGCCCCATAGACGGACCTATGTACTTACCAACTGGAGGTACGGCCCTGAGGGAATAAGTTAGGGACGAAGGTTTCAATAAAATTGTGTGGTTTTTCCTCAGAAAGAAAAATAGTAAGAAAATATGTTACGGAATTTTTCATCGAGTGAGAAATGTATATTAAAATTGATTCAGTCTACAGTCTTCAGTCTACCTCATTTCTGGAATGGGCATAGCTGTTTTGAGAGACAGTAACCTCCATACTTTGAGCCTCAAATCCACTTTGGATTAAAGGATATACGTCTTCGCGGCCGGTGAACTCGCTGTTTCAAGATAAACACCACACACGATTTTTTAAATTAGTTTTTTGCTCCTAACTTTTCCCATTCGGGTCGTTAGACCACGCGAATGCATGGCCGCGTGTCTTCGCGTCTATGGAATCGTTGAGCTTTAACATTCGGTGTAAAAGCTCTCACAGCCGGTGGTTCGGTGCTTTGCGAATTTTCGTTCCATACGTTTGTTTTTTGTTTCCTCACATGAACGGAATAAAGGCAGGAGTGAATGCGGCAGAGCGTGAAAAGGGAAGAGCGTGCATGGTGCGGTTACGAGAGAGGCTCGTTACTTATATGTGTATCATATATATGTATATACGGCTACACAGTTATTTTCTTGCGCTCGTTTCTTTTCTTGGCCCTTTTTTCGTCCTCGTTACTGCCTGGTTTCTCGGGTTTCATGAGAGCGCATCTCTCCTATCCATCGTTACACAACACGAATTTCGCATAGACTTTCGTATAATTTTTCATGGATATACCGGGCTTTTTGGTAATCTAGGTCTTGGCTCGAATTACTCGACACTTTTGGGGCAACTTCTCCAAAAAAATTTCCATTTCTGTTACAATACGGCCTCTGCCAACTCAACGCCAAGTGAAGTGCTGATGTAAAACATCTTGAGTAGGGGTCTTATCTAAAAACTGCAATAAGCGCTGAATTTGATCGAGGATTCGATAAATTGAAATTGCTAATTATGAGCTAATGTGATATATTATTTCATATTTAAAAATTTAAGTATCACATTTTATAGTTGCTACGAACTATGATGTAACACGTCTGACCAAGTCAATATATGGTAAAGAAAATTCGCCTTTGCCGAAAACGTTTTCACATTGACTTATAAAGAGTATTCCCGAGGAAGCGCGCGATTTTTTTTCTTTTATCGACGCTAAAAAAATCTTGAATCTTCCCAAAACCTCTACTTTTGCGAGTCAAGATCGAGTTACCGTATTTTTTTTCTCCATGTTCGTGCGGATGCGAGGCGCGTAACACACGCTGCACCGAGCATTAATTTCACAAGTAGCTTTATCCGCGTGAATGCTAATTAACTATCTCTCCCTGAGATTACAGGTGGGCTTTATGTAGTCACTTCCAGAGGTAATTAAAGTCAGTTAAAAGTAGAGCGAAAGGAATAGTGAGAGGTATGCGCGGTCGGATGGAATGAGAGCGAAGATGCTATGGAAGAATCGCGAATTCGAGAAGCACACGGTGGCTTTTAACTATATGTAGATGGACTCTGTATATATATTGGGCATTCCACGTAAAATCACGCAAGTATGGGCCTGACCCCCTTAGATTTTGCTGTCCAATGAATTCTCGGTCTCGTTTGGCCCAAAATATGACCTTAAATTTTTAGAAATTTTATTTTTTAGGGGTTGCCCGACCTGAAAAATCATTATTACATAATTAATATTTTTTTCGTATTTTAATGTTTTTTTATAATTTCTTTTTTTTATTGTTTCTTGTAGTGAGAATAATAACAACAACAAAAATATTTTTCTAGTGAAACTTGATTTTTTTTCTTCGTTTAAGATTGAAATGACAACATTTCTCGAAAATTTATTAGCCTCGATGACCCGAAATAAAACGGATGATTCAAACACTATTAAAAAATTAAAATAAAAATAAAAAATAGTAATTTTTTGGCCCATTATCGAATTATGACGAAAATATCTGTTTTGGGCCCTACATCAAAATCCGAGGGGGTCAGGCCGATGAGCGTGTGATTTGACGTGGGATGCCTCATATAGATATGTATAGTTTAAATATATAAAACTTATAAATCGATGGCCTGACGCCAGAAGGGAGTAAAATTAATGCTTGTGCATACCCGATGCGTCTGATTGATTTTTCGCCATCGATATGTGTACACATAGACATATACGATGGATGTAACGCGGGTGGGCTGTAATATCGATTTGCGTCTCAGGTTGCGAATATAATATAGAGCTCAAGCGCTATATGCGCGAATCTCGCGACATCAAGTATGCGAATTTCTCGATTAACACATCAGAGCCCGGCTCACGAACCGATAATCTTTTCACGTTGACTGTATTACTAATATGACACACGCATGCACACGCACAAGTCTTTTAGTGTGAGCCCGAGAGAGGGAAAAGAGGATTGCGAGTGTGTGAGACAGTGTGAGGGAGATTAGGATTGTGGGGAATGTGTGAAAGACGATTGGACAGCGAGACTGTATACGTTCTCTTCATTTCTCTACATAAGCATCCTCCCAGAGGAGCCTCTGGGCTCTATTCTCCCTCTCTCTCTCTCTCTCACACACACACACACACACTCTTTTTTCAAAGGATCACGAGCTTTGCTATGCTCTGAGCCTAACTATTGAATAATACCCAAGACGCACAAACGATGAGGCTGAAACGAGCATAAACAAGGAGTGAGATGTGAACGCCTGAATAGGGTGATAGATCAAAAATGGCGTATGTGCGAGAGAGAGAGAGAGAGAGAGAGAGAAGGACGACAATTGAGGGTGTGGGTGGGGGAAAAAGAGTGAGAAAGAGGAAAAATAATATCGAAGGAGAGACAGTCTCGCGGTCTTCGTCTCGCAAGCGCTCGCGCCAACGAGCGAGCAAAAAGAAGAGAGAGGGAGAGTAGCCTTCCGCGGTGAGCGAGAGGAGAGAGGGTCCAGCAGAAGAGGTTCCAGAGGGCTCTTCGGCAGTTCCCGCCCCCCTCTCGCAAGATACCGAAAGAGAGAGAGAGAGAGAAATAAGAGGGAGTCGGAGGGAGATGTATATATGTATATCCGCAGGCTGCTATGAGCGGCCACGCCGGAGAGAAGACCACCCGAGTTCCGAGGTGAGTGCCGGCTACCCTGTAATCACGTGGCCGTGCCGCGAGAGCCGACAAACCAAACCAAAAGAGATAAAGATAAACAGAGATTCGAGAGAGCCGGATGGAAAACGAGGGAGAGAGAGAGAAAGAGCGAGCAAAGTGAAGATAAAAGGAGAGGAGAGAATGAGCAACCTCTCTCTCTTTCTCTCTTTTTATCTATACATACATATAGGTTATGTTACTTGCGATCGCCGGGGGCTTTGCAAAATGAGCCAGTGGGGGCATACAGGAGGAACATATTTCGCTGCAGCAGCAACGACGACGACGACGACGAAGACGAAGACGAGGTGAGCTCGACCCGCGGCCTGCCGCTACCCCTCGTTAAGTATGACGTGCGATCGTTTTCTCTTCTTCTCTTCTGTGTACCCGTCATCTTTTCTGAACGACCGTATACGTATATTATACTATGCGCATATATATATATATATATATGTGTGTGTGTATAAAACTGCTTGAGTTGAGTGTTTCGGGCTGCAATATACTCTTCTCTCGCGACAACGAGAAGGAGCTGGGCTCATCGCGGGTCGTCGCGGTTTTCGCCTCCCTTGATACTCGCCGCTCGTAATAAGAGAGAGAGAGAGAGAGAGAGAGAGAGAGAGAGAGAGAGAGAGAGAGAGAGAGAGAGAGAGAGAGAGAGAGAGAGCAAACTCACTTCTTTACTCTCCGGCGGACACTGCGGGAACCACAAAAAACGAGATAATGAAGGAGAATATAGAGTGGGGAGACGTGTATATGGAATACGCTGCCGAGGAGAGCTCTCTTTTTATATGCGCGCCTTTAAAGGTGAAAAAAAAAATGCCAACATTCGAGGCACAATGGGAAAGCGTGTGACTTCATTGAAATGCCTGTATCTCATGAAATTCATGGATAAAAATTTTGCTTTTGACTTTTTCGAAAAGCCAAGCTGGATTGGAAACAGAGGAGTTTGAACACGGAAAAAATGACTTAGCTGCGGTAACATAACAAGTAGTTGACTCAACCAATTATCTTAGTGCTCTGAGCGCCAGACGAGACGTTGATTGGACCAAGGATTTTTATGTTTGGTTCATAAATGCCAGACCAACTAACTTTTTAGTTCGGCCAACCACGAGTGAAATGATTGTATCAACTAGTTTGCTTGTGGTTTATTATAATTTTTTTTTTATACCTACACAATATTTTTAAACATTTCAATCTTTAAATGTCGCTACACATATGAAGTTTACAATTTCGTAAAGCTTCGTCTTTTCTTTAAGAGAAGGTAAAAGAAGAAAGCCCTTTTTTATGGGAATCCATTTCGGATTCGACCATCTTGCATTTTGCTGCAAAGAATTAAATATCCGTACTAAAAAAATAAGGATATCCTTGGAAAGGTTATAAGCGTCGAGGGGAAAGTTCGTTTGTACGAGAGGAAGCCACCTGGCTGATTTTTGAAGTACTGACAAATCTCCAGATATGATCGTATAGTTGGCTACAATTCCTTATACCTATCTATAAATACTACCTACAAATACGTTGCTTACCTATAAAATTCGTTGTACAGCCTTTACCCTCCTGAATACTATTTTATTAGTTAGACTGACTAATCAAGTCAGTTGTGTTAACTAGTTGCATCAACTAACTATGAATAGTAGATGGAACTAACGCTAGGTGGTTATTATAACGAAACAGATGGTTACGGTAACCAACATATACCCAACTAATAATCAGTTCGTTGACCCGAACAACCATTTTTTTCCGTAAAAAAACGGTCGTTTTTGCATGCTCTTGATACTTCGAATTTGCATAATAGAAAAAAGATACAATGATACTTTCATGATTATCGACTGTGACGAATGATACAAATTATTAGGACTATATAGAAAGTATATCGAAAATTGAGAAAAGTCGCAGAATAAATTATTTAAATTCTTCTGTTTCAGGGCAAACATAGGAAGTCCGGGAGAGATGCTCGTGATGGCTAACGAAGAGAAATCGACCTTCACAGTTTACGAAAGATCATCAAAAAGTGAGTAAAAACCTTCTTATTTGATGTTAGCTGCTCAAAATTTGTTGACCAGTGTTATTGTTTATCCGGTTATATATTAAAATATTTTAATAATTTGGAGTTTCCTAGTTTTTTAGATATCATTCATGATTTTTACTGCGCTATAACCTCAAATTCTTGATAACTCGATAATAAGTGTTCAAATTGTGGAAAAAAGAAGGAGAGAGATGCCTGAAGTAGGAAAAGGAAAATAGAACAGAAACAGAAGAGGAAGGAATAATAGAACCGGCCATCTTACTTTTACACATATGGTTATTGCTCCTGGATATTCAGAAAGAAAGAGCCACTTTTTAAAAAATCACATTTCTTAAATGCCCTTTTTGACAATCACGACCAACTGTCCTGGGATTACCCTACACCTTGTAAAAAATTGTCTTGGGGTGAATTAGATACGCAACGCAGAGGTTTGCTCGGAAGTTTCGATCGCGCAATGCAGCAACGCAACGAAGGGGTTGTAAATTTGCCCGATATGGATTTTGAGTCGAGAGAAAAATAAGGATTTAAGAGATTGGAGGGAGGTTTAACGATAGGTTGAATAATGGGCTCCAAGGAAGGGAAAGGGAGAATTTGAGGGACGAAACGGTGTGCGAAGGAAAGTGGTGCCTGTGGTCGGTTTGAACGATGCTAAAATGAGCTGCGAGAGTATAAAACAGCGGGTTAGGCAGCGTATACCATATATATGGTATACACATACATATACCTATACAATGTGCACGCAGTAGAGAGAGAAGTAGCAGAGCAGACCCGTGCACCTCGGAATAATGTCTTCGTTACGTTCTGCGCAGCAAAAAGCGACGAATTGCAGGGGGTGACGCGGAGAGAGGCGCACGAGAGAGGAAGAGAGAGAGAGAGAGAGAGAAAGAGAGAGCGTCCGTGTGACTAATGCGGGGTAATGACTAAGGCGCATTATATATAGATATATAAAGTTATGCGTAACGAAATTGGAGGACGCGTTTTCCTAAGATGATAGAAATTAAAAAATTGTTTATTACCGCAAAGTCTATGCAACAGAATCATAGAAACAGGTGGAAACGATAGTTACCGGTCTAAGGAGTACGATCAAATCAGAATACAGTGGACGCTCCGATAAATTAATACGTCGGGACCGGAAACGCTCCCATAATTTGGTTTTCCCCTTATTCCCCCATTTCATATCTGTATAGCACATTTTACGAAAGTTTCTTATTTTTTGAAGTGTAAGAATTCTTTTTTCGTTGAGAAATATACACTAATTCAATTCATCGTGTTTAATTGTGTGGAAAATTTGACAATTGAGGTTATGTTGCCCTCTCAGTGTGGCAGCTGAGTTTGGAGTGGGGAGAAAACCCGATAGGGGTGATCAAATTATGGGAGCGTGTTGCCATGGTAATGAGTAAAATTGTGGGAGCGATCAAATTATGGGAGATTGATTTGTAGGAGCGTCCATTTTATAGAAAATAGCCCAAGAATGTTCAAATCTAGAATAAGAAAATTTATCAAAGGACAAGAGCAATAGAAATAAAATAAGTCACTCGAGGATGTTGACCCCATACACTCTCAACCAAAAGTTAGTGACGTATCAAAATTTGTATAATTGAGATCCAGCTGCAAATTGGAAAAAAATAGTCTCAAACATTAAGTTTGTGCAATAATGCACCCAGAAGAAACGCTTGTTAATTAAATAATGTCGAATATATAATAAAAAACGTATTTATTATGCTGCGTCGCCAACTTTTGTACGTCAGCTGCGAACTTTGGAAAGGAAAAAATACGCGCTTGAAAAATAAAGAAATAGACGTTGATGAAAAAGATTTAGAAAAAAATGCACTTTTTTCCGATGACTTGTATTTGAACAAAGATGAAAATAATATTTACAAACGGATTGTTTATTATTGCTGTTTGATGACGATAAATCGTGCAGCGCTGCGAAAATTTTATGTTGGTACTCATTGGGAGTCAGCTGTTCATTAAAATTACGAGTGAAATAATCGAGTGAACGAAAACATTACGCGATGAGTGAAAATAAACCCCGTAAATGGAAAAGAAAGAGAATGACGGAAAAAGCGTATCAAAATCGACCGAGATAAGTCGAAGTCGAGAAAAAATTACGAAAATACGAAAAAATCGATCATGAACCACCTAACCTCCAATTTGACGGGCGTCGTATTGTTCACACTGAAACATTGGTAAAGAAACTTTTTTTTGTCAGGCATGCATATTGTTATTTGTGTTGTTCAATTTTATGTATATATAATATATACAGAATGAAAGATAGAAATGAAAAAGTTTACCATTTTGAGTTTCTAAAAGTTTTTTTTCACTGTATCTGAATAGAATACTTTTGAATTTTCCCGCTCTAACCTCCGTGAGCGACGTTGCCACGTTGTCAATTCATATTCATGCTGTCGTAATGAACTAGCTATTTTATAAACTTTATCATTTAATTGTGCCAAAACGACGCTCTTAATCTCTGAAATTTTGCAAGTACTTTGCTTAATATTTCAAGAATAGTACCTCCAATTTTTATCAAGATCCGTCTTTTGTAAACATGCGTAAAGTGCATTGTCGTATTTTTTTTTTATCGAAAAATGTACGAATCCCATAAGAATGCGTGTTAACTTCTTTATTAAATATCTCTAAAAATATCATCCTAAAACTCGCCAAACTTGGCAAGCATTTTTTTAAAGCCATTATCTATGTGCTTGCACAGTTTTATGAAAATCTTTCTTTTTTGAGGTAAGGGGTCAACATCCTTAAATTACAAGATACATATTTAATATTTCAAGCTATGCGATACTAGAAAACTAAAGTAACTGAAGTAATATTGTAAACGCAATGAAACTTGCAAAATTATTCTAGCCACGGACTAATAAACTTGGTTCTCTCTCTCTTTCTCTCTGGAACCACGAAAATACAATATCATCACTCCAGTCCATTTTTGAACATTTCAAGCGTTCATTTTCTCCCGATAATGGATTTTTCATTATCCGTACCTTAACGTTAGAAAAAGAAAATCTATCTGCAATTTAAAATTGAAAATTTGCTTGATAAAGATGTAAGGGGGAAAAACAGAATGGCGTAATATACGAATAATGCGCTTGGATGAGTAAATAAAACTGAGTATGTGCTCGTATAAATGTACACGTTGGGAAAAGATACACGTGACTCCCGGGCGTGCACCGAGTTTAACGATCGAAAAACGACAACGCGAGAGACGCGATAACGATTCTCGATCGATCCTCAGGGCGATCCCGTCGAAACGTGCGGTAGAGTTCCACACGGGGGTCCTTTTGATGATGTGCCATCTTCGGGACTCTGCATGAGAGCGGATAGCAATGATTCGGAACAAGCTGAAGCGCGAAAGGACGCGCGAGATAGAGCAGAATGATCGAAGAAGCAGCTTGAAAAGAGAAAAGAGGAGAGGAAGAAGAAGAGAGCTTATGTTAAGCGATAATTGGAGCTTAACGAATAACTCATAAAACCGATATCTTGATCGAAATAATTATTTATTATCATATCTGGTCAAAATTATTGACAAATTCGATTTCAATATTTTCTCACCGTTTACATTTTCCCTAAATTTTATCGTAACGGCAAACTCGAAGTATGACAAACACAGCTATAAAATCTATAACTTCGGCACAATAATTAATATTTGCGCAATATTTTCAAAATTACACGTGTCAAATATAAAATCGATTGCTCCTTTTCTGTGCCGATGGAAATTTTTTATTTTCAATAATTGCAACCAATGCAGATAATTGATAATTTTGAGATGACCAAAATTAGGCCAAATTGATGCATCTTTTTTTAGGAGAATTTCAGAGATTCTCGAAAATGAATATAACGAAAATTCAAAGTTACCAGAGCTTCCGAAAATTCCAATTTCAAATAAAAACTTTCGTGCTAATAGAAATGTAAACGACAGATGAAAAACAGGAAGAAAGCGGAAGGCAGATATCGTATAACCATTATCACATGTGGCACGAGAGGTGTTACGAATTTCCGTGCGACAGATTTCATCAGATATCGTGTTCCAGTATCTGAAATCTGGAATCTAGACTCCGCTGTATCTCTCGCCGCTCTTTCTCTCTTATGGTCCCAATGTCTTCGACGCTCTTGGGCGGGGGTGAGATCTCCCTCCCTTTGCCGTATATATACATATATTCTCCGCGCCGAGCCGTGCGAGGAAGGAGAGAAAGACCACCGTGCTCGGCGACAGGTGCTACCCAGCTATCGTGAGCGATATATATCTATATAAATGCCAGAGGCCAATGCCATTATTTCACGGGGAAATCTACTGGATATCGCTCTTATTTTCTTGTACTTTTCAGGCGGTAGGGGAGCGTGGGGCTAGTTGTAACAGGGGTAAGTTGTAACACTCAATGTTGACCGGGAATTTAAAACGTTTTCATTTAATTTTTTTGCTGAATGTGCTTCTTATGACTCGCGGCATAATGTAAACACCGCTAATACCCCGCGAGACATCAAAATAAGAGGATACGAGCTCTATTTCGGCCAGTTGTCGTAAAAAAAATACTTACGAAAATTTTGAATTTGACTATTAAAATTAAATTTATTGTTTATTGTTTTTTCCTTGTCACAATGCAAATTTAACTGGCTTTCATTTGCTTTTTTTTAAATTATTCTAAAGTTTGTAGTTTTTGAGATATTTCATTAAGTAGACATAATGAGCCCATGGGGCAAGTTGTAACATGTTAGAACTTGCCCCATGTGCGTGTATTTTCTTTTCTGCACTCTACATGTATTTGTATAAATAATATTATTACAACTTGCAGTATAGTGATTACATAGTATTACAAATTATTTGCGGCGTTTTGTGCATTCTTTTACTCTTCTTTACTCTTATATTGCTCAGAAAAATATGCTAAGTTATTGTATTGTATTTTTTTTTTGGCATGAGAGACTACCAAAGATTATCATCATCACAAGAATGAACCACGATGAATAATACAAGACTGTGAACCTATAAAAACGCGTTCTTCCTTATAATCTTTGCCAGTCTTTTCATTGTTACAACTTGCCCCGAGCCTGTTACAACTAGCCCCAGACATGGGGTAAGTTGTAACAGCTCCCTTTTTTTTAAAAAAAAAACGTCTGGTGTAAAAGATGGGTAAAGATTAAAAATTATTTTTCAATTGGAATTAGTGCTCGGATATATACTTTAAAAGCCCTCTTACTCACAATCTTCAAAGCATACATATTTTAGGTGTTACAGGCCTTTTCCCGAAAACTGTTACAACTGGCCCCACGCTCCCCTATTCCGGTCTAGAATTTTCAAAAAAATTATTTTTTTTGCATATTCTTAAGGATGTTGAGTCTCTATGAAATATTTTAATATTAATTATTCAATAAATAGCTTCTTAATCGTCGTGAAATTTTTACACGACACCCTGAATACTTCATGTAGAAACATATTAAATTTTCAGAATTCTATTATCATTACTTCAACTCCTTATTTGGTATTTTGGTATGTTTTTGGTATGTTTTTGTATGAAGTATTTAAGAGTTAGTCTAAAAATTTCACGACGACTAGGAAGCTCGTTATTAAAATATTAACATTTTGTTGAGAACAGTTTTTTAAACAAATCAAAAAAATTATTATCAATAAACTTCATTTTGTTTCCATTGCTCTCAATATAGTGTAGATATTAAAAAATTGAGAGGTCAAAAAAAACTTATCGCAAAGTTATATCAGTTTCCATAAAACTACATTTAATTTAATTTAATTTGTTAATGTTAATTGTTTGATAACGAGCTTCCGAATCGTCGTGAAATTTTTACACGACCTCTTAAATAATTCATCCAAAAACATACCAAATTTTCAGAATTTTCACGTCATTTGCGATTTGGGACTCAACATCCTTAAAGTTTAGACCTTTAAGAATGTATCCCAGAAAATTTCCGTTTAATTCCAATAATTTTCGAAGTTATAACTATTGTATAAATAGTTGTAGACATTTTTCTGAAACTACTTTTCTCAACATGGCTCAAGTACTACTTGACCGATTTACTTGAAATTTTTTACCAATTTTCAATACATAATTTTCTATCGCCCATACCACGATTGTGTCAAAATTATTATTTTTACTATTTTAAAAAAATTGAAAACTATGAAAAAAGGGTCGAAAAACGTTTTTTTTTTTATTTCGGCTGCCGCCATTTTGCGTAATTTTTTTATTTGTTTTCTCTGAGGTATGGGCTATAATGACATTCTCTTACCGATTAAGAATCGTTATTTAAATTTTCGATCGGATGACTGGAAAGGTTGTAATCGTGTCAGTCAGCATACCACTTTTTTTACCCCTAACTTTACCAGCCTATAACTTATTGAATTTCCATTTTTTTTTTTGAAAATTTGTTTGTATATCGTCTAAATATTAACAAATAGGTTAGAAAAAAAAGAATGGTCAACATATTTTTTGTTTTTTATCCAGCTCGAAAAAATGCTCAAAATGTATGTCTCCAGACCAGAATACTGCCTTAATGCTCGCTTCTTTTTCTCTCTTTCGTTTATTTTGTTCACGCTCTATTCCATCAAGTTAATTTTAGAGCAATCGAGATCGTTCTTTTATACAAACATTCGATCAATTAATTAATCGATAAATGCCTAATTTGTTAGAAAATGTGGGATGCTTAATAGATTTGCTTGAATTCAATTGATCATAGGCTAGACGCAATTTCAATGATAAACTTGTCGACACTCGAAATTCGTTGCTGAAGAATCATGGCTTACCAAAAATTTATCATCATGATGATTACATCTCCTCTCTAATTTTTATTGATCCTTCGGGATTCATTTCGAGCAGAAATATAACCGACGATCCCGTAACATCACCATCGTCAAAAGGCTTCTCTAATAAGAGTCCCAGACCGCTTCGGGGATAGAGGCGTTTCTTGGGGTTAATTGGGTAATTTCTGCTTGTAGTATAGTTTATTACCGGCCAATGCTTAACGCGGTACTTTACACATGACTCGAGTAAGTTATATGATATTATATCGCGTCTCCTCTTTAACAGCAAAATACGAGATAGAGAGATACAAATATATATGTGGCATTCCAGATCAACTGGATCAGAGTCGGACCCTCGATTTCGTCGGTTTTGGAATGCATTCAAAAGCCAAAATTCCATTCTCAATATTTTATATACGAAATCTACAAAAAAAATTACAAAAGCTTTGAACTAAAAATCGGAGCCATTTTCCATCAAATCGAAACAGCATAATAAATTTTTTAAACCCAAATGTCGTGTCCAAAAACAAAATATCAATTTTGGAAGTTTTGACTCAAGGTTGTTTAGAAGCTATGAAACCTTTGAATGTTAATTGTTCAATAAATAGCTTCTCAATCGTAGTGAAATTTTTACACAACCTCCTGAATACTTCATGTAAGAACATACCAAATTTTCAGAATTCTCTCATCATTACTTCAACCTCCTTAAGGGTTAAAATAAAAAACGATGAGAAAATTCTGAAAATTTGGTATGTTTTTGTATGAAGTATTTAAGAGGTCGTGTAAAAATTTCACGACGATTAGGAAGCTCGTTATTAAGAAATTAACGTTTTGTTAAAAATAATTTTTTAAACAAATAAAAAAAAATATTCATCAATAAACTTCGTTTTCTTTCCGTTGCTTTCAGTATATTGTGGATATTAAAAAATTGAGAGGTCAAAAAAAACTTATCGCAAAGTTATATCAGTTTCCATAAGACTCCATTTTATTTTATTTGATTTGTTAATCTCAATTATTCGATAACGAGCTTTCAAATCGTCGTGAAATTTTTACGCGACCTCTTAAATATTTCATTGAAAAACATACCAAATTTTCAGAATTTTCTCATTAAACGTGATTTGTTTCTAAACAACCTTAACCTTCTTGAAAAATGTCTCCTTTTTTCATGTAAAATACATGCATGGATTTTAATTTTATGCAAAAAATATCTGAGTATTTGAGGTAGAATAAAAATTAATTATCAATTAATTATTAATTTGAAAAATGTTTTGAAGTGGAGGATAATGAGAAAATGCAAAAAAACAGCAAAAATTGTGGAATGTTATGGAAGAACGAAAGAACATTTTTCCGGACTCATTCAATTAAAGCAGGTCTGGCCAAATCCTGAATTGGCCTGAAATGCATCATGTACATAAGGATGTACAGAGAGATCGTATTTCGAAGTTGCGTGTTACATGTAAGTAGGTACTTCGAAAATTAACTCTCGAATTCTCACTACGCAAAGTAATAGCACGCGGCGTATAATTTAATTATTACACAGCTGTAACATTCTCAATTATGGTGGATATAAGCAATACGATGCCGCCACCCTGTTCGGTATTATAAGCAATAGTGGGAGCTGTGTCATAATATTTAATAATGTCAACTATCTTCGTCAAATTACACTGTAAAAAATTATGAAGTTTTTAATTATGAAATTATGAGTAAATATTAATTTTCAAATTTATTTTCCTAATTTCAATATACAAATATTGAATTCAAGTTAAAATTGTTAATTTTCCAATCGATGTCTATTAATTTCATTTTTTTTACAGTATACATTAATCAGAACGTAAAAGTGAAACGCGTTCTATTAAAGTGAAAAAAAAAATTACTAGCCATTTTAAAACACGAGTTTTATACTGTATATAATTTCCTCGCAGATTTCCAAATTTGATCGAAACTTTCAAAAGCGATAATTAGAGTTAAAAAATCGAAATGAATCGCCAAATCGTAACGTTGATGAATATCTCGCCGGTTTTGATCGTAAAAAGTTTTCGATGGCTTATTATATGTATATATCTCCTTTTAGCTTGTGATCGGTTGGAAGAGGAAGCAAAAAATCTATTAGGACTCGACTCTTCGCACGCACCTCTCGTTAAGAGAATTGAGATATCTCTCACGCTCTTGAGGTAATTACTCTTCATGAAAACCCTCCCCACCACCTTACTGTACTCCTATTATTTCACCATCTCATCTTTTTCGTCATTAAGGTATGACGAGAGAGTTTGAAGCGCAAGTTGAACATTAAATGATCCACTTTACTTGCTCGACGATGGCATTATAATACAATAGATGTATATAGGACTGAATACATATATACCCAAAACTTCTCCGTGGAATTGTACACTATACAGCGATAATATTATTCCTAAAGTGGCAACATCGTTGACATCATTAAGATAAGATCTCAGTTGCAAAATTATTGCTGAAGCTTCTGAATTATCATACATCAACGATTTAAAGCATCATGTCCTTTAGGTTATTCTTGTTCTGTGCAAAACAAAACCGCGCTATAATGTTTCATTCGTCTTCGTAGAATTCTTGAAATTTTTCCTGATCGCGTTATCGATAATCGTAAACCAATCAATTAAAATTAAGGCCTTAGGCCACTCTACAGAACCAAAAGAGGGCATATTTTGTGATTTTTTTATTTAGCGAAACCGTAAAATATATCGGATTTACAAAAAAAGTGTTTTATTATACATCTAATTGGCAATACAAAATTATTTTTTCATGACAATTTATGTCAAAATAGCGACTGTGCAGCGTTTTTTCGATGACGCGTTTATTTCTGTAAGGTCAACGGCCGAACCAACAGCTCCTATAATTTTTGAGTCATGATGAGACACCAAAGTTTTTTCGATTAGACAGGGTGTCACATAAGTAACGGGACGGCTTAATATTTCCTCAGCTAAGATATTTTTCCAAAAGGTCTAGGTTATTCTTGTAGTAACTTTCAACTAGGAATTCAATGGTTACCTTAATTTTGACCCTGATGATCACCTTCAAGGTTATTTCAAGGTCAACTTGTTTTTTCAAATGGAAACCCCCTTTTTGACATCGGCAATCGAAAGAGCGGAAAACTACACGTTCAAATATATACTTAAGTCATATGTACATTTTGACCTTGAATGTCCTCTAAAGTCAATTAAACTTATAACTTGTCACATTCTCTTGTAAGAACCAAAGTTATTAATTTCAACGAGGCGCGTTTAGTAGTGACCTTGGCGATGGCCTTGAAGGTAATTTCAAGGTCACTTTATTTTTTTGTGGAAACCTGTATTTTTGAGTTCTGAAATCAAACTTATTCCAAACAAATTGATTTTTTCCGACTCTTTTAATGTAAATGTGAAACTATTCGTTCTATTAATTTCAGTACTCAAAAATAGAAGTTTCCATTGAAAAAAAAAAGTTGACCTCGAAATCACCTTGAAGGTCATCGTCAAACTCACTACTAAATGCGCCTTGTTGAAATTAATTTTCACGTACATAACCTTTTGGAATATAATTCTATACATACTAAGCTACCTTTTTAATAAAAAAAAAAACGATTTTTTTGAAAATCTTAAAGTGGATCTTATGATTATACCATAATGGCATACGACACAACCGATGTAAAGAAAATAGCTCAACTATGAAAATGATTGTAACTTTGATGAAAAAAGTGATAACCGAATTATAATAGAGTTGGAGGTATATTTTTTATATTTGTTTTTACCAGATTGTTTTCCCGAAGTAATTATAGAGTATAAGAGTTCCTCAAACTACTATACACAAAAACAGCCATTTTGTCAGTGTTCGGCATATCGAGAACTGCGTGCACTCAATCTTGTTTGAATTACGATTTTGAATGCAATTTTCTCCAAAAATCTGGGAAAAAAAATTCCAACGGCAGATAACTGGGCTTCCATTGTAAAGTTTATTCAAACTCCCACTTTTGGTGTATTTTGTGACATCGTTATATATATATATATATATATATATATATATATATATACATACGTATAGTGCGCGGGTGTGACAAACGGAAAGTAAAACGGCAGCTGCTGCTTCTCTCTCGTTTTCCCTCTCTTCTTTTTCTCCCTTACTTATATAGCTACTACTCTACTACACATACATACGTCCTGCATTTTCGTCTCATCAGCAATGATCACGCAGCCGCACAAATCTCTCATACTGACGAGAGCACGCGCCGTATATGCCGCATTGTCACGAATCCCTTCCTCTCTTTCTCTGCCCCATTTTATTTCTTCCCTCGTTTTCTCTCTCTCTCTCTTCTTCTGGCAAACAAGCATTTTTTTCTCTGTAAGGACATTTTCCTCTTTCTCACTTTTGGAACAATACCCTCTGCTTTTACAGACGAATTAACAAAACCGAAACTTTAGCATGCAATAACAACTGTACCGAAAAAATCGCCGCAAAAAAGTTTTTCAGCATTCGCTAAAAATATTCATCCAATAATATCGCTTCCATCCCCATCGAGGAAATAATAAACCATCGAGACAAGAAACGTGCCAATTGTTCTCTGCATCGTATTGTTTCTATGATATGCGAGAGTAACAACGATTGCGATTTTTCGGCTGTGTCGTGGATATCTTTGCATTGTTCTGTGTAAACTCATTGTGTCGCATCCACTGTACGCACGACTGACATCGAGCAGCGGAGAACAGCCATTTGTGTAAAAATCTATAGACGTTTCACCGATTTTATGTTACATAGATTCGCTCCTGCACATATATTCGTCATGTTTCGAGTTGACACCCAATTATTTCATCCAGAGAGTGTTTTTGCATTTCCACGCTCATTCGTTCAACGACGTTCGATCGATTGTAATGTTTTTCGTAAAATACACATTTTGATTCAAATGGGTAGGTTGCAAATTATTCTGTAAAGCGTCGATGTGATATTTGTGTTACCGCTTGCTGTACAAATTGTTTGTCCGCACGGACTGATACGGGCTTACACGAACAATTTTCGTATTTATACACCGACGGAATCGTCGTGATTTTACCGTGATGCAGGGCAAAATTTTGTGCAATCGATTATTCGTAATTCCATCCAAACGGATATCTACGTATATGGTTTGTACTCACGGGGATTGGAGCGGTGCGCGATTTTGAAGAGAAAAAGCAGTGAAAAAAATAACAGCGAGTGTGCACGAGAGTTCGTCATCGGCACACAAATGCGCCCACCCTTTTCATGCTCTCGATCATGGAAGAGTGCGAGAACTTTGAAACCGGCAGTCACACAGTTTATTCTATATAAAATGAATTAACAATATGAACCAAACCGATACGAATATACAGGGTGTCCCAGAATGCCCGGACCTCCGGGAATTAGCAGATTCGGGGTGATGTCGCGAAGATATCAAGTTGATACCAATTTGATATCAAGTTGATGCCAAGTTGATATCAAGTTGATGCCAAGTTGATATCAAGTTGATACCAAGTTCATATCAAGTTCATCCCAAGTTGATATCAAGTTGATCCCAAGTTGATCTCAAGTTGATCTCAAGTTGATATCAAGTTGATATCAAGTTGATATCAAGTTGATACCAAGTTTATATCAAGTTGCCATTGAGTTGATACCAAGTTGATATCAAGGTGATCCCAAGTTGATATCAAGTTGATACCAAGTTGATATTAAGCTGATATTAGCCCTGGTTCGACCTATTCCAATCGTTTCGCATTCAAATTTGATTGCGAGTTTTTGAGTTTTGTAAACGACAATGGATTCGGGACATCACCCGGAATCTGCCAGTTCCCGGAGTTTTGGGTATTCTGGGACACCCTGTATGTAGTAACAAACAAACAAGAGCATTGTCTGTAGGCAAGATTTTTTTTTCATAATAACGTATAGTGCAACAATAAACGTGGCGCTCGTCAAGGACCGGAATTTTAATGAAAAATGTGGTGGTTTGACCTCGCGATGCTGAGCGTCGAAAAAAAAACCACCATACTCAAACCCGAGTCATGAAAAATGTAGTGACATATTTTATGCAGGATACAACAATGCGATCGATGGAAAAACCATCGACCAAGGCAAATATCGAGTAACGCAAGCTCATATGCGAGGTCTCCGATAAACCCAGAAAAAAAAATAACTTCTGTTCGAATCTAAAAATTCCAGCAAAATTGCATTTTACCCAAATGAATACTAATTAATTTTTTTATATCTAATTCTGTATTTATTTACCAAAAGGCGTGAATACATTTCTACCTCCCCAAAAACGTCGAAAAGTAATCGAAACATCCTGTTTTTAATTGAAATTAAACTCATGAAAACCTTAAGTTCTTGAAATTTTAGCTAGATTGAAGCGTTTTTCATTATTGTACATTGATTTCTTTTCACTACTCCAAATTACCATCAGAAATCTCCAATATCGAATACGTATTGTCCCAAAATTTGGTTTCCATTCGACAATTATCATTTCGCCATTCAAAAAAAGTATTAACAAAAAACCATTGACCAAAACATCGCATTCCCAATTAAAATCCGGTCCACGATGCATGAAAATAATGAATTCTCGTCGAACTTTTCGCTAGATTAACGAGTTTTTTGATTGATTATTGATTTTCATTTTTTAATATCAATTTACGATTCGCAACCTCAATATTCGATACGTGTTGTCCTTAAATTTGGATTTTCCATCATTTCATCCCTCTCTATCTCTCTCGCTCCGCTGTATAATTCTGTCGGACAAAAAGGTAGTCTATAACAGCGGCAGAAAAAAAACGTAAATTTTTCCATCGGATTTTCAGGACTGAGCGAATCTCCCTCGTTAACGAGTCGGCGATTATCACCCTATGACGCGGATGCGTGAACGCTCTCGTGCTCCTGTCAAAATCTCCCTCGGGTTCGAAAGTGCGGTATCCTTTCGCTCGTTCTCTCGCTCCCTCACGCATTATTCCACAACCAAAGAGCTCTCAACGCTTTACCGTACCGGGCAGATAACTAAATACATAATACCCCGCTTTCCTCCTCTCTACAGGTATCTGTATTATATGCTATATACTTTTATGCACATTCCCATAGCCTCCGCCCTGTATCGTGATAACGAGCCGCGAATCACGCCGGTGGGAGCTAACGAGAATGAAACACCAAAACTCCGAAACGAGATGGACGTTTAAATTATATTATATATATATATGGGGCATTCCACGTCAAATCACGCGGTCATCGGCCTGACCCCCTCAGATTTTAATATCCGACGAATTGTGGGTTTCGTTTGGCCCAAAATATGACCACAAATTTTTAGAAATTTCCATTTCATTTTTTAAGGGTTGCCCGAGCTAAAAAATCATTAAATTGAGGAAAACCATAAAGCGGGGCTTTTTTCAAATTTCATAGAAACTAGGGCCCAAAACAGATATTTTCGTCATAGTTCGATAATGGACCAAAAATAATTACTATTTTTTTTTTGTATTTTTTTTTTAAATAATTTCTTATTTTGATTGTTCTTGTAGTGAGAATAACAACAACAAACATATTTTTCTAATGGAGCTTGACTTTTTTTCTTGGTTCAAGAGTGAAACGACAACATTTTTCGAAAATTTATGAGCCTCGACGACCTGAAATAAAACGGACGATTCAAACAGAATTGAAAAATTAAAATAAAAATAAAATATAGTTATTATTTTTGGCCCATTATCGAACTATGACGAAAATATGTGTTTTGGGCCCTAGTTTACGTGAAAAAATTTCATTAATTTGAAAAAGGTCCCTCTTTATGTTGTCCCTCAATTTGATGATTTTTTAGTTCGGGCAACCTCTAAAAAATGAAATAAAAATTTCTAAAAATTTGATACCATAATTTGGGCCAGGGGGTCAGCCGATGCCTGACCCCCTCAAATCACGTGGTCATTGGACCGCGTGATTTGACGTGGAATGCCCCATATATACATCGAATCCGAAATCCCGGGGGGGCCAGGGCGATGACTGCGTGATTCGACGTGGAATGCCCCATATATATTGCCATCCATTCGATGATATTAATCGACCGATGGGACGAGACCTGTCACATGCGTATTTGCGCTACGCGAATTGCACATTAGTAAAGTACTGCACAGCAAAAGTACACAAACACATATGCGGCTGTATACTTTTTACGACATGGAAAGTACTATATGTGCATATATTTATATCCATATATATATACGGGCTATTCCAAATCTATTTCGCAAATGTTGAACCGCCTCGCATTTGGTGCCTGTTTTTTTACTTAAGGGGTCAGGCCACTCTACAGGACCAAAAAGGACATATTTTGTGATTTTTTTTTCAGCGAAACCATAAAATAAATCGGTTTTACAAAAAAGTGTTCTATTATACATCTAATTGGCAATACAAAATTATTTTTTCATGGTAATAAATATCAAAATGGCGGCTGTGCAGTGCTTTTCCGATGACGCTTTTATTTCTGGAAGGCCCACCGCTCCTATAATTTTTGAATCATGATGAGACACCAAAGTTTTTTCGATTATATACCAGAATAGCTATCGGAATACGCAGGATTTTTTTGAAATGTTATTTTTTGTAGAAATGGCGCATTTCTCATTCGAAAAGTATAAAATGCCATAAGACAATCGTCAGAAAATTGTTTATGAAAAAGGAACTATGCAATATAATGGAAAAATCTTACGTAGTGCTTGAGAGAACGTTATTTCGGATGTACAGTTGAAATTTCAAATGAATCGGTTGGAATTTGTTTAGGTTATGAGTTCGGCATACTTGAAAAATGTAGTTCTGAGATAAACGCGTTTAAAGTTTATTGAAAGCTCGCTGTGGATGAAGAGGGATTGCACTAGAATACGAAAATCGAGTACTTAGAGATTTTTCACGCACATCACTTTTTGGAATATGATTGTATACAAACTGAGCTACCTTTTTAACAAAAAAAAATCGATTTTTTGAAAATCCTAGAGTGGCCCAACCCTTAAGATGCAACTGAAGCCTTCCAATACCTGCACATGGTAATCTCACATTTTTCTCTAACCGATTTTCCGGAAATGCCCGCATAAAGAAAACGTGCAATCGTAGGTAAAATAGAAAAATTTCCTCATAGCATACTACGCATAATTTATAGCGATTATATAGTTTATCTTTCGGGTGAAATCCAAAGTTGAAAAAAAAAATTTTACATCCTTCGATCACTTCATTTGACGAGAACGATAATGATGGCGTCGGAAGGTTCGTAAAGAGAATTGCGAACGAAATTCGAAAGATTGATAGTGGAAAGTTTCTCGTGCTCACTGAGAATACCCCGTACATGCATATACGCTATATTTACCGCGCAAAGTGCATCCCCGATATATATCCAAACAACCAACGACACAAACCCCTCTTTCCCTTCGTAAAATAAACGTGAGCGTTACATTTCTAGGCGCGCACCAGCTCTTCGCTGTTATTATTCATTCTCGATTAAACGGCTCGTGTCGGCAGGTGCGATTGAAAATATATACATATAAATATATATGTATATATCTGACGGTGGATTATTGATGGTCCGGTTGTATAAATATGACACACACGGACATACATGCGTGAAGCCTCCCGTGTTTATACGTGAGCGTTACCCGTATGCGCGAATCTTGTGGGAATCGTTTCAGAGATAATTTTGGTGAAACGAGTTTTACGATCGGAATGATGCGACAGTGTATATGTAAGTGTACCAAGAAAAGCGATGACGATGGAGAAATTATTGCAGCAAAAGAGAGCGAAAAAGAGAAGCCACAGATATGACTGACTGGAAACTAACAAAAGAATTTAACTCTCGCGATTCAACTCGCTAATTTATGTAGGTCAAGTCTTTTTCTTTGTCAGCAGTCGATGCGTATATATATATATATATATTAGACTGTGCGGAAAAAAATCGATATTTTTTTTTTTGGTTGCATCCACCGAAAAAAGGTGAATTAAGGTGAGAAGTAAAGAATCACCGATGGAAAGCTCAAAAAAAATTATTTCGAACGGCGCATTTAAACATTTAAATATTTAAATGCGCCGTTATGCGTTTCAATATTTTCCATAAGAATAGCACAGAAAAATATTGGCACTTCTGAACGTCGTAGTAGAACTCTTTCGAAAAAAATCTCACAAAAAAGTCATTATGATATTCTGATAGAGAATTGAATTCCCTACAAACAAAGTCCTTACGAACAATTAGCTTAGAACAACCGTTCAAGTGGTATCGCTGTCTGAAATTGAATTGATAGAAAAAAAAATTCAAAAGGCTGAAAAATCGAATTTTTCGAATTTTTCGCTTTACGAAAAAACTTTTTAGGTTTTTTTTTGTAGAGAATGTTCTGCTCTAATATACAATTTGCATGGAATCGTTCTCAAAATATTTCTCTCATACAACAAAGAATCAAGTACAACAAGACATATAAAAGAAACGACGTCCATCATTGATCGTGTTTCGAGAAGTTTTATTGAATGAATTTGGTTTAATAATATAAAATAATTTGTTTTTACATTATAATGCTTAATAATCGTCGTTCCTTTTTTTAAGAGTCTGTTTTTTGCAATTGGGGTATTTCTGTCGATGATTTTGCACTATGCCCAATAAATAGCGATACCACTTGAACGGTTGTTCTAAGCGAATTGTTCGTAACGACTTTTTTTGTAGGGAATTCAATTCTCTATCAGAATATCATAATGACATTTTTGTGACATTTTTTCCGAAGAGTTCTACTACGACGCTTCAGAAGTGCCAATATTTTCCTGTGTTATTCTTATGGATGCGCCGTTCGAAATAATTTTTTTTTGAGCTCTCCTTTGGGGGTTCTTCATTTTTTTTTACCTTAATTCACCTTTTTTTGGTGGATGCAACCGAAAAAAAAATATCAATTTTTTCCCGCACGGTCTAATATATATATTTACATAAAGCTTGTTTTGAGGACAGGCCTCAAAACAGCCAAGAGTCCTCAAAACAACCATTACATATATGAAATAGTTCTCAAAACAACCATTACACATAAATACTATATGTATATGAGGCACTCCACGTCAAATCACGCGGTCATCGGCCTGACCCCCTCGGATTTTGATGTCCAATAAATTGTAGGCTTCGATTGGCTCAAAATATGACCTCAAATTTTTAGAAATTTTTATTCCATTTTTTAGGGGTTGCCCGAGCGAAAAATCATTAAATTGAGGGAAAACACAAAGAGGGGCCTTTTTTAAATTATTGAATTTTTTTTCAAAGAAACTAGGGCCCAAAACAGAAATTTTCGTCATAGTTCGATAATGGGACAAAAATAATTACTATTTTTTTTTAAATTATAATTACTATTTTTAAATTTTTTAAAAAATTTATCTGGTTTTTTTGAGGTCGTCGAGGCTAATAAATTTTCGAAAAAAGTTGTCGTTTCACTTTTAAACCAAGAAAAAAATGAAGAAAATATTTTTGTCGTTGTTATTCTCACTATAAGAAACAATTAAAATAAAAAATTATAAAAATAAATAAATTAAAATACAAAAAAAAATCGTAATTATTTTTGTCCCATTATCGAACTATGAAGAAAATTTCTGTTTTGGGTCCTAGTTTCTGTGAAAAAAATGTCAATAATTACTGAACGCATATTTACTAAACATTAACAAATGGTTCATATCTTCGAAAAAAAAATCTCAAAATCAATATTTTTACTATTTTTAAATTAATTATATCATTAAATATTGATTTTTGTCTTCTAAAACGTTTTTGTATTTCATCCATATTTTTTCTCGTAAAACTCGGTATCGGTATTGCTTACAATGCGAGAATTGCTGAAAAATAAATATTTATTTCGGAAATTTTCATATTTTATTTTAAAATAAAGATTTATTTTTTAGCAATTTTCGCATTGTAAGCAATATTGATACCGAGTTTTACGAGAAAAAAGATGGAAGAATTTCAAAAACGTTTGAGAAGACAAAAATCAATATTTAATGATATAGTTAATTAAAAAATAGTGAAAATATTGATTTTCAGAGATTTTTTTCGAAGATATGAATCATTTGTTAATGTTCAGTAAATATGGGTTTGAAAGAGTCCACATCTGGGCACCTTATTCAAAAAATTCAGAACTTTTGAATGATCTGTTTCCGTTTACAGTGATAAAGTGAATTTAACGCTAAAAATGGCGTTTTTAAACGTCCTGCGTGCCCTTTATATATTGTCAAAAAAAATGGAATCGTTGCACTGAGACCTTTATTTCAATGATATCTTTGATTTTTGCGGGAAGCTAACAGTTTTCAAAATTTTCGATTCACCCTAATATATCCAAGCGTTTACAAATCTTGGTGGTGTGGATAAATATGTCTATAAATAAATTGGCTGAGCAAGGAGGAGGCGCGTGAGGACCTCCGAGGGTGGAAATGAAAATGATGGTATAACATATATATATATATAAGGTTTGGATACACGAGAAGATTGAAGCAAGAGGTGCGCAAGAAATTTCGTAGATGTCTCGTGAATGAGAGCGAGACAGGGAAAGAGAGAGCGGGAGATCGAGAAAGAGAGGTCACATCGCGTGAAATCGCAAATTCAACGTAATCGCTGCCACCCACCACGTGACAAATCACATCGGGGTATGAGACGGGAAGAAAAAAATTACCAAAAGTCCCCCTTTCTCGCTATACCTTTGCGCGGCGGCGAACCGCGCAAATATAAGTTTGCCCCGTGGCCGCAGCGGGGATTCCCCTTTTTTCGACGTCTTCGTCGCGGGTATATCGCGCGCGAAAGAAAGAGGAAGGGTGGAAGCGAGAGAGAGAGAGAGAGAGAGAGAGAGAGAGAGAGAGAGAGAGAGAGAGAGAGAGAGAGAGAGAGAGAGAGAGAGAGAGAGAGAGAGAGAGAGAGAGAGAGAGAGAGAGAGAGAGAGAGAGAGAGAGAGAGAGAGAGAGAGAGAGAGAGAGAGAGAGAGAGAGAGAGAGAGAGAGAGAGAGAGAGAGAGAGAGAGAGAGAGTCACAATGATTCCCACGGGAGAAAGCCGCAACACGCGAGACTCTCGTTTCGTTTCGGTAGCCAGAACGGATAGATATATCGGACGAACGAAAACCCAACGACAAAGAAGATATCGCAGAAACGGGGCCGCGGGTAACGGGCAAGAAGTGGGCACCGTGCGATCAACATTCGAGAAGGGAGGAAAAAAACGGGAAAGTGGATGTCCCGAGAGATACAATGTTGAATATATATGTATATATATATATTATAGGTACAAATGTATACTCAGTGTCTCGAACAATGGTTAAAGGAGCAAAAAATCGTCACGGTCTTTCTCCTTCATGACTTACCCACTGCAAGGAGCTGTGGAATTTTTCCCTTGGTGAAATTATGCCGAGCTTTTGTACTTTCGCGCGACAATGTAATCATACGATTGCGTGTATTTCTCGTTTTTGCGCATCGACGATCTTCGAGCCTGAAACCCGAGATTCGATTCCGAATTGGACCGGAGTTTTTTTATTTATCGGAATTAGAATAAAACAAAATTAATTACCATCGAACTTGAATGTATCGATACGGAAAGCAATCGAGCAATAAATATAGAGAACGATGTAATGGTTTTCATTTTTTTATAACCAAGTTCATTGTTAGTTTTCTAACTCGTAAGGCAGCTTTGTTTTCGTGAAAATATATCCGCTTCGTTTGCTATAATTATTGTGAAAATTCCTCAGGAGATGCAGATTTTATACAAGTTTGAATGAAAAAGTATCCTTAATAATGCAATTATTCCAGCTTCTCAAACTTTAACTATGGCGAAATTGACCAAATTCCTCGAGAGCTTCAGATGTTTACGGAATTCAGAAAATTTCAAAAATCGATCGCAGACGCTCTTGCTTTTGTAATTTTACAGCTATCAAGACTAAAATTTTATGTATGGGGCATTCCACGTAAAATCACACGGTCATCGGTCTCGCCCCCTTGGATTTTGATGTCCAATGAATTGTGGATTTCGTTTGGCCTAAAATATGACATTTTAGAAATTTTTATTTCATTTTTTAGGGATTTCCCGAGCCAACAAATCATGAAATTGAGGGAAAACATAAAGAGAAGCCTTTTCAAATTAATGATTTTTTTTTACAGAAACTAGGGCCCAAAACAGATATTTTCGTCATAGTTCGATAATGGCCAAAAATATATTTATTTAAATTTTTTAATTTTGTTTGAATTATCCGTTTTTTTCAGATCATCGAGGCTAATAAACTGTCGAAAAATGTTGTCGTTTTACTCTAAAACCAAGAATAAAAAATCAAGTTTCACTAGAACAATATTTTAGTTATTGTTATTCTCACTACAAAAAAACAATAAAAATAAGAAATTATAAAAAGAAATAAATTAAGATACAAAAAAAATATAGTAATTATTTTTGGCCCATTGTCGAACTATGACGAAAATATCTGTTTTGGGCCCTGGTTTCTGTGAAAAATTTCATTAATTTAAAGAAGGCCCTTTTTCATGTTTTCCCCCAATTTAATGATTTTTTAGCTCGGGAAACCCCTAAAAAATGAATTAAACATTTCTGAAAATTCGAGGTCATATTTTAGGCCAAACGAAACCCACAATTCATTGGACAAGAAAATCCGAGAGAATGCCCCATACACAAATGAAGTAGAGGTCAAATATAGTTACCTCTGAATGTCGCAAGAATCGATGAAGGAATTTAGAGCTCGTGGCATTAGATTTCTACCGAAAATTAAAAAAATCGTATGAACTAGAAATCAGCTTCTGCTTTCTTGTCATCATTCGTCAAATTTATTTACAAGGCAGCAAAAGTTGCCCAATATACTTGCTAATAATAGAGGCTCAGCGAACGGTGGAAAAACAATGAGTACACTATGTGCAAAATGCTGATTTTTTTTTAAAGCTGAATAGTGAGGAAGTTCCATAGGTCAGACATCGTTCACGGAGACTACTCTTTGTGGAAGACTATTTGAAAAAAATTCAGAGGCAAATTGTTCATTGCTCCCACCTCCAAGTGATTCGGTATATATCATGGGAATTCGCGATGCTCGTGGAATTTTGAGCGCAGCGATTCGATCACAGAGTGAAAATTGGCGGTGTACAGTGAGAGAGGAAACGAGGGAGAATCGAGCAGAAAATAAAGTAACGAAGAAATAAAAAAAAAACTCTGTGTAATTGGATCTAGCTCATTTCCAATGGGTATTGTGGCGTCAGGAATCCGTCAGCGAACGCGTTTGCGTCGATGCCGGACACACCCAGAAAAAAGATCCAGTCGTAGGTACTATAATCGTTTATTTGATTATTTTTTAGTTACTTTAAAGAAAATTTTCTTTCCATCCAATTTTGGGCGATATTTACTTCCACTATATTTATTTATTTGAATTCCCTATCATCGAGAAACAGGCGTTGAAGAAAAATTCTATTCGTTGTTACTAAATACCTATTCACCCTTAATCTCATCCGATCATATATGCAGATTCGTCAGTACCCCAAAAATCCGCCAGGTGGCTACCTCTCGCACAAGCGAACCTGCCTCTCGACGCCTATATATGTATATCCTTTCCAAGCTCGTCTATGTTTGATATCCTTATTTTTCAGTATTTATTACATTGAACATTGCGGCAAAATGCAAGATGGTCGAATCCCCGAAAAGGATTCCCATAAAAAGGGTATTTTTTCTTTTCCCTTCTGTTGAAGAAAAGACGAAGCTTCACGAAATTGCAGACTTCATACGTGTAGCTATACATTGAAAGATTGAAATGTTTGAAAATATATACTGTGTAAATATTTTTAAAAAATTATTTCATTTAAATACATATTTGTTTAGTTTGAAATAATATTTATTAATATTAAATAAAAATTTATTAGATCGCTATATATTTTCCTAGTAGGTCATTAAAAAAAAAAAATTTCGTTGACATGAATAGAGTTGTATTAGGCCGGCCTACAACTACAAAAATTTATTTGGCTTGACTAGGATTTAGTTAAATGAACGAGATCGTTTTTCTGGGTGCACTCGATGTGCGGACATACGTACGATGCGTCAACGACCTCAAAGGGCGTTGTCCAGACTTTTTGAGGCAAATAGTTACGTGCTCTACGCCCTTTTGTCTGTCAACGAGCGATGTGCATGTATAGTTCTATCATGAATCATGGGAATTTGGGACATTAGCCGTTGAGTGGAGCATCGAGCTCGAGCAGACCGATGCGCACCTCTTCCTGTGATGCTTCCAAGCTTATATCGCTCCTCTATACCTCTTTCCTCGTAAATGTTATCGATCGCGGTGGTCAATGTGGATCGGAATCGCGCGGTGTTTGCCATTTGTGGCTTCGCTATCTACGATATTCCAGAGAGAGGAAGAGTGAGAGAGAGAGGGAGTCACCGCGAGCCAAGAGATGGGAAAGGCACGCCGGGCCCGTCGCGCCCTATCGATTCAGAACTAAAACTCATCTCTCTCGCTGCCTTGTTCATTTAGCAGAGAATCGAGAATTGCGGTGGCCGACAGCCTCACGAAGCGATTTTCGCCGCGAGCTGCGCTGAATTTATCGAGGTCGAAACCAGCATTCGTTCGGCTGTGAATGATTAGGGGCATAAGGGGAATAGAGAAAGAGAGAGAGAGGGGGGGGGGAGGGAGAGAGAGGGGTATAGAATGGGAGGAAGGTAGACGCCGAAGAAAAGGGCATTAACAGTGATAAATAATAATCAAGTCTCCCGGCTTTTGAGATTAAATATACGTTTATAACGAGAGAATATTCTGCATGAGATGTATAATTTGACGTTGAATAGATATGATAAAATTACGAGTCTGTCGTTTCAACTTTTATTCCGTTTAGATCTGAATTATTTGATTTGCAAAATATGCGAAATTTCAATTCACATCAAACCGACTCTCTTCGAGTCTCGAATAATAAACGCCATAGCAATGTTGTCAATGTTTATATTATACAGATAGTAGATCGATAAGACTCTGATAAGGATTCTGCTCGTGTTATCAGCGAGATAAGTTTCGCTACGTAAATTGTATTTCATTCATGTTAATTTTGACTCATTGATTTTTCGCTCGAACCAAAGTCACGTGTTTTACGTCCGACATCGATGATTCACAAATTATTGAAAAGTGTGACGATACCTCGATTAGAAACGTGAATTTCTCGACGCGGTATCGCCATCATCATCGATTTTTCCGTGAAAAATCAATATAGGCCAAGTGTATGACAGACACAGTTCGAGAGCTCTTTAGATTTTTGATTTTTCCAGAAATATCGAGGTATACAATCACGGCGCCCAGATAAGATTTAGGCACACAATGTGATACGTCATCAATAATAATAGTTCTGTTACAAAGACACTGTATTCGTGAAATTTCGCTGATATGTGCACTGAGAAAAAAAAATTGTTGAATGAACTAAATCTTTAGTCGCATACGCACGACTAAATATTTAGTTGTACAAACCCAAATTTTTTTGCCTGAATCATATTTTGGTCAACTGAAACCCAGAATTATTCAAGAAACTAATTATTCAGTTAGACTCAATAAATATTTAGTCGTGCGTATGCAACTTAAGATTTAGTTCATTCAACAATTTTTTTTCTCAGTGTGTATTGTGGTTATTCAGCAATATTTTACGATACTTTGTACTGATAGATAATTCATGTACTGATAGATTGTAATTCATGATAGATAAAAGACGAAAAAAGATGCAGGTAATTCATAAAGTCCAGAATTTTAGCGGTAATTAAATCGTCTTGAAGCGCCCAGGAAATCCATTACGGTGCGTCCAAAAAGTTTGGAAAAAGTCGCCCTGATTCCACGTAGCACAAAAAGTTTCACTGCTTTTTTAAAAATGAAGATATTTCCATTCAACAAGCAGCGTTTCAAATGGGATATATTCAGCTTCATTTCGCTTTTTCCAAAAAAAATAAATTCGATTTTTTTTTAATCCGGTACTTTTTTTGAAACATGGTCGTTTCTTGGTTTCTTTTTTGTTGTTACAATTTTTGCGCAAGACTCATGAAAATGTTTTCAAACTGTTTTCCGCGTGAAAAATTTGTGAGGAGGAGTTTGCGCTTCAATTTCGTTTTTTAAAAAGTTTTGTAGGATTTTTTTTCGCAAAAATATTCAGATTTTGGCAAAAAACAATCATATTTATAAAATGAAGCATCACTCTAAAACTACTGGGTTTTCGTGAAATCGCTAAGAAGGCAAAAAGTTGCATACAATTATTCTGGATTCAATGAAATTTTTTCAGATTTTTTTCCAAAATTTTTGTTTCGAAATTTTTTTTTTGTAACGAGATATTTTTATTCCAAACAATCGGATCTCTTACCTCATCTACACCGGTTTTCCGATAAAAAAGCCATGTAAATGAAGTTTTCCGATGAAAGAGCCGTGTAGATGAGGTAAGAGATCCAATTGTTGAAGGTACAAAAATATCTCGTTGACAGGGAAGAATCCCGAAAAAACAATTTTTGAAAAAAAATTCTGAAAAAATTTCAGTGAATCCAGGATGATTCAATGCACCTTTTTACCCTCTTAGTGATTGCATAAAAACCCCATTGTTTTAGAATTACGCTACATTTTATAAATAGGGTCGTTTTTTGGGAAAAAAAATCGTACGAAACTTTTTTTAAAACTAAATCGAAGCTTATACTCCCCTCCATAAATTTTTCATGCAAAAAAAAACAGTTGAAAAAAAATGTCATGGGTCGTGCGCCAAAATTTTAACGCCAAAAAAAAGCCGAAAAATGACCATGTTACAAAGAGCCTACCGGGTTCAAAAAAATCGTTTTTTTTTTTTAAAGCAAAATGAAGCTAAATATGTCCCCTTTGAAACGCCGCTTGTTGAATCGAAATATTTTCATTTTTAAAACATCAGTGAAACATTTTGGACAACAATGTCTTTGTAAAACAATTTTTTCTATGTTTTTCGCGACATTTTTCCGCCGTATCTATAGATATGTTGTCAAGAGGCACACATGCAATATTCGTTGATATGCCGAGTTAGTGCTGACGGATGTAAACGTGGCAGGGTAAACCTGGAGGGTTGAAAACGCCGGAAGAATCTGTGCATATGAATCGAGAGTAGACGAAACGTTTTCCAAGCGCGCTTGGAAAAGCCGTCACCAAGATTTGTCTCGCCCTTCTTACAAGGTTCATACACGGGGATAGGGAAGAGGATATACGTGCATCTCTCGCGTGTATAAATTTTTGAAGTGCGCTGGATGCGGATATCCCTGGTCTTGCTCCAAGCCAAGGGTTCTTCGTAGTTTGAGTGGGCGTGTTTTGACAGCCACGTAGAACGCGTGCCTCCAACCTGGTTTTTCTGTCACGTTGCTGATAGACCCACACACACACACACACACACACATTTATATATAAATACATACGGGCATGTGTGCGTAAGAGGGTGTTTTACAGATACACTGTAAAAAATGTTATTAAATTTAATATACAAAAGTATATTAAATTTCAAAAACAAGTATATGAAACCGAAATTAATATACAAGGTATCGGAAAATTAACAATTTCATCTTAAATTTAATATTTGTATATTAAAATTAAAAGAGTGAGCATTGAAAATTAATATACCCGTATATGAAAATAGTTTTTGTATACTTTTTCGCAATTTTCAAATACATTATTGAAAATTAAAACACTTATTTCTTAAAATTGCAATCAACCATTGAAATTTTTTTTCAATATTGTAATGAAATTTAATATACAGTATAGGGAATTTCAATAACAAGTATACGAATTCGAAATTAATATACATGGTATTGGAAAATTAACAATTTCATCTTAAATTTAATATTTGGATATTAAAATTAAGAGATGAACGTTGAAAATTCAAATCCCCGTATATTAAAATGGTTTCTATATGCTTTTTCGCATTTTTAAGATACGTTATTGGAAATTAATACACTTGATTTCCAAAATTACAATTAACGTCAGCGACCGTGCTAGTTGACGCATCCACCACTATGCGTCGCATGCGCTCGGACCTCTGTGCCCAAGCGAAATAGGCGTATGACGGTGTTATATACCGGACGGCCAGCGTGCCCAATATACTTACCTGGCGCAGAGGTTATACCGTGATGATTAAGGCGGTTCCTCCAGGGCGAAGCTCTTCGATTGTACTTTCGGTCGAGCTGACCCTTGCGAATATCCCTAATGTGGATATCTCGGGCGTACAATTTTAGTTGCACTGTAAGAAATTTTTGTATTAAATTTAATTAAAAAAATATGAAGTTTTTTTGCATATACAGGATACTAAATTTCATACACAATGTGTACAGTAATATTCCAATATGAGTATATGAAGAATCAAATAACTTCTTTTAATTTTAATTTACAAAAGAATATTAATTTTCATATCTTTTTTCATGATTCTGCTTTAAAAATCATACTATGTATTGGAATTTTAATATACGAACGTATATTAAAATTAAAAGAAGTTATTTGATTTTTCATATACTTGTATTGGAATTTTAATATACGAACGTACATTCAAATTAAAAGAAGTTATTTGATTTTTCATATATTTATATTGGAATTTTAATATACGAACGTATATCAAAATTAATATATTGTATATGCATAAAAACTTCATATTTTTCTTATTAAATTTAATACAAAATTTTTTTACAGTGTAACGTGAAATGGAAAGCGAGATGGGCGCATGAAAGACACACGTGAATGCGAGTAAAACTGTCCTGACGTTTTGTGCTGCGAGCGATGTGTGCGAGCTTCTGGGCTCGATATACGTGCATCACGGACGCAAAGCTGAGGGTCTCGTTTTTTTCATCTCCCTTCCAAAGAAGCGTCGTGGATGCTCTCTCTGATGGTGTGACGCTGATGGCTCGCAGACCTCAACAAACGATGAGAGGATCTCACAGCCGGCATTGCCAGAAACACGCGGAGCAGAAAAGTGGACTACACACACACACACACATGCGTCCCAATCTTGTGGGAAAAATTCAAATACACATTGCAACGTATATCTGTGTTTTTGCCCGAGAGTAAGCGAGGATAGGACGAAAGAAGCGTCAGGAGAGTTTGGCCTTTGACGTCTCTCGCGTCTCCTATCTGCCACGGATTTTCGAGAGGGATTTAGAGATAACGAGAGCCTGTGACACAATCCCAGACCTTAACGTTTCACGTGTACTTTTCATTTTGCCTTTTACCAGTGAAAATTGCGCGTGGAAGCAGGGATGGGCATAAAGAACTTAAAAAAAAAATAAGTGATAAATCATTTTTGACTCGTGATTTAAACGGGCTCGGAGTATCAAGTACTTTCGGACTTGTGATTTAAACGGGCTTGGAGTATCAAGCCTTTTTTGACTTGGGATTTAAACGGGCTCGGAGTATCAAGTCTTTTTTGATTGGTGATTTGAACGGGCTCGGAGTATCAAGTACTTTTGGACTTGTGATTTAAACGGGCTTGGAGTATCAAGCCTTTTTTGACTTGGGATTTAAACGGGCTCGGAGTATCAAGTCTTTTTTGATTCGTGATTTGAACGGGCTCGGAGTATCAAGTACTTTTGGACCTGTGATTTAAACGGGCTTGGAGTATCAAGCCTTTTTTGATGTGGGATTTAAACGGGCTCGGAGTATCAAGTCTTTTTTGATTCGTGATTTGAACGGGCTCGGAGTATCAAGTACTTTTTTACTCGTCACTCCTTTCGATTAAGAGTGACAAATTCTTTTTAATTCTGAGTATATTTAAGCTTTAAATTCATTTTAATTCCTTTTTTAATCGAATTAAACGACGAAATTCATATTAATTCCTGAATATTTTTTAATTGTACCATGGTCAAATCGATCCCGGTACAATAAATTATAACTCCGCATACGGAGAATAATAATTAGTGACAAATAAATAAATAAATAAATAAATAAATAAATAAATAAATAAATAAATAAATAATTAAATAATTTTTTTTTTTTTTTTTTTTTTTTTTTTTTTTAAATACGGGCCAGTACGCTCGCGCGTAGACTCAACCAAACCAAATCCGGATTTGGTCGATACTGGCCCGTATTAAAAAAAAAAAAAAAAAAAAAAAAAAAAAAAAAAAAAAAAAAAAAAAAAAAAAAAAAAAAAAAAAAAAAAAAAAAAAAAAAAAAAAAAAAAAAAAAAAAAAAAAAAAAAAAAAAAAAAAAAAAAAAAAAAAAAAAAAAAAAAAAAAAAAAAAAAAAAAAAAAAAAAAAAAAAAAAAAAAAAAAAAAAAAAAAAAAAAAAAAAAAAAAAAAAAAAAAAAAAAAAAAAAAAAAAAAAAAAAAAAAAAAAAAAAAAAAAAAAAAAAAAAAAAAAAAAAAAAAAAAAATATTTATTTATTTATTTATTTATTTATTTATTTATTTATTTATTTATTTATTTATTTATTTATTTGTCACTAATTATTATTCTCCGTATGCGGAGTTATAATTTATTGTACCGGGATCGATTTGACCATGGTACAATTAAAAAATATTCAGGAATTAATATGAATTTCGTCGTTTAATTCGATTAAAAAAGGAATTAAAATGAATTTAAAGCTTAAATATACTCAGAATTAAAAAGAATTTGTCACTCTTAATCGAAAGGAGTGACGAGTAAAAAAGTACTTGATACTCCGAGCCCGTTCAAATCACGAATCAAAAAAGACTTGATACTCCGAGCCCGTTTAAATCCCACATCAAAAAAGGCTTGATACTCCAAGCCCGTTTAAATCACAGGTCCAAAAGTACTTGATACTCCGAGCCCGTTCAAATCACGAATCAAAAAAGACTTGATACTCCGAGCCCGTTTAAATCCCAAGTCAAAAAAGGCTTGATACTCCAAGCCCGTTTAAATCACAAGTCCAAAAGTACTTGATACTCCGAGCCCGTTCAAATCACCAATCAAAAAAGACTTGATACTCCGAGCCCGTTTAAATCCCAAGTCAAAAAAGGCTTGATACTCCAAGCCCGTTTAAATCACAAGTCCGAAAGTACTTGATACTCCGAGCCCGTTTAAATCACGAGTCAAAAATGATTTATCATTTAAAGCATGTATTTAAATACTTTTTGATTCGAGTCCGCCCATCCCTGCGTGGAAGAAATGATTTTTCGTTTCTTTTTTCTCTCTGGGCTCTCTCCACCGAATCTCAAGGATCTCTCTCCGCTCGGATGTTTGCCATTCTTCTTGTCACAGAAGCTGCGAGAGGGCATTAGGTATTAAGGGTCCAGGGTGCCTGAACAACGAATAAAAATCCTTCGAGGCTAGCGAGCTTAATGGACACGTGCCTCTGACGGCGTCTTGTCGTTGAATTTTTCATGTGAAAGAAGTGAACAGTCTTGCTGATTTTCCACGGAGATTTTGGTAAATTTTTCCGCGCTCGCTAAAACACTTTTCAATTTGGATCCATTATTGATTTTGTTTTTCAAGCGCCATTTTGAAAGTTCACCGATTGTGGCCACAAAAAATGGTAGAAAAAAACTCCATTTTTTTGTGTTTTTCCCTTACTGAATTATAAGTTTTCTCTTATTACAAACTCATAATCATCTGAATTGATAATCATAAAAAATCATTTTGCATTAATTAAGCAATGAAGATTAACGACAAGATTGAGTTTTCATTTTATTTTACAGCATAAACATTTGCACCCAACTTTTTCCAAAATCTTTTAAAATCTCCTCTTTCATTTCATTAAATTCAACATTATTTCGTTTGATCGCATAAATATTTACATCTGAGGCGTCTCAATATTTATTCGTGCACTTATAAGAATCAAAATCAAATATTTGTGTCCGAAAATTAATTTGCCTTTTTATTAAGGTACTAGTCGACTTAAAAAGGCAAAAAAAAAAGCAAATTTTTTATATTTTGTTTCTCAGCTCTTTTATCAGATATGACTATAAAACTGTTATTACAGGATTGTTCCATCCTTCGAAAGTACAATGCAAAAATTTATTTTTTATTTCGATTCTTTGAATAATTTATAGAAGACGCCAAAGTCGAAAATGTCTTGGCCCATGGTCGACATTTAATCTAAGGATTGGCAAGTCTGAAACAAAAAAAAAAGAAGCATTTTAAATAGGAAGGTTTCCTATACAACAATTATTTAACCACCGTTAATGAAAAATCGAAAAAAATGGCGGATCTTTGAAATAAAAATAAAAATTTAATTTTTCACAATTTACTTCAATTATCCGCTATTTTTTTCAAATCGATTTTTCATTAACGGTGATTGTTGTATAAGAAACCTTCCTCTTTAAAATACTTCTCTATTTTTTTGTTTCAGACTAGCCAATCCGGAGATTAACTGTCGGCCATGGTACAAGACAAGACATTTTCGACTTTGGCTCCTTTTAAAAATTATTTAAAAAATCGAGGATAAAACAATGTTGTAATAACAGTTTTATAGTAACTAAATTAATCAACGTTAATGGACCTTGACCCAAGACACTTTATTCAACTCAGAATCAATTTTTCTTAAGCCTTTTTTTCATACAATCAATTCCATCAAAGTGTCTTCCATCGTGAATTCATCGTTGAAAATAATCGATTGAAGTAATGGAAAATCATAAAATAGTGATCCTATTATACCACAATGACTATAGATTCACAAAATGTATAAACGGTGATACATATCAAATTCAAAAAAAAAGTATGAAACGGATGAGCAGGTGCACTCTGGGTATAAAGCGCGGAAGTGTGTTCAAGTAAATGATTAAATCCGGTGTATCGTATAACGCGCTTACACGCGGCTTTTCGCGCATCGTTAGGAAATATGAGTTTGAAAAAAATAAACCGGAAAAGTATTATCGCGCGCATGAATGAACGACGTTGTTTTTATCTCATGTGCGATACCGCGTGGACTACGAAACGAGTATCTCATCGTCTGTTGGCACGTGCAACGGTGCAACAAGACCGCTGCTGCAGCTACAACGTGCATGGCATGTATATACTTTTACATGCATGTATATATTAGGGAGATTTTTTTTTCGACTTGTTTTTTTCTTTCACTCCCCACCCGAAATTTTGTTGTATATGTCTGAAAGGAAATTCCCTGAAAGTTGAAGCCCTTAATATTAATATTAAGTACTTTTCCTTCGCGTGATAAGTTCTTTTTATATAAAATACACGCAAATGAAAAACTTTTTTCGTCAAAATTTTACCACCCCGCGGTTTTTTGTGCTATCACATTGATTTTGGTCGCAATTTACGTGGAATCGAACGATCTTTAAAAGTGTCCTGAACAGCGTAAGTGTAACTTACATTGGTGAGATGGTACAGGTCCCAAACGTTGATTTTTACCCAAAATTCTCGATTTTGGCTGTTTTATCTCTAAAATGATAAAATTGACCGAAAAATCGTGAAGAGAAATTTTGTTGAAAATTTAATTTCTCACAAAAAAGGTCCGCTAGACCTAACTGCTAAAATTAATATTTCTTGAAATATTGAACCTTAACTTATTTATGGTATAAAATTTGTATAGTTTTTCGAACCAAAAGTTTTAAATTGTTGATATTCCATGTCATATCACCATATCACATATCATATCGCGATTGGTGATACGGTATGGAATATCAACAATTTGAAACTTTTGGTTCGGTAATCCATAAAAATGTTCATATCACAAATAAGTAAAAGTTCAATATCTCAAGAAATATTGATTTTAGCAATTAGGTGTAAAGGACCTTTTTCTACATTTTTTCGGGGAAGTTAATCATTTCGGAGATAACAGTGAAAAAACGAGAATTGTAGGTAAAAATCCACTTTAGTGACCTCGTACCATCTCACCAGTGTAAGTTACACTTACACTGTTGAAGACACTTTCAAAGATCGTTCAATTTTGCGATAGCGTTCAAAATCAATGCGATAGCATAAAAAACCGCGGAGTGGTAAAAATTTGAAAAAAAAAGTTGTCGATTTACGTGTATTTTAGATGGTGAAACTTATCACGCGAAGGGAAAGTACTTAATATTAATATTAAGGGCTGTAACTTTCAGGGAATTTTCTTCCAGACATGTGCAACAAGCTTTCGGGTGGGGAGTGAAAGAAATAAAAAAAATCGGAAAAAAATCGCCCTAATATATATGCATCAAAGTGCATGCATGTGGCTTGAGCAGCCAGCAGCAAAGGCAGAAGCATCGGCAAAAGCAGGCAACGGCGGCGGCACGCCAGTTAAGAGAGTATAGAAAGGTGGGCGGCTATGCATAAAGACACACAGTGAGAGAGGAGTCCGTGTGGCTGAGCTCGCGCGTGCCAGGTGCATCGTGAGCGTGCACAATGCACAGTCCTCGGTTTAAGTTTCGCCACGGAAGAACTTGCGCGGGGATCAGCGGGGGGTTATGCCTGTGTTCTCTCGCGTAGCATTAGAGTTGACTCAGGGGCACCGGAAGTCGTCAGAATCCAAGACCAGCCCAGATAGGTTCTCTTTCTCTCTCTTCTCTCTTTCAAAAAAACATAGAGCCGAATCAATGCACGCACGGACATAATTTGCCACCTTGTGAATGAAGTTTCTGTCTCTCTTTCCCTCTCTCCTTCTCCAAGTCTCTTTCCCTCTTTGGCGTTTGAGGATTTCAACGAGATACACTACTCTGCCAAGTTGCTGTACCTATAGTTTGGTTCGATTAGTCAGAAAGCGTGCCAAGTACTCATACGTCTGTATACGTATGGGGCATTCCACACTCATTCGACCTGGGTCTGACCCTTCACCCTTCCGATTTCGTCCGCAATTTTTTGTGGTTTTGTAGTAACTTTGAAAAGCACTAAGGATTTTTTTATGATTTTTTTTTGAACGATTTGACTTGACTATAATTTTATAAACAAATTACTTTTAACTCAAATTTAAAAATCTGAAAAAAATCTCGAAAATCTTGTTTTTTTATATGAAAAATTTCGAGCGTTCAGCCAAAGTGGGCAGGGTTTTTCTTTTGTTTATAACAAGCTTTTTTGAGAAAAAATTCAAAAAAATAGAAGGAGAAACCTGAAGTGAGTGGACCCTTATCCAGACATTTTTTCTAAACATCTTCAATTCATTCAAAAATGTTTGGATAACGGCCCACTCAATTGAGGTTCCTCCTTCTATTTAAGCCTCCGTCTGGACTATGGGTCTTTTAGGGAACAAGCTGAATTTCTTCTTCGTTTACATTAATTGTTTTAAAAAAATTTGTTTACTACAAATGCCTAAATAAATGATTAGATCATATGAAAGGATATCACAAAAGTGCTTTACAATTTTTCCAGATTTTTATTACGATTTTTTTTACCAAAAATATTAGCAGGACTTTTAGGATCCATAGTATAGAAATTTCATAGTACAGACCAAGGGTTGAAAAAAAATTGTTTCTGAAAAAGCCTGTTATAAACAGAAGGAAATCCCTGCTTACTTTGCCTGAAAACTTGAAATTTTTCATATAAAAAACGAGATTCTTGTGATTTTTTTCAGATTTTCAAATTTGGGGTAAAAGTCATTTGTTTATAAAATTATAGTTACGTTCAATGGCTCCAAAAAAATCTGAGAAAAATCCTGAGTGCTTTTCCGAGGTACTACAAGACCATAAAAAATTGTGGACAAAATCGGAGAGGTGAAGGGTCAGACCCAGGTCGAATCGGTATGGAGTGCCCCGTATACAATATGTATATGTATACCTCTTATACCTTGCGAGATAATAATCGAGAGCGTTGATGCGAGTGAGAGCTCTCTAATAGCATCAATTACGAGTATCCCCTCGCGTCTGACAGCGTGCTCGCTGGTGTTATCGCCTCGACGCCGACGAGATCCCATCGTCGATTATTTCGGTCGCATCGATTGATACTAATTCAGAGATCTCAAGTGCGCGCGATTAAATTACTCCAGCGTCTGAATATTATCGATGATTGGTTGAAAAATCTGGATCTATTCCAAACTCTATACGAAATTCAATTTACAATCGCAATATCGAATAAATTCAGAGTTTTGTTCGACTTATTAAAATCTGAGTTCGCCAACGCAAGCCACTCTTGAGATACATCTGTTCGAATTTTCCAAAGCGATCACGCATACACTCATACTTCCTGACGTGTTTTTTTAAAATATGGTCTTCATGCTTTTATATATTTTGAAATGAATTTTATTTTCATTTAAAAAATATTTTTTTGACGAGAGTCAAAAGCTTCCTATTTTCCAAAATTTCGCTGCCATTTCGAAGAAATCCCGTGATAATTCTAAACAAAATGAAAAGGTCGTTATTTATCATTTTTATGCAACAAAAACACACACGCCAATCGAAAATGTGCCCAATTCACAGCTGAACATTAGGGGGTCTGAATTAATGCCAATAACCGGCGTGTCGACCACAGATCGACTGTTTGCTTTGTTGCTCTCTGTCCCCTTCTCTCTTTCGTTCTCGCGTGTGCATGCACCCGATCAATATTTCCAAATGAATTGTGAAAAGGTGTCGCATGGCCGGATATTGATGAGGGGGAGGGCGCGAAAGTTTGGAGGCAAGCTTTGCTTTTAATACAGCGTGTCAAAGGCAGAGTAATGTGAAGGCTGGATCAGAGTCCGATGGACAAGCGTCGCGTGCCGTTTAACGTTTACTTTTTCCTATTCCTGTATCAAATGCGCTGGGGGATAAATTTCGACATAACAAGCTTTCGTAGGCCTGGAAAAAGGCCCGAGGAGAACGATGGAAAAAAGACTCAAAACCAAACGCGTCTCTCGTGAACGAGGCTGGTTCGGACCCCCACAGGGTCTCGGTTGGACTCTTCTGCTGCATAGATTTCGACTATCCCTCTCTTTCCACATCTCTGTGGCAATCGTGAAAGAGAGGGAACGAGAGAGAAAGCGCATTGCCGTTCGTGTCCCTCTTTATATACATATACAGCCTTGGCAACCAATCCATAAATATCCTAATGGGCCTAAACTGTCGCTCGTTGTCGGCTTTGGAGGTCCCACAAGACTAGTAAACGAATCGGAGGTAGCGAATGTAGGGGGTCACCGATACCAACCATCTCAGCATCTCCTTCCCCCCCCCTCTCTCTCTTTTTCGTTCGTGTCTTTGTCGTTTCCATCTCCGTCTGGTGACTTTACGGTGAAGTTCCGAAATTGCCCGTACATAGATATACATGGATATACATGGGGCGTTCCACACCAAACCGGACACCATTTAGCTTTTGCATCTCCGATTTTTTTCAAAAATTTTTATGTTTTAGTATTGGTTGAAAGAGGTCTTTATGATTTTTTTCAATTTTTTTTGTCGAGCCGTCTTCAAGTAATTGATTTTTCAAAAATTAGGCTACTTTTTTTTTCAAACGCCCGTAACTTTGCGAAAAATGGGCCAAATGGGAGGTTTTTTTTTCAAAATTTTTGTTTTTAAACGTACTTTTGATAAAAAATATCGAAAGAAAATTTCAAACCGTATTTCTATGAGATTTTCAAGTTTTAAAAATAAATTGTTGATTTCCAAAAAACACGTACTGATCGATTTTCTTAAAAATTATTTGTAAAAAACTGTCATCCATTTCACAACTTTTAAGCCTAACGAGATAATGGGTAAACGATGGGATCTATTTTTTTTCGATTTTAAATTTAGCACCATTTAGCTTTTGTATCTCCGATTTTTTTCAAAATTTTTTATGTTTCAGTATTGGTTGAAAGAGGCCTCTATGATTTTTTTTCAATTTTTTTTGTCGATCCGTTTTCAAGATACAGATTTTTCAAAAAATATGTTTCTTTTTTTTTGTAAACGCCCATATCTTCGCGAAAAATGGGCCAAATAGGACGTTTTTTTCAAAATTTTTATTTTTGAACGTACTTTTTATAAAAAATATTGAAAAAAATTTCAACCCGTGTTTCCATAAGATTTTTATGTTTTAAATATAAATTGTTGATTTAGAAAAAACACGTACGGATTTACGGAAAATTTTTTTCAATATTTTTTATAAAAAGTCCGTTCAAAAACAAAAATTTTGAAAAAAAACGTCCTATTTGGCCCATTTTTCGCGAAGTTGTGGACGTTTCCGAAAAAAAAGAAGCATATTGTTTGAAAAATCTATATCTTGAAAACGGATCGACAAAAAAAATTGAAAAAAATCATAGAGGCCTCTTTCAACCAATACTAAAACAAAAAATTTTGAAAAAAATCGGAGATGCAAAAGTTAAATGATGTCCGGTTTGGTGTGGAACTCCCCATATATACATACACATAAGCGACCATAATCGATGAATGAGAAGCTACCGCGCTTACATAGTAACTTAGCAATGGTTAGAGGCTGTATCGTGAGGCTCGAAATTTGCCATCCTCTCCATTCATCTCTACGCGACGAAACGAGATGAGACGAATGAAAGCGTCGTGCGCGTGTTGTACATAGTTGCAGAGTACAATGGAGTCTGTATACGAATGAAAGAAACCTCGGGATAATGATCGAAGCGAGACAGTATTTATATGTTACCATTACAATGTTGCGCTGCGTTTGTTATATATATATATATATTTTTTTTTTTCTGGTCGTCAAACCCTCCGCGTTGCGTTGTACAGGAGATTCGTTTACAATGGAGAATGTCCAACGGTACGCTAAAGTCATTCGGCACTGGTCCATGAAGCCTGGGAGCCATTGAAATATTAGGAGCAGGAGCCATGTCTGCAAAAGGGCCAAATATTTTGTTCATAGAGAACAAATTATAGTGCAGCCATTTTATTTGGCATATATTTATGATTCAACTTTAATTAAGGGTCATCATTTTTCGATGCTCACCTCATTTGTCACACTGTTTTGCTCTTGTAACGGAGGGTGATTTTTTACTCGTTCCCTTCTTCTCACACGTTATTTTCGTAACTCCTATAGTTTTCATTTTTACATATATATTTGTCTATGGGTATACATATTTATAATACCAGTGATGCCAGTAGGTGAGATCCGCCAACTTTTGCTCGGTGTGCATGAAAGTGACGATTATAACTTCGAATATCGAAGCAGCGAAACTTGTTTTCGAAGTTATGCAACACAGACTCTCATCCTTCTTTACGTGCCGCCCTCATACCCGAGTTTTCCCTTTCTCCACTGTTTACCTTCTCCGATACACACTTCCCTCCCGACCCACTCCATTTACCTCGTATATATTACACTTGCACTTGGACTTTTCCCTTTTAACTTCTCTTCGTTTTCGCTCTTTCTTTCCTCAACTTTCGCTGAGAACTAGCTTTCTTCAGCTTTTCTCGTCGGTTCTCTTCGTTTCCATTGTCGAGTGCCCATCGTCTACACATTCTTCATGCCACACATTTTTATGAATCTGAGATTAGATTAAAGAACGATGTGGAATTACAATAAGGTCCATCACGCAAAAATCGTTCTCAACAACGTTCTTATGGAAATTAGGCGCTGTAAATGGTATATTCGTAGTAACGAAGGAAAAGAATTTTCCCCCTTTCGAGTCTGCGCAACAAAAAGAAAAGGGAGAGGGAAAATGAGGGAGATATAAAGAACTCAAATGGTGTGAAAACTCGAACAGTTTTCCGCGTAACGACACGAACTAATCCTCGTTCCCTCCTTTCCTCCATTCTTCCTCTCTTTTTTCACTTCGTTTTCGCTTCTTTACCTCGTCAAAGGGAGATCGACGCTATCCGATTGTTTTTTTCTACGTACAGACGAGTCTGTAACACACGTAACAGCGCCTCGAGTAATGTTTCACGTTAAGGGGGTGTTTCTCCGAGGTCCTGTTGTCAAAGTGCCTTTCCTCCTTCATAGTTACACCACTGGATATTCCGCGTGGAATGTACACATACATACATTCCTCCCTCGTGTTTCTTCAACACAAAGTCTTCGTGAAATGTTTTTATCCCCGACCGATTTTCAAAGTCGTTCTCTCTCTCTCTCTCTCTCTCTCTCTCTCTCTCTCTCTCTCGTCACCAACGACCAGAACTAACAAGATAGAAGTTTGGATCTCTTGCTTCGTGCCTTGCTTTCTTTTCGTTCTTTTTTCTTGAAATATTTTTCCTTCCCTGAGAACTGGCGGCTTAAGAAATGAAAACATCACCATATAAATTGATTCGAAAGACTACGCTGATGAACCTCTCTCACTTCAACCCTCTAACCCACCCCTCTTGGCGCTCCCTATCTCCTTCTCGTTATCCATTTACAAAAGTTTCGCGAAGATTCTCAGAGTGCTTTTACGGCTAAAGATTCCGTCCTTCGCGACGGCGAGAAAACATAAAGACGAAACCTCCCTTGGAATACGTACACCCACCCTCGACCCAGAGGGTTTATAATAAATTTTCCTTTGAACCTTAAAAAAAAACCCTTTCGCCGAAAGGGTTATGTATCACGGTCTCGAATTCGGTAATGACAGACGGGATCTTGGGGATGAATCTTGAGATTAAGGAGGATGCAAGATGCCGTAAATTTAATTTCTCACACATTTCGAAATAAATTAAAAAATAAATTTGCAACGGATGTAAGTTTTCGTGGAATCGTTCAAAGTTGTTGCGATATATTCGAAATTTACGATAAGATGATCGACGCGGGACACATGATAAATTGTTCTGCCATGAAAAAACTTTACAACAGCTGTATTAGATAACGAATATCATGGATGTAGAATCACACATGCGTCTTTGAGTCTCAGGCTTTCCTATTTCACAAATAAGCCTGACGCCCCGTTGAAATATTATAGCGTCGGCAAACACTTTCGATAGTCGCAAATTCGTATCGAATACCACCGTTACTTAAGACTCTGTGCCATTATAACAATAATAATGATAATAATAATACAATATATACAGCGATAGCACTATAATATGTAAACCCGGACCTGCTCGATTGGTCTCACGGTCTCACGGCGTGATCTGTTTCACGGCAGCGCGCAGACCAGCAGCCCTTTCATTCTCTCTTTCTCTCTCCCTCTTTCTCTCTTTAGATGTCGATTTTCACTCGATATATTCCGAGCTCTTCTAATCGCTCTCTCTCTCTCTCTTTTCTCTCTCGAATCGACGACCGCTCGTGCTCTACCGATCTTTACTATACGTGTAACTCATGTACAGTCGATGTAGTACCCAATATATATGTATGTATGGGGTACTCCAAGCCAATTTAACGTCCGAACCTTTCGGATGTACAATGAGGAAAAAAATTGTTGAAAATGCAAAGATTTGTTTGACTCAACGAAATATTTGTTTACGGACGTTCAACGAGATCATTTTGGTAATTCAACAAAGATACAGTGGAAGTTTTAGTTAAATCGATTAAATCGTTGCTTAAATGGGCAAAGTTTCAGTTCAATCAAATAAATATCTTTGTATCAAATAAATTGTGTGATTGAAAATACGAATTGTTTTTTTGTTACAGCTAAATTTATCTAGTTAAAATATACTAGAAACCAACGAAATATTTCTGTACAGCAACTCAGTAACGTGTAAATTGGACTAAACTGCATCTGGAAATTGACCAAATAATTTCGTTCACCTCATATCTTAAGGTTAACCAAATCCATTTGTTGAATTAATTATAGTTTCATTATTTCAAACCAATTAATATTTAATCAACTAAATTTTTTTCAACTAAATGGATTTAGTTGTTTTAACTGAACTTTTTTCTCAGTGTAGTTTATGGTTTTTTAAACGTCTGCACTGAGGCTAAAAAGTGCCCTCAATTTTTTTTAATATTTTCTTATCAGCCATAATTCGATGGTAATATAATTTTTTAAACATAAAAATAGTCGAAAATTTAAACTTTCATTTCAAAATGTATTAGTTATGAGCGATAATATAATCTTCCTATTTGCCCCATTCTTCTCCGATACGATCACTCAAGTCATAATGAAAAAATAGGATCATAATGATAAAATTAATTTTGACAAATTTTTGCTTTCAAGATCATGACAAAAGGCGAGTATCAATATCTGTAGATATTTCTAAAATGGTCTTTTGACAATTTTACTATTTTAGGATATGCATCTGCTCCTATACACTCCAATTCGCGAAAATTTGGACTTTTCTAATAATTTTTAAGCGTTTCATTTGTTGTTCTACGAAATGAACAAAAATTGTCGAATAAACACCTGTTGATACGAAAAATCTGACAATAAATTGCGAGTCATCTTTGGGTGCAATTTCAAGAAAAATCGTGAATCAAGTCGGAGAAGCCGAGGTTGAAACGTTGATTGAATTGACTTGGAACACCCTATACATAGCTTGACACATCTGTATATACCACCACCTTCGCTATGTGTGTATATCGGCATCTATCTATCTTTTTGCCTCACGTTGTAGCAGCGATCCACCGTTGTAGAACTCTCTCTTCCACCCACACCTACACACTTACGAACTTACGCATATACAGAAAAGCCCAAGCGCGTCCTAGAACTCGAATACGCTACAAACTTTTACATATATATATATATATATATATATATATATATATATATATATATATATATTTGCAAGGCGCCCCCGCGTGCGAAACTCTTTCCATCTCCTTTGGACGCCTGTGGATATATACTCTACAGCGAGTGCCGATCTCGGCAACGGGGAAGTTAAATCGAATCCAGTAACTGCAGTCGAAGAACAAACCGAAAGGCCGCTGTTGCTTCCAGTTTGCACCCCAACTCCCCTTCTTCTTCAAACTGCCCACCTACATTTCTATATATTTATATATGTGTGTGTGTGTGTGTGTGTATTAAACAAGCTCGTCAGTTTCTCGGAAACCTTGCTCGACGATACCGGAAACTTGGTGCGCACGAAGTTTGATCCTTCGTCGAATCAGAGTGGCCAACATCGGTCCCCGGTGATCTTTCCCGGCAAACTTGACGGTGTTCTCTGTTTGCCTGCTATCGCGAAAGGTGGCGAAATTACCCCGAGTCCAGGCGACCGACCGTGCCAAATTTCGATGCAATACGAGACTATTCGATTTGTAGTATTTATCGAGTACGTTATTTTGCGATATTGGTCATTTTAGTCCGACAAACTCGAACAGTTATTGCCTTTTCTTCTAAGGCCCGAATTTTAATATCTCAAGATCTATCTTAAGGTCAAACTTAAGATCAAATTTTCCATTGAAATCAAATTGAAACGTAAGATCAAACACTGTAGACTGGGTGTTTTAAGGCCCAAGCCAAATTTTCAAATCGAATCTTTGGAATTAGAAAAATTGTAAAAAAAATTGTTTACTATAAATGGTTAAATAAGTGATTGGATTATGGAAAAAAATGTTATGAAAGTAATTCAGAATTCTTTCAGTTTTTTTTTTTTTACGTTTTTCCCTTAGAAAAAACATTAGCTGGACTTTAACGACCCAGAGTACAGACGGTGTCCCAAAATTTAAGTGTTCAGACGGAGAGTAGAGTTCCAACTTAAGATGAATCTTAAGTTTGAACTAGAGTGTCATTATAAGTTCAAACTTCGGTGTGAACTTCAGATCGATCTTAAATTCAAACTTCAATTTGGTTTGAAGTTTCAACTTGGGATCCATCTTGAGCTTAATTTTAAGTTCGATAGACCTCAATTAGTTTGGGTATTAATGTCAAAAAACACGGTCGAGGGTGGTGATGTGGTTCCGTTCGTTTTCCATCAGCGAAAATAAAGTGAGCTTTGGCATCCAGATTTGGGTAACTTTTCGACCGTGCTTCACTAGATTTTTTTTCCACGGTGAAAAGCTGGAGACTCGGTATTTTCATTTTTAGAAGACACTGCATTAGAACATTTCGATCGCTGCAATATTATTCATAATTGCAGGCTCATTGCGCATTCATGGATCTTCATCGATGAATCGTCGTAACTTTTGTGCTAAATTCACACTAGACTGAAGGTCTCGCTGGTGATCCGACGTCGGTACGAGGGAAAAAATGTGTAAAAAAAAAAAAAAAATACAAACGAGGTCTCTCGTTTACGGAGGAGGCGCCGTGTTTGTCGCGAGTCGCGCGTGGGTGTGCGCCTCGCGCGTCTCGCTTGATTGGCAGCTCGTACTTCCGAGCTCTTCGAGAGCCCCATCAGCGTGTGAGAGAGGACGTCGTAGAGACTTTGAGCGCGACGTTGCTTGTGAGACCTCCCGCCTCCCCTTTCTTCCTCTCGCTCTGTCTCTGTCTCAAATGCAAAGGGGATGGAAACTCGAACGAGAACGCATTTATTTTCGTGCGTGTGCGAGTCTCAAGTAAATTAAGTTTATCGCTATGTTTGCGTTCATGCTTTTACACACGTAGATAGGGGAATATTACGAGACGTTAGAGAACAGGCGAAGTCGAGTAAATGTCTGAATGTATAGCGTAGAAAGGATACGGAGCGTTTACGAAAAATTCGAAATGGTAATTCAACATACTGCTACTCAAAAAAACACATGCGAGCCAAAAGAAAATTATAATTTGAATAATTTGATAAAAAAACGTCATTAAAAGTCTGCAAATTACTTCCTCGTAGTTTTTACACATTCGTAAATCTTCTATTAGCAAGTAGCTTTACCCTATTTCAATCACTTCACGGAAAAAGTTCGGTAAAGCTCCGAAATTAATCAATAATCCATTAATTTTTCTTAAAAAATTCCGCCAATATTTGGCAAACAATTTTTTAAATACTGTCGTAACCATTAAGAATTAATTATCAAAAATGTTCCCTCGGTCTCGATTTTTCGTTTCAGAAATTAATGTTTCAATTCTCCGTTCAGCTGAACGTTCAAAAATTCAAGTTCATGCCAATTTTGAATTTGATAAAAAAAATTTGAATTCCTTTTTTATTATTTATCCAACCGACTAAAGTATCACACAACTTCGGCTCTTCTTCCAAATTCTTCCAACGAAAAATGTCGTCCTGTAAAAAAAATCTGAAAAAAATGTACTCCTAAAAACGAAGCCACTCCCAATTCCACAGAATTCATATTTTCTCTCATATTTTCTAGATTGAAAATAAAATATGAATGCTTACGGATCTTCCCACTAACCGAGGAAGTGTGCAAGGACAAATGGACCAAGAGCATGATCGAGTAAAGATCCCGATGTAAGCAGGCACTAAGTAAAACGCAAAAATAGGGCAAAAACGAGCGACGGAGAATACGAAGAATATAAACCCTAGGCGTGATCATTATCGGCTTACCATTAAACTGGTAGAAGATGAGGAAATACACAAAACGATGATGTTGCGTTAGGCGAGGGAAACGGGATCGCGCGAGGCCGTCTGGTATATATATAACGATATGGCAGAAGGAATTGAGTGCAAACCATAAGATGGAAAAACAGGGGAGACCCGTCGTCAATGATATGTATCAGGAGAATACCATCGCCGGGCGATATACGCACGATAAATGCGTTTGCGATAGTCCAAGTAAAGTGCACGAGAGAGTACGCGCGAGCAAATGTGCGCCACGAGAGTGGAGCGAGGCTCGGGAAAACGAGCCACGCGATGACGAGAGATAGAGATAGAGCGGGAGGCGCGAGAAATCGCTATACAGGGAGAAAAGAGGGGGTAGAATTCGCGAGAAGGGGAAGGTAAGTGTGCGCGCGCGTGTGTGCGTGTGTGTAAGAGAGAGAGAGCGTGAGAGAGTGAGAGAGAGAGAAAGAGAGACAGGAAGAGAGGTGATAGTAGCTCAAAGTCGGAAGGGAGGGGGGGAATAGTGGGAAAGGGAGAGATCATGCGTGCGGTTGTTTGGTTATTAGAGATCCGTCGTGCAGAGGTTCTTGAAGACGTCCCTCAGGAGGGGACCGGGCGGGAATCCCTTCGCCGCGTTTTAATTTCCGACTTTTTCGTGTATCCGTCGTTCCCGTCGTCTTCGACGTCGTCGTTGTCGTCGTCGTCGTCGTCGTCGTCTTCATCATCACCGTCGTTGCCGCTGCTGGTGTGCTACTGGCGCTGCGCTATATGGCGTGTGCGTCTATACTGGCTTTCGTGTGCCTGCGCGCGCAGAGCCTGGACCGGCGTCCGCCAGGAGTCACTGCCTCTGTGGCCGGCCTCGGTCGCGTAAGCAGCCCTGCTCAGTCTAATTTGAACCGCCGCGTGCGCCCGACTTCGCGGGCACGACGATCTTTTTCGCCCCCCCTCTCCCTCTCCCCAGTTTGCTGGCGCCCACGGTGTACACGCCACGAGCCACGAGGTGAACGTTACCGCGAATCATCCACGGATCTTTCCGAAAAAAAAAAAATTTTAATTGAAAAAAAAGTCACGTTTGTCTGGAAATTTTCATGTTTTTCGCTGGTTTTTTGAATTCTTCACGCTGTTTATCGTTCTCCGGTGTTTTACTCCGATTTCAATGCAATTCGCTGATCAATTGCATCGCGATAACATCGACCGACGACGAGGATTTAAAATAAATCGTCGATGAAGCATAATATCTTTCTGACATCTGACAATTCGATCGATACGTGATTATTCGGGATAGGTGTGCGTGAGTGTGCGTGTGTGTGTGTGTTGGTGTGTGTGTGTGTGCATATTTATGCTTGCAAAGACGTGTTTATCGTTTCTCTCGTGTTAAAGGAGAGGAGAAAAAGAATTCGCGAAGTTTGACAGGAGAGAAAGAGAAACAGATGAACCTGTCGTAACGGGCATCGATGAGTCCGTGAAAGGTTTCGCATTGTTGGGATCAGAGTGTTTTGTCAGCGAGCACGTGCTCAGTGTTTAATTTCCTTTTTTTCATACGGAAAGAATTATCGTTTGGATTTTTTTTTTAAATTAATAAAAACGACACAATCTTCACGAGATTCAGTGAAGCGATTTCAGCCGAGTGAATCTTTGATACAGTGTCTCATTTCAATTTGGCGGATCTCAAATTTTTTTTTGCCTCGCATACGGATAGATTTGATAGTGAAAGATCAACATCGATGATCTGTTTACCTTGTCGTCAGCGCTGAAATATATTGTTCAGCGAAAACAAGATAGTCACCTTTTTCACTCTTCAACAAACCCTCTTCTTGGCTTCGTGAACCACGCACGTCCCACGTTTCGTCGTCAACTCGCACGCGGTGGCAGCAGCCGGTGGTATTTAAATAGTAACTACGGTGTCGTCTCAGAAGTACGAGAGAGAGAGAGAGAGAGAGAGAGAGAGAGAGAGAGAAAGGGTGAGAGACTAAAAAACACACGCACAGCGGGTTCGGGTCCTTCTCTTGGGTGTGCAACGTGATACCCCAACCGGGACAGCGGCAGCCGTGAAAAGCTAAAGGCGAACGGTTCGTCGGGAACGCCGAAATACGAACGGAGAGACGAAGAAGAGGAGCAGAAGGGCGAGAGAGAGAGAGAGAGAGAATTTGTGAAACATACACGAAAGAGAAGCACTGTGAACAAGAAAGGGAAGGTACGAAAAAAAGGAGACGAAGAAGAAGAAGAAGAGGAAACGAGAACAAAAAGAAAATTGTACGAAAGTTTACATACTTGAGCTCCCATCTATCGTGCATATGTGTGCGTGTGCATGTTCGTCGGTCGAGCTTTCGAAAGTTATTCACGAGAGAGCTTGAAGTCACGAGTACGCGCCGCGAGACCGTAGGCGCATTCGAGCCTCACAATTCCAGTGCCGGAAACAACGTATAAAACTACACGGGTAGATGAAGACAAGCCTCTCTCGAAAGTTCCCTCTCAGACCCTCTTTCTCTCGCGGGTGCTCGAAAGCTCAGGAGCGGTCAAGTGTTCTTGGCAGAAGCGCCGGATTGCGAGAGAAACGAGACGAAAAGAAAGAACTCATCACGGCGAATCGAGGCGGACGACGAGTCAAGCTGGGACTCTGATTTTTCACGTCGAATTAGAACCTGCGAAAAGGGCTTTTCTGCAGGGATATAAACGCGCGTCTCCGAGGCTTGAGAAAAGAAAGCCATTCATATATATATATGTACGTTCGTAGAGGCGGAAGCCTCTCTGCGATTGATTTTTGAGAATTCAACGGAATTGCGTTTTTCCTTCGTTTATTTAATTGACAAAACAACCGCCGGCGTTTCTCTTCTCACGATTTGTCGGACGGAAATTGCCGTTGAGTCTGCTGTTGGAGGTGAAAAAAGTTGCACCCTGACCACGCAATTGTGGTCGTCACAGAGCGAGGGAAGAATGATGAAGATGACGATGAGCGATCCTCGATACGAGTATCGTGGCGAGTAGTTGGACTCGCCACGTAAGTCGGATAAGAACAAGTGGGGTACGTCCGAGGGGCAACACCGGGGTGGGGGGAGTCTTGTGCGGGTGTCGGGACAAGGCCGATAATTCGATTTCGCGTCGATTTATTAGGCCGATAGACTCGAGGCCCCCCGAAAGGTTCGCGTGTGACGAGACGCGCGCGGCCCTAGCAGCGCTCGTCGTCAGGATGAAGTGGATTTTACTCCTTGAGATGGAGACCAGACATCCGCGTGTACGATTGGACAAACTATCCGCCACCTTCAGGTGGTGGAATACGTCGTGAACGGTCTTTGAACGTGAACGTTCAATGTGTCTGATGAACAAGAATAGTTTCTGGACGAGGTCGAAATCACGATAGCGGCGATTTGAGGATGACCAGACAGTGTCTCAAATATGCAAGGAAGCAGAAGAGGTAAATGAATCGTGAAGGATTGAAGGATTATTAGGGAAACCTCAAGCAACGATTGAAACGAATTGACTCGGGCTCGAGGTCTTACACGTTTTCGTTCGCTGCAACGTCATCGAAGGGTGGTGAACGAGGTCTTGAAAAATTAAAAAATAAAACGAGCCTCGAGCCGAACGAAAACCCTACCCATCAGGTCGGATGATGTGGGCGTCTCTGCTTTTGGGCGGGATTTTAAGCGGCTGGTGGGGCGCCTTTGCTCTGGCTGCGGCACCCCCGGCCAATTTGGCATTAACAAGGACTAACGATAGAACAAGTGTCGACAGTGATAGAGGTATAAGTGACAGGGGTGTAATCAGTGGCGTTATCATGCCGAACGAACACTCGCCGACGACGGCGAAGATGACGAAAACGACGACGATGACGATGATGACAGGGAGTTCCCGATCGATCGTGAGGCGAGATTTGCGCGACGTTGGATTGACAATGAGCTTACCACCGATCTCCGAAGCCACTATACCCAATTGGGATCTTTCGATGGTGGAGAGCAACGATCATCGTGAGAGTTGGAACAATCAGCTGCCGGAAGATCCTCGAAATAGTGGCAAAATTCATTGGGAACGAGCGACAGAGCCGTTTGGAATTGAAATGACTGAGAGAACGAACGTTGACGATACGGAAACGAATCGCGATAGAGTCACGACGAGAAATCAAGAAAGTGTCAATGGAAGAGACGCTATATCGATAGGTCCATTGTTGGAGAATTTTTTCGTTCATCCGGTTACGCCGATGAGTATCCAAAAGGACAATTACGCCAGAAACGACGACGCGAAGGAGCGAAACATTTTAACATCGACCACGGCATTCGATGAATCCAAAGTCACCGAGAACGATGATAGTTTCGATGATATCAGCGAGCTTCAAGACTATCCCATGTACGACGAGGGCTGGTCACGTGAATCACGTGTATCGGAATTCGATAACAACGCAGGTGGATCGATATATCCGGAATTGGATATCGAGACGCGTTTGCCGCGTCACACGTCGTCATCGTCAGGAACGACGACGGTATTGTGGGCCGAAGCATTCGGACCTGTCCTCGAGGGTCCGTTCGAGCGTATCCGTGTCTCGAGATCCGCGAAACAGCAGCGTGCGAAGAATCGCACGAGGTCGGAATCCGCGCGTGAGCAGCGTCGAAAGTGTCGCAACAAGGGTTGCCGCGGTAGAAACTGGTGTCCCGACATGGACATCGGTAACAGGGCATTTCTCGCGCCTACCGTGTTCGAGGGCAAAGCGAGAAGCATGTCTTCGCTGAGGAAACCGGGCTCTAATTACGCGGTGACTTTCGAGGTCAAGCAGGTGTACAAGAGCCAGCCAGGCTTCCAGCCCCTGCTGAAGAACGACAGCGTTAGGCTACACTTTCGCGACAAGGCCGCTCCCGGCAAGTCAACGCTGTGCAACAACGCCGCCAACGGCAATTTCGGACAGTCGAAACAACAACAGCAGCAGCAGCAACGCGACAACCCGAATGGAGTAGTTAGGGCTAATATAAAGCGGGGTAAAGTGTATCTAGTGTTTGTTAATCGCGTGGGACCCAGAAACTTCACGATCCTCGGTGAGCCGGTTATTAGAAGCAAGAAGAATGAACAGGCGGTCCAGGCTGTCATTCGGCCCGATTACGGTGAGTCCCCTCAACGAAGAAAAACAATATTTCTTTATCATTCGAATAAGGTTAAGGTTGAGATATTTGATAAGGAAACCTGTTTAACATCATACACGAATATCTTTGAATGTACAATATATCCTCCCCTTATATTCTATCGTTAATCTGTTTTTGATGATGTTGAGGATTGCACCTTTGAAAAGCAACGAAAATCAGTTTCCTTCTTCTTTTCAAGTATCGTTAAGCTGTTGTTTTGTCGGTTTAGAACCCTAAATCGTTTATGAAGGCCCCAAGGACATTTAAACCATTTTTCACTTTAAAATCCTTAAGGGTTGTCGATTGAAAATAAAATTTATTGTTGCATTTTAATGTTGCAAAGTTGAACATCGTTGTTTTTGGAAATATGAATTTTTCAACGATTCTACCAATATGGACTTTCCTAGCTCGACATTAGACTGATTAAAAAAAGCGACTATTTTTTGTTTTTCGAAATAACATATTAAATACTTTCGGGGAGGTAAAAAAAGATGCCTGTTAAAAGCAGAGCTCTTAGTATAAATATTTAGATATGTCTCATCGCTAATTTCTATTTCCCGTTTAACTACCGCAAGAAAAAACAATTCAAACTTTGAAATTTTATATCTTGGCTTCAAGTCAATGTACCAAAATGAACGGTACTTATTTTTGAAGAGAATTGAATGCTCTACAAAAAAGATCTCGTATGATTTTTCGATAAACTCACTCCTTCAAAAGTTATTCAAGGTTAAAGTTAAATTAAGGGTAAATTTCACTTTTTTTTTATTTCCGGCAAAATGTTAAATCTTGTTACTAAATATCGTAAAATCTTTCTTGAAACAAAAGTTTAAATTGCATTAACATAAATTACCTAATTTTTGAAGAAGTGGCCAACCCATATTCACAGTCTAACATACATATATATTAGACCGTGAATAACTTTTGAAGGAGTGAGTTTATCGAAAAATCATAAGAGACCTTTTTTGTAGAGCGTTCAATTCCCTACAAGAATACGTATCGTCCCATACGGTAAATTGACTTGAAGCCGAGGAATAAAATTTCAAAGTAGGGAAGCGTGGAGCTATTGTAACAGGGGTAAGTTGTAACACTTAATTTTGACCGGGAATTTAAAACATTTTGATTTAATTGTTTTGCTCAATGGGTTTCTTATAACTCGCAGTATAAGGTAAACACCGCTAATACCCCGCGAGACATTAAAATAAGAGGACATGTACACGCGCTCTATTTCGGCCAGATTTCGTAAAAAAAATACTTACGAAAATTTTGATTATGACTATTAAAATTGAATTTATTGTTTATTGTTTTTCCTTGTTTCATCGTAAATTCAACTGGCTTTCATTTGCTTTCTTTAAATTATTCTTAAGTTTGTAGTTTTTGAGATATTTCATTAAGAAGACATAATGAGCCCATGGGGCAAGTTGTAACATGTTAGAACTTGCCCCATGCGCGTGTATTTTTTTCTGCTCTCTACATGTATTTGTATAAATAATATTATTACAACTTGTGGTATAGTGATTACATAGTATTACAAATTATTTGCGGCTTTTGTGCATTCTTTTACTCTTCTTTACTCTAATACTGCCCAGAAAGATGTGCTAAGTTATTGTATTGTATTTTTTTTAGCATGAGAGACTACCAAAGATTATGATCGTCACTCTTCATTGTTACAGCTTGCCCCGAGCCTGTTACAACTAGCCCCAGACATGGGGTAAGTTGTAACAGCTCCCATTTTTTCAAAAAACGTCTGGTGTAAAACATGGGTAAAGACAAAAAATTATTTTTCAATTGGAATTAGTGCTCCGATATATACTTTACAAACCCTCTTACTCACAATCTTAAAAGCATACATATTTTAAGTGTTACAGGCCTTTTTCCAAAAACCGTTACAACTAGCCCCACGCTCCCCTATGAAATTTTTTGTTCCTGTGGTATTTAAATGGGAAATGGAAATTTGCGATGAGACGTATCTGAATATTTATATTAAGAGCCCTGTCTTTAACAGGCACCTTTTTTCACCACCTCCAAAGTATTCAATATCTTATTTTGAAAAACAAAAAACAGTCGCTTTTTTTGAACCAGTCCCCTGCTTGACATGCTTATTCAGCCTGAAATACAATTGGACAAATCAATGCAAACATTGCAAACAAAACGCAAACATTGTAAATTTCTAGCTAATTTTCAACCATTCGAAATCTGACGATATCACGATATATATAAGTAGATTGCGATATCATAAACAAACAAAAAGAACAATAACAGTGCAGGACAAATCAATAATAACTCTTGAGATGCATGAAACTGTTCTGTATTTTGTTTATCAAAATCGTGACGTGAAAAATCCTATTTTTTTCGGAGCACGCAGTGCACAAAATCCAAACAATGTCTTCTACAATGGTGAGCCTGTGTCGTACATGGATTTTAATAGGTGAAGTTGAACTTTCTAATTACTTCGAGTAATTAAATATTGCAGTTTCTAAGAAAGGCCTTCAATCCTAACTTCGTTGATTGTATTTGGCAATTTCATCGAGATACTCGATGCAGGAACGCGCGTAAACTTGACGAGCATTCGATCGTAGGTGAAGTTTTTCCGAATGATAATTTTCAAAATTCAATTTCCTCTCTATCACCTTCCATGAACAATGGTATTCCGTTTATAATTAATCCTACACGACCGTAGATTGTTACTCTTTTGCTCTTATGCTCCGTCGATGACGAACGCGATCGAAACAAGGATACTGCGGGAGGAAGAGAGAAAGAGAGAGAGAGAGAGAGAGAGAGAGAGAGAGAGAGGGGGGGGGGGTCGAGGGAGTTATGCAAAGTTTGATACTCCACAAGAGTCCGTTGAGAACACTTCCACTTATCCAGCTCCACACAGCACAAGCGACGTCGTCGTCGTCGTCGTTGTCTTCTCCTCGTCGTTGTCGTTGTCGTTGGAGGCACCTCAGCCCTCCCAGTTTTCAACGAGTTGCCAACTCGTGCCAGCAAAGTCCGCGCGCTGCGGGGATCTCGTGGAGCTTTGCGTACGGTATACCCCGGTATTAGTTTACGGGGGTGAAAGAGGAGATGAAAAGGAGGAAGCGGAGGACACAGAAGAGAAAGTGAGAGGGATAGACCGAGAAGAGAACGGTGACTGCAGTGTGAGCTCTCGTTCCCCCATTTCCTCTTCCCCGTTGACTCTTCATCCTCGTTTCTTCGTCTCTCGCACCTCGCGCGTGATTGCGCCAAAGTTGTTCGCGCCTTATCCCATTATCGTTTAACGCCCAGCCAGGAAACGTCACCTGTCTCGTTTGCCACGAGGGTGAGGCGCAACGGGGAATGACGCCTCAGTGCACTCGTCGCACAGTTATCCCAGCTAACGCTCCCTTTCCCTGTTTCTTCTCTTGTCATCTTTTACAGCAAGTGACTGCTAACGTGTATTTTTCTCGCTCCTACGAGGCTAGAGAACCCTGATAGGCCGACATCTCGTTGCAAAGTACTTGCATTTCTACCGAGAAAAATCTACTCGAAATATTCAATGGAATTGAAGTTCAGATGAACGAAAAATTGACAAATTTATTATTTTAATGAACAATTTTGGGACTTTTTTAACACTTTGGAAATGATTCTTGGAATATCTTTGAATTTTTAAAATTATTATTTACCAACTATTCGTGAGCTCTTCTAATTTTTCGTTACGTAAATACTTTTTCTGTTTTTCTGTTCAACTGAACGTTGGGAACTTCAAGTAGATAAATAAATTTGATATTTTTGATTGATTTTTGATATTGATTGAATTTTGATATTTTGGTTGCAAGAAAGGTTTCCAAATTTTTGTGCAAGAAATAAATAAAGAAAAAAATATGTACAAGAAACTGACGATAAAAATTTCAAAAGGTACTTTTCAAATTCATACAATGGATTACATGAAGGTAGTCCAATGTGACGACCGAGATTTCGACGTCTTTTCATTACTTTTTTTTTTTAACAAAATAAAATGCGATCGTTTTGAAATTTTTACATGTTGTTATTTGTATCTTGAAGAGTACAAAACAATTTTGTTTACTTAATTCTAAATGAATTTGTTTATGATTTTGCACGTCAAAGTGGAGTCCTCGAAAAAAGGTGACTTGTTTCGGGGAAGCACACAGTCTTCCGCAGTCATCTGAAATCAGAAATCCAAAGAGATTATTGTTTTGTAGGCTTAATACCAGTGCTCTAACCTAAAATATGCATATTTTTAGAGAAAAAAAACCGAAATGGTGGACTTGTGAACAAAACGGTCTTCGAAATCGATTTTTTTAAATAAATTGTTCAAAAAATTAATTTATTATTGAAAAATTGAATATTTTAAAGGTCATAGACTTAGCTATGGGTGTCTAAAACAACGGGTAATTTGGCCATTTGGCCAAATCGGTCGAATGGTTTTTAGTCAGTGCTTCCCCGAAGTTTCGAAAACGTGGTTTCAAGAAAAACGTTTCAAGTTTTCACAACAGATTTTATATAAAAAAATTATACTTACATTAATCACACTGAGAAAAAAGTTCAGTTAAAACAACTAAATCCATTTAGTTGAAATAAATTTAGTAAATTCAATATTAATTTGTTTGAAATAATGAAACTATAATTAATTCAACAAATGGATTTGGTTAACCATAAGATATGAGGTGAACGAAATTACTTGATCAAATTCCAGATACAGTTTAGTCCAATTTAGACGTTACTGAGTTGCTGTACAGAAATATTTCGTTGATTTCTAGTATATTTTAACTAAATAAATTTAGCTGTAACAAAAAAACACAATTCGTATTTTTAATCACACAATTTATATGATACAAAAACATTTATTTGATGGAACTGAAACTTTGCCCATTCAAGCAACGATTTAACCGATTTAACTAAAACGTCCACTGTATCTTTGTTCAATTACCAAAATGATCTCGTTGAACGTCCAGAAACAAATATTTGGTGGAGTCAAACAAATTTTTGCATATTCAACAACTAAATTTTCTCAGTGCAGCTATGCCTGGTGCATAGAGCAATCCTTCCGTTTCCTGAAAGTTATCTCAAAGCTCTCTTCATTTCTTCGAGAGATTTACAGTTTCTGGTGATTGCCAAACCGTAGTAATTAATCATTTTCACTATTAACTTATTAGTTAATTGCTCTCTTCTTTTGGCTATAACTTTAAAAATATTCTTAATTTCGGTCTGAAACTTTTACAGTATATCCTTAAGATGTTTATCTTGCGAAAAATGTAAAAAGAACAATCGATTTTTTGAACCCGTCACAGTGGGCTTCTACCTTAATTCATTATGAAAAATCAAGACATTTTACTTCATGCAATTACAGAAGCTTCAAACTCGTCGTTCTGTACCGGGATTACATGTTCTTGCAACGAATTCCAAAATCGAAGAGACCAACGATCAGACAATGTTCGAATTGTCCTTGAATTCGTTATATATAGATCCAGACAGAGAAAGAGAGGGAGAGAAAGACAGCATGTGCTCACTCTCGATTATCCACCCACGCGAAACCCACACGACTACCGCGACGCGCGATCCCCGACTGACAATCGACACTGTGTGGTCTCGCCGAGTTCTCCAATGTTCTCCGATAGACCGATCAATCGATATACCGCGCGATAACAATTAGCCGTGGCTCGACGTAAACGTCTTTCAACCGAGGAGTTTGCAACATTTTCCAAAGTGGATAAATCTTTTATAAAATTCGTTCACTCACGACGTATTCGCAATTGCGAATTATACTTTTTGCTTCGTTGCAATGATACTGATCTAATTTGAGATATACACGTTCCATCGCAAAGCGAGAGACAAAAAACCTTTAATGAGGACGTGGCAAAGTGAACAAATTGCATAGCTGCAAATTTGCCGGATAAATTAGAACCTTGGCATTTCCCTTGTCCCAAGTGTTATCCTTGACTCGAGGCTCTTCGCTTACGTGCCATGAGGCCTAACTGTGTGCAGTTTGGTCGAATGATGAAAATCGCACAAAGAACGATGGAGATGGAGGAATAATAGCCTCACCTGGATGACGAAAAAGCCATTTGTGTTTTGGAGCACAAAAGATAGAACCGATATCCCTCCACTCGGCTTCCCCTGAGCGCTGTCGCTTAAACGGGAGTTCGTTGTGGGTCCGTGAGACGCGTTATTGGCGACCAAGAAGACAGGGGCAAAAGTGTTCCGCGCTTTTATACGCCACACATCGGGAGAGTTCGCGCAACGTGTCGCTGCGAGTATATATATATATATATAAGTCTGCTTATAAACGCAGAGAGTCAGTTGCTTCGGTGACTAAGCCAGACGGGAATATACGCGAAGAGAGCCGTGTGTTGGGGCGCCGTAAGGGAATGGCGGAGAGAGACGAGGTGGAGGCCCGCGACGTCAATTATAAAGCCTTAATCGGAAACCCGTCTTTACTTCTGTTGGCCTTTCTGTATATATGTTTGTATGTATGTATTAGGGTGATTCGTTTGGGGCAACTCTTTTTTTTTTACCCATCGTGCCCGAAAACCTTTAGTTGGTGCCCAAAAACGAAGTTTCGTGAAAGGGGTGTGTTGTAAAAAAATATTTAGAGGTCGCGAATCAAAATTGAAGGTTTCCCATTTGATTAACATTGGGAAAAAAAAAATTCTCATTATTAGTGTTACCATTCCGCGAACTTTGATATCGCGATATTTTCCAAGTGGGTTTTCATAGGAAATATGATACTCTACAATAAAGTTCATTGAGCCATATCCGTAAATTCAACCGTTTCAGCGGTATCATTGTTTCAAGTGAATATTGTATGAAAATATCTATTTAAACGGCTGTAACGCCTAAGCTATTGGATATATCGAAAAAATTCAAATGAGAACTTAGTAGAGAAAGTAATTTGCTACAAAAAAGTCTTGAAAGCCGAGCCCGTAAATTCAACTCTTTCTCATCTGTAGGTGGATGAAGTAAAATAAATAGATTTTTTGTTTTTGTTTTATTGATTTATTGGCATAGGGAATTCTTTGTAACATTTTTTGAATGGTTTTTCTGATGATTTTGTACGTGCTATCTCATAGAAAATGGAGTTCGTTTGATTGAATAAAACAAAAAAAATATCTATTTATTTTACTTCATACATCTATACCTGAGAAAGTGTTGAATTTACGGGATCGGCTTATGAGACTTTTTTGTAGCAAATTACTTTCTCTACAAAGTTTTCATTTGAATTTTTTCGATATATCTAATAGCTTAGGCGTTACAGCCGTTTGAATTGATACTTTCATACAATGTTCACTTGAAATAATGATAAGCTGGAACGGTTGAATTTACGGACATGGCTCAATGAACTTTATTGTAGAGTATCATATTTCCTATAAGAACCCACTTGGAAAATAACGCAATATCAAAATTCGTGGAATGGTAACACTAATAATGAGAAATTTTTTTTTTCCAATGTTGATCAAATGGGAAACCTTCAATTTTGATTCGCGACCTCTAAATATTTTTTGACAACACCCCCCTTTCACGAAACTTCGTTTTTGGGTACCAACTAAAGGTTTTCGGGCACGATGGGTAAAAAAAAAAGTTGCCCTGAAACGAGAATCACCCTAGTATGTATATATAAGTATATACGAATGCCAGTTTGTATTCCGAGGGAGCGAGCGAGATGAGAAGAGAAATGGCAGAGAAGAACGGAGAGTATATAATAAGGCGCGCAAACGGGCGTGCGACGCCTCATTTCCCTCTCTTTCCCTCTCTCTCTATCTCCTTCTTTTCTTCTCCAACAGTTCTCTTCTTTACTTCACCTCAGTCTCTTCTCCGTTATCGCGTTTATATACTTGTCGCATATCATTCTCATCGACAATTTTTCATATTCCACGGTCTTTCGGTGTACATCCAAGAGACCGCGAGTAATGAAAAGTAAAAGAAAAATCATAATGAGACTGGGAGTTGGTCATTGGTTTTGTAGGCAATTTACAAAAGTTGATAAATCATCACAATCCGTCCTCAGAAAACGATGCACCAGGATTTGTTAACTATTTACAAATATTAAGTTGAATATGGCGAAATCAATTATTTTTGAACAGTTGATGAATTAAATAAATATTTTTTTAAAGTTAACAAATTATTTTGACAGAAATAAAATATTTCTTAACGATTATCAAATTTTATAACAGTTAAGGGGGAATATACACCTGGCAGGGTCCGAAAAATCGACTTTTTTATTTTTACATTTTCTAAGGCTTGGGTTCTTAAAATTTCAAGCAAAAATTCTAAAACATGACAAAGTTATAGTCAAAAGAGTATATGCATTCGTTGCGCACATGCACGTGAAGATGACCACTGTAACGTGTTTTTCTCAAAACAATGTTTTTCTAACGTACCCAAAATATTACGAAAACCACTGAACCGATTAATTTCAAATTTTTTGTGGTTATTGTATACATAATTTTCTTGGTTATTGTCTTTGTCATAGGATTTTTTTCCAATTTTTAGTTTTTTTTTTGTCAAAATACGAACAAATTTTTCGTTGTTAATACTACGTTGAGTTAAAGCATCCGCCATTTTGTCAAAAGACGATAGTTCTTAAATTTGATATGACAAATACAAGATAATACTATTTTAGTATCCTGTTTTGGTTTTTTCATTCACATGATTTTTAACGCAACGCCATTGGAAACCGCTATGGCAGATTTTTTTACGACACTCCGTGAATTTGCAACATTTTTAAATAGAAAAAAATAGAAAACATTCTTGAAAGTTTATATTTTCAACTAGGAAAAACCCCGTTCTGATCATTCTAATAGTTTCCCTGGAAAAAATTCTCGAAAATTACCTTTTTTCCGTTTCCCGGTGTATATTCCCCCTTAAGGAATCTTTAAATAAAAGTGCCAACTAAATATATTTCTTCACTACAAATAAACTGTTTCCTCAGTGTGAGTATTACCCACAAAGTCTTTGCATCTGGACTTTCAATTGGAATTTATCGTATTCTTTTTGCGCTTCTTTCACGGTCAAAAGCTTCGTCCATAGTTATGAGACGAGTGACATTGGCAGAAAGTGAATTTCCTGACAAATGCCTTTATTAACGGCGAATCCCGGAACATAATACAGGGAGCAAGAAGCCATCGATAGACTAAATTACGTGTGTCACAAGTTTCCGGAAACAAATTGCATTCTCCGCTGGGAATTGAAACAAAAAATGAAAACCTGCTCTGGTTAAACGTGACGTATACGGACCGGTGTTCAATGTGCAATTTAGATTGGAGACAAGCAACAGACGGAAACGAAGCGACAAAAGAGAGAGAAAGACAGAGGCATAGAGAGGCATGGAGAATAGAGAAGACTTTTGGGAGTGGGAAACACCGCGACATGTACATATATTGATACCGTCGTTGATTGGCTTACGTCATTGTACGTTTTGTCGTCTGGATCCCGTTCTACCGACTCAACAAATTACTATCAAAATTAATTGACGCCAATTATCGTTTACGTTACGTTCGACGGGTGGTTCTCGCGCCTTGCGAATCGTGTCTACGGTGTATAGATGTATGGGGGACTTTGGTTTGCCGTCGTCAACGTATTCCGTCGTGTGTTCAACTAGATCTCCGTACCATAAAATGATATTATCGTATGAAAATAGCCATCAGAACTGATAGACACACACGTGCAATTACTAATCAGTCTGGAAAATAGCTGATTTTTCATTTATTGCCCACATTTAGCTCACACAGAGGACACTATTTAGCAAACTTCAAAAAATACTGACATGAAAAAAATCTCGAATTATTTTTATCTCACAAAAACAAAGCTTTCTTATTGAGCAAACGATTACTTCTTCACGCGATAGTTGATCTACATTTTGCCTCCATCATTCGCTAAGATTAATGAACATACCGGTTTAGCGAACTATAGACAAAAAAACTAGTGAGCCATGGATGAATTTCTAATTTGCGCATGTCTTTTCGTCTCTGGACAAGCTCCCAATTGAGAGTCGCTCATCCAATTAATTAATTAAAGTCTGCCAATTAATTACAAATAATTGCCTCTTGCGTTATTGCAAAGCAGTTTACATGCCTCAGGCGTTAGAATCCGTATAACGGAACGCGAGAAGATTTACAAAAGCACATACGAAATGCACGCTTTTCGCCAAAGAATATATGAATGAATATATGAGTTATATATGTATATATTTTTATAAAAATATAGGTTGGTTTAACAGAGCGAATTTTTTTGGTGGGCACGGAAGGCGCTGAAATCGGTGGATTGGACTTTTCACGGGGTTACACGCAAAGCCGAGAGGGTTGGAATCAATGTTCCGGAAAATGCATCGTAGGGGGTAGGTCGGTCGACGGTGGTGCCACGATCGTGGAATGGGATATTATCGGCGACTTAGTGGGAAATAGCAGCGAGCGAGCGAAAAGCTCACACATCAACATTCATCCACACGTCCATCGACCCACACAATTATATTATTATTATTATAGGATGGAATGCCCCATATACAATTATATTATGTCTATGGGGTATTCCATCCCAAATCGGACAGTTTGAAAAACTTTTTTATTTCCTTAATTTTTTTGAGTACCCATCAAAAGACCCTTTCTGTTTAATTTTGAGATTTTTTTGATCACCCGTTCAAAAGATATTAAATTAATTGAAAAACCTCACTTTTTTTGATATTTTGGTCATAACTTCTTTAATAATAGTCCAAATTAAAAGTTTTTTTTTTCAAAATTTTTGTTTTTTATGGCCTTTTCAAAAAAAAAAATACAACAAAAATATTCGACGTGCTTTTGAATGAGTTTTTTGAGTTTTAAACGTAAAATCGCGGTTTAAAAAGTGATGTCATTTTTAATTTTTTTTAAATTTTTTGTTTCAAACATCCATCTATTCAACAATTTTTAAGACTAGTCCGATCGTGGGATCTCAATGACTACTATTTTTTTCCGATTTTTGAAAATTAAAAAGAAAATATTTTTTAAATAAATTATTATGAATACCAATTTTTGTTACTGTATAGTATGTTTTTTAATCATCTCGAATTAATTTGGACACTTTTTCATTGTTAACAGATTTTTTAAATATATAATTAATCGATGAGCAAATAACAACAGTTCAAGAATTGTATGAGTGGGCATTGAACCTAAATAGTCTACCGAATATTGCTATCAAATTTTCACATGAGAAACATTATTCATATGCAAAAAAAAGATTTTATTTGCGATAAAATACTGCGAAGTCAATTACAGGGGGACAAAAATTTCATCCAATTATTCCAATGAGCTACGGAAATGTATTGGCAAAGGAATATTCGAATTCAGGAAATTATCGTATAGGTAAGGTTTTCAAAAAAATACGTGAATAAATAAAAGCTGTTGTTATTATTGTTCATAAGCAGACTTAACGATTAATTATTAATTTTAAGAACATGTTAACCATAAAAAAGTGTCAAAATAAATTCGAAATATTTTAAAAAAATACTATACAGTAACAAAAATGGCCTCAAAATAAACTCTAAATATTGCAGGTTATTGTATTACTATACAGTAACGATAATTGGTATTCATAATAATTTATGAAAAAATTTTTTTTTTCAATTTTCAAAAATCGAAAAAGAATAGTAGTCATTGAGATCCCACGATCGGACTAGTCTTGAAAATTGTCGAATAGATAGATGTTTGAAACAAAAAATTAAAAAAAAAATCAAAAATGACATTCACTTTTAAAATCGCGATATTACGTTTGAAACTCAAAAAACACATTCAAAAGCACGTGGAATATTTTTGTTGTATTTTTTTCTGAAAAGGCCATAAAAAACAAATTTTGAAAAAAAAACTTTTAATTTGGACCATTATTATAGAAGTCATGACCAAAATACCAAAAAAAGAGCGATTTTTTTGTGAATTTAATATCTTTTGAACGGGTAATCAAACGAATCTCAAAATTTAACAGGAAGGGTCTTTTGATGGGTACTCACAAATATAAAAAAATTGAGGAAATGAAAAAAAAAAGTTTTCCAGACTGTCCGATTTGGGATGGAAAGCCCCATATATCCCACACCTACACGCAGGTACAAACACACTCAATTGCACAAATATATATACACACAAAGGTACTGCAGACAAGGTATGGTGGTTGAGTGTATGATTCTGGTGTTGGCGTCGGTGGTGGCCGAGTAGGGCGACGTATACGTACGGGAGAGGAACCTGGTTAGGGTTAGCCATTCTATATATGATATGGATAAGAGAGAGAGAGAGAGAGGGAGAGTCAGAGTGGGGGGAGTTAAAAGGGAAGAGGAAATCACCACGTACGTACCCGAAGCACGTACGGCCCCGTGCCCATACTCAGCGAAGAAGCCCGCAGGTAACTCCGCTCTATATACTCACTGTCGTGCGGCCAGTGCTATGCTTACTCTTGCCCGGTTACTTCTTCGCCGATTGCTGGACGCACGCTTGTTATACATATATGTGCGTATAGTATACGGTAGCGTGGCAGAAGCAGAAGCACACATCGGAGCATTGGAGAGGCAGCTCGTTTTGCGATGGTGGGAGAGAGGGAGAAAGAGAGAGAGAGAGAGAGAGAGAGAGAGAGAGAGAGAGAGAGAGAGAGAGAGAGAGAGATTGTCCGCGGGGCCGCGAGTATACGCGGGCACGTGTGTCCACCAGCAGCACCGTAAGGATCTTAGGTAGACTGCTGGGCGGCTGTTTGCAATCTTTATACGCGAGGATCCAGCAGAATCCCTCTCCCTCCCTCTCTCCATCGCTCTCGCTCTCTCTCTGTCTCCATCTCTCTCTTTCTCTTTTCCGTGATCTATCGATCTCCTCTCATCCTCCGTGGATCGTCCATGGACACTTCTCCGCCGTCCGCGGTGAAAGTAGGTGTTTGAAGGCGGTGTATACAGCATGCCAGTGTAATGTGCCCATTTTCTGCATTTTAACGGCTTAGTTTTGTTTAGGTGACTTCTTTCCCAAGAATTTTTAATTATTTCGTTCCACTTGACACTTTGAATTATTATGATGCATTATAATGTGTTTGACGTTTGCTTATTCATGGAAGATGCTCTTTTTCCCGGACAAAAAGAGAGATTAGAAATATTCGTAGACTTTCAGCAATTAAGCTCAATAGTTCATACGAATACACGAGGTGACTAGAATGACCGGTATTAAGCTTGTAAACACATCATACGCGATTTTGTAATTTTTTACTTCCTCATCGAGGAAACTTCTTTTTTTATATGTCAAAAGCAATGCTTGGAAATCCTAGTAATTTAGAAGCTGTCCAGCTCAAAAAAATAGTTGACATTACATTTGGAAAAAATCCTTTAAGATATTATTGAGAAGATCCAAAATAAATGAAGAGGCTTTGACTTACATTATTTTACATGGACTTTCAAGTTCCGAACGTTCGGATGAACGAAAAATTGCCAAAATTATTCTTTTACAAAGCAATTTTGAGAATTTGTCAACACTTCAAAAATAGTTCTTAAAATATCCTTGAATTCTTGAAATTATTATTCATCAAGTATTTGCAAGCTCTTCCAATTTTTCGTTAAACAACTTACATTTATGGACTTGAAAGTTCAAACATTCAGATGAACAAAAACTTGACAAATTCACTTTTTCACAGAATAATTTCAAGACTCCCTTTGGTCTTTGGAAAGAATTCTTAAAATATCTTCGAATTTTTTAAATTATTATTTACCAAGTATTTACAAGCACTTTCAATTATTCGTTGAATAAATAATTTTTCTGACTTTTCGTTCGACTGAACGTTCGAAACTTCAAGTGCATTATTTTGCACCTCACGAACTGAAATCTCTTACAAAAATAAGCGACCTCACAAGAATTGTCAGTATTAAATTTAGTAAGGATGATTTAAAAAGTTTTTCATGAAATTTTGAAATTTTTGAAAAATTACGAAGAATTCAGGGCAATTTATCTGTGACTTTTTCATACTGTCAATATTCGTCCAAGTATCCGATATAAGAATTCCAAAATCAATGACCGAGGTTGCTGACAATTTGTGTGTCTAATTTGCAAATTTTTAAAAATTTATTTATTACATTTACGACCATACGCGAGCGAAAATCTGAAAATTGCGATCTGGAGAATCACGATTCGACCTTTAGCGTTTGATATATATCTATATAGGGCAAAATGACAAATACCATCGTCGTTGGGCGTTCCAGAGAGTACCGTGGTATCACCACCGCGATTTATAAATCACTTTAGATTACTGCGGACGCGCTCCGCGACAATATATATGTGCGTATATGTAGCCGCGTGTAGGAGACCCGACACGTTCGTGTAGAGTAGATTGTAGTGCAGCATTGCCGCCTCGCAGTCTTACAGCGTACAACCGAGAGCGCTCTCTCTATATTTCACAGCGGCGGCTCGGTATTAGACCCAATAAATCCTGACAATTAGGTAGACAGACATATGGAGAGTGAGAGAGAGGGAGGCAGAGAGAGAGAGAGAGAGAGGAGAGAGTCAGGGAAAAGGTTGGAAAGAGCACAATGTCCACGCCGCGTTATTCTTCCCTTCGGATTTCACATTGTCGCTGAAGTGAGCGTATAGTCCCGGCCATTCTTTAGCCGGGTTTTTTAAGAATGCCAGCTTACGTTTGGGCTCAGCCTGCGCCAAAGTATTGCATGAGATGAAAATCTAGGATCGACCGCAAAGTTTCTAGATGACCCTAGTTGAACTCTCAGAAAATTTGAATTTCATTGGAAACAATCGATTCGAAGCCAAGGGGAGCAATTTTCCCTGGTCATGGGCAGGTGCATATTTTCCAATCGACTATACTGCTCCAATGGGTCGATATTATTTTGCCATCTTGGATCGGACCTCAAAAGCAGCTTCGTTAATAATTTATAATGCAAAATATTAGAACCAAAGATTGGATAAAATTTTCAATTCGATATCGCGACTTTACATCAATTCAATTAATAATTCAATCATTAAGGAATGTCATTAGGGAATTCAATTATTAATTCAAATCATTAGGGAATAAGTAGATGAGTTTCAAAATATCCTTTTATTTTTCATCTTGTCGCTGGTCCCGAGGGATTTCGCTTCAAATAACATTTCTCATCTTCTCCGGTCTTTCGACTTCGTTCTCGGGAGTTTTTTCTTTCTCGTTCCTCTCGTACCTGTCGATATTTCCCTCGAGTTTTCTCCGGCCGATAACTCCCTTCGCTGGATGCATTTTCGCGCCTTCTCGCATCGACGAGAGAAGGAAATTGCAAAGTGGACGACTGATTGGTGAATAAAGCTCGTCCGAGTGAAACCGCCCTGCGAAACCCTCGAGTATATACTTTTTTTCCTTACTTTTTTTTTCTATCGACTCCCTTCGATTTTACGGATAAAACTCCAAGGCACATCTCGTTAGAAACTCGGCAAAAAGTTTTTTCTCGCGCTCCCTTCGGCTTTTCATCCTCCAATCTTTTTCCTACGCGCGCCCTTACTTCTTTTTTTTCGTTCCCTTCTTCCACTGTTCGCTCCTCGCAACTCTTGTACAGCTATTCTTCGCTCGTAATCCCCCATCTCTCTTCCTCTCTCGCTTGTTTGATTTGAGCCATTGCGTGTCAACTTAGCTGTCTACCGTTCCTTCGATGGATTGCCGTATTAAAGTACGATAAACTGATGCTTAAGAAGTTCTTTTTTTCCATCAATTTACCGACTTCGTGGCAATTGACATTGTAAAAAAGTTCTCATCTCGTTCACTATACATTGAGCAGATTCGACTTGTACAAGTTAGAACGTTTCATTTTTCAAAAATCTATGCATAGTCTTCGTTTTTCTTCTGTCCAACTTTGATTCATAATATTCATCGCCTCTCTTTATTCTCGCGAATTATCATCTGCTGCACTCAATCGTATTTTTATTATGCGGACCTGAGAGCAGGGTTGCGAAATATTTAATGAAAAAGTAATGCATTAATCATTACTTTTTTAATGGCTAATGGAAATTATTTCCATTAACCATTAAATGTTAATGGTTAATGGAAATTAATTCCATTAACCATTAAATGTTAATGGTTAATGGAAATTAACTCCATTAACCATTTAATTTTAATGTTTAATGGAAATTATTTCAGTTAATCAACAAGTGTTAATGGTCAATTATTTCCATTCCATTAAATGGTAATGGTTAATGGAAATTATTTCCATTAATCAATAAGTGTTAATGGTCAATTATTTCCATTCCATTAAATGTTAATGGTTAATGGAAATTAATTCAATTAATCATTTAATGTTAATAGTTAACGAAAATTATTTCCATTATTCAGTAAGTGTTAATGGTTATTGAAAATGTAAATGCATTGAAAAAAGTAATGCATTATTGGCAATCCTGCCTGAGTCTCAAAAATATATGCTGTCGTATGCTCGATACAACGTGAAACTTTTTTTTAATGCCCTCATTCTATTCACTCCTCAATATCCCGGAGAGTCTCCCAATTTTCGCTGCAGCCTCGAAATCGATTTCGCAGAGTAGCAGATTGAATATAACGTTAAGATGATAGCGGTGGGGATCCGCGTTTCGGTGTCGCAGTGATGAATAAAGGAAAAAACAAACTGGAGGATGAAGAGAAAACAGGTTGAAGAGCGAAACTTTGTGCGATTCAGAGGGAGGGTTAGTGAAACGAGGAAAATGAGAGAGGTCAATATGCGCTCGGCAATTTGTATGCACTGCGCAAATGGCTATTCTGCGACCCTTCGGGGCGCTCTTTGTTTCAACATCCCCTCTCTCGTTTATACACATTTATAGCGCATACCCGCGAGAGCAGAGGAAAAACCTCGTTTCCGACATAAAACACACCCCCTCCCCCCACTCCACTGCATTGACTCTCTACTTCCGATTCCTTTTTTTTACATTTTTCAATCTTTAAACTTTTGCGGCGATTACCGAACAAGAAAAAGCCCTTCGGATGTTTTTACTTCAATCCACTTCTCGACTCTCTCGGTCGGCCACCGACTAGATCGCCTCTGTATAATTTCTTTTTTATTTCCACTTTCTCTCGTAGCTGAATGGGTTTTTTTTTCATTTTACGATACTTGAAGTTAATCACGATATTCATGAGTCTTTTTTTATCATTTTTCATCAATAGAAACGTAAGTATTTGGCTGATGAAAATGAAGTTGAAGTTAACAGCGAGATTTATTTCCACACAGTCAAGTTTATATTTAGAAGAGTTACAGATTGAGCAATTGACCTCTGATCAAATATAATTCCATTTAATTGGAAATTACGCGATGCTGCTCAATTGTATTTCCACTTGAATGGAAATACCTGTAATTAGAGTGAACTTCAGTCTTAATTCAATCGTGATAGATGAAATGCAGAAGGTTTATCGACAAATTTTCGGAGCTATATAGTAGTGGCTTTTATACGCCATGATTAATTATCGGAAATAATCAATCAATAATCAAATCAATATGCATACAGACATAACTATTCGCCGAATTGCTAGCTCTTATTACCAACTAATTAATATCGTTAGTAAATATAGTTAAATAGTATTTTAATCCGATTTCATGAAGCTGAAAATGTTGAACAATCGATATTTTTAATAACTTCGGGATCACAGATTGACCAAAGTTGATTCAAAATTATAGACCCCATCCGACGGTGTAATCTGAACAAGTTGGTAAGAAATCGGAAAAATCTAAGTTTCTTGACGCTGTCCTCAGGATTGAGAGATGTCATGACGCGTGAAATCGAAACCATAACGAGTTCGCTTCGCGAATTTATCCATCGAATGTTTGTAATGAAATACAAGTTCCATGAGGGTTCAAGAAAATTCTTCTGGGATCTTTCTGAGTGACCCGAGTTTGCAATCTAATATGAGCTGTCGCGCGTAGCTGGTTTATATTTATATAAAATATATTTTTTATGTATTCATTAAATACTTTCACCATGGGGGAGCGGAATTTGTTGTATAACGAGAAAAGTTGAACGAGACGTTTGGGTTAAAGTGTATGACCAGAAGAGAACGCTGGTAAATACCACGATGGGAAGGAATTAAGTCTCTGGTATATATAGACGAGGTCAAGGCCCTCCGACGAGATCCGATAATTAACCGGAGCGTCGAATTATAGTCATCTTGTGGCTGCATATGTCATATATATTAGACTGCCTAAAAAAAAACTTTTATTTTTTTTTTCGATCTTCCACTTCATGAAACCATAGTTTATAACATAATATTGAACCTCTTAAAAGGAAATCGCCGTGCGATTTTTTTAAGCGGTGACGCATTGAGTTTTTAGAATATCGTTAGAATTGAATCTCTTAAGGAGGCTCGATGGTGACATGGCTAGTCAAATTCGTGACGTCAAATAAATTTAATAAATCTATCGCGATATGTCCTATATGCTACATCAAAATGTAAGTTATGAATTTCGATGGAATTTCCATTGATATTTTATTCATAATTTGTAATAAATATTATTATAAATGTAATGTCAATAGACATTAGTAGTCAGTACTATCAGTGCGCAGGCGCTGGGTACGCCGCTGGCGCCAAGTTCTTATGATCGCCAATGCAGCTGACACCATAACCTCAATCCGCGTCGGATGTACGTCGAGGAACATTACACAAAGTATTAATAAATTAAAAGCATTGCTATTTACAATGGTCCCAAAGAATATTCATCGTTATATAAGAGGTAAAAAAAAGGAAAATTCTGTAAGAAAAAAGTGCAAGTGGCTCGAGAAAACGTACTTGCTTCAATAGCGGAATCGAGAGCAGAAAAGTCCAAAACACGGATATCAACAGATGCAACCTTGCAGACGCAACCGTGCGCAGCAGACGACAGACATACTCCTTCCGGAACTCGTACACACAATCACTTTCTCTATTAAAATTCTCAAAAATAACTTCGATAAGACACAATTTTCCAGATACTATTGGAAAGCTTATGATGTCGTCTTGCAGTACGCGGTTTTTAAATAGGATCTTCCGTTTTTATCAAAAGATATCATGCCATATCCGGTGAAAATTGGCCGGACTCCCATAAGAGCAATGTTAAAAATAGCAATGTTTGAATGAACTTTTTGTCATTATTTCCTCGATAACAGACCCTGAAATTTCATGGGGTGGTTCGTTGTGTCTTGAATAACACCCTCTAAAAGTTTCATTCATTTCTCCCGTTTTTTAATCTACCATCGAGCCTCCTTAAGTGTTGATCAAATGGCGAACACAAAAGCTTAATAAGTCACCGGTTTAAAAAATCGCACGGCGATTTCCTTTCACGAGGTTGTTATAAACTATGATTTGATGAAGTAGGAGATCGAAAAAAAGTAGAGGTTTTTTTGAGGTAGTCTAATATATATGTAATATATATTTATGTATATATCCCTATATATTAGTGGTTCAAAATTAAATTCTTTTTAGATTTCCTTTATCGAGATTGTTGTAAGTTGAAAAATAACTTCTGATGTCTGGTGTTAAAATTCCGTAAAAATTTTTTTTTCTGAACTTCATAATTCAAATATCACGCTCTCCTTAAATATTTAAATCTAACTCTTCCCTGCGGCATTAATGTAGATTTGAGAATTTTTTTACGGCTAATTTACCAACTCTGGAATACTAACACGAGTGTGGATCTTATTTTTCAATTGTTCGAATGATTTGGATGTTTCGCATGTTACATCGCCCTACCGTGATACTGCCTACACGACAGCTCTCATTCTCTACTCACCCATCCTCTCAATTTCTCTTTATTATTAATCGCGTTTCTCCATCTCTTCCGTATCTTTGATAATTAACAAACAAAAAAAAATGTCATTCCCATACGCGGCTTTATGCACTTTAACGTAATTTCGTGACGGCCAAAAACTTTTGGTCTCTTCCGCGAAATTCATCACGGAGTAAATTCACGTTCATTCAAAGACTCTCTCATCATGCGCGCACACTTCACATACTTTTTTTAAATTGCCAATGAGACGAATATCTTGCTTTGTTTCGCATGTACGAAATTTTTTTTTCGTCAGTCTGGCAAATTATCGTTATTATCAAAAGTTCTTCATAGTAATTAAAAATAACTAACCGAAAAATTGTTGAATAATTATTTGTTTGAACAATTTATTAATAATTTTTGGGCAATATTATTATTGATAATTGTCGTTTATGGCATGCAAATGTTGCTGAATTTTTTCAGTTTTTTATTGCATCACGAAGTACTGAAAATTCAATCAGATAAAATTTTTGGCTGGGACTGTAGAGGCAGAGTATCCTTAATGTCTAATATATACGTAATCTTAGTATCGATATCTCTCGCACAAGATGAAGTGTAATCGAAGGCAGCTTTAACACACACAGATATATATATTTTGCGATGAGTTTTACGATTTCCCACGAGCCTTTTACCCGATCCTAATAGCGGAGGAAGATCGTGAGGAAGTTTTATTTGCACCAACGTTTTGTTCATTCCACATCCTCTCAAGACGATCGTCTTTGCTTTTCAATTCAAAAATGGGGAAGTCAGTGAATTTCGTGAAGACATAAAAAATACAACGCACCTCTCGATCGTGTATATGGTCCGCCCACACTTTTATCATTCGTCGAACAGTTACAGCTTTTATGATTTTTTTTTCCTCGCAAAAGAAAGAGTGTGGGTGGAAAAATATTCGAGCACGATTTTCCACTTTGTCGTTTCGAGCGTCATCCAGCATCAGCGGCGGATAATTTGGTCGACGGAGTCGATGGATAAAGGTCGTACAAGGTCATTCGCGTAGACTCACTGTCGGGGCATGTTGTATTTTTTTTTTTTAAACATTATTATGTTTCCCTCCCCCGCGTCTCCTTCACCGCGTCGACGCAAGCCTCGTCTCGAAGTCTTTTCTTTTTTGTCACCGTGATCATATACATCTCGATGATGTACACTCGTGAGTGTGTAGGAAGTTGATGGCGTACGATGGCGCGCAGCTGTCCGATTGAGGAAAATTCGTGATCGCGAGCGGCGTCGGTGGAACTTGAAAAATTGCGAGATGAGCCGGCGGGTGATAAAGTATAAAAGAAAAAAAGGGAGTCTCATAGGAGGGCTCGAGAAAGCGCCTGTGTAAGTGCGCGCTCAAACGAGAGCACATATAGGAGCGCGACCAGCGGTCTGGCCGTCGTCCCGTAGTCACAACACGCCGCGAGTTATTGCCCCGTGAATGCGCCTCCCCCTTCTCCATCCCAGCAGCGGATCCCCTTGCCGATTCCCCGACTGGTCCTCCCTCCGAACGATTTTTCCCTCTTCCCTCTGTCGTACACGCTCCTTTCTTCCGATGTTCTCTCTCTATCTCAAGAGAGAGAGAGAGAGTCGATTCCGACCAATTCGCTGCCAAAAAAGTGACGAGCGTTACGGCTGGGTGCGTCTCTCTTGGGGCGCTTACATCGCGGATTCCTCGCTTTTTTCCCCGCTCCTTCTTATAGCGCTTTTTCGCTGTATCGCGTTCGTACGTCCCGCTGTTTGTGTGTGAGTGCGTTTGAGTGTTGGAAGTAGAACGTGCGTGGAAGTTATACGGAACACACGCTGCAAATCCGTGAAACTCTCTGGGAAAGATAACGAGAAGGCGAAAAAAATATAATGGAACGAGAGCGGGGAAGATGAAGAGCGAAACATCATGACGAGCTACCATTTTCAAGACGTTTCTCAATTCCTCGAGATTTTGAGAAACCCTGGTTTCATCGAGATGATCGAAACTAGGATGGAAAATGCTATGGTCAAGTTTTTGCAACGAATCTCATTTTCTTCAGACCCTCTTGAGCAACATTGACAATGCTGAAGAGCGATAGAACGAAGGAAATTTACAATACAATTGTTCCGGGAGCTCGTAAATCCTGTTTTTAACCCGATTCGATTATCGTGGGTCGCTGGAGACCCGAGTGATTTTTCTTTTGTCCTATTTTTCTTGAGAAGTACACTACCGGTGAAAAGTTTCCGGACAATACTTCAAGAAAGGTCTGGAAGAATTCGGCTTCATTTCCCGTTAAAAAATTTTTGTTTACAATTTGTTTTTAGATTTTGTCTCTATTTTGAGATCAACTTTTTTTCGCCTTTTTTCCCTCTCTTCAGGTGCACCCATCTTTTAGAGGATTTTTCAAAATTCATTTTTACGATTGGATTCATAAAGGGGAAAGTTTGATCTTCAATTTCTTTTTTTGAAAAAATTTAAGCGATTTTTTTTCCGACGTTATTCTGTTTTTTGTGTGAGAAAAGAGAAAATTTGAAAAACCTCGCATAAGACGAAAGCAAAAAAGATTTATACAAAAAATTCAAGATAGCAAAAAGTTGCGTCTGTTTTCGTTGAGTTCAGAGGAATTTTTTCAGATTTTTTCTTCCAAAATTTTCCTTTCCTACTGACAATAGGAGAAAAAAATTTGAAAAACAATTCCAATGTGTTAAAAATGATTCAGAAGATGAGAACAAAAAATGTTGAAAAATAAAAATCTGGAAACATTTCTTTAAACTCAACGAAAACAGGCGTAACTTTTTGCTATCTCGAAGTTTTTCGTGAATCCTCTTTATTTCCGTGTTATATGGGATTTTTCCCTTTTTTCACAAAAAACAGAATAACTTTAGCAACAAAAATCGCTCAAAGTTTTTTAAATAAGGAAATTGAAGCTCAAACTTCCCTTTCATGAATCCAATTGTAAAAATGTATGAAAAAAAATTCCTCTAGAAGATGGGTGCACCTGAAGAGAGGGGAAAAAAGTCGAAAAACAGTTGTTTTCAAAATAGAGTCCAAATATAAAAACAAATTGTAAAAATAATTTAAAAAACAGAAAATGAAGCCGAACTCTTTCCCTTTAGAATGTCGTTTGTTGAATTAGTTTACGTTAACTTTCAGTGAAATGGCATTAAAAAACGTTCCAAACCTTTTTTGAAGTTTTGTCCGGAAACTTTTTGCCGCTAGTGTACATGTGTTTATGTCGAAAAATAAAATATTTGTTAAATTTTTTTTGCAATCTTTATGGTGTGCCCTTTCAGTAGAAGTATTCAAGAGTGTTAAGGAATTTTATCAGATTTTTTCATCGCAAATTAAGTATTTTAACATGCCCAGGGTCTCCAGCGACCCACAACAACCTGAAAAAGTGTCGAAAAACACGACAACCTGATCGGGTTAAATTTCAAACTGATGACTGGCGTAAATATCGACTTCATGGTTTTTTTTAGTCGCTCAAAGTTAGAGAAACATAATGGTAAATGAATTTCTGTATTTATTAAATGAAAAGGAGATTAGTAGACTATAAATCTAATTCAAAGACCGGAAAAATTCGTAGAATCGTAATTTGAACAGTTTTTTTCGCAATCAACCACAAGATTAAAACGTGACGATAAGGATGAAATCTTATCATAGAAAAAAGAAGAACGCACAAAGTAGAATGAACGATGGGAAGAAAACGAAGAAAAAGAGGAGGCGACCAATTGTCGTACTCGTCGCAACGATCGAGACGAATGAAGATGAGAGAGTCAGAAATGGCACCGTGACGGACTTCAGAAGGATGCTGGGAATGTACCGACGATTCCGAGTGCGAATTCAAGTTGCGCCGGCAATAACTGATATTACCCCGAGTTGCATGTGCGACGGTCAAGTGTGAGAATAAAAAAAAAGGATGAGAACGAGAGCGAGAAAGTCTGGCAGGGAGATAATAGAGCACACAGCGAGAACGTCGGTCGTCCTTCGTTCTCGAGCTCCGTCATCGTCGCTTTTGCGCTTCATCGACGCACGTTGCTGTATTTGGCCCTGCTGGGCTCCATTCAATTGGACGTAATACGTGGTAAACGACGAGATAAAAGAAATAAGAAAAGTTCATACATTCCCGAGTACGATTGTCCGAGGGTCTGCGGACAATAAGTTGCTTATCAAGATTAATATATATTTCGTTCAGATCCGACGACGTTTTTAGATCCTTAACTTCGGATTCAGCTCATCCCACTTTTCAGATTTTTCTATCGAAATCAGAGCTGGGCAAATTACTTAAAAGTACTTCAAGTATCAAGTACAAAGTACCGTAGGTACTTGAAGTATCAAGTACCGGTGGTACTTTAAGTACAAAGTACTTGTTACTTGCAAGTACTCGTCAAGACGAGTACTTGAAGTTTTCTTCCATAGTTATGCAAAATTCAAAATCTGACCATTTTTCAAATTTTTTGTCTAAATATCTTGAAAACTATGATAGTTATGCAAAATCGTTTGTTTCTTCTTGAAGAGTATACTTGGGGCTACGAAAAAAAAATGTTCCGACAAAATTTTTTGAAAAATGATGAATTTGGAGAATTTTGAATTTTTTAAAATCGTCAACATTCACAATTAACATCGAATTTTTTGTTCAATTTTTTAAATATAATACCTTGTACTGAGTTGAAAAGATCGTGAAATTTTCAGAAAGGTGTTTTTTTTTGTTTCAAAAATAGGAATTTTTTTAAGTTGCGCAATCATGTAATTTTGTTATTTTGAGCCGTCAAAATTATGTGATTGATCAACTTCATTTAACTTAGAGGTAAAAAAAAAGTTTCGCGAAAATTCAAAAATTCATATTTTTGAAACAAAAAAAAACACATTTCTTAAAATTTCAGGATCTTTTAATATCAGTACAAGGTGTTATTGAAAAAAAAATAACCAAAAATTTAATGTTGATCGTGGATTTTCACGATTTTGAAAAATTCAAAATTCTCCAAATTCATCATTTTTCAAAAATTTGTTTCGGAATATTTTTTTCGTATACTCTTTAAGACGAACCCAGAACGATTTTTTCGTAACTATAATAGTTTTCGAAAAATTTAAAAAATAAACTTAAAAAAATGGTGAAATTTTGAATTTTCGAAAAAAAAATTTAATTTATTGCCTTTGTTAGAACTTTGTTTTATGATAAAAGAAAACTTCTGACCAAGTTTCATCGAAATTGAAAGGGGTCGATTCCAAACATTGGTCGATTTGACATGGAATGACCCATATTCAAAGGCTTTGCACATGCAACCATCAGCAAGACACATTCAAAAGTACTTGATACTTGTACTTGAAAAAAGTACTTTAAGTACAGAAAAGTACTTGAAATTTTCAAGTACAGTACTTCAAGTGCAGGAACCACTTGAAATATTTGAGTACAATACTTGAAGTACTTTTTAAGTACTTTGTACTTACAAGTACTGTACCTCAATTACCTGCAAGTACCGAGTACTTTCAAGTACTGCCCAGCTCTGATCGAAATCGTTTTGTTTTTCCACCCTCAAAGTTCATCAATCCTTTTTCCAATGCTCACCATCTGGTTTGTCTATTTCTACGTTTGCAATCATCCGGGAATCACCGTTTGGTGGATAAAAGTGATCAAAGTCCAAGCTCTTCGACGCACAACGTTTTTACCTATTGCCGTCAGATCTTACGTCTCGCTTTCTCCGCAAGAGGAGTCTCGTGAGCTTTTTCCTTTGTAAAATATATCTTTTGAGGTCGTCAGCAGCGTCAGTCTGACTCGTCTATACGTGCTTCTTCGCTGTCGCGGTGATGTCGCGGAAAGCTCTCGTGAGCTAAGGAGAGATATGGCCTCTGTGCTTCTCCGCCTCGGAGGAGCTCTTTCTCGTTAGCGACTGCTCTTCTCAAAAGTAGTCGGAAAAATGCGACTCTAAAGTTCATCATTTCGAGAAAAATGTTTGCATGGTTGATTTTTGCTCCTCGTGGGCGCATGTGAGAGAATCGAGGTCTCTTTTCTATAATAACACGTCCGTAGTCCTGTTTCAATTGCGACGTAGTCCAAAAAAAGCTTTCTCAAACTACCTTTTTTAAATTTATTTAATTATTCCATGTGGTCGATACGATTTGTTTATGGCGATTGCAGAGGCTGAACTTTTTCATGAGTAGGGGAGACCGGGGACAAAAGTAACAGGGTACAGTTGTAACATAGCGAATATCTCCCAAACTATAGTAGGTACCACCGTATCCCGCAGGCACATAATGCGTCTTGCAGTTCCTCACATTTGGTTACTAGGCTAGGAGACATCCGCAGTAAACAGACTTGACCAGAGAGGTGTATTGGTATTGTCAGGCCCAAAGTAAACTTTTGCGGCTTTCGATAAACACGAATATCTCGATTACTGTGCTACATATAGTAATTATTTTTTTTTTCATAAGCTTCCTTGGTCATTTTTGTGTCAATCTTCGCGGTTTTTAAAGCCTCCAGCTTGAGAAAATTAATCAAATTCTAACTTGGAAGTAGAAAAAACCATCCGGGGACAATTGTAACAATTTTGCCGGGGGTGGTTGTAACAGTTCGTCGGCTGTCAGTTGTCATGATAATTTCACATCTGAACATTGAATCTAACGTCAAACGGACCTTTTTTTTAAGTTTCTGTGTACAAAGATGCCTCTGCAACGCGTAAGAATCACGCAACGAGCCTGTGCCGACATGTCAACGTACGAAGAAGCGTATGAAAAGATCAAAAATGGAAAATCTATACAGGAAACCACGGCACGTATCTTTGGGTTATATGTGATGTTTCTTTGACAAGTTTGGTGTATCTGAGACTTTATTCAATTATTTCATGATTTTTATCAATTCGATACGACTATTTCCATGTGCTAAGATTTTATCATTGTGACCGTAATATATATCCCTGTGATAATGTTTGTTGTTGTAATAATCTTATATAATATTGGTCACAATGAAAGATATAATTTTGTGTTAAAATCGTATGTTACAACTAGCCCCATCGACCGTTATAACTGTCCCCATCGACTGTTACAACTGTCCCGGGGTAGCGGACGGTTGTAACAATTTCTTACACTTTTTATAAAGGCCTATACTTTTTTTTTCAATTCTAGTTACAGACTTCAACATAAAACCATTTCGTAGACCATCAAATGCTCTATGTAGGGCTATACGTGTGATTTACGTAAGCATTATACTTTGGGTCCAGAAAAAAGCCAAAATACAGATTGTTACAACTGTCCCTGGTCTCCCCTACCGCCTACAAATTTTTCAATGTCATATTGCCGATCAATCTTCGTCTTTCTTCACATTGTGACGACCGAAATTTCGACGTTTTTTCATTAATTTTCTTAAATAACAAAATAATTCATGTTACTGACTCGAGAGAGCTTCTCACTTCATTCTCCGTGCTTCTTCGTAAACGAAATTCAAATCGAATCTTTTTCCGAACCGCCTTCCCGCTTATTCCTTCGTTTATTTATTTTTCTCCTCAACGCGTACGATAAGTCATTCTTCTTTTTCTCGATATTATTTTCTCGCTCCCGTTTGTCGCGGGTTATACAGCTATATTCGGGCTGTTGGGTCCCCGTCACCATCTCGCGAGTCTTTACTTTCTTTGCGTCAAATGTACAGCAGTGGTCAATGCTAGTGTGTGCCGCATCAGCCGCGCACACTCTGGTTTTGCGAGGCAGAGGCCGTTTTCTGCTCGCTCGATGGCTGGTTTGCTCCTCGTTGGCTCCTTGTGCTCACTTGCTTATGGTGTATAAATCGTATAAGGCAAGAGAACGAGCAGCCGGATCCCCGGCGTCGACGACGACGACCGCGATTCTCTCTCTCTCGCTCTTTCTCTCTGTTCTCTTCTCTCTTAGCGGCTTGAGCAGCAACGGGCAAAACGGTGCTCTCTCGCAATACCCACAGAACAGAGAGAAGAACCCACCAGGAGCGGCCAAGAGTGCGCCAACGACTTCGCCTGTCTTTGGACTCGCGGAACTGTTGCCCCGGTGTGTTTATATGGTGTCCTTACCTTCTGCCCGTTTCATACATATATGTATACATATATTGATATCCATGATACGTATAGGTATCTTTCTATACGAGCCTTAAACATCGTGGAGCGCGGAGCTCCCGCGCACACATCGCGTCTCGCGTGTATCGCCGTGTTCGTTGTGGGAAAATTGTAGAAAACAAACTCGTTTGGTTCCCGCTCGCGAACCGCTCTCGCGCTGCTCATACACGCATACATTTATGTATATATACTATATATGCACCATTCGCTGGGCCATTACCACTTATAAACTACCATCCATACGGACCAAGCTCGCGCCAGTGTGTAGAGCAACGTTGGTCAAGAATGGTGCACTGCACACTACATGTAATGTATATATATACGTATACCATATCTGTGACATATGAAGAAGATTTACATACACGACCGCTTAAAAGTTTGGAAACACTCGCTCCGATTCCGCGACGCACAAAAAGTTTCACTGCTCTTTAAAAAATGAAGATATTTTGATTTAACGAGTGGCGTTTCAAAGAAGACATATTCAGCTTCATTTCGCTTTTTCAAAAAAAAAAAAAAATTCGATTTTTTTTAACCCGGTACGCCCTTTGAAACATGGTTGTTTTTCGGCTTTGAAATTTTGGCGCATGACCCATGGAAATTTTTTCTAACTGTTTTCGCATGAACATATTCTGGGGGGAATATGCTCGTTTCGTTTTTTTTTAAGTTTCGTTCGATTTGTGTCGCAAAAATATTCAATTTTTGCAAAAAATTTATAAAATGTCGCGTAACTCTGAAACTGCTGGATTTTCGTAAAATCACTAAGAAGGTAAAAAGTTGCATTTAATTATTCCGGATTCAATGGAATTTTTTGAGAATTTTCGTTTAAAATTTTTTTTTTCGCAAATTTTTTCTGTCAATGAGATATTTTTTTATCTTGAATAATCAGGTCTCTTACCTCATCTACACGGCTTTTTCATCGAACAACCCCATCTACACGTCTTTTTCATCGTAAAATCCGTGTAGATGAGGTACGAGACCCGAATGTTTAATATAAAAAATATCGTTGACAGCAAAAATTGAAAACCAAATTATGAACAAATTTCATTGAATCCAGAATGATTGTATGTAACTTTTTACCCTCCTAGTGATTTAACGGAAACCCAATAGTTTGATAGTAACGCTACATTTTATAAATATATGGTCATTTTTTTCGGAAAATTGAATATTTTTGCGAAAAAAAATCGTAAGAAACTTTTTGAAAAACGAAATTGAAGCTTGTACTCCCCCCATAAGTTTTTCATGGGTGAACCAGTTTAAATAAATTGCATGACTAGGGCGCCAAAATTTCAAAGCAAAAAAAAAGCCGAAAAACGACCTCAGTTTAGAAAACGGTACCGGGTTAAAAAAAAATCGAAAAAAAATTTTGAAAAAATGAAAATGGAAACTGAATACGTCCTCATTGAAATACCGCTTGTTGAATTGAATTATCTTCATTTTTAAAAAAAGCAGTGAAACTTTTTGTGCGGCGTGGAATCGAGGCGAGTGTTTCCAAACTTTTGAGCGGTAGTGTACGTCTGTAATATGGAAGATATCAGCGCAAAAATATGCGTTAATTATATTTGTAATACATAATAATGTACTATACGTAATATATACATCATACAATATATGTGATGTTATACTGGCTGCTTACTGTTAGACTGGCTGCTTAGCCTAAACTCAGGGTTAATTCAGGCTTTATTCAGCCGGTGCATTTTAAGGCTAAAAAATCAAGGCTGGATGCAGGCTTGTTTCAAGTTGTGATAAAATAAAATAATTAGCCTTAAAATTCACCGGCTGAATACAGCTTGAAATAACCCTGAGTTTAGGCTAAGCAGCCAGTCTTCGTTCCAAGCTGCTCTAAACGATGCAATGAAACCTGGCCCAGGTCTGTCTCACTCAAGCTCGGTGAAACAAGGCTCGCACAAGCTTGTTCCCATCGTCAGCCTTTTAGCTGAGTTTAAAATAATATTTTTTCTGTATTTTTATGAAAAAAAAAAATTAGCAATAAATGCGAGAATATTTTGAAATTGTGTATCTGAATAATATCTGAATAGTATCTTTCAAAGAATAAGATAATCAAAATAAAATTTAGTACATATATTCAATATGATATACATACACATGCATATACATAAATTAAAAATATGTTATAAATAATACGAATACATATATGGTAATAATAACAATATAAATTAAGTAATAATATTCATTATTATTTATTATTATTATTATTATTATTATTATTATTATTATAACAAATATATTAATAATATTTATTGTTATTATTATTCATCTGATTCAATATTTGATTTCTTAAAATTAAGTTAAAAGACAAGTTGAACCAAAAAATGGCCTTTGGGTAATGAAAATAAATTCGCTTCATACTATTTTGGTACGTATTTATTTCTCGGCCTGGGTTCTATAAATATGATATTTACAACAGTATATCAAAAGTAGTCGGTGGTGTAGTGGATATAGCGTCCCAGTCTTAGGTCGTTAGTTAGGCTCGATAGGTAGGTAGGTTTCAAATCCCAGTCTGGTCTCGTAGGTATTCTAGGGTCCGCGAATATGCAAGAAAACTAAATCAGTCGGAAAAATCCATGAACTTTTAAATTATCCATTTTTTTTATAAATTTAATTCATATTGAATTTGAGGATATGCGTAAAACGAGGGTCGCGGGTTCAAACCCCACTGGGGGCAGAATTTTTATTCTTTTCTTAAATTTTTGTTTTCTTTACTCGACCCTTAGAAACTATTAATTATGAATATGGAACTGATTTTCATCGTAACAACTGATAAATATATGGAAAAAATGAATAATTCTGCACGGGTCATGAATGCTCGTAAAGGCTTCATGAAGGCTCGTTTCAGGCTTAGTACTGGCTTTTCTACCAGCCTTTGGTCAAGCCTGGGTGCAAGAATCTGAAACCGCGTTATCATTCAGAGGTTTTCCTAGGCTTAAAATCAGGCCTGTGCTCAGCCTGAATTAAAAAATGTGAGCCTTGTTTCAGGGTTTGGCGAGCCCTTTCCTCATCGTCAATTCCTACCTAGGTATATATGAATAAATATTGTATATATCATACAATGTATAAACTCTATATAGTATATATTTCAGGTATACGTTACATGCAGAAATTTCCATGCAATCACCATCTGTCCCCTTACTATGCCGAGTCTCTCACAAACTCGCAGTCACCAATACGGCGATACCTTCCATATATCTATACCTATGTAACTTCCACTTGCAGTCACGCAATTTCACGCTCTTCTCTTCTCTGTTTGTACAAGAGAAAAACGAAGATCGGTAAAGATTTCCGATTTCCTCCCTCAGCACCACTTTCCGTATATCTCGTGCACTTATCGATCCCTCTGTTTTCCCATATCGCGATCCTGTTAATTCGTGAAACTATCTATTCGCGGATAGATACTTCCTTTCGGCTCTCTCTCTCTCTCTCTCTCTCTCTCTCTCTCTCTCTCTCTTTACCCTGTGTGTGTATTGATATATCTTTGGATGCAGAAATAAGGGAGGGAAGATGCTCTTGGGGCACGTTCTCCAGCTAGGGACTATCAACCCGATAACGTGCTCACTTCTCTCGTCCTCCTCCCTCGGGATTCCCCTCCAGCGATATTCGAATTTCAGGGTTCAGAGAAGCTTGCGGCAATCAAGAGTGAGAGAGAGAGAGAAAATGGCGATGAGCCTGTGGCCAGAAGTGTATCTCTCTCGTTACACGTACAATGCCATAGCGTTTATCTGTGTCTCTCGTCTCATCCTTCGCCAAAACTCACCCCAGGAATCTCCGTCGAAATCTGTGCGGCATCGGGATTGTATGTTACAGAGCCTTTGGGGAACAGTCGAACCGCACCTGTTAGAGATAATCGGGCCCCGGAGCTCGATTATATTCCGTATCTTGTCGAGATCTCTCTTTCTTTCTCTCTCTCTCTCTCTCTTTCTCTCTTGACGCGCGGAAGCGTCGACTAAATGCACGAATCGGCCCGAAAGCCATTCTCCTGCTAACACACATAAAGGTGGCACATATGCACACACGTGGTGTACGTCGTTGGTAATGCAGCTAACGGTTCAGCCATATTATATTTCCACTGTTCCCGTCATCGCGGATCTTACCGATCGTCATGTTCGACTGACGTTTCACCGATTATAAGTATCGATGATTATATGGACGCGATTCAAGGCTTTTGGGACGTGTGTGACAAAATTTCACGTCCATGTATGATTCACCGAAAAATAGTTTAGTATATCGCCGCTTACAACTTTTGGTCGGTGGAACAAAGTTCGAATCAGCGAGTAAAAGTAAATGCGAATAAAATAAATAGACCAAAACTTTTATTGTTGTGCCTGGAAATTTTTTGAGGCCTCTGTGAACGTCAATTCAGTTAATCCAACCATTTTGACTCAATGTCGCGACGAGAACTCGCCTCAAAAATCTCATTTTTTCGATGTATATGAGACACTGAATCTTAGAGTATGAGAATGTCTAGCAGACTCAACAAAAATCCCTGACTTCTTCCAGTTTTCCAGAGCCAAGAAATAATTTTCCCCTAATTCTGTATTAGATGTGAGCAGCTGGACTAGCAAATAGCCACATTTTTCACGCAAGTTATGCACTGAGAAAATAATGAACCAGGATTTGTTAACTGTTGACAAATGCAAAGTTGAATATGACGAAATCAATTATTTTTTAACAGTTAATAAATTGAATAAATTTTTTTTAACAGTAAATAAATTATTTTGACACGAATAAAATATTTCTTAACGACTAACAAATTTTGTAACAGTTAAATATTTTAGCAAAAGTGTCAACTAAATATATTTATTTACTACAAATAAACTGTTTTCTCAGTGTATCAGATATATTTATATTTCTTTGGAATTGCTATCAATATTTTTTCAGTTACAATACAGTCGAAGCAAAACGTTTGATAACATTTTTTTTAATTATCATCGCAAACAAGAGAATATGTATTGATATAAAATTTACATTGCTTTTCAATTAATAACTGAGGAAACAGTTTACTTATAGTAAAGAAATATATTTAGTTGACACTTTTATTTAAATATTCCTCAACTGTTAGAAAATTTGTTAGTCGTTAAGAAATGTTCTCATGAGAAAATTTTACTCGTGCCGAAATAATTTATTAACTGTTAAAAAATATTTATTTCGCTATATCCAATTTTGCACTTGTTAACAGTTAACATATCCTGGTAGAAATTAATTATTTTCTCAGAGTATTATCATATCGGTATCGAAATCACAGTTTTGCCATTCCTTTGATTTTTTCGTCGATCTGAGCTGTTTCTATTACGTCGTCTTCGAGAACTTAATTTTCTCGAGACAATAAAAATTGAGCGATGGGAAGGAAGGAATCCAGCTAAATTCTAAAAATCCCTGACTTTTCCCCGATAGTTCCAGACCCATAAAATTGATAATTCCCGGTTTTCCAGATTTCCCTGAGACCCTGAATATTGTCATTAATTGCTCATCGACAGTATCATAATTTATCACTTTGTCAAGAAATTTTCCCTCATACCTTAATTTTCTATTCCCGCTTGCGATGCGCCAGTGCGCATACTCTCTGTCTCCCTTTCCCTCTTCTCTCTTCATCTTCTCTCGTCCGGCCGACGACTCCTCTCATCGTGGATTTTGCTGCTTCTCTAACAGCAAGAGGCTCATGCGGTGGCGCAAACGCGAGACGACGAAAATATTGGGTCTATTTCGAAATTCTATTTTGGTTCGCGTCGGGAGCGGCAGAGCGAATACGAGAGACCGGAGAGAATGAGAAGGAGAGGGAGGGGGAGAGAGAGGGAGAGAGAGAGAGAGAGAGAGAGAGAGAGAGAGAGAGAGAGAGAGAGAGAGAGAGAGAGAGAGAGAGAGAAAGTACGTGTATGTTGCGAGAGGAACGAAGAGCGAATGTACCGGTAGATTGAACGAGGGAAAGAGCCAAGTTATATGGAGAATCGTCGAGAGATCGAGAGCTCTGGATGTGCTCGGCGCGCTCTACAGAAGAGTGGCTCGACACACGTCTCTCGCTGGATGTGGATGCCCGCGACCGCGATGTCGCGCGCTTCCAACTCTCTCTCTCCCTCTTTCTCTCGATTGCGCTCGTGCATTTATCTCTTTTCTCGCTTTCTCTCGTTCGCCAACACTTCTAGTTAACCCCCAAGGGATTCATCCAACTCGAAAGCACAGACACATGCACACAAGCGCATACAACATTTTCAGTCCATTCCATCTATCTATCTCACTTTTTTCCCAGCTGGTTCGTTCGATTTACCGTGGTCCACGTGACAAACGAAATTCGGTTAACACACCTATACCCCGAGAACGAACGAACGTGTACCTTCGTAATACGTACTATATGGATTTATGGTTGGTGGGTAAATGCAATCCACCGAATATTCCACGAGACGAGAGAGGAGAAACGGAGAGACGCAAGCTCGAGAGCGTCGATCGAAAATCATGCTGCAAGAGTCTCGATCGTTTATAGAATATCAACTAGATCGAAAATACAACAGTCCTATAGAACGGATACTCGATGAGGGACCAGGAAATTTTACATTGTCAAAACACTTTGCAAAAACACTCACACAATTTTTATTCCTCCTTTCCAAAAATGAGGTATGCCCAAAAAAAAGTCACTGGCTCGTTAAAGTGGACAGCAATATCAGCTGCTACTTTATTCTTACTCGACTAAAGAATTTTTTCGACGTTTCACGGTATAGAAACGATCGAATCGTTCAAAAAGAGGGTTTTGCATGAAATTTGAGCAATTTTAACGTGTTTCGACTGTTGTTTCATGCAATCATTGGAAGAACATGACTTGAAGCTCGAAATTGCGTTCTCACCGGATTTCGACGTTTCACGCTACAGAAATGATTGAATCGTTCAAAAAGAAGGTTTTGCAACTAGGGTTACTAGATGGAAAATTGAACAGTCCTGACATAAAGCCTGATTTCCATAGAAATGTCCTGAGATTTTGTCGCAAACGTAATTGCGCAAAGTAAATATAATAAAACTGATTAGTTTCACAGATTAATGAAAGAATTGATTATTTCCGTAATTCATTTAAGGTACTGGTCTACTTTAAAGGGCAAAAAAGCAAATTTTTAATATTTTTTCTCAGCTCCTTTATCAGATATGACGATAAAACTGTTATTACAACATTGTTTCATCCGTCAAAAGTACAAAAAAAAACTGATTTTTTATTTCGATTCTTTGAATAATTTATAGAAGGCGCCAAAGTCGAAAATGTGCTTTCCCATGGCCGACAGTTAATCTCCGGATTGGCAAGTCTGAAACAAAAAAATAAAAAAGCGTTTTAAAGAGGAAGGTTTCTCACACAACAATTAACCACCGTTAATGAAAAATCGATTTAAAAAAAATTGCGGATGTTTTAAATAAAAATAAAAATTTAATTTTTCACAATTTAGTTCAAACATCCGCCATTTTTTTTGTTAGTCGATTTTTCATTAACGGTGGTTAATTTTTGTGTAAGAAACCTTCCTCTTTGATATGCTTTTTTATTTTTTTGTTTCAGACTTGCCAATACTGAGATTAAGGAATCGAAATAGAAAATAAATGTTTGTTTTGTACTTTCGAAGGATGAAATAATATTGTAATAACAGTTTTATAGTCATATCTGATAAAAGCGCTGAGAAAGAAATCTTCAAAAATTGTTTTTTTGGCCTTCTCAAAGTAAACTAATACCAATAAAAGTTGATTTTAAAAATCGAAGGGGGTAAATTAGATTATGTTTTTATGTTATGTTGATGTTAATTACGTTCATTTGTGATACTATCCAAAGAAAATTATGTTTTTGTTGATTGGAACTTTCTAATAAAAAAATTTGTAAAATGTAGCGTATTTGATTAAAAATCGAAAAATCCTGAGATTTCCGAAATCCGGCCGCAATCCTGTCACAACCTTAAAAATCCTGAAATCTCAAGACAAATCCTGAGATATGGGAACCCTATTTGCAACAGAAAATATTATATTTATGTCCACATTGCAGAAACTCCAACGAAAAACATTGATAACATTTTTTGATACAAAAAATGTTTTCATTGCTTGCAATTTGTGATGAAATTTATGATCTCTCGTGCGTGGAAATTCCAACCAAATTGGGAATGTTTCTTCCTCGGGGAAATATGAAAGGTCAATGCACATACGGGATATTAAAAAAAATCCTGCAAATACAGAGCTATCCCGGTCTCTTTGATGAAATTACATTTTCAAGTTTGTAATTCTCGTTCGAACGAGTCTCTCTTTTTCTTCTCTCTAATACTGTCGATGGGCGCACATATATCGGCGTTGGTTTGGAGTTTTAGTATGACGGTGTGCGGTCATAACGCGATATTGCAAATCGATGGATATACGTCCGAGGGAGTGCCGTATGCTGAGGGCCGTTATTGTCGCAGCGTGCGGTCGAAATCCCATTGGGAATGAGCCAGTTTCTCGTCCGGCGTTTCTCCGATGTGTTCTCCACACATTGACACATCCGCACCCCCATTGGTGTACCGGCTATACATCTCTACTTTCCAGTTGGTACGTGGCTACATAGCCTGGAGAAATTCTCATCGTGGACACAGGTCGTGGAAAATCCATCGGGAATCGGGCCGTCGAGAGTGACCAGTCGGCGGGAACACAGTGGTCGACGCGACGTTCCTCGTTCATTCCGATTCTCGTTGACGTGTCTGTTATACGCGTACACTTCGTACGCGTATACTTTATGTATTTTCCCTCGACGACGTCTCTCTGTCGAGAGGGTTGGGAGGGTAAAAAAAAAAGAGGAAATGTACCTCTGGTGACGACAGGGCGAAGGGCGCAATTTCAAACGAATGACTGAGAGACAGAGAAATGAAAAAGCAATCGCGGCGAGCCGATGGACCGTGCAGACCATCTCGTTCAATGCGAGAACATAAAAGCATCTATGCAGAGATCATTGAACACCGAGCTTTTTCTTTCTTCTCATTCCACTATCGCGATGAGTCTTTATACGGTCCAAGGGTAAATATCGTTGAAACCAACGTAATGAATCTACGATATTAATTCCGATATGTGGTTCTCGTACTTTTATCAACGATGAAATAAAAAAACTACACGATTCATGGAAAAACCTCTCGATATTTCTGCTTTTGTTTGTATGAAAATATTCATTTTTTTATGTGGATGTGGATTTGATTTTTTTTTAAATATCGGGCTTGAACATTTTTCACAAATAGTTCAAAGTAAGGTACTGAATTTTATGTCATCGTTTAGAGGATTGAGATTTTATAAAAAATATTAGATTTCGCAATCATTATGCAAATTTAAGGCCACCGGGTTTGTAAGATCGAAACCAAAAATTTACATTTTTTTTGAGATAAGCGGTAACTAAAAATAATCGTGCGACTTGAAAATTTGCACACTGGTCCGTTCCCTTTGGCATCAAAATCAGGAAAAGTAGTTGATAAAGAAAAATTTGACACTGCGTGAAACAAAGTACACATTTTTTATTTCACGATGTTTTGTTTTCCATTGTTATTTCTAGTTGTAATCAGCGATTCTCATCAGTAGAGGGAAGTCCCTCAGTACCGGACACTTAAGGTTATTTCATTAATAAAACTATTATATATGGGGCTGTCCACGTCAATTCACCTAGCCTCCAGACCACAAAATGTTTGATTTGCTTCGTAATTTTTTTATGTTGTTATCCTTGCTCTGAATTATTTTTCTGAATTTTTGCAGATTTTTTGGAACAACCGTTTCTGAGTTATGATTTTTTTTAAACCGAAAAAAGGACCGTTTTTTTAAATCTGAAAAAAATCACAAAAATTGTATGATAAACCTAGAACAGTCTCGTGCTCGCGAAAATGTGTTGCAAATTTTTTAAATATTTTTTCCACCTTATCACGCAAATTTTTTTTATATTTTTTTCACCTTTCAGGCAGCTTATCAGCTGTGTGAACCATTTGAATTAGTCAAAAGGATTCCGCAAACTCAACAACTACATTGTTTTATTCCTCAACGCGATGGAGTCATTTTTACAAAAGAATACTCGAGTGCAATAGTGCACACAACACACAACTTTTTTCAGAAAAAAAATGTGCGTAAGCCATAAACAAAATAAAATTATGAAGGTTTATCTGAAGATTCTGTTCCACATTATTTTCAGTCTCCCAGACGACGTCTCTGTTCGCAGTAGATTTTTTAAATAAATTATTATGCACAAGAAGGTTTTGATTAGGTGAAAAAAATATAAACAAAATTTGCACCACATTTTCGCGAGCAGGAGACTGTTCTACGTTGATCATAAAATTTTTGTGATTTTTTTCAGATTTTTAAAAATCGTCCTTTTTTCGGTTAAAAAAAAAATCATAACTCAGAAACGGTTGTTCCAAAAAATCTGCAAAAATTCAAAAAAATGTTTCAGAGCAAGGATAACAATATAAAAAAGTACGAAGCAAATGAAAAATTGTGTGGTCTGGAGGCGGGGTGAATTACGTGGACAACCCCATATATAAGAACTTCGATTTTTTATATTTTTTTCACAAACTTTGGAGTATTTTTTGGTGTGTTAATGATAGTACAGGTTTAAAAAAAAGTAAAACTAAGAAAAATATATTTTTGAATTTAATAATTAAAATGGTCGAGTCCGAAAAGTGGCACCTAGTACCGGACACTATAAATATTATTTTAAAAAATGGATTAAAAATAGTTCAATTTTGCAATGATCGCGAATGTATTCATCGGAACACTCCGGAATATCTGTGCACACCTCATGATCCCATTGCTTACAATTGCCGCACTGGATCCAGTCATTAATGTCATCGAGACTTTTTTTCATATTTTCCTCGGGCCATTTTCTTTTCGTCATTATTTTTAACTGATTTGTCATAGTGAAATACCACTACAACAAAAACAACATGTTTTACATAAATATTCCAATAACGAAAAAAGTGGCGTCCGGTATTGGAGAAAAATCGAGTGTCCGGTACCACGGACTCAACGTGCAAGATTAATTATCAAAATGCGTTGCCATTTCACAAGCATTTTGAAATTTAACCTTCATTATTTGAAAGAATACTTACCAAAAAGCGTCCCAAGCTAAAAAACGGAGCCGCAAAAGCCCTATTTTTTAAACAATGAATGTGTGAAAATTACGGCTGACACGAAATATTAATCGGCTCAAACGAAAATCAACTCTCGACAACGCGCGCATGCGCACTGCGGCTAGCTCTCTAGCGCCACCGCTACCACTGTGGCCACTGTTCGAACTACGCACGAGAACGATTGTCGTTGCTCTCTAGTTTGGCTTATATCAACAGTGTCCGGTACTAGGTGCCGTCCGGCGTTAGGGGACTTCCCCCTAATTATTTTCTATTTTTCATATAATAATGGAAAGGCATCGAATTGCTTGTCTTTCAGAGTCGAGCCTTTAAAGCTGTAATACGTATTTTTTATACCCTCAAGATATTGACGTTCATCAATTTTTCTTTTACCTCTGCTTTTAACAGGTCAGCTTTTCAATTTTGCTTCGCATTATATCCGAACTCAACTTTCCTTCCACTTTTAATTCTTGTCTTGTACTACATAAGGGCATTCTTGGCTGCCTTGTCACACGGGTCTTTCAATTTTTGTTTCATTTTTTTTTCTTCACGGCGTCGGGATTTCACGAGGCAAGGTAGAAGAGCACGGAGACTCGGAGCACCAGACTTCTTTACTTTATCGAGTGAGAGAGAGAGAGAAAAGGCGCAATTTTTGTTAGAGAACGCGCTCGTGCACGAGACTCGCCTCGCTGCATAATTAAAAGTTTTAATTATTTGCCGCTTCTTGGTGCTCCCCCGTTTGTTGGCCTTGTCATTCTATATAGGCATCTCTCTCTCTCACTCGTGTTTTCCTTTTTTACACCCTCCTCACAACCATTTCTCGCCGACCTCAACCTCCCTCGTATTTCTCGTTTCATTTTCCTACCTTCTCTCTATCAGTCTTGCTCTCTCTCTTTCTAAAATTAGAGAGAGAGAGAGGGGGGGAGGGGGGAGGGAGAGAGCTCTTATTCCTCGGTCGACTTTCTTGCCACTTGGTTCACAGGATGAGAGACACAGAAAGAATAATCGTGGCACTGATGCCCACTGCCTTGTTTCGTCCCTCCTCGCTGTTTCGTCCAGGGCGTGTAAAAGGCATTATTTTTCCTCTCACTCTCTTACTTTATACTCGTTGTTTTTATACATTCTGCATTTTATCCCCAACTTTGCCGTCGCGTTTTATCTTTTTTTTCGCTCCCTCCTTTTCTCGCCCGACAGCTGCAAGCAGGATCTTACAGTGGTTGTACGTACACCATGGTTGCCCTGTTAAAGCTCAACCGACGACGAAGGATGAAATCCATTCCCTTCCTTATGTTTTTTTTTCTTAACACTGTATACACGTGTGCCTTTGGCTCGGGTTCTTTCGCTTTTCCTTTATCTCGAAGTCTCTCTTCTAACTTCTGCCTTCACTCGAGACAGATAGCCGAGAGAGGTTTGAACCTCAAGAGGGTGGCTCAAATGGGTTTGCTCGAAAGTACGAGAAACGCCGCCTCTCAGCGTGAATTTATCTTCTTTATCCGTCATAAAGAATAATACGCGGATTCTAATCCGACAATCAAATAATTAAGCCTTTCGCGCCGCGGGTCAGGAAAAATTTATAAAAATTTAACAATACCAGTTGAATTATGATCGGTGAAAATCAGGTGAAAATTTTCCATCACATTATTCTGCATATTTATGATAAAATTTAAATTAAATTAACATAATGTGTGTTGCGAGGAAATTTCCGAAATTTGACAGGAATATTAATATTGCGGAATATTGGGAGTTGCAGCCAAAGAATTATGCCTGATTAATTTTTGTCAATGCTTTTTGTCTGATAATGATTTTTTTAAAACATTTTCAATGTTTCCATTTATTCGACTACGCATGGATTTAACAATGAGCTCTTTACGAGATCCTATATTTGCCATTGGGTTGGGGTATACATCGAGGAAATTTGTCGGCAGGAAACCATTGGTTTGTGTCTAATGAGGCGCAGGATTGTGCTTCGGGAGAGAGGAAGAGAGAGAAAGAGAGAGGGAGAAGATACATGAGTTTGGGTGGTTTGGCGTTGGCGCTACTATATCGTGATCCGCTGTTAAGTACTATCTATATTATATATGTATACATATATATGGGGCATTCCACGTCAAACAACGCGGTCATCGATCTGACCCCCTCGGATTTTGATGTCCAATGAATCGTGGGTTTCGTTTGGGTTCAGGAAAGTCATTGAGTTGAGGAAAAACATAAAGAGGGGCCTTTTTCAAATTAATGATATTTTTTTCACATAAACTAGGGCCCAAAACAGATATTTTCGTCATAGTTCGATAATGGGCCAAAAAATTACTTTTGTTTTTTGTATTTTAATTTTTTTTTTTTAATAATTCGTTATTTTGATTGTTTCTTGTAGTGAGAAGAACAACAACAAAAATATTTTTCTAGTCAAACTTGATTTTTTTTCTTGGTTTAAGAGTGAAAAGATAACATTTTTCGAAAATTTATTAGCCTCGCCGACCTGAAATAAATCGGTTAATTAAAAAAAAAAAAATTTTAATAGTAATTATAATAAAAAAAATACTAATTATTTTTGGCCCATTATCGAACTATGACGAAAATATGTCTCGGGCCCTAGTTTCTGTGAAAAAAATTCATCAATTTGAAAAAGGCCCCTCTTTATGTTTTCCCTCAACTCAATGATTTTTTTGCTCGGGCAACACCTAAAAAAAAATTCTAAAAATTTGAGGTCATATTTTGGATCAAACGAAACCCACAATTCATTGGACATCAAAATCCGAGAGGGTCAGGCATTGGCCTGATCCCCTCAAATGACGCGGTCATCGGACCGCGTAATTGAACGTGGAATGCCCCATATATACATCGAAAATGAGCGCACGTGCGTAATACGCTGAAACACCGTGGGTACCTCTGCCAACTACCATTATGTAACCGTGCACATACCTGTCTATATATCTATACAATCATATTGTACTCGGATGCACATATCAAACGTACACAAGATATTGTGAATCGGTGTATTATGTGAACGTATACGTTTGGCCCACTTGATTAACTTGGCACAACAATCGAAAATACTCTTTTTTCCTCCGTATAATCGATCCTGTGATATCGTTAAAAATATAAAATATTGATTAAATTCTAAAATAATGAAATATGAGCCTAATTAGCAGAAAACTCTCAAATAATCGGACATTTTAATTTTAAAACACTTTTCTGTGCAACTTGGTTGTCAACAAAATTGAAGCAAATACGTTAGGATCTTTCTACACAATGTTTGTCGTTATCGTGTAGAATAAAAAAAATGCTGCCATAGCATGTAGATGTATTTAAAAATCGCCACGACACATTAACAAATATTTCAACATATTTTGTCGTTTTTCCATTATGGAAATTTTGGTACGTCAAGTATTGCCCGTTTTTCTGTCAGATATTTTTTTTCATATATATTTTTTTTGGTTTCTCGCTGAATACACGAAAAGTAGAGTACACAAACCTATGGAATTGGCTTTTAAACGCTGTATTTTTGAAATCGAAAAATGGTTTCTACGTGTTATCGACAAACTGCGAGTTACGAATTAAAAACACGCGGATTTTTAAAAAATACAATGTTAAATTTTATGAATTTCAATTGTAGATCATAAGATTCAATTAATTTCGACGTGCAATAGCCAATACGCTGCTTTCGTCCTTTAGTTTTCAAATAAATAATTCAGTGACTTATTTAATTGAATTAAATAACGGAGTTTCATTCAGAGAGTGGTCAATCTTTTCTAGGAAATAATGTTAAAGTTTGCAACGTTGAAATGCAACAAAAATCAGTTTTCGCTTGTACCTGTTCGTTCGTCTATTTGAAATCCTAAATCGTTAAGGAGGTTCTATCGTTTCTCATGCATTAGATAAATTCCTAGTTTGATTGTTTAAAATTTGTATGAATTAACCTTCTTAACAATCATACAAAACTGTGGGTAAAAGTTGAGAAAGTTCAAATGTCTAGAATTCGAGTTATTTGTTGTAAAATATCGTTTCTTTTTCATAACTTCCCATAAGACCTCATGTTAAAATTGCGATTTTAAACAATGAATATGTCGATTACCAGACGATGAAACCTTCTCAAATTTTTTACACATAATACGACGTTCAAGATTCACACAAAATTGCAAAAAATTATCTTGGAAAAATTGTATCTGATGATTTTGCCGTTACTTTGTATATACTATTATGATTATGGCGATAGAACTTCCTTAACAGAGACCTCAAAAAACATTTTCTCCATTTTTTCACTTTCAAAACGCATCCTTAAGGTTTCTTAATTGAAAATTGAACCTATTGTCGTTGCATTTCAACGTTGCAAAGTTGAACATCCTTTCTAGGAATACAATTTCACTTCTACTGTCTACATTTCGATCAGAGCGGACGTATCATCCAATTTTTTCCAATTGAGATTATTTTGTCAAATGTTTTGTGGGCGCAAAAGTAAATAAATAAATAATAGCTCAGACTCTTCACTTTGCACACTTTTTCCCACGTGTGCAAAGAGCGCAGACACGCTTCATAATCGGTGGTCGGCTGTAGTCACATAAAAATTCAATTATAAGCTTGTAATCCGACTTAATCCGAGTTTGACGGTAACACACACACACACACACACACACGGACACGCGGCTCAACAGGTCAGGGGTGGTATATATATGTATGGCGTTGGCGTCAGTTGACGAAGAGCCATATATGCCATTATATGTGCGTATACGAGCGTAGACTAACGCGGGCGTGGTTACACACGTTCCTCCAGATAAGTGTTATTCTCCGGGCGCTTTATTTCTCGTGTGCACACGAGAATAACGAAAACGCATAATACACCTTTCACCTATACAAGTTTGCAGTACCTGTCATGTTTAACATCGACATTTAACATCAAAAGGACGTAACTCCTATCCCATTACATGTTGGATACAAGTCCTTCCGATTTTACTCGATATTTATACGTAACGCACACTTGGTTCATAAACAAAAAAAAATGTTCGGGTGCTCATCTATTTTTTGTTTTTTTAACTTTTTTTCTATAATCCTGATGAATATTAATGAATTCGTGAAACATTTTGGAGTTTCTGTATTCTTTTCGCGTGCAGCTTAGTCACCGTTCTAGCTGTGTTACGTTGATGTTTTATATGTATATATATATATATATATATTTATACGTGGATGTATGTATATATGTATACAACTATAGATGAACGCACGGTCTCACAATTCCGCCCGCTCGAGGACGATGGCCACGGGGAATATCCACTTTTACGTGGAGTATTCAAATTCCTCGTGAGTGTGCCCGGAATGAAAATTTCACCTCGACTATATAATTCCATATAATATACCGACTGTCGGGTATCTCATCGTTCTTGATGTACATAGAGCTCGCCCTTTTCACGAACGAACGAATCAGTTCATCTCTCTTTCTCTCCCTCTCTCGGGCGACTCTTTACCTTTGCACGGCACCATTTTCGTACGAATAATGGAGGAGAAGAAATTCCTTTTTAACGCGAGAAAAAAAAAATCCACATCGAAAATTCTGAACGAGTCGATTGTTCGAAAGGGTTATTCGGTGAAAACAAATTATCACATCGATTCTAAGAAACTGCGAGGGACTGTGATCAATGATAGAAGTTTGATCTTAAATCAATCTTTTTTTAACCCTCGCTGGTCACCGGAGGTCAAATGTATTTAGTTTAAACAAAAAAGTCAGGCAATAAAAATAACAATTTTATATGGTAGGTTGTTTGATTCCACAAAGAAAACTATAGTACTACAGATAATAGACTCAAAAATACAATTGGACATCACAATGGAACCATTCGCGTGCATTCGAAGTATTTTTTTTTTCTTAAAGTAGGGGAGCGTGGGGCTAGTTGTAACAGTTTTTGGAAAAAGGCCAGTAACACCTAAAATATGTATGCTTTTAAGATTGTGAGTAAGAGAGTTTGTAAAGTATATATCCGAGCACTAATTCCAATTAAAAAATATAATTTTAAATCCTTACCCATCTTTTACACCAGACGTTTTTTGAAAAAATGGAAGCTGTTACAACTTACCCCATGTCTGGGGCTAGTTGTACAGGCTCGGGGCAAGTTGTAACAATGAATTAAAAGACTGGCAACATTTATAAGAAAGAACACGTTTATATTGGTTCACAGTCTTGTATTATTCATCGTGGTTCATTCTTGTTATAATTACAATCTTTGGTAGTCTCTCGTGCAAAAAAAAATACAATACAATAACTTAGCATATTTTTCTGTGCAATATTGGAGTAAAGAAGAGTAAAAGAACGCACAAAAAGCTGCAAATAATTTGTAATACTGTGTAATCACTATACTACAAAAAAATACACGCGCATGGAGCAATTCTAACATGTTACAACTTGCCCCATGCGCCCCATATTAGCGGTGTTTACGTTATGCTGCGAGTTATAAGAAGTACATTGAGCAAAAAAATTGAATCAAAATGTTTTAAATTCCCGGTCAAAATTGAGTGTTACAACTTACCCCTGTTACAACTAACCTCACGCTCCCCTACCATTTATTGAGTGTAGTGTTTTTTTTTCTTAAAGTACCACATATTGAGAGTATCGTGTAGAAATTTTTCCAGAAAATCTTTAAAACTGAAAGAGTTACAATTTCTTAAGTAAAAAACCGGATTCGTGAAAGTCTTTTTTTCAAGATTCTTTCCCCATGTAAATATTTGAAAAAAAAAAACAATTGTTTCATACTGAAATGTTCAAAGATAATTCTTATATTTTTTTCAAGTCAATCGGATAGGTCCTTTTTTGACAACCATCCAAAAAGTCGATCGGGTCAAATTGACCCAGTGTGACCAACTTGGAATTATTTTGAGGACCAGCGAGGATTAAGAATACAACTTTTTATGTATAAATCGGAATATTTTCAGCCTCTCGGATAAATAGTATTCGAGATAGAAATGGCAAAATATCTTTGGCTTTATCTGCGCCAATTAAAGAAAATCACTTCTTTCTCCGTCTCATTTGTTGCTCGATTCCCCATTTGTACCATTCGATTATTGTTTGAAAAGAAATCATTCATTACATCATTTTCGATGATAAATATGCATAAACGAAACTATGATAAAATTAAAGTGACTGCGACGAGCGCGCTCTACTTTGCGCGGATCGATCGCGCTCTCTCGATCCAAATGCACACTCTCTCGGTTTCTTTGAGTGTGTTTGTGTGCGTGTGCATGATATCGAAACTCGTCTTCCGTATAGAAACGATCGTTCCTATTATTATCATCATTATTACAGTTTTTGCGCTTTTTTTTTCTTCTCTCATTTGCAATCACGCGTTCCCACCGAGCGTGTTTTCCTTGTTACGCTCGTGTGCATGAGCGGCTTATGGAACAAGATTCGATAGTCTCCGCGTTGTCTCTTGGGATAAGTCTCCGGCGTGTTTTGCCGGGCAAAGCACGAAAGTGAGTAAGATAATATACACGTAGAATGCGAGACACTCGAAGTAAAAGGCCTGCATCGCGGGTCCACTATCGCGGAGCGGTGAGAGTCGAACATTACATGTATATGTACACACCATAAGCGACTATTACATCCATAGAGACACGCGCTTACCTATATATATATATATAAATATATATATATATTTATATATATAGTACACCCACCGGAACGCAGGAAAGCTGGCTCACACGATTGCGATTATAGCCGACGCGTCAACATATATATTTGCATGTAAAATAAATTATATGTAAATACGCAAAGGACATATGTGCTGCACATTAGGGTGGTGAAAATAAAATTATTTCATTCCATCAAAAATTTCATGTATTTTCGATGAACAAAAGGATCTCGTATCGGTGAAAATTATGTTGAAGTTTGCATCGTTGCAATGCAACGAAAATAGATTTCTTAAATTCATTTTTAGTGCGATTCACATTTTGCTCGTGCATTTAAAATCCTAAATCCTTAATAGAGATACAAAAATAAATTTTAATGATTTTGAATTTAAACATTTCCTAGGAAGAATAAAATTTTATTGATAAATTGACAATTGCCGTTGCGTTACAATGATGCAAACTTCAGAATAATTCGGTGAAAATGTTGACAATTATTTTTACTCCTCCTATATCAATGCGCAAATTCGGCAAAAACGACGGTTTCGCGAATTTCACTTTTTTCAATTTCAATTCAAATTCACGCCAATGATCGTGATTTTAAGTAAGTCGATGGCACAAACGCTGACGAATAAGGATTTAGTTAGGAGAATGAAAATTTATTGAATCTGACTGAATTTTTTTTCGCATACAAAACATTCAGTTGAGGCATCGAATGTGTGTGTCATTTGTGGTGAAATATTTTTTTTTGTCAATATCCGGAAATTTTTGCGTTTTTATTCGAACGAGTGATGGATTCTGAAAATTTCACAATATCGATTTTTCTACTTTGAATAATATACTTAGATTTTTTGTATTTATTTATTCTATTCCATGCCTCTTGGATAATGGAAGTCCAACTCGTTCGAAGGTTTGATTACAAAAAAATAATATCAAATATTTGTTCGTTTTTTTTCGATTATCAGATCCTCACTTCTATCGTTTAACAAAAATGTTGCTATTATCACAAATAATACGCTCGAGAATTTTCCTTTATTACTCGCATTTTGAAATTTTCATAAAACACCGTTTTAGCAAAATTTAGTAAAAAAAAAGTAGCCAAAAAATCTTAAGTATCTTCGATTTAGGGAGGACATGGGGAAAGTACAAAAATCTGCACTGTAAAAAATACTTCATACAAAAAATATGAAGTTTTTATGCATATGCAGTATATTAATTTTCATATACATGCGTGCAGTAATATTCCATTAAATGTTGTAGTATTCCCATATGAATTTAAATTTTCAGAGTTGATTCTCTCAATTTTAACATACCAATATTGAATTTAAGTCAAAATTGTTCATTTTCCAATCGATGTCTATTAATTTCGATTTTGTATACTTGTTATTGAAATTTAATATACAAATGTATACAAATTTAATATACAAATGAATATGAAATTTCAATAACAAGCATATTAAATTTAATGACATTTTTTACAGAGTGGGAAAAGAATACGATTTTTGTAGCACCCTAATATAGATGTATGCATATTTATGTACATATCCATAGTATGATACGAGACACATACCTGGTGCTGATAAAAGGTTATGCGAGGAATGCAGTTTCACGAGAGCATTATGCTACAAAATTAATGATTGCCTGTAAATTAACCATCCTCTTTTCCCGTTTTACATCTTACTTCCCTTATCGATCGAACCAATCGACAATACACGGAGATGATTTCCGAATATAGTCCAATAGTCGATGACTAGCTTACATCCACATTATTAAATGCACGCTGACATATATCTCTGTATCGAATGTTACAGTTCTCCATACGCTCATTCCGCAATTAATCACTCGATATATGTATACAGAATGCGATATTCAACGCGTTAGCTACCGTCGACCGTTTAACGTCGAAACTAATCACACGGTCGTTCCGATACTATTAATTTCACTATTCATACCATGCGCGTGTATCAGCACACAAATCCGCACGTAATAGACAATTAATTTGGCGTTAAATTTATAATCTACGTCTCACAAAGATGTTCCACATCTATCACGGTGTTTTGGAAAAATCATTACAGCCGGAGCTCTTGCCGACGAGCGAGAGTTCTCTCATTCGTATAATTAACTTAATATTCCTCGTATTCACATAAATAGATCGACGTTTTAGAAACGAGCCTGATAGAAAACTAAAATAGAACGGGAAAATAAGAGAAGCTACTGAGCGGCGAGGAGAAAGAGGGACCAGGGCGCGTTTGACACAGCTGAGAGCGCGAGCGAATTCCACCAGCTTAGCGGCGATTGCTCGATGTGGAATTTGTCCTATAATAGATCCGCGAGAAAGCGCTGTTTGAAAACTCAAGCGATATACATGGGATCCCGTAAACTAATCGTTGAATCATTCAACGATAGGGGAGGCTGGGGCAAGACGGCCCACCTGAGCTGGTTAACCCTTTGAAGCATACATTTTTCCTGACATAAGATCTATTTCAAATTTGAGTTTCAGGGGTGTTTTGAGTTGCTGATTACGAATCCGAGCTCGAAATCCAGAAATTCAAAATGAGCATTTTGAGCGTTTTGGTCCGCCATATTGGATCCACCATTTCGAATTCCTGGATTTTGAGCTCAGATTTGTATTCAGCGATGCCATAAACCCCCGAATACCAAGTTTCATCTTCATCAAGCTACTTTGAGTGGTTTGGTCCGCCATTTTGGATCCGCCATATTGAATTTCTGAATTTTGAGTTCGAATTTGTAATCAGCGATCACAAAAATCCCCGAGTACAGAATTTCAGCCAAAGCAAGTCACTTTTCGCAATTATCTCCACCATATTGGATCCGATATTTTGAATTTTTGAATTTTGAATTCGGATTCGTAATCAGCGACCTCAAAAACCTCCGAGTACCAAATTTACAGGAAATTAAATGTAAGGAAAAATGTATGCTTCGATGAATAAATAGATTTTATCATAACCAAAAAATGGTCGAACTTTGGGCCTCGATATAAAATCAGCCATTTTGAAGTTAGAAATTTTGACACAAGATTCGAATTCAGCGATCCAAAACACCCCCAAGTATGAAGTTTCAAATACATCGGTTGGTAATTGATGCATTTTTTCCGAATTTAGAGGTGGATCATCGGTGATACACCGTGCTTCAAAGGGTTAATACTTTTTGTGGCTTTCAACCATCAAATCAGTTTACTTTTGTTCTATCTTGAACGAATTCACCGATATTTTGCCGAAATTAAAAAAATAAATCTGGAGCACAACGGGCCCCCCTCTGAACAATGATGGAATTTTTTTATCGCCCCCAAGTATTAAAAAAATTATCACATAAAATAATTTTAAAAAAAATTGTTCAAAAGTTGAAAATAATGATTGGCATTGTCTTTATTGTAATGGACTTCGTTCGGAATCTAAGGAATCCTGGATTCAATGCAACAATTGTAAGGGGATGGTCTCATGATTCCTCTGCAGATATAGACACTGATTATTTCGACGAATATATTTATGATTATTGTGAAAAGTGATTTATTACACTCTTCACGTTATTTAATGTTTCATTACAAATTTTATTTTCGTTTCGTTTTTAAACAATTATCATAAACCACAATCACTGTTATTGTATTTTTATTTAGCATAAAAAATATATAGATTAATTAAAAATTCGTTAAATAATAAATAACTTCTATATTTTTCAACCATTATTTTTTTCAACCCAAACAAGTTTTTTTCTTTCTTCTAGATATTAGATAATTTCGTTTTCTTTTTAATTTTGTTAAAAATAAATGTTTTTCAATTTCTTTTATGGTTCATTTTACTGCGGATGTAGTGCATCGACTTAAAAATGGATGAATATATCAAATTCATCATGATTTGAAAAAAAAATGCTGACCTAATTTTTAGGGTGGTCCATTATGTCCCAGGTATCGCGTATCGGCCTAAAACGAGTCAATACATCAAATTTATGATAATTAGGCAAAAAACCAAACATTTTTTTTTTTACCAAATTTTTAAGGGGGGCCGTCGTGCCCCACCCGCCCCTATAATTATATTTGCCCTGTTGCCGATATATCCGTTTCTCACGGAAAAAATTCACTCACCCGGTATGCGTCACAGAATATAACGCGATTTATACGAGAACGAGGATAGACCGCGACGAAGAAGGAGAGAAAGAGAGGGAGGGAGAGAGAGAGGGATAAAAAGACCTGTGAATCAGCGGCGCCTTGGCAAACTCGTAAGTACCATACTTAGAGTATGCGCGTATACGTACGGGCACGAGAATCGCGGTAACCTGACCATCGAAAGGAGTATACTGGGGCATCAGTCTCTGTGCACATACGTATGTCTATATACATGTATGTAACGTATGCGTACATACCCGTGGCTTAGAATAAACTCAGTTTACTTAAGCATGACGGGCACGCGCGTGTATGCGAGAGAGAGAGAGAGAGACGGATGTAGAGAGGGAGAAAAAGAGAGAGAGAGAGAGAGAGAGAGAGAGAGAGAAAGGCAGGCCAAAGGAGAGCCGCCAAGCGCCATCTACCCAGTGACCAAGAATAATTGTCATTCTGCGACGAGGCGAGAGGCGAACCCTTTTGCCTGGTCTTTTGCTTTTGCGGTTATATCGTCGTTCTCGCTTTCGCCTCTGCTCGCTCTCCCTGTGAACATAGAGATTCCGACGGCCAAGGCCCATGTATATAATGCGCAGGTACGTTTGCCACCCATGAACTCACCACCAGGATTCTCTTTGCTCTTGCAGGCACTCCGTGACATCAAGGAGTCACCACGAACATGGGGCATCCCAAGTAAAATCAGGCAACGCTTGAAACGCTTTCGATTTTGATCTATGATTGATTCCACTATTTTATCAAGGCTGGGGGGCCTAACCATGATTTTTGAAGCTTTACCATCAGCTGCAACCTTTTTTCTTTATTTTTCCTGCAATTGACAAAAATGCAGAAATTTGGGACTCCAAAGTTCACCTAAACTCGTGGTCTCTTAGCAGAATTGATAAAAGTTACGAGATGGTGCAGAGAAATTGCATAATTTTTGACACGAATAACGTTCACAAAATTGTGAAAAATAAGATATTGATATGTGGATCATTCACTGAAAGTGTATTTCAATATATAATTTTATTTTATTTCAAAAATATTGTGAAAAAGTAACTGCTGTCGAAAGAAAATCTAAACAAGTCGTAGTGCCGTTTAGTTTCAGTATAATCGTTGAATAAATTGAGTTGGAATACTCTATACAATGCATACTGTGAGTATTTCAAGTATGCTTGTTATGTACATGCATAGCTACATACTTAGTGAATATATATTTGTGTGTCGAATCGTGTATCGTAGGAAGTACCTTCATCGTTGCAAATAAGAACGATCGTCGTTCATGTATTCACGCACACCAATATTACGTTTCTGCCTACATTCCTGCCATTTTATTCTTGAGTATACAAACGTTTACCACCCATATGTGCTATGCACCGAAATTTCTCATACTTTTCCATGCGTTTTGAAAGGAAAATCAATCGATTCTGATGACATATACGGTACTTTCCACGGAAAAAACGACTTAGCTGTGGTAACAAAAATGAATAGTTGACCCAACCAACTATCTTAGTGCTCTGAGCGCCAGACGAGAAGTTGGTTGGATCAACGATTTTTATATGGTTGGTTCAGAAATGCCGGGCCAACTAACTTTTTAGTTCGGCCAACCACGAGTGAAATGGTTGTATCAACTATTTTGCTCGTAGTTTATTATACATTTTTTAAAATATCTACACAATATTTTGAAACATTTCAATCTTTGAATGTCGCTACATGTATGAAGTTTATAAATTCGTAAAGCTTCAACTCTTCTTCAAGAGAAGGTAAAAGAAAAAATACCCTTTTTATGGGTATCCATTTAGGATTCCATCTTGCATTTTGCTGCAAAGTATTAAATATCCGTACTAAAAAAATAAGGATATAAGAAACTTGGAAAGTTTATAAGCGTTGAGGGGAAAGTTCGTTTGCGCGAGAGGAAGTCACCTGGCGGATTTTTGGGGTACTGACGAATCTGCAGTTATGATCGTATACTTAGCTACAGTGCCTGCAAAATTCGTTGTCAATCTTTTACCCTCTTGAATACTTTTTTTATTAGTTAGACTGATTGATCAAGTCCGTTGTGTTGATTAGTCGCGTCAATTTATAACTATGAATAGTAAATGGAACTAATACTAAGTGGTTATTGTAACGAAAAAGATGGTTACGGCAACCAACATACCTCCAACTAATAATCAGTTGGTTGTCCCAAGCGATCATTTTTTTCCGTGTAGACTGCAATTTTTTTACGGCTACGACCGAATGTAATGAACACACAGGATTAATTATTGACAGCTGCTCACTGACGTCTATGAAGTTATTTCCAAATAGACTTTCGACCCTCGGTGTACCCTTTGTTGACAAAAAATGTATAATAATTGCCGCTTTCGGAGTATCGAAGTAATTAAGATTGCGGCTTACAGCTTCGGACTCCAATCGTGTTGCAAATTGCAAATGGAAATTCTTTTTCATCTTCCGCACTTTTTGACCGGACGGTTCGCCGTTTTTCTCTATACTCGCACAGTGCCTATTTATGTGTATATATATTTAGATACGTGTACTCGTATTTTTGTTCTCGTTCCTCAGCACACACTTCGACTCTCTCGCCCGGCTACGACCTGTTTTGACTCCGATGTGTTTCATCCGGTGTTAGATTACCGACCACTTATCAAGTCGTCGCGCGGCAGATTATTTGTATAACATTCCACTGTCTATTATTTGAATTACCACCCCCGAGGGCCGACGCTCGTATGAGACTGAATCATCCAAGCGGGTTAAGAAAATCGAGATAAAAAGGGAAAGCAAAGAGGAGGAGGAGGAGAGAGAGAGAGAGAGAGAGAGAGAGAGAGAGAGAGAGAGAGAGAGAGAGAGAGAGAGAAAGAGAGAGAGAGAGATAAAGATTTTCGTCGATCCCATACATCAAACAGACCCACATACGCAAACGTATCTCCGCCAATTATAGCAATCATGTGCAAGCGCATCGGAGAAAGTCAAACAAAAGTTCATTGATTTATAACCCACTGCGTTGAAGAGAACTTCAAAGAATTCCTGCTTGAAATTTAATAAAAACCCGTGAAAAGTATAAACTCGCGAGAAAAAAATCTTCGCTATACCTTCTTTAACTGATTTTCCCACACTCTCATCTTATAATTGAGAGCCCAAATTGCCACACGGAAAAAAATGATCAGTGACAATTCATGTGTAATATTTAAAAAATTACAGAATTCAATGCAGAACATACGGTCCAGAACTGTAATTCAGGCGTTTTAATGGGAATCCATTATAAATTAATGGATTTAATGTAGTCTCTACTTTTCGAACCATTATAAATGCTGATTTACACTGTAAAAAAATGCAATGTTCACCGCAAAAAAAGACAAAGTAGAAATAACAAGCAGAAACGACGAAATCCACTGTGTTTGAACTGTGAAATTTACAATGGTATCTGCAGAATGTTCAAAGCACATAATTGGAAATTGCAGTGTTCCCAGTGAAAAATCAAATGCGCGCCGCGAAATATACAACTTCAATTTCAATTTTTACAGTGTGGCACTGTAACGGGACGACTTGCAGCGTGCCACGATCTCTGCATTTCGCCCGAGATCCACTAGATGGCGTTGGACGGCGCGCCCTCTCGCGCCAGCGAGAGAGCCACCGAGCACCTATAAGGTCCTTTGTATCACCAACATCGGCGTCCTCAATTGACATACAATTGTTGGAACATCACCCGTGTTATGTGATCGAGCAGTCCTATGGACTGAAGACTACATTTTCTTAACAGTTCACCATTGCATTTCGGTGACGCTCGTGCTATTTATGGGTGCGAGGTTAAACTTGATTCGCTTCATTAATTGATCTCACGATTAATTAGTCAACTACAAGTTCTCGTAGTTATGAGCCTGAGCGAGGATAAATAACGGTTTATTGTAATATTTGAATAAATTGGAATTTATTCAAATATCGAAACGTTTCACGACACTATAATTCATTTTAGAAATTGCAGTATTTTCAGTGAAAAATGAAAAATGTACCGCAAAATAAACTACGTTCTTTTCAATTTTCACAATGTACACTGTAATTTTTTCACGGGCCATGGATAATTTTTACAATGTGAAATGTGTAAAAAGTTCACCGAATACAACAGAAATATAACGTTTCACGTAGTGTACATTTTACTGTTCCACACTGTAAAAATTCGTCTGATGGGCATGTACCATGTCATACGTGACATCTGTATATTGTATTAAAGAAATATGCAAATTTCACTGTTTACCCTTCCAGGAGGCGCTGTTGATGGGAAAAACTGTAAAAATTAATGGGAATCTCAGCAGTTCTCAATGATCATTTTTTTCCGTGCACTCTGTTCTCTTTTCAATATTCTTCAACGTCGCTCATCAGAGGAACATTTAAAAATTCCGTTTCCCTTCTGGAATTATTTCTCTCATGCACAAGTATGAAAATACTGTACTTTTTAAACTAAACTTTTGCATCCGCGTATTTAAACAGACTGTAGGAAAAGTCCCAAACGAGACCTGTAATACGTAATATCCGGTGTGTCAGGTATCACGAGCAGCAGTCTGCGATTAAAGCACGTTTCAGGTATCTCGCCGGGGGGATTTACCATGACCGGGAGAATGGATAAATAATGGAATCCAGAGTGTGCGGAACATATATATGCGTGTGTGTGCGTGTATGTGTAGGTTGTACAGAGCGCCATGTATCTGCTCTATGCTCTGGTAAGAGCAGAGAGTGCGCTATCGCTGTTCGGAGACCGTGCGACAGCCGCAAGCACGATTTCGTTCTTCGATATCGGAAATCCGGGAGCTTAGAGCAACCGAGTTTCCTCAGAAGCCGCTTCCATCCCTCTGATCCCTGCGATGCGAATCCAAACGACGGGTGTCGAAGCCACACGCCACGAGTAGTAGCATCGAGGAGGACAGCCAAGATCACGACCCTTCGCGACATGGCACATATATATCGAGAGATGGAAGCAACAGTATCGACAAATAAAATAAAAGTTCTCACATAAAATGAGGCAATTGAATATGAGAATGGTCGCTGACGACCTAACATTCAAGTCTAAGACAAGCATCATCGTTTCCATAATAGACGAAACTCAGTAAAAATTAAACAACATGTTCGACACTGCAAAGAAGTCGTCGGGAATGTCAGACAGATTGATTGATTCGTCAGCATCGATACCCTTCGTTACAGTTGTACAAGCCAGCGGGGGCAATTCGTCGGTGATCGATTTTCTTCCAGTCTATGTGAGAGAGGTAGGGACAGATAGACGAGAATGAAACTTCGTGTTGATATATCGTCTTGCTCGCTTTGTTTCATATGCATGGGTCATTCCATGGCAAATTGACCACTTTTAACCTCGACCCCTACGATTTGGCTGAAACTTTTTCATCTTTGTCTACTCTATCGAAAACATTTTTCATAATTTTTTCAAATTTTTTTACCTAACTGATAAAAAGTTATAATTTTTCAAAAAAATTGGCTTTTCATTTTTCAAATATCTATAACTTTTTCAAAAATTCACTTATCGGGACGTTTATTTTTTTAAAATTTTTGTTTTCCAATGTACTTTTCTGAAAAAAATATAGAAAAAAATTATTCAGATCGATCTTCAACGTTTTTTTTTAATTTGTGGAAAAAACGAAAATTTTTCGATGATGGCCATTTTTAATTTTTTTTCTTTTTTTTATAGAAACTTTGACATTTTCTGCAAATTTTCTGAAATTCTTAAAGTGGGGACTTTTTCTTTTCTATATTTTTTTCAATTGAAATTTTTTTTCTATCTCAGCTTATTTCTCATAATACCACTCTGGGGATTTTTGAGGATGTTGAAAGAACCCTTTAAGTTTGAAAAAAAAAATCAAATTGAAAGTGGTAATTTAAAAACAAAGAAAATGAAAAAAATTGTTATTTGGTTCATTTTTGGACAAACAACATGCTTTAAAAAAATTTTAAATGATGGTTAATTTGTGATGGACTTGGTTTAATGTTTTCTTTTTCTACACTTCGCTTTTTTTTGTTTAATTATTATTAATTTATTAAATAATTTTATATACAATAGCTATAATTCTATCACAAATAATCCACTTACAAAATTTTAAGAGCCTGTTGTTTGTCTAACAATGCACTAACAACAACTTTTCTTTTCATTTTCTTTGTTTTTAAATGTAGTTTAAAAAAAATATATAAAAAAATTATTCAGAACTATCTTCTACTTTTTTTCTTTCTTTTTCGAAAAACTTTGAAATTTGTTCGATGATTACCAGTTTGAATTTCATTAATTATTATTTTTTTTCAACTTTGAGGTTCTCTGAACATCTTTAAAAATCCCCAGTGTGGTATTATGAGAAAAAAGCTGAGTTAAAAAAAAAATATCCATTGAAAAAAAAATAGAAAACGAAAAGTCCTCACTCTGAAAATTTCCGAGAATTTGCAGAAAATGTCAAAATTTCTATAAGAAAAAAAGAAAAGAAATAAAAAATGGCAATCATCGAGAAATTTTCGTTTGTTTCCGAAAACTAAAGAACAATGTTGAAGAAATCGGTTCAAATAATTTTTTTCTGAAAAGTACATATAACAAAAAAAATTCAAAAAAAAAACGTCCCGATAAGTCAATTTTTGAAAAAGTAATGGATATTTAAAAAATAAAGAGTCAATTTTTTTGAAAAATTATAACTTTTTATCAATTGGTTTAAAAAATATGAAAAAATTCTGAATAATGTTTCAGATACAGTAGAAAAAGATAAAAAAGTTACAGCCAAATCGAAAGGGGTCGGGGTCAAAAGTAGTCGATTTGACGTGGAATGCCATATACGTACTAAACAGAGGGAGCAAGAGGAAGTAGGCTCTGGTGGAGCTTGAAATCAATTCCTGAGCCCCAAAATCATCGTACGCTCCGAACGCTCGCTTCTATGTATCTGCATACTTATTCATTCTTATATAATATAGTACATATTTAAATATGTGTATGTGTGTGAATGTGTGCCCTACAAGCGAGACGGAGAACGTTTTGCACGCCTGACGTTGCCGCTCCATGGTTCATCGAGCTCCGGGAACGCTGGAACGCGAATTTCCAAGCATGTATCTTACTGCACACACACACACACACACACACACACACACACACACACACACACACACACACACACACACACACACACACACACACACACACACACACACACACACGCACGCACGCACACACACGCACACGCACACACACGCACACGCACACACACACACACACACACACACACACACAGACACACAGACACACACACACACACACACACACACACACATACATATGTATACAAAGCCCAACATGTACACTGTTGAACTACGGAAGATCGAGATACAGATTATTACCGCAGTTGCGTTGAGGCACCCATTACCAGACTACACGATCCCGACGATAACGTTCCCGTATTAGTGCACCGGTGAACCAATTTCGGCAAGTTACCTCGAAGGCGACGCCTTGTGCACATAGTTGGGCAGCAGTTGGAAACAAAGGGCGAAAATTTCACGCTATACAGTGGAAAATCCGTCAAAGGGATGTCAGGACGTCGCTCATCCATGCGGAAATGGACAATCAGGCGGTGATCGCAACGCGTCATTGGTTGACTGCCTCAGATGTTCTGTGTATATATATATATCCCATTTCCTCGCATACATTTACGTGCTCCCTGTACATGTACCTTCTCTGTCTATGTATGATCACCCGATTGTCTACCTATTACGGTGCCACATGCACAGTATATACTGCACTGTCGATGGTGCAAAGCCTGAAGAGCGCACGAATTATACTTGTGGACAGGCGACACGCCTCTGTGGAATTGAACGATCGATACACTATATGTTACTTTCTGGTATACATAGTCACGCCGATAAGTATCTCGGTGGGTTCGGCAATTCCTGCATTATTGCTCAGACACCTCTCTCTTCCTCTGTCATTGTCAGGGACAATTGTGGCAGCTAGAGCGGGAAATACTTTGAGATTGATATCGATCAGGATGGGAGGAGAAAAACGCTGAGGATATAACGTGATTGAAATGTGAGAAAAATAGGAAGGACGAGATGTCGAAGCAGAAATAGATTCTTAGCGTAGCTACAGAAAACTGTAGCCTCGCATCTCTAATAAAATATGAATGTGGTGTCAAATATTTCTGTGGAATACAAACGTTTTCTGCTGTATTTTGAAAATAATTTTCGGCAGGCATGTCATTCGGATGGGTTATTGTTTGGCTGAGATTGATTCTATTAAGTTTTGGTAGGCATGTCAAAACACTTTTTTGCGGATATTGTGCGATATCTTCAAAAAGGGAATCAAATGTTCGAGAGCTTTGAGAAAGTTTGTTTTCCTCGTCTTTGAGTTTTATCACGATTAGAGCGATGAATGAATTGAGGATACGTGCTACCAGTGAATATGTCCCCAGCAATGCGAATGACAAATCTGATCGATTGCTATGATACAGGCCCAAACTAACGAATCACCTGGCCGTCATCGATTCTTCGCTCATTGTATCTCTATGTGGCCTCGCCAAATCTCCGTTGTGTCGTCAGCAATATGTCCATCTGTACATTTTCAAGTACACGGTATGCCAATAATGCGTCCATCGTCATCCGTCTCCGTTATTCCCGGCTCTCCCATTAAATAGATCATGACTGGTTTACGCACGTGCGATTGTATGTGTCATTATTCTAGAGGCCGCGCTGGTGCACCGCAGGCTCTCACACGAGGTCGCGAATAATTACTGTAGGGGAGCATGGGGCTAGTTGTAACAGTTTTTGGAAAAAAGGCCTGTAACACCTAAAATATGTATGCTTTTAAAATTGTGAGTAAGAGTGTTTGTAAATTATATATCTGAGCACTAATTCCAATTGAAAAATAATTTTAAATCTTTACCCATCTTTTACACCAGACTTTTTATGAAAAAATGGGAGCTGTTACAACTTACCCCATGTCTGGGGCTAGTTGTAACAGGCTCGGGGCAAGTTGTAACAATGAAAAGACTGGCAACATTTATAATAAAGAACACGTTTTTATTGGTTCACAGTCTTGTATTATATTCATCGTGGTTCATTCTTGTGATGATTATAATCTTTCGTAGTCTCTCATGCTAAAAAAAATACAATACAATAACTTAGCATATTTTTCTGGGCAATATTAGAGTAAAGAAGAGTAAAAGAATGCACAAAAGCTGCAAATATTTTGTAATACTATGTAATCACTATACCACAAGTTGTAATAATATTATTTATACAAATACATGTAGAGAGCAGACAAAAATACACGCGCATGGGGCACGTTCTAACATGTTACAACTTACCCCATGGGCTCATTATGTCTACTTGATGAAATATCTCAAAAACTACAAACTTTAGAATAATTAAGAAAAAAGCAAATGAAAGCCAGTAAAATTTACGATGTAACAAGGAAAAAACAATGAACAATAAATTTAATTTCAATAGTCAAAATCAAAATTTTCGTAAGTATTTTTTTTACGAAACCTGGCCGAAATGGAGCTCGTGTGCATATCCTCTTATTTTAATGTCTCGCGGGGTATTAGCGGTGTTTACGTTATGCTGCGAGTTATAAGAAGCACATAGAGCAAAAAAATTGAATCAAAATGTTTTATTTCCCGGTCAAAATTGAGTGTTACAACTTACCCCTGTTACAACTAGCCCCACGCTCCCCTACATTATACATTGAACTGTGATCCAAAGAAGGGTTTTGTTTTTCGCTGCTCTTACGAATTCGAATGTCTTATTATAAAATAAATTTTGTTTCCAACGAGTCTGTGCCGCAAAAAATGTTTACTACTGCCCGAACTATTGTTTTTAGTTATTTTTTTTAGAAAATGAGCTACAAGTTCAAAGCAATTATATCTAAGGTAAACGGCCCAGTTACTGACACTGTCCCAAATTGTGACACCGACGGCTCAATTTTGATTGCTATCAATACAGTTTTTGTCGAATAATAATCCAATTACCGGCTAATTGAAGAGTATTTTTCACTTTCAATTATTGGAGGGATACACCTTTGAGAATTAAATATTTAAAATGGAAATGGACCACGGAAACTTATGAGCTACGACAAGCGTCATATTGTGAATTTCGTTCGTCATGCAAGTATAAAACGACATAAAATGGTATCAACATCTTCAGCAGGAACCAGACTATCGACGAGATAAGAAATAATTTAACTTTTGGTTAGGTTTTTATTTAAATTCGCGGTGTCAATAACTGGGCCATATAATTGAGGTTGTGCCTCTGTTGTTTGAGCCTCGATTTGTCACCTGTTGCATCAAACAATTTTCTTTGCTTATTCATTCTAATTTACTGTGAAAAAACAATTTAAGGAAAAGAATATTAGTTTTTATGATCGGAAGAAACGGAAGAAAAATATACAATAATAAAACTATTATCATTTTTGAAAATTTTTGAAGGTTAGTGTCAGTAACTTGTGACGCGCAGGTGTCATAAACTGCGCCACGAGTGTCATAAATCGGAACAACGCGCAGGGGTCACAAACTAGTACATGGGCGTAGCTTCGGTGTCAGGAACCCCGGCAGCAGAATAGCGCTATTAAAACAATGATTTTATTAATAAATTTTGATTTTTTCATTTTTACGATAGGTGAATCTCGTTCGGGGACCTTTAATGCACATATTGAAACCTTTAGTTTTCGATTTGGGTATATCACGCATGAATAAATAGCAGAAATCCGACACCGCGGCTCTAAAAGTGTCACTGACTGGGCCATTCACTTTGACACATCAATGATTTGGATTTTTCATTATTTAGATTCAGTGGAAAATTGGTGAAAAATTGTAATTGAAAAATAACGAGGGAATTATAAAAAATCTTCCTTCGAATTTTAATTGCATTTTTGCGAATCGTTAAAATTTTCGAATGAACCGTAAAAATTGTCCGCCCATTGTTCAACTAGAGTCTGCCGTCAATTAATTCTATTTTTTGTTTTGTCTGATGGGATTTTTCTTTTTTCAAAGCAATTGGTGATCAAATATTTGCTATACGTTCGAGATTTATAAAAAATTCCGTTTAGTAATAAGCAGCAAATAAACGAAGAGTTTTGCGATACGTGCATTTTTTATTTGCTAGTTGGGGGCTTTTTTGAAATTTAAACTGCTTGATTTACAGGCAATAGTAAAAAAATGTCTAAAGTCATGATTTCTAGTGAAAGATTCATTTTTTTGACGAGGTACTCAAATCTGTATGAACAAGGGAATGCAAAACTAAGGTTGTTCTCGAGCTGGCTTAATAAATACATATGTATCCATCATCAACGGTATTTATAATCGTAAAAGGTACGCGCGGAATAGCGGGAATGAATTTAGCACGACGGAGGGCGAATGCTTCAATATGTGAGGCATAGATTTTCCAACTATTTCGTTCTGCGGAAAGATGGGTGAGCTCGTCACGTTGGAGAGTAAAAAATTGTTCATCGACATATTTATAGTCCACTACAGCGCGAGGACCTTTGCCCTGGGAAATCATAACTCGTTCACTCCGCGAAACGACAATGTTTTTTTGCACAGTTTTGCGAATTCGATACGACGAGTTCGCGAGGGTGCTAAATTGGAAGGTTCGGGAGGGTACAAAAAAAAATGAAAAAAATCTCTCGCCCCATTGGAGCAGTCGCGTTCACGATGAATGGTTACCGATTACCAATCCCCGGGGCATCGTAATTGTCTGAATTATTGGTCCTGGCTATCGGCGCGGTTCCTCACAACCCATTCCTCTGTATATATATATATATATATATATATATATATTTCTCTGTTACCGGATGCTGCCGGAACTCCGAACCCAATGATTTCTGGTGATTCGACGTGATAACGGATTCGCAAACAGTGCACAATATAGCTGTAAGTTGATTTCATATATTTTAGTTCATTAACGAAGCGATAGATTGTTGATTTTTGAACAATTTGATGGTATCCATTGGAAAAATTAATAGCTTCTGGACTTTGAAACGAACACTTGAAGGTCATTCCACTTACTATTTGACACCTTCATCCAACGTTGGCTACTTTAATCTTGCACTTGTAATTGCAGGCGAGGGTTCGCGTGTGTAATATCGGAAAAACCATAAAAAGTATTGAATTATCATTAGTTGTTGATAAATACCACCGGACTTAATTCAATCGGGACACATGACATTATGCACTTGAGGTCGAAAGATGTGATCATGGGCAACCGATCATTCCATTGAAATTATGTGAAACCATATCAATACTTCCATACATGTGTAAATATACATGCACTTACGTATTATCAACGTTGGTGTAGATGTGGCAGCGAAAATGGCGCCAGCGTAGAACGCTCGTCGGGTTGTTGGGTCGTGTGTGTAAACGAATTTGTCGCAGGCCGTATTCGCCGAGATACGACCGGTGAGTGGGGTGTTGAAATTAACTTTGCTCAGGGTATGGTGACGTAAATCTAACCCTGTTTAGTCGCATAAAAGAGAAAGAGAGGGAGAGACCGAGATGAAGCGACGGTGAACACGACGAGTCCCGATGAGATGTTGCTATATATAAGAGGATACTGTTGTGCGCATATATATATATATATATATATATATATATATATATATATATATATATCGGTGTGGAATGCCCCATATATATATATATATATATATATATATATATATATATATATATGGGGCATTCCACACCGATTTGACCTGGGTCTGATCCTTCACCTCTTCGATTTTGTCCGCAATTTTTTATCTTTTTGCAGTACCTCTGAAAAAGGACTTGGGATTTTTTTCAGATTTTTTTTAGAGAGATTTGACTTAACTATCATTTTATAAATTTACTTTTAGCCCAAATTAGAAAAAATCACAAAATCCTGTTTTTTAGATGAAAAATTTCAAGCGTTGAGCCAAAGTGGTTCCTTCTGCGGTTTCCTTCTGTTTATAACAAACTTTCTCGAAAAAAATGAAATTTTTCAAGAGGAGGAACCAGAATTGAGTGGGCCGTTATCCAAACATTTTTGTATGAATTGAAGGTGTTTAAAAAAAATGTTTGGATAAGGACCCACTTAACTCAGGTTTCGCTTCTGATTAAAATTTTTTTTTCTTTGTAAAACCTTGTTATAAACAGAAGGAAATGCCTGCTCAACGCTGCAAAAATTTTCATACAAAAAACATCATTTTTGTGATTTTTTCATATTTTTAAATTTTTGTTACCAATAATTGGTTTATAAAATTATAGTTAAGTTAAATCGCTCCAAAAAAATCTAGAAAAAATCTTGAGTGCTCTTCAGGGGTACTACAAAGCCATAAAAAATTGCGGACAAAATCGGGGAGGTGAGGGGTCCGACCCAGGTTGAATCGGTGTGGAATGCCCCATATATATGTTCGTGTGTATTGCGAGGCTGTGTTCTAACTGCGCGCAGTGGTGGCGGTAAACGCCAGATCAGCCGACCCCGTTTGTGTGTGCAAACACATATTTACGAGAGAGTTATGAGAGAACTGGCGAGCGCGTGACCAAACGTATACTTGTATTACATATATGTATACACATGACGCTCTTCGCAGCAGTAAACACGTAGCGAACCCCCGAAGGAGAAACTTTTCTCCCTTGCCGTATTTTCTTTTCCCCTCGCCCACGAACGTACAGTGATCGGTATATATCAGGTTCAAACGATAAAATTTACTATTTAATGATAGTCGGTACGTTATCCAGGGCAGGCATTTCTGTCATTGGTATAATTTCGACATACAAACCTTTACTTTCAAATATCCATTAACAACAAACGCCCAAAGTGTTCCGATACTTCAACGATTTGCAGTATATTGAAAAAGCAGATTCAATTTGCACCGATATTTCCAGTTATCTCGGGTACGGTGGTCATCGATTTGACCCTTTTGAGGTCAACTCGAGCGTCCAATCTCGTGAATGCCGAATTACCGTTCGATTCGTGGCAATTGATAATTGATACTTCAACGTTCCCAAAAGCACTGCAAAAAATAGAGAAAAGCGTTATCGTGACTATCTGCATTTTCTTTGGATGGGCGCGTTTAATCATTCAGCCTGGATGAAGTATTATCAATGGAACGAATGATCGATTGATGGTTAAAATTCTATTTTATCATCCGCAACGATCGCCCGTGTAGAAATGTGATAGGGCAACCATTAGTTGATTCTTGCCCCTGATCCGCCCTGCCTGATCCGATTTTCCTGGCAGGGCCCTGACATGGAACTTAACGACCTGGTCCCTAGTTATCACATTGAAATAATCACTTATTACCAGGGCCCTACATGATCAGAATATGAACAGTTTCCGACGATGTTATTTTTACACTTTTATGCAAAACATATTTTTGTTGTATTACCCTGGCAGGGCTCTGATGTGAAAACTATTGGATTGCCCTGAGTATTTATTAAAATAAAATTATTTGTATATCGGCTTTCAGTATAATAATAATAATAATAATAATAATAATAATAATAATAATAATAATAATAATAATAATAATAATAATAATAATAAATAACAATAATAGTAATAACAATATTAATAAATTAACAATCATTGCCTCGTTTATTATTATTATTATTATTATTATTATTATTATTATTATTATCATCATTATTATTATTATTATTTAATTATTATTTACATTATCAACTTTATTCCGCGAGAATAACAAGCAATTGTGCGCCTGTCACAAGTTCGTTATGTAAGCAGAGGATTATTATTATTATCACCACGAACCGCATCGCGTTAGTTCCGAGACTTGGCGCGAGATGTCGCAGGACAGCAACCGTTGAACTCCCATACGGATAATGTGTTCAGAATGCTTATATAGACGGGTGCGAGCACGGATGTTAGCAGAAGTCGGTGTCGGAAGAATCCATACAAGGAGTTCCTGCCGTCTTATGTAATTGTACTTATTTATTTAATTCTCGTAGAGAATTTCCGTTCACTCGGAATCTAATATTCTCTTCGAGGATTGTCAAAAGAAAAGTGTACCCTAAGAAAGGGTTGCCTCGAAATAAATAATAAGATGCATACATTGAAGAAGGAGTACCTCGTAAAAACGAATTGTGCAAAAAGCGCTTCGGTGTATGATCGTGACCGTGATCAGGGCCTTTAAGGGCATGATTCTAAAAATCTTAGGGGCCTGATCAGGATCCGCTAGGGCCGGATCATATCGTCATAGGGGCCTGATCATGACCGCCGGATCCGAAAATGGCCAGCCAGGTGTTACATGGCATAACAGGGCCTGTTAGGATGAGCGGATCATTTCCCTACATTAGTTAGGGAGGGCAAGTCAGGGGCAGAAGTTTTTCCCTACCAAAATTTCTACACGGGCGATAGGCATTGAGAACAAGAAATGTTCCATGGATAACATCGTCATTCAAATTAATCGTCCTATGGAGCAACAAGCGTATTCATTACCACAAAAATATTTTGGTTCACTGAAGCAAATATCTGTTTGATCAATTAACATGTTTTTCAGTCTATTCAAACATTTTATACCAATCATACACAAAAAAAGGGTGCCTGCTCATGTGTGTCTGTACGAATGATGCATATAAACACAGAAGAATGTATTTACGAATTTAAGAATCTAGATAAATAGAGAATAGGAAATCTAGACTTTGTGGTTGTATGCTCGTATTTATCGCGGGCACCGGATTCGCTCTATTTGCGGAACGAACAAGCAGATTTGTACAACGTTCATGAGAGCTCTTTCGTTAAGCACTACATACGTGGATACCTCAAGTGTTATGTTGTGATGCACGGCATTTCAACCCATCGACGAATAATCACTACAGCGTGCAGTGTACAGTAGAACCTCATTTAGCCGATGTAATGTGGTAAGAGCATACCTGAAACATGTAAAATCGCGAATAATACGAAAAAAACATTTTTTAATTAAATAACTAAATGTTTTTTTTTTATTTTCCGATATTTTCCAGCAGTGTATTCTCATCACGGCCTATAAACGTTTTGTTAAAGTCGACAAAAAAAATTCTTATATATTTAAACTACTTAAGGAGATCAAGTCAGCGTTAAAACGCCATTTTTTGAACATAAATATAGATGTTCGTTGAATATGTATAAACCTGACCAATGGTCCATCATTCGACGTATCAAATGAAGAAATTTTTGAACCTAGTTAGAACCCTTAAGTTGCAGCGGTTCTCTCATAAATCAATTTTTGAGTTTCACTACATTGTGCAGGCTCCTGACCAAACGGCTTGACGGATCTTATCCTGCGACGTCTCATTTTGTTCGTAACACTTTTCCGGACTGCTTGAGTGCGGCACATTTTTATTTTAGGGTCGTATTATGGAGTTACAGGCCACTTTTTGAATTTTCGACCCATTCTTTGTTTCAGAAATTCAAAAAGTGGCCTGTAACTCCATAATAAGGACCTAAAATAAAAATGTGTCACACTTAAGCAGTCCAGAAAAGTATCACGAAGAAAATGTGACCTCGTAGGATGAGATCCGTCAAGCGGTTTGGTCAGGATCGTGCAGTGAAAGTCAAAAATTGATTTATGAGAGAACCGCTGCACCTTAAGGTTTCCAACTATCGTCGAAAATTTTTTCATTTGATGCATCAAATGCTGGACCATTAGTCAGGTTTATAGGTATTCGACGGATATTTATGTTCAAGAACCGGCGTTTTGACACTGACTCGGCCCCCTTAAAGAAGATATTGGATATTCCATATTTAAGCAAATATTCCGACCAAATAATATGAATTGTTTTATGTTTAATTCGAATAATCGTGATACATTGGAAATTTCTCCGCATCAAAACTAAACGAGTACGTCAATGGAATATGTATAATTGATTTTTGGTGCTCGTCACTATCTTAATTATTTTTTTGCATGGTCTAGTTGAAAGCAAAATTAACATTTTGGTTAAAATGTAAAATATTATTTTTATTTATAATATCAAAATATTCATACTTAAATTTCACTACAGTATGTCAAATGACTGGATATCATTGGTTTTTGCTACTCGAAATCGAAATTAATGTAGAAATTGAAGAAACATTTTTTAATTATAACATCGAGTAAGCAAAAAATAATTTCATCATACGTGAACCCGCAATCATTAGGCTGTTCGTTATGGCATTTCTCATCCAAGGATGATCCTACTATTGAAAGTCGGTTAAGCGACGTTTTACTGTACATGTATTTATATATATGGGGCATTTCAAGTGAAAACGTGGGGGCATTTCTCTCGGGTCATCAGATCCTTGCATAACTTTTTTTTCGCATTGATTCCACTTCAAAAACAGCCTAATTGTCTTAAAGATTTCTCTGGCCACTCCTCCAGGTGGCGCGACGATCATTTTTGTGTACAAAAGGGATAACTGAAAAGACACAATTTTTAAAATTCTGCAACTTTTTCCACAGATTCTGGGTAGAAAATAAGTAATTTCTATCATGATTAGAAAGTGGGCCGCGGCTGCCTCATATATTTTTTAATCATTTTCTTTTTTTCAGTTTAAAAAATAAAATAAAATAATAAAATAAAATGAAAAAATTAATTTTTAATACCTCTTACATGAGTAAAACATATCTCGGCAAATTTAGAGATTTTGCATATTTTTCCAAATAAATGAGAAAAATCTTTTTTTTTTCAATAAAATACTTCAATAAAAAGGGATAACTGAAAAAACACCAATTTTAAAATTCAGCAATTTTTTCCACAGATTCTGGGTCATAAATAAGTAATATCTATTATGATTAGAAAGTGGGATGTGGCTGCCTTATATTTTTTTTTTATAATGAACTTTTCTGGTTTTTAAAATAAAATAAAAAAATTGATTCCTAATACCCCTTACACGAGTAAAAAAATAAAATAATAATAAAACATATCATGGAAAATTTTGATATTTTGCCAAGATATGTTTTGTTTTTACTTTATTTTTTTACTTCTGTGAGAGGTATTAGGAATTTTTTTTTTTTATTTTTTTTTTAGAAATTGAAAAAAAAGAAATTTATAAAAAAAAAATATGAGGCAGCCGTGGCCCATTTTCTAATCATGATAGAAATTACTTATTTTTGACCCAGAATCGGTGGAAAAAATTGCAGAATTTTAAAAATTGTGTTTTTTCAGTTATGCGCCCTTTTTTACACAAAAATGATCGTCGCGCCACCTGAAGGAGTGGTCAGAAATATCTTTTAAAAAATTAGGCTGTTTTTGAAGTGGAATTAAAAAGTTATGCAAGGATCTGATGACCCGAGGGAAATGACCCCACGTTTTCACTTGGAATGCCCCATATATAAGTATACAAACAAATGTACACATATGTATGTGCTGCATCTGCGTGAACGCTAATGCAGATGTGGGTCAGATTGCGGACTGGTATTACGCACGGGTATGTACGAGGACAAGTGTTGCGGGAGTGCAAAAGATGTCAGTGATTCTAGGAATATGCGAGGGCCTCCACTTGTCTGTATATATATATATATATATATATATATATATATATATATATATACACACTGTCGCATCGTCTTCGCCGTCTTGTCATGATCGTTATTGTGATCAACGCTGCGAATCTGTGACGGGTGGAAAAAAAAAACAAGTACCCATCGTCCATGTGCATACAGAAGTTTGAAAAAACAAGCGCGCGGCACGCCCGTAGATTTATAATTCATGCGGTCGCTGGAAAATGCATGAACTATGAAATAGCGTCGTCTTGATTCGCAGCGGCAATTATGCATTTCTTATGTACGATTTCGTAAAGAGAAAAACTGAAGAAATTCTTGTGCACAGATAAAAAAGAGTCCCGAGGACTTTGAGGGCTCTTGGTGACACTTGTGAAAACGCACTTGTCGACACTGACCGAGTCATCAACTGGAAAACCTCGAATCCTCGTGAAAAAGTTTGGTAGCGCTTTGGCTATGACTCCTTCAACTTTTCTCAAGTGGGTGATTCCGATATGGGCTGTGAGAACTCGCGAGAGAGGGAATAAAGAAAAGGGTTAGACAAAACTTTTCAATAATTGCAACTGCGCGCGCCAGGGTCGTAATGAAGCGAATGAACGTGAAATTACCGCTACCACGCGCGTGTCTTCCAACCGCGGCGCTATTATTCGAAAAGTTTTGAGCGTTTTAATGGCCTTTGGAAAGGCGAGGGTCGAACATTCGCTGGCGTTACCAAAAAGTCGTTACAACTACCCCACGCGCGCGACCCTTCCAACTATGGAAAATTCGTTCGGTTACAGAGAGCACACGGCTCTTTTGCACCAGCCGTTTCCTCTTTACTCTTTCTCGTTTTCTTCCCTTTTCCCGTTTCTGACACTTTTTCCATGTTTCTCTTGCCTATATATTTTTCTCAGGCCATGGCTATGATATATATCGATATGCGTCGAAAGCTAACATGCACCCGGACATCTCCACTCGTACAGTTTGCTGCAACTCTTTGGTTGACAATAACTCGCTCCAATTTATATATCAAATTATCGGGTTTCACTGTGAAGCTCGTTACTTCTCAGATTTATAGCCGATTCCCGAGAGAATTTCCGCGTCAGATAGCTCCCTTGAAGTGATAAACGAGAAATAAGTGAGAGAGTTTTCATTGATTGAATCTTCATCGTCGGTATAAAAACCAGCGACGTAACTTTCATATTTATAAGAAGATTTTTTCTCTAAATCGTTAGGGCTCCTCAGTTTGATTGATCGCCAGTTTTCGAATCAGAATTTAATTGTATTCTTGATTTACTTTCTTACAAACCCAAAATGTCAAGTCACATTGGCAACAAAATGTCTGAACGTATATATATTAGGGTGATTCGTTTCAGGGCAACTTTTTTTTTACTTATCGTGCCCGAAAACCTTTAATTGGTGCCCAAAAACGAAGTTTCGTGAAAGGGGGGGGGGGGGTGTTGTCAAAAAATATTTAGAGGTCGCGACGCAAAATTGAAGGTTTCCCATTTGATTAACATTAAAAACAAAATTTTTCTCATTATTAGTGCTACCATTCCGCAAATTTTGATATCGCGATATTTTCCAAGTGGGTTTTCATAGGAAATATGATACTCTACAATAAAGGTCATTGAGCCATGTCCGTAAATTCAACCGTTTCAGCGGTGTCATTGTTTCAAGTGAATATTGTATGAAAATATCTAATTAAACGGCTGTAACGCCTGAGCTATTAGATATATTGAAAAAATTCAAATGAGAACTTTGTAGTGAAGCAATTTGCTATAAAAAAGTCTCAAAAGCCGAGCCCATAGAATCAACTCTTCCTCAGCTATAGGTGGATGAAGTAAAATAAATAGATTTTTTATTTTTGTTTTATTGATTTATTTGCATAGGGAACTCTTCGTAACATTTGTTGAATGTTTTTTCTGATGATTTTGTACATGCTATCTCATAGAAAATGGAGTTCGTTTGATTGAATAAAACAAATAATAACTCGTTATTTTACTTCATACACCGATACCTGAGAAAGAGTTAAATTTACGGGCTCGGCTTATGAGACTTTTTTGTAGAAAATTACTTTCTCTACAAAGTTCTCATTTGAATTTTTTCGATATATCTAATAGTTTAGGCGTTACAGCCGTTTTAATAGATATTTTCATACAATATTCACTTGAAACAATGATACCGCTAAAACGGTTGAATTTACGGACATGGCTCAATGAACTTTATTGTAGAGTATCATATTTCCTATAAGAACCCCATTGGAAAATATCGCGATATCAAAATTCGCGGAATGGTAACACTAATTATGAGAATTTTTTTTTTCCAATGTTAATCAAATGGGAAACCTTCAATTTTGATTCGCGACTTCTAAATATTTTTTGACAACACCCCTCTTTCACGAAACTTCGTTTTTGGGTACCAACTAAAGGTTTTCGGGCACGATGGGTAAAAAAAAAAGTTGCCCTGAAACGAATTACCCTAATATATATATGTACGTTTATGCGAGTGTACGGGTGAAAATCTTTGTCCTCGCTCCGAATTTTGTAATTTTTTCATTGCAGACTTCGAATGTTTGTTATCAGCAAGCTACAATCAACGAAACTACTTAAGCATGTCAAGATTTGGAAATGGTAAAAAATTATAAAACAATGTGCAAATTCTAATCTATACAATTTTTTGCTATGCTCAGATTGATCGCTGTATTATTCGACAGACAAACTGGTGAAATTATTTTTTTTTCCATTATTAGCATGATTAATTATAGACCATAACGATTGATAATTTTTTGATCCAACATTGTATATAATGATTTTTCTACGCTGTCGCCAATTCAGAAGTTTCATATTCCATGTGCTCTTTATAATTCTACGATTAAAACTGGAGAGTTATTTCAAAGATTTCTCTCATCTGGCCGCGCTTCATAAATCTTTCTCTATCTCTGTCCGTCTCTCTTACTCTCTCTCTATCTGCCCAATGGTTCAACACACTCGAGGGGTCGCGCCACTCCGTATGATCTCGTATATGCGCAGTGTGAGTATCGCCTATATTCGACTCTTGAAACGCTTTTGCGTCGGCCTGCACTTTGAATTTTTTTTTCTTTTTTTTTCACCCCAAGATTTTTCTTTTTTCTTTCTCGTCGCAAATACACGTCATGGCAACATACATGTTCTCATATATTTTTGCGCTATGTATCTCGCTTTTCCCTCGGTTGATATTTCCCTACGAACTTTGAATAGTAAACAAATAATTGCTTGGTACAGGGCTACATGTTCATAGAGTACTGTGTTGTGAAAACGATGTAAAAAGGCGAAAGTCAGGGGGAGTGGCCGGAGGCACTCGGTCGGAGAGCTTTCCGCGCTGTTATTCCGCGAATCGATTAAATATGATTTAGATTCAGGTGCACGCTTTCGCCTCCCTACGTGTGTACTTTATCCACCAATCTATCGACGCTCGCAAACCTTTCTCGGCATCAGCCACTTATACTCAGGTTAGTATAAGTGTAACTACGAGACCTAATTCTGCTCTACCGTGTTTCACGAAAATAATATGGGTACGTATACATACATGCACACAAACACAAATATGAACACACTCATGGACACAAAGTTGTACGATAGGTTTGTAGGGAATTGGCACGATAGCAGGGTGTCGATGAATAGAGAGCTATATTAGAGACCAGAGGTGAGATATGTGTAGTCCTAGACCTTTCAAAAAGGAGGAAAATTTTAATCCATGCAGAAGATTTGAAAGAAAATTATGTATTGATCCTGGAAGATTGGTTAAACATGGGTGTAATTCGATTTTTGAAAACTAAAAAATAAAAAATTTCTATAAATTATTATGAATACCAATTTTTGTTACTGTATAGTAATTTTTAAATCATTTTGAATCAATTTTGACACTTGTTTATCGTTAACAGATTTTTGAAATGAATAATTAATCGATGAGCAAATAACAACAATTCAAGAATTGTATGACTGGGTTTAAACCCAAATAATCTACCGAATATTGCTGTCAAATTTTCACCTGCGAAACACTATTTAGATGCAAAATAAAGATTTTACTTGCGATACAATGCTTTCGAGTCAATCAGGGACACAAAATCTTCATTCAATTATTCGAATGCGCAACGGAAACGTATTGGCAAAGGAATATTATAATTCAGGAAATAATAGTATATGTAAGATTTTCAAAAGAATACGTGAATAAATAAAAACTGTTGTTATTATTGTTCATAAACAGACTTAACGATTAATAATTAATTTTAAGAACCTGTTAACAATAAAAAAGGGTCCAAATAAATTCTAAATAATGAAAAAGAAGACTATACACTGTATACAGTAACAAAAATTGATTTTCACGATGATTTACAGAATTTTTTTTTTTCAATTTTCAAAAATCGAAATAAATAGTAATTATGTAGGGCTCACGACCGGACGGGTCTTAAAAGTTATTGAATAGATAGAAGTTTGAAATAAAAAATGTTCAAAAAAATCAAAATATGCACGCATTTTTAAAAACACAATTCAAAGTTCAAAACTCAAAAAACTTATTTAAAAACACGTCGAATTTTTTTTTTTGTATTTTTTTCCGAAAAGGCCATAAAAAACAAAAATTTAGAAAAAAAAACACTCAATTTGGACCATTATTAAAGAAGTTATCAAATAACCGAAAAAAGAGCGGTTTAAAAAAAATTTCATATCTTGTGAACGGGTAATGAAAAAAGTCTCAAAATTTCACAGGAAGAGTGTTTTGATATGTACTAAAAAATATATAAAATTTAAGGAAATAAAAAAAAAACAAGTTTTTTAAACTGTCCAATTTGGGATGGAACGCCCTATATATTTATCCTACTGATGAATTTAAATGATTTATGCAGGTATCGATAGGTGAATACCAGTGACGGCGAAAAGAGCTAGGGAAAGGGAACCTAGTATTCGTGAGTTTGAAAGAGTTGGAAGAACGATTGCGAATTAAAATCTGTAATTAGAGGCCCAGTGGAGTTTGGCACGACGCGATTAAAACAAACTTGTTAATTAAATCCGGCAACGACAAATCGCTGAAATAAACCCCGGAAACTCCGCTCTCGGGGTTTGTCGATGCTCAGCCGACTTTAACGATGTTACTTTTTTCGCTTTATATATCAGAGAGGGTGCTTCGCGTATAAGCGCACACAGATACACGTACACGAGCACGAGCCTCACAGACAGAGCTTGTTGACGCTACGACGACCCACGGACCTACGGAGCGAGAAAGAAGAGAATGAAAGGTTTAGAGTGCTGATCCCAGCAGGACGGTGCGCAATTAAAGAGAACCTCAGCTCTTCCCCTGTTTTTACCACTTCTCTCATACTCCATCTTTCGCCACTTCCACCCTCCCCTCCCACTTTCCCTAGCTTTTCAGCGAATCTTTTTCTTTCGTTTCGCGACCGACTTTTCTTTCGCCTTCGTCAGCCATCCAACCTGGCTTTTGCCCACAACTTCTTTCACAACGTTCATGTATTTTTTTGCCACCCCGTACTAAGGTCCCCGCACCGATCGGCGTTTCCACTTCGTACCACCAAGCTCTAATTAACTTTTGGTCTCGAGTATAACCACGAACCCTTTGTTGTCTCGTATCTAATATATATATATACGTCTTAGGTATTTTCCTGGCAATGCCAGCAAACTCTGATCAATACAGTTCAGAATCACTGGTGGATTCAGTGCCCTCAGGTACTTTGGTAAGCCCTTACACATTGATAGAACGAGTGGCCCTCTGTGAATAAATTACAAGACAATCCAGTACGATGAAGTACTTTATTTAGTAGGTCGAAAACGGTGACGCGTTAAAATAACCATATTCAAAAATAACACCCGATAAAATAACACGCAAAAATACCACACTCCAAAATAACAAAACGTTTAAATAACACACTCCAAAATAACACAGCGTTAAATTAACACCCTCCAAAATAACCCAACGGTAAAATAACATACACCAAAATAACACACTATTAATTGGTAATAACCAATCATTTTACAAAAATAACCCACAGAATTTGTACCTGAATATGTTAGCACTTCAGTTCGTATAATAAATGACCTTTTTGAACTACATTTCTGGAAAAAGTAATGAGAAAGCAATGTAACGCAGGAAAGTAATGATCCGTTACTTAATTAGTCACTTGTTTCGTTACATTTCTTGTTTATGTTGTTTCTTCAGCAACGCAGTGAGAAAATAGTAATTTACGATATGAAGTGCAGAGTTACATATGCAGTTACAAATACTGTGCCTTATTTTAGTAAAATAATTGGTTGTTAGCAAGTAATAGAAAAAATAAAAAAGGGCGCGTTTTCAAAAGTAACGAGGGTTGACGTTTCTGCCTCGTTGTAGAGTTTCTGTGGTTTTGGTGCTGTTTAAAACCTCACATGCAGAGTTTCTATACAGATATGGAACAATTCATCGAAATCATTCGATAAATGTTTCGTGTTATTTTATTGTGTGTTGTTTTCTTGTTGTGTTAATTTTGTATTGGGTTATTTTGTCGTTGTTCAATCTTTGAATGTATAGCTACACATACGAAGTCTACAATTTCGTAAGCTTTGTCTTTTCTTTAACAGAAGGGAAAAGAAAGAAGACCCTTTTTATGGGAAATCCTTTTCGGGGATTCGACCATCTTGCGTTTTGCCGCAATGTTCAATGTATCAAATATCCATACTGAAAAATAAGGATATCAAACATAGACGAGCTTGGAAAGGATATAGGCGTCGAGAGGCAGGTTCGCTTGTGCGAGAGGTAGCCACCTGCCGGATTTTTGGGGTACTGACAAATCTGCAGATATGATCGGATGAGATAACGGGTGAATAGGTATTTAGTCACAACGAATAGAATTTTTCTTCAACGCCTGTTTCTCGATGACAGGGAATTCAAATAAATAAAGATAGTGGACGTAAATATTGCCCAAAATTGGATGGAAGGAAATTTTTCTTTAAAGTAACTAAAAAATAATCAAATAAACGATTATAGTACCTACGACTAGATCTTTTTTTCGGGTGTAATACTGCGGGTAATTCCCTATGAATTGGCTTTGCCCGTTCGAAGGTTCAATCGCGTTCACAGGTGCGATTTTGAAATGACACAGCATATGTTTGGCGCTTCTTGGTGAAAATTGCTTTCTAACAGGCATCAGTAACGGAGATAATCCTCTGTGCATAAGGTATAGTTCGGTATATCCAGCTTACACGTGACACGTTGCGCAATCGTTCGATACCTTCAAGGCAAACGACCGATGTTGAAGTAGCATCGGCCAATAAGTCAGCCTTTGTCGAATCTTTTCGGTCGGATGAGTACCATCTTACGCTCGACGGAGCGCGGAGAATATGGGAATACTCAATCCAATACATCGATTGTCGTGAGAAAGAGCAAGAGACTCTCTCTTCCTTTCTCGAATAGGCTCGCCGTTCGGAGTCTTACGGTTGGATTGACATTCGAGACACGGTCGTTGGCTCGTATCTGCCAGAACTTCGGGTCCAACTGAATTCAGTGAACCGTATGTTTCTTTCGTACTCCCTGTAAACCGTGCTCGTTGAATGTTCAATCCTTTATCTATCATTCGGTCTACTCTAAATAACGAATGACCCATCGTTCTTTTTTCTTTTCACATGAACTCGTTCTCACGCGTGAAACTTTTGCTGCAAAAGCTCTAACGATCTTGCGATGATTGAGGCTTTTTTATTTCATTTCCGCGCTTGTTGGTGCGGAAATGAGCATGTTTCTGTAACCAATGACAGGCTTCTGTGGTCGTCAAAAAGACGGAAACCCTGACAGCATGATCCGTACAATTGACACGGTTAATAAAAACAAGCTTTGTTATTAAATTGAGATTAATTACATTGTAGATGTCGATAATTGAAATTTGAATTATATCGTTGCAAATTGAGTTCTTCACTTCGTCTTATTTTCGAACGATTCGTAATATGGAACGTAAGGACCTTCATGACACAATGAGAATAATGGAACGATCGCGCTACGCGCGTTTATGTCACAAGGTTAGATTAGTTTTTTCTCTCATTCCCTCGAAAATGTAGAAAAACCATCGCCCCTCCGAGCAGAGAAAATAAAATAACGACTTTCGACCCGGAGCTCCGTTTTGTATCACTCTTAAATGTACATCTATATAGTAAAGTTTCCATTTTACGTGCCTGCAGTATCACCTCCGGGCATTATTATTCCATGAATTTTAAGCGTAAGAAAAAAAAGGCAGCTTCCATTTTGCTTGACGAAAACTGAATGGGAACTTTTTTTCGGACGTTGATAATGCTACGACGTTGCAAAAGAATTTGTATAATGTATAATTTCGGCACATGGTAAACTAAGATTACCCGGAAAGTGATAGAGAGAGAATGTTCATTCTCCTTTGTTGGCATTATTTATGCATAAACATTTTTGCCTCATAATTTCAACGTGAAGTCTTCGATTTTCCGATAGCTGTCGATTCGGCGATTAATTCTTGTAAATTTCATAAAGCTCGTATAAGACTTGAAAAAACTGGGCACTATCCACCCATAAAATATATATTTCTCGATTGTATGACCATTATTCTCGGCTCTCGACAAACGATCGTTGGTATGAGGATCGATAAACGAAGCGAAGTAAAAAAAAGAAAAGATACGGGCCACTCATAAAGTCAGGTCTGCTTGTTGAATATATTTCAAGTGGGGTTTAAGGGTCGGAGGATGGGATATAGACGAGACTTTTCGGAGGGATGGTCGTTCGGAAGCTCATGCCACACGTACACAACCGCAGGTGGACGATCCATTATTTATTTACTTACCTGATGCTGAACTCGAGAAAGCGTGTATAAGAGAAAATCGGAAATGAAGGAAGGAAGAAAGTCTCTTCGTTCGAGGATAGACCATTTCGGAAAAATATACCGCCACACCGTGGGTCCGACGTTACGTGCTTGTCTTACATAATATCCACTCGACCGACGGTCTATCAATCTCTCTATTACTATACCGCGAACTGTACAACCCGGTAGAAACGTATTTTGCTATCCACTGCTACAAATTATCGCAAACCATAGACGTTTATGTTTGCATCGTTCCAACGCGGGGATTCATGGATGAGCATTGAATTTATTCCATCGTGCTCGACATGTATCTTTATCATGCTAACACCTTTGGCCCTCTGTGTCCTTAGTATTGATGGATGTCGCGATGAATTTATGTATTTGAATTTTTATCGAATAAATACAGGTCGGACATATGCACATCTTTTGTTTGTTTTCTTACACAACAATCGTGTGCATTTCAGTCCATAAAGTTTTGTTGAAAAATACCAATTGCATCCTCTTAAAAACAACGTATACCCCCGCTCAAAAGTTTGGATACAGCTGTCGATATTTCTTGCCGCACTAAAAGTTGCACAAGTCCGTCAAAAAAAAAATGATAATAGAATTTTCTTAAAAGCGTTTTGACGGGAAGGAATTCAGCTTTGTTTCCCCTAATTTTAGTTTTTTTAAATGATTTTTTTTCGACCTGGTATGCTTTTTTGAAAGTGACCGTTTTTCAGCATTTTTTCGACCATCGCAAATCGGGCGCATAACTTAAGGACATTTTTTTTTGTCTTTTATATCTATGGTACATGTGAAAGGGTTAGAAGCCGCTCCATTATCATTCTCTAAAGATTTCCGTACGATTTTTTCTCGCCAAGTTATTTTACTTTTGGCTAAAAAAGTGTTTCATAAATTGTTAAAACAATTGTTTAAACAATTTTTTAATGACTTTTGGGCAATATTATTATTGATAATTATTGCTTAGAGCATGCTAAATGTTGCTGAATTTTTTCAGATTCTTATTTTATCACGAAGTACGGAAATTTCAAAAAGATGAAATTTTTCGCTGGAGCGAAAATAGTAAAAAAAAAAAAAAAAATTTCATGGAAAAATTCTGAAATATTTCCAGGCGATTCCGTGTATACCTACGCTTCTTTTTTCATACTTGACATTTTCTCTTGAACTCTATAGTCTTTGAGTTACGTTGCATCTTTCAAAATTTGCCTTTTTTAGCCAAAAGTGAAATAACTTTGCGAGAAAAAATCGTGAGAAAATCTTAAGAGAATGAAAATGGAGCGGCTTCTAACACTTTCAAATGTACCGTAGATCAAAAAGTTGAAAAAAAAATGTCCTCCAGTTATGCGCCTGATTTGCGATGGTCGAAAAAATGCCGAAAAACGGTCACTTTCAAAAATGCATACCAGGTCGAAAAAAAATCGTAAAAAAAATTCAAAATAAGGAAAACAAAGCCGAATTCCTTCCCGTCAAAACGCTTTTTTAAAAATTAGATTATCATTTTTTTTGACGGAGTTATGCAACTTTTAGTGCAGCAAGAAATATCGACAGGTGTATCCAAATTTTTGAGCGGGGGTGTACATGCAAAAACTTGTACGACCTGGAAGGGCAATTCAAGAAATAGTAAAGAAAGACAACGCTCTTGTAGTAAAAAATCCATCAAAACACATTCGTCATTGTGTTGAAATAATTCGAAAATGAAACTTTATCCGAGTCCACGTATCTTCGACGAAGCCATTTCCACTCTCGTGGAAGTATTTTCATCGTCTTTCAACGTGCCATTAACTACAACCATTCATTTATCCATCAAAGGAAAGTACGAGAACTTTTGTACGCGATACACGTGGCGCATACAGCTCACAAGTAGAGGAAACCTTGGTATAGGCAGACAGCTGGAGTGGTTCACGTTGCTGTGTCATGGATCTCGTGATAGGAAGTATTGCCATCAACGACAACGGTTGCCAGCCGTGTTCGTATCATTGTTTCTACTTCTGAGGTATATTATCTGGAATATGTACCGTAATTAACGTGGCGCTAAAGGAACGGTGATATTCCATCTTGTCTGAAACAAGGCGCTCGTTTAATTTACTATCGTGGCAAAGTTCGTGAGATACGTATCTTGCCAGACCTCAAACCGAGCAGCTCTTTGTGGAATCCACTCTTACCCAGCAGATTCCAGATAAGCAGTTTGCTGTTAGTGCAGAAGTTGCCAATGGCGTAATATCACTTTGAAAATCCATTACCTTGATCTTAATCTTACAAAAAACGAAAAAAGTCCATCCCACGAAAATGCAAAGGTCCCACGATATTCTTACGTATTTCGAGCACCCAATTTGGTTGAATCTTTGATCGATCCTACATAAAAAGATACTTTAAAGGTATCCCGTATCGTAAAAATAAGCGGATAATACCAAATGCATTTCCGTGCTCCGGTACTTGAATTATCACCGTAAAACATTCGTTTCTATTAGTACGAGCGATAACGTGAATTTATGTACCTGTGTCACGCTATGCCAATTCTTGGAGAGCAAAGTGTGGCTGGTTTCACTGCGGTACTATAGTGTGGCTTGGAAACGTTGTTGGTTCTATAATGGTGGTGCTGTGGTTCTGGTTCTGGTGCTGCCGCTTGGTGATAATGGCGTGGTTCGGTGGTTTGCGTTGCAAGAAACTTTTTGTCGATTCCGCAATGCTCTTGCTCGAGGCAAGGTACCGCTTGAATCGAGCGTTTCTGCCTTCTTCGTGTTCTCCGGCTTTCAATTCCATCGTCTTGTGCCCGTTCCGCTGTACGTCGACGACCATTCGCTCTGGCTTACGCCTGGCCAACTCTGGCATATCCTTGCGAGTCATTTGCCCGGTTCTCACTCGCAGCCTGATTCAAACTTGCCACCTTGTCCCGTGTAACGCTCTTTCCGCGACCACGATTCTTGGTACGAATGTTCCACAATTTAACGTAAAAGTTTGACTAATGGTTCGAAGCGTTATTAGCGGAAACGGTGGCAATTAGGATTTGGTTAATTCACAAGCTGTCGCCGTCGCTAATTAGTGGACACGTGCTTTTATGGGTTCCCTTAACGGCACAGCGTCATTTCTTTGCTTTTGCGACCCTTGAAAGCGCCGACGCGAATGAATTAATACATTAAGCTGAGTTTAAATTTTAATCGCTTAGATACGATACGTAGTGTGTGGTTGACATGCTTCAATTAACTAATTACCATACTTGAGTGTCGTATGACCTATAAATTTTCGAATTGTCTGAAAGCAAAATCGCATTTTCAAATACCAGAATTTATACAATTGAATAACTGCTTCCATTCCATGATATAGCGATGGGTTTCTAATGGAAACTCGCTGTACATTGTCATTTTATTTGTATTCTCATCGTATTCCATTTGTGTACGAGATTCAATGCAAAACGTAATGCCCTGTTCTGCTTGCACGTAATTGACATGAAATCGTTATAAACGAGAATGTCGTCCTGACGTTTACTCCGACATTTAAATTTTATCTACAGCATTGTCACGTCCTGAGGCAATCCAATGTAGAATAGTCGATTTCCGTAACTAGCAAATATCTCTGTATACAAAATTTCTTAGTCACATGTCGTGTGGTCGACAATTTTGCAGGCTTCGAAAAACGCTATATATAGTCCATGAGCAAACAGAACCACGTGTAGACAGGATCGTTCAAAGAGGATTGATCGCGTCCTAAAAAGACATCGTAATTTCTGTACGGTCAATATGTGTGTGAAAGACAGTGCGAGAGAGGGAGAAAGATAGGGTACAAGCTATGGCGATGGACAACATGAACTCGATCCCATCGATCAACAAACTCGTACTATATCACCGTACATACACTGTTGACAGGCATATGGGCAAAGTGGAATAGAGTCTGATGGTTCATGCAAATGTAAAATGTTATCAGGGCTACCCAGAAAGGTCTGGAATATTTAACAACGGACTGGAAAATATCGAGTGCATTATATATCATCCCATGGTAAGCTTACTCAGATTTTGTGAGATGTATTCTCGCAAAGTCAATTTTGATTTCCATTGCCCGACCTAATGCACGACTAAATCCTCCCGTTTTCCGAAGGCTATACATTTGGAATATATATCATATGGGTGAAATCATCGTTCCTCCAATGGATCTCGAATAATTCGAATAACCCTGTCGCAAAGACATTCTTGCTGGTCCCTGTCAGTGAGTTGACTAGCTCGATGGTAGTGCCTACATACCGTTCGTGTCTGACACAATGACTGCGACAGTGTAAGCTATGGCCATCGACACGCTCTCGCTATAGGTGGTGATCAAACTTGGACCAGAAAGTTAGTCGCACCTCGAACCTGCGAACTACCCCTCTGAGGCCACGGGCACATTGGATGCAAAGACATGGGCTGGTAGATCGAATTACGAACGATTCGGTGGTTTACCGCATTCAAATGAAGCACGGTTTGTTAGTTCTGGTGTCGTACGTCCGGGGTTTCCGAATCCGGGGCCGCAGGAATGATGACAACTGGGATCTCACAGCCATCGAGACTGGGATTCTCGAATAAAACTGAGAGATATAGCTATGTTTGCGCATCTCGAAACCCTGATTTCTGGATAACGAGTGAAGAATGGTATGAGAATAATACACACACCCCAAGGAAAGACGGAATATTCAGTATTATTTGCGGGTAAACTACCAAACGGAAGACAGCACCCAAATCATTCGTTTCTCCAATATCAATTTTCTCGTCCAATCAATCGAATATATTAACATTCTCCGCATCCTACCGGTGCTATCTAGTTGCGGCACGAATTCTTAGGCGTCTTTCCATGCTGTTGGCTTTCGGCGCTTTCCACTGTACCGCCATTATTTCAAAATCCACATCACGTTCACCGAACAATGTATGTGAAGACAAAGCTTCTGCTCGAACCTCATAGCCCTCTTTAACTAACTCGGCAAGCCTGCGGTAACTCCCCGGGTTTTTGTTCTTTTCACGAATCAAGGATACAAAGTGGACTCAGAGACACACAGCCGATTCTCTGTTGTGAACATGTAAATCTCTTTGCCAACTCTGCAGTAGATACCTGTCTCTTTTTTCTTCGCTAACTATACTAACACATCACGTCATTCTTATTATTCAAACGAGAAATTAAGCGTCCATAAATGTTCCTCTAGTACCTTTTGAATTCTCTGACTCTAAAGCTTTTCTCTCGTGCTATACTTTCTTCATTCTGCTTATATTGATGTCGACCTTAGCTTGAGTACCGAGTACCATGGCGTCTGCTTAATTTCGCCCAAGTCATAGAATCGAAAATTTTACTGCAGAATTAGGAGGCCCTCAACATACCAGTTCAAGGATTATTTCCTAAGGGTTCTCCGTACGTATATCGCATAACTTTTATGACTATGGATTTTTATGCTTTTTAAATGCCAATGAAAGAACTTTAGCGAGATCAGAACCAAGTATATTAAAGCAATGGAGAATTTATTATGCAGCTCATTTTGAGCTAATGTTTTCGCTCGAGAAACATTTTACGAAATCACGAAGAATGCAACTACTAACAGAAAAACGAAAACTTATGGTAACTTTGTCATGCTACTCTCACTTTTCAAAATATCGTAGAGCATTCCCAATAGTTCGAAATTGTTTCCCGTGCGGGATATCAAGCCTAAAATACTTGGCTGGTCCTCTTTCACGCTTATTCGGTAGGTCCCTTGATCCCCTAAATGTATAGACATTGCTGAAAGTATGACAGCGACGCAGGGTAGAGAGGAGTCAGGGGCCAGCGATGAACAGAACTCACTTTTCCGCTAGTGGGATCTCTGGGGAAATCGTATCAGAATACTATGCCAAGCGATCCTTCGAAATTCACGCTAGTCGATCTCTCGGGACCGAAGACTCGGTAGAGCGGGGCTTTTCGTTAACCAGCTGGCGGTGATTTCCGGTCGTTGGAATCCATTCTTCAACACTTTTTGTCATTCTCCACCGGAGCATGGTCTCGCGCTCATACTGGAAACCTCTAATTTCAGAGTGTCTGCAGGGATTTGTCCTGATTTTTCATAGCTCTTGAAATTTTTGTGTGCTCTGCGCTCTCGACGCACAAGAGGAGGTTAAAGCTTATGCCTCAAGCTTTTACCAGAAAATACTGAAGGGTAAATTTGCCAGAGGTACTCACACAAAAATTCTACAGAATTGGTGGTATACTCTAAAACCGATGGGAGAAAGATTAAATTCTGCATATTGAACAGATAAAGTACTGTTTATAGTATATTATAAAGCAAAGCTGTGAAGAGAAGGCTAAAGCTTATACCTCAAGCTTTTCCCAGAAAATACTGAAGGGCAAATTTGCCAGAGGTACTCACACAAAAATTCTACATAACTGGTGCTATACTCCAAAACCGATAGGAAAAAGATTAAATTCTGCATATTAAACAGATAAAGTACTGTTTATAGTATACTATAAAGCGAAGCTGTGAAATGAGACACGCTTTTTTCATAAGCAGTATCAGAAAACAAAACAGACCCATAAATTCCCAAGAAACACGCACGTCCACGAGAAAAATGTGGAGGAGCGATGGTTTGATAGCAACCAAGATGCAGTTAACTATAGAGCCAGTCAAGCTACCGGCTTAGAAACTTTGAACACGAGCTAGTAACGTATGCACCCATTGCAGTGCTTCCGTAGCAATGCGTTATGGCTTCTTACAATTTTGAATTGGCGCGTATATCAATTGTTCCCCTCAACCCGCTCTCAAGCTCGCCATTCCATGACCCTCGTTTGCTCGGATTCTATCGAGTTCCCTCGATAATTATAACCATAGCAAACCTCTTGAGTGGTCAGCCACTCAAGAGACGAGGGGATTCATCCATGGGTCAACACGAAACGGCGATTAACCACGCCACCGTTGGGGCATCCCGGATATCATGCCGTCTCTTCATTTCATCCATTCAGGCAATCTGAACAAACCACGATCTGTTTTTTGCGGTAAATGATTTTTTCAAACAGTAACCTCGGTCAAATAGAAAATTCGACTTGAGTCAATAATATTTGATCAGCTTCGTCCTTTTTTTTTGTTCTAAAAACCATCCAACCATCTTTCGACGATGAGGTCGAGTTGAATGAATCGACGAACTTCAAAACTGTTCGCGATACACAAACCGATCTCAGCTCTAAATCCATCCTCAGAGTCAGTCGCACACGTTCGGTGGCTCGTGAAATATGTATTTCCAATCTGGTGAATACAGATTCAAAGTTTCTCCACGGTGACTTCGCAATCCAAGGATGAAGAAAGCCAAAACTGTGTCTTTTTACATACACCGATATCAGCCCGTCTGTATGTGTGAGGTGGGCACCCAGAGACAAGGTTTGCAAAACCTGCAGAACGTGTATAATATAGTAACTACGTCGACAAAGAAAGAAAGTAGCAGAGGAAGTTGAGTTTTGTCGTAGTTCTCGTGACTGGAGGAGCCGAAAGTAGACGGGCAGAAAGAAGATTCGGCGGATGAGGGAGAGGGCTTTGCCAGTAGGGGTTGTATTATCTGGTGCGGAAGGAAGAGCGCGTACGTACGGAAACGAACGAAAAGATTGCGAGGGGGTAAGTTGAAGCTGGTAACGCAGAACACACGGCGTAGGTACAGACGAAACTATTTGGAACGAGTATCCGGAGGACGGGACCGGTGAGAGGGCATAGGAGAAAAAGCAAAAAGCATATAGGCGGTATACAGAGGCTAGAGCTTGAAGGTGGAACGAGCGGTGAAGGCAACCTCCCCGACAGCGTGTACGTGACGCCGCTGTTTGCCGAACTCATGCATTCGCATTTTCACGGGTCACCGGGCATTCGATAGAGCCTCGACGAGGTACCGTAGCTATCCAACGCGCACTCCTCGTACTTGCTGCTTCCATAGCATCCCTATATGCTTTCTCCGCATTCCCGCAGGACCATCGTCAAACTCTCCATTCGCCTTGTATATACACTCTCTTTGGTCTCCATCCCTTCGCCCTTTTTGCTCGAACGCCGCGGGAATTGGAAATCAATTTGGGCAAACGGTAATAAACGGCCCGAGATCGAACATTCGAAGCTCCTGATGGCTAACTTCCATTTTTTTACTTCGCGCGCTATTCTTCCTCCATTCGTTTTCCGTCTATCTTTATGCCCATCATTCGTCAAGTTTCGTCTGGCTTCCTATCTTTCATTCTCTATTTTCTATCGGAACAGCCAGTCTCCAACTTTTGCCGTTTTTTTCTAAACGTCGTGGTTTGACCTTTCGCATCATATTTATCCGATCATACACAAAAAATGGCGCAGATTAACGAGCCATCAATTAAAAATGAAGTTGTCAATACGTAGCAGAAGTGAAAAATAGCAAATTGGAATGGAACGATAGAAACTAACATTGCTTCTCCAAAAATGAAAATTCGCCCGTGATATTCAGTCGTGTGAGAAGCTTTTACAGTATAAGCGTGCGAGTTCGAGTTGCTATCGTGCCATCTCGCGCAAGAGAGTCACGGCGTTGCTCACGACTGGCGCAAGCCTAAAAATATCATCGTTGCGCTTGCGAGGGAGCAAACGAGGCCGAGGGCTTCGTGAAAGTGCGAGTGGAAGAGACCGACTCGTATAGGCATGAAAGAGGGAAAGCACACGACGTGTAAATGGCCTTTGGATATCTGCATTCGAGGTACGTTTATTGTTTTAACTTTCAGACTCGTCGGTCGTCGTTTTTTTTCCTCTCTCCTTCATTCGACGCACCAATGCTTTATCCGCCTTCTTCTTTTCCCTCTTTTTTTTCCCTCCCTTCCCAAATAGCAATGTGACGTCTTCCATGGCTTCACCTATCCGCGTTTGTATTCCGATTATATTGTCATCATCTTCGATAAACTTCTTCACCATTCGCGGGAAATTCACGTGTTCCTGGATTTCTTATGATACTGTAATCTGAATCGTTGCGATCCAACGAAATGAAATTTAAAAAAAAAAAAAAATCAAGGATTAATCTTGATTTCGTCGCATTTTGGGGTCGCAGTAGGGTCGTAGTGACTAGAAATGGAGTAAAAAAAATGGAATTTTCTAAAACCACCCCTTTAAGGGGGTGACAAATTAAAAAAAAATTTATCTTGGAGGGAAAAGACATTCCCCGCCTATTTCTTTTCGCTATACACTCAAGGACCTCCTAGAAACTCTGGAAAAAAAAATGAATATTTTTTGACTCCCGGAACAACCCCATTTAAGGGGATGAAAATTTCGAAAAAAGTCTATCTTGCAACGAAAAAACATTCCCCGCCTATTTCTTTTCGTTATACGCTTAGATACCTTCTAGAAACTTTTTGAAAAAATATGAATATTTTTTGACTCCCGGAACTACCCCATTTAAGGGGGTGAAAGTTTTAAAAAAATCTATCTCAGAGGGAATAAACATTCCCCGCCTAATTCTTTTCGTTATACGCTCAGATACCTCCAAGGAAGTTTTTAAAAAAATATGAATATTTTTTGACTCCCGGAACTACCCCATTAAAGGGGGTGAAAGTTTCGAAAAAATCTATCTCAGAGGGAAAAAACATTCCCCGCTTATTTCTTTTCGTTATATGCTCAGATACCTCCTAGGAAGTTTTTAAAAAAATATGAATATTTTTTGACTCCCGGAACTACCCCATTTAAGGGGGTGAAAGTATGAAAAAAATCTATCTTGAAGGGAAAAAACATTCCCCGCCTATTTCTTTTTGTTATACGCTCAGGGACCTTCTAGGAACATTTTAAAAAAATATGAACATTTTTTGACTCCCGGAACTACCCTTTTAAAGGGGGTGAAAGTTTCGAAAAAATCTATCTCAGAGGGAAAAAACATTCCCCGCCTATTTCTTTTCGTTATATGCTCAGATACCTCCTAGGAAGTTTTTAAAAAAATATGAATATTTTTTGATCCCCGGAACTACCCCATTTAAAGGGGTGAAGGTTTGGAAAAAATCTAGCTCAGAGGGAAAAAACATTCCCCGCCTATTTCTTTTCGTTATACGCTCGGATACTTCCTAGAAAGTTTTTAAAAAAATATGAATATTTTTTGACTCCCGGAACTACCCCATTTGAGGGGGTGAAAGTATGAAAAAAATCTATCTCGAAGGGAAAAAACATTCCCCGCCTATTTCTTTTTGTTATACGCTCAGGGACCTTCTAGGAACATTTTAAAAAAATATGAACATTTTTTGACTCCCGGAACTACCCTTTTGAAGGGGGTGAAAGTTTCGAAAAAATCTATCTCAGAGGGAAAAAACATTCCCCGCCTATTTCTTTTCGTTATATGCTCAGATACCTCGTAGGAAGTTTTTAAAAAAATATGAATATTTTTTGACTCCCGGAACTACCCCATTTAAGGGGGTGAAAGTATGAAAAAAATCTATCTTGAAGGGAAAAAACATTCCCCGCCTATTTCTTTTTGTTATACGCTCAGGGACCTTATAGGAACATTTTAAAAAAATATGAACATTTTTTGACTCCCGGAACTACCCTTTTAAAGGGGGTGAAAGTTTCGAAAAAATCTATCTCAGACGGAAAAAACATTCCCCGCCTATTTCTTTTCGTTATACGCTCAGATACCTCCAAGACAGTTTTTAAAAAAATATGAATATTTTTTGACTCCCGGAACTACCCCATTGAAGGGGGTGAAAGTTTCGAAAAAATCTATCTCAGAGGAAAAAAACATTCCCCGCCTATTTCTTTTCGTTATATGCTCAGATACCTCCTAGAAAGTTTTTAAAAAAATATGAATATTTCCTGATTCCCGGAACTACCCCATTTAAGGGGGTGGAAGTTTGGAAAAAATCTACCTTGGAAGGAAAAAACATTCCCCGCCTATTTGTTTGTGTTATACACTCAAAGGCCTCCTAGAAACTGTGAAAAAAAATATAAATGATTTTCGACTCCCGGAACTACCCCATTCAAGGGGAGGAAAATTTCCAAAAAAAGTCTATCTTGTAACGAAAAAACATTCCCCGCCTATTTCTTTTCGTTATACGCTCAGATACCTCCTAGAAACTTTTCAAAAAAATATGAATATTGTTTGACTCCCGGAACTACCCCATTTAAGGGGGTGAAAGTTTCGAAAAAATTTATCTCAGACGGAAAAAACATTCCCCGCCTATTTCTTTTCGTTATATGCTCAGATACCTCCTAGGAAGTTTTTAAAAAAATATGAATATTTTTTGATTCCCGGAACTACCCCATTTAAGGGGGTAAAGGTTTGGAAAAAATCTAGCTCAGAGGGAAAAAACATTCCCCGCCTATTTCTTTTCGTTATACGCTCAGATACTTCCTAGAAAGTTTTTAAAAAAATATGAATATTTTTTGACTCCCGGAACTACCCCATTTGAGGGGGTGAAAGTATGAAAAAAATCTATCTTGAAGGGAAAAAACATTCCCCGCCTATTTTTTTTTGTTATACGCTCAGGGGACTTCTAGGAACATTTTAAAAAAATATGAACATTCTTTGACTCCCGGAACTACCCTTTTAAAGGGGGTGAAAGTTTCGAAAGAATCTATCTCAGAGGGAAAAAACATTCCCCGCCTATTTCTTTTCGTTATATGCTCAGATACCTCCTAGGAAGTTTTTAAAAAAATATGAATATTTTTTGACTCCCGGAACTACCCCATTTAAGGGGGTGAAAGTATGAAAAAAATCTATCTTGAAGGGAAAAAACATTCCCCGCCTATTTCTTTTTGTTATACGCTCAGGGACCTTCTAGGAACATTTTTAAAAAATATGAACATTTTTTGACTCCCGGAACTACCCTTTTAAAGGGGGTGAAAGTTTCGAAAAAATCTATCTCAGAGGGAAAAAACATTCCCCGCCTATTTCTTTTCGTTATACGCTCAGATACCTTCAAGGAAGTTTTCAAAAAAATATGAATATTTTTCGACTCCCGGAACTACCCCATTAAAGGGGGTTAAAGTTTCGAAAAAATCTATCTAAGAGGGAAAACACATTCCCCGCCTATTTCTTTTCGTTATATGCTCAGATACCTCCTAGGAAGTTTTTAAAAAAATATGAATATTTTTTGATTCCCGGAACTACCCCATTTAAGGGGGTGAAGGTTTGGATAAAATCTAGCTCAGAGGGAAAAAACGTTCCCCGCCTATTTCTTTTCGTTATACGCTCAGATACTTCCTAGAAAGTTTTTAAAAAAATATGAATATTTTTTGACTCCCGGAACTACCCCATTTGAGGGGGTGAAAGTATGAAAAAAATCTATCTTGAAGGGAAAAAACATTCCCCGCCTATTTTTTTTTGTTATACGCTCAGGGACCTTCTAGGAACATTTTAAAAAAATATGAACATTCTTTGACTCCCGGAACTACCCTTTTAAAGGGGGTGAAAGTTTCGAAAAAATCTATCTCAGAGGGAAAAAACATTCCCCGCCTATTTCTTTTCGTTATATGCTCAGATACCTCCTAGGAAGTTTTTAAAAAAATATGAATATTTTTTGACTCCCGGAACTACCCCATTTAAGGGGGTGAAAGTATGAAAAAAATCTATCTTGAAGGGAAAAAACATTCCCCGCCTATTTCTTTTTGTTATACGCTCAGGGACCTTCTAGGAACATTTTAAAAAAATATGAACATTTTTTGACTCCCGGAACTACCCTTTTAAAGGGGGTGAAAGTTTCGAGAAAATCTATCTCAGAGGGAAAAAACATTCCCCGCCTATTTCTTTTCGTTATACGCTCAGATACCTCCAAGACAGTTTTAAAAAAAATATGAATATTTTTTGACTCCCGGAACTACCCCATTGAAGGGGGTGAAAGTTTCGAAAAAATCTATCTCAGAGGAAAAAAACATTCCCCGCCTATTTCTTTTCGTTATATGCTCAGATACCTCCTAGAAAGTTTTTAAAAAAATATGAATATTTTCTGATTCCCGGAACTACCCCATTTAAGGGGGTGAAAGTTTGGAAAAAATCTACCTTGGAAGGAAAAAACATTCCCCGCCTATTTGTTTGTGTTATACACTCAAAGGCCTCCTAGAAACTGTGAAAAAAAATATAAATGATTTTCGACTCCCGGAACTACCCCATTCAAGGGGAGGAAAATTTCCAAAAAAAGTCTATCTTGTAACGAAAAAACATTCCCCGCCTATTTCTTTTCGTTATACGCTCAGATACCTCCTAGAAACTTTTCAAAAAAATATGAATATTGTTTGACTCCGGGAACTACCCCATTTAAGGGGGTGAACGTTTCGAAAAAATCTATCTCGGAGGGAAAAAACATTCCCCGCCTATTTCTTTTCGCTATACGCTCAGATACCTCCAAGAAAGTTTTTAAAAAAATATGAATATTTTTGGACTCCCGGAACTACCCCATTGAAGGGGGTGAAAGTTTCGAAAAAATCTATCTCAGAGGAAAAAAACATTCCCCGCCTATTTCTTTTCGTTATATGCTCAGATACCTGCTAGGAAGTTTTTAAAAAAATATGAATATTTTCTGATTCCCGGAACTACCCCATTTAAGGGGGTGAAAGTTTGGGAAAAATCTAGCTCAGAAGGAAAAAACATTCCCCGCCTATTTCTTTTCGTTATACGCTCAGATACTTCCTCGAAAGTTTTTTAAAAAATATGAATATTTTTTGACTCCCGGAACTACCCCATTTGAGGGGGTGAAAGTTTGAAAAAAATCTACCTTGGAAGGAAAAAACATTCCCCGCCTATTTCTTTGTGTTATACACTCAGAGGCCTCCTAGAAACTGTGAAAAAAAATATAAATGATTTTCGACTCCCGGAACAACCCCATTTAAGGAGAGGAAAATTTCCAAAAAAAGTCTATCTTGTAACGAAAAAACATTCCCCGCCTATTTCTTTTCGTTATACGCTCAGATACCTCCTAGAAACTTTTTAAAAAAATATGAATTATTTTTTGACTCCCGGAACTACCCCATTTAAGGGGGTGAAACTTTCGAAAAAATCTATCTCAGAGGGAAAAAACATTCCCCGCCTATTTCTTTTCGTTATACGCTCAGATACCTTCAAGGAAGTTTTCAAAAAAATATGAATATTTTTCGATTCCCGGAACTACCCCATTAAAGGGGGTTAAAGTTTCGAAAAAATCTATCTCAGAGGGAAAAAACATTCCCCGCCTATTTCTTTTCGTTATATGCTCAGATACCTCCTAGGAAGTTTTTAAAAAAATATGAATATTTTTTGATTCCCGGAACTACCCCATTTAAGGGGGTGAAGGTTTGGAAAAAATCTAGCTCAGAAGGAAAAAACATTCCCCGCCTATTTCTTTTCGTTATACGCTCAGATACTTCCTAGAAAGTTTTTAAAAAAATATGAATATTTTTTGACTCCCGGAACTACCCTATGTAAGGTGGTGAACGTTTGAAAAAAATCAATCTTAAAGGGAAAAAACATTTTCCGCCTAATTCTTTTCGATATAATCTGAGGGACCTCCTAGAAACTCTGAAAAAAAATATGAACCCTTTTCGACTCCCGGAACGACCTCATTTGAGGGGGTGAAAATTTCAAAAAAAAATTATCTTACAACGAAAAAACATTCCCCGCTTATTTCTTTTCGCTATAAGCTCAAAGACCTCCTAGAAACGTTTTAAAAAAATTTGAATATTTTGTGACTCCCGGAACTACCCCATGTAAGGGGGTGAAAGTTTGAAAAAAATCTTCCTTCAACGGAAAAAACATTCGCTGCCTATTTCTTTCCGCTTTACACTGAGAGACCTCCCAGAAACTCTAAAAAAAAATATAAACATTTTTCGTCTCCCGGAACGACCCCATTTGAGGGGGTGAAAAATTCAAAAAAAATCGATCTTGCAACGAAAAAACATTCCCCGCCTATTTCTTTCCGCAATAAGCTCAGGGACCTACTATAAACTTTTTTATAAAATTTGACTATTTTTGGACTTCCGGAACTACCCCATGTGAGGGGGTGAAAGTTTGAAAAAAATCAATCTTTAAGGGAAAAAACATTCCCCGCCTAATTCTTTTCGAAATAATCTGAGGGACCTCCTAGAAACTCTGAAAAAAAATATGAACATTTTTCGACTCCCGGAACGACTCCATTTGAGAGGGTGAAAATTTCAAAAAAAAATCCATCTTACAACGAAAAAACATTCCCCGCCTATTTCTTTTCGCTATAAGCTCAGGGACCTCCTAGAAACGTTTTAAAAAAATTTGAATATTTTTTGACTCCCGGAACTACCCCATGTAAGGGGGTGAAAGTTTGAAAAAAATCTATCGTTAACGGAAAAAACATTCCCCGCTTATTTCTTTCCGATATAATCTGAGGGACCTCCTAGAAACTCTGAAAAAAAATATTAACATTTTTCGACTCCCGGAACGACCCTATTTGAGGGGGTGACAATTTAAAAAAAAATGTATCTTGCAACGAAAAAACGTTCTCCGCCTATTTCTTTTCGCTATAATCTCAGGGACCTCCTAGAAACGTTTTAAAAAAATTTGAATTTTTTTTGACTCCCGGAACTACCCCATGTAAGGGGGTGAAAGTTTGAAAAAAATCTATCTTGACACGAAAAAACATTCCCCGCCTATTTCTTTTCGCTATACTCTCAGGGACCTCCTGGAAACTTTTAAAAAAATTTGTAATATTCTTTGACTCCCGGAACTACCCCATGTAAGGGGATGATAGTTTGAAAAAAATCCATCTTAAACGGAAAAAACATTCCCCGCCTATTTCTTCCCGTTATACACTGAAAAATATGAATATTTTTCGACCCCTGACTCCTGCTGGCTGACACGATTGCAACCTTTCTAGAGTGGCGCTATAGCCTATACTTCAGATAAAACGGAACAAAAAAATCGCAAAATAGCTGCTGTTACAACAAAAAAAGGCGTTTTCTTACTCTTTTCCCATTGTTTCAATTTTTTTTACAATAGTAATAATTTTCATACAGAACTTTTTTACAACAATAAAAAATCTATTGTATATTCATACAAACGTGGCGGGGGTTACAAAAAAAAAGATGATAAAAAAGTGGTAGGAGTGAAAGGGAGTCTTATATATGAGAACTTCAGATATCATATCAGCCATGTTGAGAAAAACTTCTATACTTATCCTCTTATATGTAGTCTTATAATCTAATTTGCTCCCACGTGACGGGTGAATTTGCTCTGTCACTAAAATATCTATAACTTCGCAAATTATCAGAAATAAAAAACTTCCTCACGAGGATATCATTCTTAAAGGTCTCAACTTTGAGAATATCCAAAATATACATTTTTGAATTTTTGTGAAAAAATAAAGTTTTTTTTGCCAAAATTCAAAAATTGTTATTTTTGATACAAAAAATACCATCTCGGAAATTTCAGGATCTTCTAAGATCAGTCCAAAGTATTATATAAGAAAAATGCAACGAAAACTATAATGTTGATCGTGGATTTACACAATTTTAAAAATATCAAAAATTCATATTTTTGAAAAAATAGAAAACACCTTTCTGAAAATTTCAGGATCTTTTCAGATCAGTACACCGTATTATATTAAAAAAATAGAACCAAAAATTTAATGTGGAAAGTGGATTCGCACGATTTTTAAAAATTCACGATTCTCCAAATTCATTAATTTTCAAAAAAAAAATTTCGGAATATTTTTTTTCGTAGCAGCAAGTATACTCTTCAAGACGAATACAGAACGAATTTTTCGTAACTATAATAGTTTCCGAGATATTTAAAAAATAAACTTGAAACATTTAAAAAATTGTGAAATTTTGAATCTTGCATAACTTTCGAAATTTTTTTTTTTAATTTTTTTCCTTTGGTAGAACTTCGTTTCATTAAGAACGAAATCTTCTGACCAAATTCCATCTAAATTGAAAGGGGTCGATTCCAACTCTTGGTCGATTTGACGTGGAGTGACCCATATGTATCGCTGACGGTTTCACTTGTCCAGTAACAAAGTCTTCATAGAAAGAATTCTCCGTAGAGGCAGTGCAATACATGCTACCCTAGGTTTTTTCTCTCGAGAAAACGATTGGGAGGGGTTTTTTAATTTATAATACGGTGTACTGAGCCGCCGGAGGTGGGCCAGATCCCCCTCTCCGTCGCGAGAGAGAGGCTCGTTGTCGTGAATGGGCTCATGTGCGTGCGAGCGTCTCTGTGTACTAATCCACAAACGAAGGGTCTTCTCGCGGGCCTCAAGGTCGTAAATGCGAGTGTTTTTTCCTCTTTCTAATTTCTCACGCGTTTGCGAGTATTTTTCGTGTTTTAGGAATTCAAACGTCGAGCGTTCTATATATCGGCGTATAAGCGCGGCGTTTTTAAATGGAATCTCGATGCTCATGGCACGCCGTTTCGCTATTTGTTGTCAAAAATGTTGAATCTTGAATGAATAACAAAACAATATTTCCTTTCAACAGAAATTAATAGTTTCTGAAACTATTGTTATCTAATCGAGAGTTAAAATAAGGAATTAATTTTATGTCTACACATAAAATTATAATTTCAACTTTTCGTTTTTTTTCACGTTCGTAAACTTTTTTCATCAACTAATTTTAACATTTTTCTCTTTAACAATGATTTATAAATATAATTGTTTATAAATATTGTTGATAAAAAAATTGCTTATTTTTCGCGTGCCTGAAATTTTACTATACAATAGAAATAATATTAAAATTTTAAATTTAATCTTAAAAAGAATATACATTAAATTTGATATTCTTTTTAAGCTGAAATTATACATTTTAATATTATTTCTATTGTATGGTAAAATTTCAGGCACGTGAAAAATAAGCAATTTTTTTATCAACAACATTTATAAACAATTATATTTATAAATCATTGTTAAAGAGAAAAATGTAAAAATTAGTTGATGAAAAAAGTTGACGAACGTGAAAAAACAAAACGAAAAAATGAAATTATAATTTTATGTGTAGACATAAAATTAATTCATTATTTTAACGCTCGATAAATTAACAATAGTTTCAGAAACTATACATTTTTGTTGAAATGAAATATTGTGTTGTTATTCATTCAAGATACAACATTTTTTACGACAAATAGAAAAAAGGCGTGCCATAATCACCAAGATTTGATTTAAAAACGCCGCGCTTATACGCCAATATATAGAACGCTCGACGATTCCGTAAAACACGAAAAATACTCGCAAACGCGTGAGAAATTAGAAAGAGAGAAAAACACTCGCACTCGCATTTACGACCTTGAGGCCCGAGAGAAGACCCTTCGTTTGTGTATACGTACACACGGACGCTCGCACGTACTCTAGCCCATTCGCTACAACGAGCCCCTCTCTCGCGCAGGAGGGGGGATCTGGCCAGATCTGGCCCACCTCCGGCGGCTCCTCATCACTGGCGGTGGTAGCCAACTTTCAAAAATTAATATTGAAAAAAATATTAGGTGTAGAGAAAAATGCGTCAAATGAATTTGACGTGAAATTTTTTTCTCTACACCTTTTATTTAAAGTTAAACGCCTAGCTGCGTTAAACGTGAATGTCCAGGACAACAGTATGAAGAAATACAAGAAGAGAGGAAGAGAGAGAGAAAGAGCGATGTGTGAGCGAGAGAGAGAGCGATAGGCCATCAACAGTATGCCCGCGTATACTGTTAGTATATATATAGAACAGCAGCGCGTATCCCGTCGTTCCATCCGTCGTATGTTGAGTCCACAGCTATGTGTGAGTTCATACTGCGTCTTCATCCCCACAGTATATATATATGAGGCAATCCACACCATTTCGCTCGACCGTGGCCCTGACCATTTTTAATTGTTTTACTTTTTTTTTAATAAAATAGTACACGATGCAATGAGTATTTTGACCAATTTTCAAATTTTCATCTCATCGAATTCCGAAGTTACAATTTCTCGAAAAATCTTGATTTCAGACATTTCGGAAACGTTCTAACGCCGATATCTCTTAAATTAATCGATATATCGAAAAATGTTTAGAGATCGATTTTTTTCGGATTAGTTCGCACTTTCATAAAAAAAAATTAAGAAATTTTAAATCATCGTTGTCAACATTTTTCAGCGTGTAAAGTGAAAACTATTTTTTTTAAAGATGAGTGCCATTTTTTTTCAAAAAATTCTCTAAAATAATATGATGAATTATATGCATTTTAACGCTAGTCCCATTGTGGGCCCATTTTTCCTTCTAATTTTCTTGTAAATAATATTCTATTTTTTTCAGGAAAATTTTGAGTGTTTCCTATGAATTACTATAATAATTTTTATTATTAATAATACTCTTGAGTAATAATTATTGTACTTATTTACAATTAGTAATTGCAGTGATAATTTGACTATTAGTAGCCCGATCCAATATGTTGAAAAATTGTTTTTCCATTACTTTCCTATAGAAGAAATGTATGCATTATAGGAGAATATATAAATGAAACACTTGCATGTTTTTTATCTTGGGAGAGTTATAGATATTTACTTTCTCACTTGTTTAAAAAGTTTACACAATCGAGACTGTTCAGATTTTTAAAAATCTTTTACTTTTAAGGCACCATAATTCTCAGGCACAACACTGCAGCAACAGTGCAATTTTTGGGTAGCTGTTATGGTTTTTACCTGCTTATACCGGTCGCTTAGTTTTTGTGCTACATTTTGATATCTGATCAGTCAAATTCATATATTCTCCTATAATGTATACATTTTTTCTATAAGAAAGTAATGGAAAAATAATACTTCAACATATTAGATCGGGTTACTAATTGTAAAATTATCACTACAATTACTAATTGTAAATAAGTACAATAATTATTACTCACGAGTATTATTAGCAATAAAAACTATTATAGTAATTTATACGAAAAACTCAAAATTTTCGTGAAAAAAAATTGAATTCATTTTTTAAAAAAAGAAGAGTAAGTTTAGAAGAGCAAGATTAAGTTCGAAGAGTTTTAGAAAAATAGAATAGAGAGAATTTTCGAAAGTTATGCAACACTCAAAATTTCCCAATTTTTAAAATCTTTCAAGTTTATTTTTTAAATATCTCGAAAACTATTATAGTTACGAAAAAATCGTTCTATATTCGGCTTGAAGAGTATACTTGTGGCTACGAAAAAAATATTCCGAAAAAAAAAATTTTAATTGATAAATTTGGAGAATTGTGAATTTTTAAAAATTGTGCTAATCCACATTCCACATTAAATTTTTGGTTCAATATTTTAAATATAATACCTTGTACTGATCTGAAAAGATCCGGGAATTAAAGGTAGATTTTTTTCAAACATTCACCCCCTTACATGGGGTTGTTCCGGGAGTCAAAAAAATATTCAAACTTTTTCAAAAAGATTCTAGGAGGTCCCTGAGCGTATAGCAAAAAGAAATAGGCGGGGAATGTTTTTTCGTTGCGAGATAGATTTTTTTTAACTTTCACCCCCTCAAATGGGGTCGTTCCGGGAGTCGAAAAATGTTCAGATTTTTTTTCAGAGTTTCTAGGAGGGCCATCCGTGTATAACCAAAAGAAATAGGCGGGGAATGTTTTTTCCGTTTGAGATAGATTTTTTTTAAACTATCACTCCCTTACAAGGGGTAGTTCCGGGAGTCAAAAAATTATCAAATTTTTTTAAAAAGTTTCTAGAAGGTCCCTGAGCGTATAGCGAAAGGAAATAGGCGGGGAATATTTTTTCGTTGCAAGATAGATTTTATTGAATCTTTGACCCCCTCAAATGGGGTCGTTCCGGGAGTCGAAAAATGTTCATATTTTTTTCAGTGTTTGTAGGAGGTCCCTCAGATTATATCAAAAAGAATTAGGCGGGGAATGTTTTTTCCCTCTAAGATTGATTTTTTGAACTATCACCCCCTTACATGGGGTAGTTCCGGGAGTCAAAAAATAGTCAAATTTTATAAAAAAGTTTATAGTAGGTCCTTGAGCTGATTGCGAAAAGACATAGGCCGGGAATGTTTTTTCGTTGCAAGATAGATTTTTTTTGAATTTTTCACCCCCTCAAATAGGGTCGTTCCGGGAGTCGAAAAATGTTCATATTTTTTTTAGAGTTTCTAGAAGGTTCCCTATATAATATTGGAAAGAAAAAGGCAGGGAATGTTTTTTCCGTTGAAGATAGATTTTTTTCAAACTTTCACCCCCTTGCATGGGGTACTTCCGGGAGTCAAAAAATGTTCTTATTTTTTTAAAATGTTCCTAGGAGGTCCCTGAGCGTATAACAAAAAGAAATAGGCGGGGAATGTTTTTTCCCTTCAAGATAGATTTTTTTCATACTTTCACCCCCTTAAATGGGGTAATTCTGGGAGTCAAAAAATATTCATATTTTTTTAAAAACTTTCTAGGACGTATCTGAGCGTATAACGAAAAGAAATAGGCGGGGAATGTTTTTTCCCTCTGAGCTAGATTTTTTCCAAACTTTCACCCCCTTAAATAGGGTAGTTCCGGGAATCAAAAAATATTCATATTTTTTTAAAAACTTCCTAGGAAGTATCTGAGCATATAACGAAAAGAAATAGGCGGGGAATGTTTTTTCCCTCTGAGATAGATTTTTTCGAAACTTTAACCCCCTTTAATGGGGTAGTTCCGGGAGTCGAAAAATATTCACATTTTTTTGAAAACTTCCTTGAAGGTATCTGAGCGTATAACGAAAAGAAATAGGCGGGGAATGTTTTTTCCCTCTGAGATAGATTTTTTCGAAACTTTCACCCCCTTAAATGGGGTAGTTCCGGGAGTCAAAAAATAATTCATATTTTTTTAAAAAGTTTCTAGGAGGTATCTGAGCGTATAACGAAAAGAAATAGGCGGGGAATGTTTTTTCGTTACAAGATAGACTTTTTTTGGAAATTTTCCTCTCCTTAAATGGGGTTGTTCGGGGAGTCGAAAATCATTTATATTTTTTTTCACAGTTTCTAGGAGGCCTCTGAGTGTATAACACAAAGAAATAGGCGGGGAATGTTTTTTCCTTCCAAGGTAGATTTTTTTCAAACTTTCACCCCCTCAAATGGGGTAGTTCCGGGAGTCAAAAAATATTCATATTTTTTAAAAAACTTCCGAGGAAGTATCTGAGCGTATAACGAAAAGAAATAGGCGGGGAATGTTTTTTCCTTCTGAGCTAGATTTTTCCCAAACTTTCACCCCCTTAAATGGGGTAGTTCCGGGAATCAGAAAATATTCATATTTTTTTAAAAACTTCCTAGCAGGTATCTGAGCATATAACGAAAAGAAATAGGCGGGGAATGTTTTTTTCCTCTGAGATAGATTTTTTCGAAACTTTCACCCCCTTCAATGGGGTAGTTCCGGGAGTCCAAAAATATTCATATTTTTTAAAAAACTTTCTTGGAGGTATCTGAGCGTATAACGAAAAGAAATAGGCGGGGAATGTTTTTTCCCTCCGAGATAGATTTTTTCGAAACTTTCACCCCCTTAAATGGGGTAGTTCCGGGAGTCAAACAATATTCATATTTTTTTGAAAAGTTTCTAGGAGGTATCTGAGCGTATAACGAAAAGAAATAGGCGGGGAATGTTTTTTCGTTACAAGATAGACTTTTTTTGGAAATTTTCCTCCCCTTGAATAGGGTAGTTCCGGGAGTCGAAAATCATTTATATTTTTTTTCACAGTTTCTAGGAGGCCTTTGAGTGTATAACACAAACAAATAGGCGGGGAATGTTTTTTCCTTCCAAGGTAGATTTTTTCCAAACTTTCACCCCCTTAAATGGGGTAGTTCCGGGAATCAGGAAATAATCATATTTTTTTAAAAACTTTCTAGGAGGTATCTGAGCATATAACGAAAAGAAATAGGCGGGGAATGTTTTTTTCCTCTGAGATAGATTTTTTCGAAACTTTCACCCCCTTCAATGGGGTAGTTCCGGGAGTCAAAAAATATTCATATTTTTTTAAAAACTGTCTTGGAGGTATCTGAGCGTATAACGAAAAGAAATAGGCGGGGAATGTTTTTTCCGTCTGAGATAGATTTTTTCGAAACTTTCACCCCCTTAAATGGGGTAGTTCCGGGAATCAGAAAATATTCATATTTTTTTAAAAACTTTCTTGGAGGTATCTGAGCGTATAACGAAAAGAAATAGGCGGGGAATGTTTTTTCCCTCTGAGATAGATTTTTTCGAAACTTTCACCCCCTTAAATGGGGTAGTTCCGGGAGTCAAAAAATAATTCATATTTTTTTAAAAAGTTTCTAGGAGGTATCTGAGCGTATAACGAAAAGAAATAGGCGGGGAATGTTTTTTCCCTCTGAGATAGATATTTTCGAAACTTTCACCCCCTTTAAAAGGGTAGTTCCGGGAGTCAAAAAATGTTCATATTTTTTTAAAATGTTCCTAGAAGGTCCCTAAGCGTATAACAAAAAGAAATAGGCGGGGAATGTTTTTTCCCTTCAAGATAGATTTTTTTCATACTTTCACCCCCTTAAATGGGGTAGTTCCGGGAGTCAAAAAATATTCATATTTTTTTAAAAACTTCCTAGGAGGTATCTGAGCATATAACGAAAAGAAATAGGCGGGGAATGTTTTTTCCCTCTGAGATAGATTTTTTCGAAACTTTCACCCCCTTTAAAAGGGTAGTTCCGGGAGTCAAAGAATGTTCATATTTTTTTAAAATGTTCCTAGAAGGTCCCTGAGCGTATAACAAAAAAAAATAGGCGGGGAATGTTTTTTCCCTTCAAGATAGATTTTTTTCAAACTTTCACCCCCTCAAATGGGGTAGTTCCGGGAGTCAAAAAATATTCATATTTTTTTAAAAACTTTCTAGGAAGTATCTGAGCGTATAACGAAAAGAAATAGGCGGGGAATGTTTTTTCCCTCTGAGCTAGATTTTTTCCAAACCTTCACCCCCTTAAATGGGGTAGTTCCGGGAATCAAAAAATATTCATATTTTTTTAAAAACTTCCTAGGAGGTATCTGAGCATATAACGAAAAGAAATAGGCGGGGAATGTTTTTTCCCTCTGAGATAGATTTTTTCGAAACTTTAACCCCCTTTAATGGGGTAGTTCCGGGAGTCAAAAAATAATTCATATTTTTTTAAAAAGTTTCTAGGAGGTATCTGAGCGTATAACGAAAAGAAATAGGCGGGGGATGTTTTTTCGTTACAAGATAGACTTTTTTTGGAAATTTTCCTCTCCTTAAATGGGGTTGTTCCGGGAGTCGAAAATCATTTATATTTTTTTTTCACAGTTTCTAGGAGGCCTCTGAGTGTATAACACAAAGGAATAGGCGGGGAATGTTTTTTCCTTCCAAGGTAGATTTTTTTCAAACTTTCACCCCCTCAAATGGGGTAGTTCCGGGAGTCAAAAAATATTCATATTTTTTAAAAAACTTTCGAGGAAGTATCTGAGCGTATAACGAAAAGAAATAGGCGGGGAATGTTTTTTCCCTCTGAGCTAGATTTTTCCCAAACTTTCACCCCCTTAAATGGGGTAGTTCCGGGAATCAGAAAATATTCATATTTTTTTAAAAACTTTCTTGGAGGTATCTGAGCGTATAACGAAAAGAAATAGGCGGGGAATGTTTTTTCCCTCTGAGATAGATTTTTTCGAAACTTTCACCCCCTTAAATGGGGTAGTTCCGGGAGTCAAACAATATTCATATTTTTTTGAAAAGTTTCTAGGAGGTATCTGAGCGTATAACGAAAAGAAATAGGCGGGGAATGTTTTTTCGTTACAAGATAGACTTTTTTTGGAAATTTTCCTCCCCTTGAATGGGGTAGTTCCGGGAGTCGAAAATCATTTATATTTTTTTTCACAGTTTCTAGGAGGCCTTTGAGTGTATAACACAAACAAATAGGCGGGGAATGTTTTTTCCTTCCAAGGTAGATTTTTTCCAAACTTTCACCCCCTTAAATGGGGTAGTTCCGGGAATCAGGAAATATTCATATTTTTTTAAAAACTTTCTAGGAGGTATCTGAGCATATAACGAAAAGAAATAGGCGGGGAATGTTTTTTTCCTCTGAGATAGATTTTTTCGAAACTTTCACCCCCTTCAATGGGGTAGTTCCGGGAGTCAAAAAATATTCATATTTTTTTAAAAACTGTCTTGGAGGTATCTGAGCGTATAACGAAAAGAAATAGGCGGGGAATGTTTTTTCCGTCTGAGATAGATTTTTTCGAAACTTTCACCCCCTTAAATGGGGTAGTTCCGGGAATCAGAAAATATTCATATTTTTTTAAAAACTTTCTTGGAGGTATCTGAGCGTATAACGAAAAGAAATAGGCGGGGAATGTTTTTTCCCTCTGAGATAGATTTTTTCGAAACTTTCACCCCCTTAAATGGGGTAGTTCCGGGAGTCAAAAAATAATTCATATTTTTTTAAAAAGTTTCTAGGAGGTATCTGAGCGTATAACGAAAAGAAATAGGCGGGGAATGTTTTTTCGTTACAAGATAGACTTTTTTTGGAAATTTTCCTCTCCTTAAATGGGGTTGTTCCGGGAGTCGAAAATCATTTATATTTTTTTTCACAGTTCCTAGAAGGTCCCTGAGCGTATAACAAAAAGAAATAGGCGGGGAATGTTTTTTCCCTTCAAGATAGATTTTTTTCATACTTTCACCCCCTTAAATGGGGTAGTTCCGGGAGTCAAAAAATATTCATATTTTTTTAAAAACTTCCTAGGAGGTATCTGAGCGTATAACGAAAAGAAATAGGCGGGGAATGTTTTTTCCCTCTGAGCTAGATTTTTTCCAAACCTTCACCCCCTTAAATGGGGTAGTTCCGGGAATCAAAAAATATTCATATTTTTTTAAAAACTTCCTAGGGGGTATCTGAGCATATAACGAAAAGAAATAGGCGGGGAATGTTTTTTCCCTCTGAGATAGATTTTTTCGAAACTTTAACCCCCTTTAATGGGGTAGTTCCGGGAGTCGAAAAATATTCATATTTTTTTGAAAACTTCCTTGAAGGTATCTGAGCGTATAACGAAAAGAAATAGGCGGGGAATGTTTTTTCCCTCTGAGATAGATTTTTTCGAAACTTTCACCCCCTTAAATGGGGTAGTTCCGGGAGTCAAAAAATATTCATATTTTTTCAAAAAGTTTCTAGAAGGTATCTGAGCGTATAACGAAAAGAAATAGGCGGGGAATGTTTTTTCGTTGCAAGATAGACTTTTTTCGAAATTTTCATCCCCTTAAATGGGGTTGTTCCGGGAGTCAAAAAATATTCATTTTTTTTTCCAGAGTTTCTAGGAGGTCCTTGAGTGTATAGCGAAAAGAAATAGGCGGGGAATGTCTTTTCCCTCCAAGATAAATTTTTTTTTAATTTGTCACCCCCTTAAAGGGGTGGTTTTAGAAAATTCCATTTTTTTACTCCATTTCTAGTCACTACGACCCTACTGCGACCCCAAAATGCGACGAAATCAAGATTAATCCTTGATTTTTTTTTTTTTTTAAATTTCATTTCGTTGGATCGCAACGATTCAGATTACAGTATCATGATTTCTTGGTTTCAGGCCGGCGGCGATGTGACGTATTGCCCATCTATCTGCACGCTGCTGCATACAGTGGTATATATTTTTAGAATTGCCCGCTCTCGTCGTTCCGCTTTCTCGCGGTCGCACACTTTCGAGACAGCGAACGGTGAGATACACCACGTGTATCTCATTTCCATCGCGTCTTCATCCCACTGGTTCTCACACCCTCGCAGCATAGAGTCGAAAAACAAAACGCAAGGGCCTCGCACGATTGGGAAACATTCGAGCAATAATATTTGCTGAATGTATAATTTTAACTAATTTTACGTCTTTTACGACCTCGTTGAGAATCCAGTGTTTCCTATACATACACTGCCGTCCAAAAGTTGGGAAACACTCGCCCCAATTTCACGCCGCACAAAAAGTTTCGCCGCTCTTTCAAAAATAAAGATATTTCGATTCAACAAGCGGCGTTTCAAAGGAGACATATTCAGCTTCATTTCGAAACGAGCAGTAAAAAATTTTGCACAGCGCCGCGAGTGTTTCCAAACTTTTGTACGGAAGTGTATACCGTATATTTAGGTTCGTAGGAAGTTTATTGAAGTGACCATAAATATTTTTTTACTCATGAAAGTATATTCATAGATTCGCTGTTAGGTCGATACCGATTGCGTGAACTTTTGCTACGTCACATCCTTTTTACAGTTACGTTGAACCGACAAAGTCTAAAGTTGCAATACGTTTCTGTAAAAGAGGCAGAAAGTCTAGCACAGCGAGAGGTGAACCTCATCAAAGAAAAAAAAAGCATTGGGGTTCAAGAAGGTAAATGAAAATGATGAATATACAGAGAAGTTATGGTACATGGAAGATCGAAAAACGCGAACGGACAGTATATAATGTTTTATTACGGTGAAAGTAATGGCCCGTACACAAGAGTCGTTCGAAATCACCGGCGTAACTCTTAGTTGGTGACTTTTTGTACGCTTCTGTTCAGAGCTTCTTTATTACTACGATTGCCGTTACTCCGTTATACTATACTGTACAGCGACTCAACGACCATACTAGTTTTGCTGCTGCAACATTCTGTTGGCCTGCTTTTTTTTACTCAACGTAAGAACTCTCCTTCCCCGTGGTTTCTTTCCTTCTCCGATTTTGTACCGCTTCCAACAACCTCTGTTTCCGCCAGCTCGCTTTTATCATTCCCTTCTTTTACCGCCATTTTAGATTGCACTCAATGTATTTATATGGCCGATATCGCGCAAGCGCATCGTGCTTAACCTCTCCAAGCCCAGCTGTGCCGTTGCTCTCTACGGATGGATTGACGCTGATTTACGAGACTGCACACCTGATGGGCTTGCTCCGAATGTCGCTGTATACAGAGCGACAAAATGCATACCAGTGAAGCACACTCGTCAGTTTTCCCTTTGGGACGATCGTGACCCAAACAGTTGACGCCACCAGCCATATCCGAAAACACCTCCCCTCTCAACGATCGCAGTTACATGCCACTATCGGTCACTCTGTCTCGAAGGAGTGTTCACGCATTCTCGAGATCGCAGATTAGCCAAAGTCCATTTTGTACTGGACAAGACAACACCATTTTTATGTTCCTGAGTTTCTTTTTCCAGGGTCAAACGAGCAATATTCACGTACTATGAATCCCATTATTTTTTCTAGTTTTCCAGTCCACTCTCTGACCTCTAAAAGAAAGACTCTGCACTTTGAGCTTATAAAGGTTACAAGTACCTTCGTGGAAAGGTGTAATGTATAGTCGATACACGTAACGGAAATACGTGATGGCTTATCGTAAAGCCTGCGCAGAGGACCTGCCTTTCTTGTTCATAAAACTCGATGCATGGCTTCAGAGTCACCGAGGTCTTCGGATAAACGGTATCAGGCTATAACCATAGTGTCGCGTTCGAGCATTCGTATTTTGGCTTAAGATATTCATCAACCGACCTGTCGACCGAAAGTGTACGATGCAACAACTCACCGTTTGGCTTCCAATCGACAGCCTCGTCGAAGCTATACCTTCTTCTTCGCCCGTACGAGAAATAGCGCCACTTTCGATTTTCGTGGTCCTTCATTCCCGTCGGTTTTAACGGCTCTCGCAAGAGTGATCGGACTTTTTTTCCCCAGGAGTTACACGTGCGGGGCACGAACCTTGTTATCTTCGAACGTGTCGAGTTACCTCGTTAACCAACAATGCCGGTGCTATTCCCCATTGCGCCACGCTGTTTGCTGCTTCTTCCGTTCACTCTTCCACTTTTCTTCACTCGACGCTGTCCCGTTTCCTTCGTGTAATACCGTGCCGTCGCCTCCCATTCCCGCTCTCATTCACGGTTCTTCATTCCCTCGTCCCAGCAAACTTGCAAGACCCCATTCTCAGCTTCGTCTTCAACGCAAAAAGCCCTCATTGTAACTTTTCACTTTACGGCTAAAAGTAGAACTAATATCCCGCTTCGTAGAATAAACGGGTATATATAAGTATGTGTGAATGTTTGTGGGTCTTCACTTACATCGCATACGTATGTTAATACAAACGGAGAGTGAATCGGTGCTGGGAAAATGTTGGTGTAGCCGACATAGCTGCTATTTGGATTGTCGGTAAGGGATGGCAGGGTGCGTTTGTTAGACTCTCTCCCACTCGCAGTCTTGTTGAGTTCATTTGCATGTTCCACGATTGTTTCGGAGACGCAACTTTCAGACGTATACTATTTTCGATCGCAACGCAAGCTTGGAGAACGGAATGAGCTTACCAGGAGCGTAGGTGAAATCTGGAGTTTCCCGTGTGTGCATCAGGGTTGAACTCCCCCTTTGTCTCGCATTCTTCTTCTCTATGTACAATTCCTGTCGTCGTTCTTGCCAGTATATGCTAGAGAATTATACCGACGTTTCGTTAAATGAATGGTTCTACTCCTACATTTATATTACCGTAATGCGGCTACGCACGCTCCCAACTCTTGCGTTCAACTTGCCTTTGAGCTACTGCGTTAAGGGTACCCAGTCAGCATCAAAACGCCGATTTTCGAACATAAATATAAATGTTCGTAGGATTGGTGTAAACTTCATCAATGATCTATCATTTGACGTATCAATTGTAGAAATTTTCGGCCCTAATTAGAACCCTTAAGGTGCAGCGGTTCTCTCATAAATACATTTTTGAGTTTCACACGCTGCGCGCAATCCTGACCAAACCGCTTGATGGATCTTATCCTGCGACGTCTCATTTTCTTTGTAACACTTTTCCGGACCGCTTGTATGTGACAGATTTTTTTTTTAGGTTCTCATTATAGAGTTACAGGCCACTTTTTGAATTTTTGAACCATTTTTGGTTTTTAGAGCATCGCACACAATACAATTTTGATTTTAATGAAAATGTGTCGCATACAAGCGGTCCGGAAAAGTGTTACGAAGAAAATGAGTGGTCCCAGGATAAAATCCATCAAGCGGTTTGGCCAGGACTGCTCGCAGCGTGTTCAAAGATCCAGGTTTTGGGAAACAGCCTACGAAGTGAAATGTGTTGCAAAAAGCTTCCGCAGTCCTTCGGTCCACTGATTCATGTATCTGCATAACAAACAATATTTTCCAAGGTTATTACAAGGAAAAAAACACATTTTTTACGTGCTTGTCACGGTTTTTCATTTTTTATGTTTTTTATTATTCGAACACCATTGTTTATAAAAATAAGTGATTATAATAAACATATGAACATACGAACATATGAAGTGACACTAACCACTGTGAAACTGCTCGTGTCGTTTGTCGAGATCGAAAAAGCACTTGCACGTAATTTCTCGATTGATTAGCGTAAATCTCTAATATTACATCTGAAAAAAATTAATAAACAACTGATAAAAATAATTAAATACAAAAAAAAAACACGAGCGAACATGTGTTTCGCAACTCACTAATAATTTGCTGGTAAACAAAATTTAGTAACTATGAAAACTTACTAGAAAATTTTCGAGGCACTTTCTGATCACGTTCAACAATTTTTTTGATTGGTCCGTAGAATTGTATGGGCCAATCACGTCTTTCGAGCGTTTTAATTGGTCCATACATGTATCATATGAAAAATTGCAATATTTTGCATATTTTCAAAATAAATGAGAACACTTTTTTTTCGATAAAAGATTTTTCTCATTTACTTTGGAGAATATGCAAAATATCAAAATTTTCCAAGACATGGTTTATTTTTGTTTTATTTTTTTACTTCTATGAGAAATATTATAAATGATTATTATTTTTTTAAATTTTAGAAACTAAAAGAAAAAAAAATTCTAAAAAAGAAAGGAGGCAGCCGCATCCCACTTTCTAATCATGATATATATTATTTATTCATGACCCAGAATCTGTGAAAAAGAATGGCAGAATTTGAAAAATGGATTTCGAAATTTTCGAAATTCTACTTTTACAGATTCGTCTGTAACTTTGCCATTTTTCAAAATTGGGATCTATGGCTTGGTAAAAAGGTGCAAAAGAGTTTGTAAAACGTGAACAAACATTTAAAAAATAAACGTGTTTTTTTCCGATTTCACGCTGACTCGGTCCCCTTAATAGTCAACTAGATAATATACTCTCCTACAAGTCATATCGTTCCTTGATACTTGTATTCCATCACCTTGTCCAGAAAATTGTATCCGCAAACGTTTTATATCTTCTGCAGCCATCTTCCATTCAAACTGAACCAATTTTGAAAGAGGAATTCCCAGCCAGTTCGGTCTCTTTTCAACCCTCTCGTTTTTTTCTACCATCTGGTTAATTGCGACGTCAAGGGTTGGTTATGCACCCGCGTCCCGTCCGCCCACATACACGAAACTTTGCCCAGAGTATACAAGACAAGTATCGTGGATTATATGTACACGGCGTTCTCAGACGCCCGCATGTGCCGAAAATGGCGTACGTAAACCTCGCAATCTGCGGGGTACGACGAACTGTAAACTAGTGGGAAGCTCGGCGAAGCGCGACAAATTTTTTAACGTCTACCGCCGGCGCATGCTATATACCGCTGGTGAGTGAGCGAAAGTGGTTTTAGTCGGAGTATGGCAAGGGTGGGCGGGGAAGATACGAGTCCGGATGAGGACAAAAACGACGTGACCGGAGCTTGGCGGGCCAAATTTAGGGGGTGTAAGCGATTCTCTCTGTCTGTCCGTCTCTCTCGCTCTCACTCTTCCCATGTCTTTCTCTCGGTACACGAACTCCCGCTGGATGATATGCGAAAGACCTCACAGCCTCAAGGCTCATTTGAGAGCAGTTAAAACCCAGTATTTCACGGTAGGGTCCTCCAGACCACCAGACAGACAGAAATAGCTCATATACTGCTGCAGTTCCACCCTTCAAGCTTGTACATTTTCCGTGTCGTACCTTTTCAAGCTCACATTGCGAAGCGTGCGTCTTCATTTCACAGCTCGGAGATACGCGAAATCACGTCTTAAGACTCAACCATTCACTAATGAACTTTCAGTATGTCTGATTTTTCATGAGTGAATTTTGGTTTTTCATGTGCAGATGATTATGGAAAAGAAAGAATGTCCATGCCGTTACAAGCCTACAGATTATTGAGACTCTATCGATCGTCAACTGTATTTCTAACAAATATCTCCTTCTCAACGGCCCGATGTTCTTTGCACTTGAGAATTCGGCGGGTCTCTGATTATCAGTGCCAATCTGTTTGTATACATATGAGGTTGTCGGCGTCGATTCGACTGCCCTCCAGACCACAACATTTTTTATTTGCTTCATGATTTTTTCTATTGTTGCCCTTGCTTTGAAACATTTTTCTGAATTTTTGCAGATTTTTCGGAACAACCGTTTCTGAGTTACGATTTTTTTTATAAAAAAAAGGACCATTTTTAAAAATCTAAAAAAATTCACAAAAATTGTATGAATAACGTTAAACAGTCTCCCGCTCGGGAGAATGTGGTGCAAATTTTGAAAAAATTGAATTCAACTGGTTGGTTACAAGAAATATTATTTTAATCAATTATTCACGGGGTGCCAAGAATGAGATGGGTACAAAATTATTTGTTTCAGCGTGTATACCCCAGAAACGATTAATCACTCACTGAAATGCAAAATTTGTGTGACTGTATCTCTATTGCCAATCGTACATACATTCAGTAAATCAAAAAGTACGCTCTAGCGTTCTCACATGAATTTCAGTTATTTTAATTTCAGTTATTTTAATCTTAGTCATTTTTTTCAGTTATTTTAGTTTCAGTCATTTTAATTTCAGTTATTCAATGTATGTACGATTGGTAGTAGAGCTATAGTCACCGTATAGTTGGTGCACGAATTTTGCATTTCAGTGAGTGATTAAGCGTTTCTGGGATTTACACGCTGAAATAAATAGTTTTGTACCCATCTTATTCTTGGCACCCAGTGAATATTTGATTAAAATAATATTTCCTATAACCAACCAGTTGAATTCAAATTTTTTCCATTCTCACAGTTCAAAAATAGTATTGGTACATCTATGGATGGATAAGAATCGTGAATTTTGTGTTTTGATTTGGCAAAAAAAAAAATATTAAAAAAATTTGCACCACATTCTCGCGAGCGGGAGACTGTTTTACGTTATTCATACAATTTTTGTGAATTTTTTCAGATTTTTAAAAATGGTACTTTTTTTTCGATTTAAAAAAATCGTAACTCAGAAACGGTTGTTCCGAAAAATCTGCAAAAATTCAGAAAAATGTTTCAAAGCAAGGGCAACAATAGAAAAAATCACGAAGCAAACCAAAAATGTTGTTGTCTGGAGGGTAGTCGAATCGACGTGGACAACCTCATATATAACGTTCTAAGCAGGAGCGTCCCGAATGCCAGTGACGGTGTACGGGTCCTTCGCTCACAGGAGAAGGAAAAACCTATTTCCTAGCTGCTTTCGCTTGAGAAATGATCGAGCTCGTCTGGTATTTTTTGTTTCTTTTCCTTATGCTCGCCAGTGGAAAAAGAGGTTGTCACTCTCCAGAGCGAAAGAGCATAAAGAAAGACGGTGTAAAAGGAAAACCCGAGGAGTACATATGGCGAGCAGTGGCAGTTGAACGTGAAAGAGGAAACTCTTTGACCACCCTCAGGAGCACATCATACACTTTACGGCGATTTTTCCTTCTTCTTCCATTTTTTCCCTCTTCTATCGATGGATTTATTACGTTTGTCAGATATGCGTTTACGTCAATATCCGAGTCATTGAAGTTCAGCCGTCGCCGCATCTTCGGATTTTGATGTGTCATTTCCTTCACTCGGAAACGACGCATTCTTGATGGCGTATTGCTTTACTTTTGATAATAAAGTCCTAATTTATAGACTTCGTTGGCTTTGGGTTATTCTTCTACTCTCAGTGCAGCAGACGGTTTTCGTATGGAAGAAGTAATAGCGAAGCACAATGATCTCAACTTCCCTATGAATTTATGTACCTTTACGATACAGCCTACGGGATAGTGTGGAGAATTAAGGTCGTCGCGCAGGAACGTCTGCATTACTCGTATGTTCATGTGTGCGTGCAAGAAGGTAGCCAATCACCTTAATGATAATTTACGATCGAAGCATAAACGTGTCTCGGCTGGAATTGATTTGTTTACCCCCGAAGGATCCTCACGCGATATCACGTCGTCCCATATACGTTCACGCTGACTCGCGCTCTCAGCACGGGTGGCCACTGCTCTGTGTACCAACGATACGCGCTGGCAATTTTTTTTCCTTTTCTTTTTTTTCACTCTTTCTTTCTCGCTTACTCGTGCGTCACATATCGTTCCTGGTGTACGTACGAAACTGTTGGCCATCGTTATTCATTCTGTTTTTCTACCTTTTCCATTTTATACCAATATATAACGCCTCTGTTCCCATGCCTCGGGCCTTCGATGATGAAAGACATACGAAGATGCCCGCTTGTAAAATAATTGTGCTCTTGTTGATTTGAGGTTTTCAACAAATTATTCTTTTTCAATGTTAAAATTGTAGTATGATTTTCACCTCGCGTGATACCATCTATTTTAATAAATTTATCAAGGCTCCGATATTGGTCGGTAATATAAAATGCCACTGTGATGATGACAATTTGCATTGAAAAAAAACTTGAGAAAAGTCTCTGTCCCGTTGATACTAAAATCGAGTAAATTGTAATACAATCATTCAGATGTCGACTTTCGTGTCTTAAAATTGCCATGAACGTCTCTCCATAAATTCTGTTGTTGAATTAAAACTCAAGTGACACCCAATTGTCCCCATCCACTATATTTAATTAAATGAGTATGCAAGGTAGACAAAGACCAGACATTTCTAGTCCCCATTATTCGAGAGCTGATGACAATGTTCCAGCCAATTCCGGCAATATATATTCCAGTAACGAACGAACAGAGCCGATCGTGCCACTGCAAATCTTAATCTAATTCAAATAAAGCTGGGCTATGCGACTACCCATAGAGAGCCGTGCGACGAGACCTTCCCGACTGTGTGAAACGGAATAAAGGCACTTTCGTGACTAGTTGATTACACCGAAACTGAAATTTCTCAGCAGATTGGTACGAACTTCGTCCTATCCGTGCCTTTATCGCTTCCCTCTTCATTCCCTCTCGTCTCCTTTGCCTTCCTTCGCTCTAGTGTATTTTGTTCTTCCCTCTCTCTTTCTTCCTGGCTTTCTGTTTTTCCTCATTTGCTTTCCTTCCATTAGAAAACTTGAGCACCAAAGTTCCCTTTTATCATCGCTCGACCTCGTCTTCTCTCGCTTTCTGTCTCTATCCATTCTCTCTCGCGATATCAGCAGTAATGTAATGTAAGCAACGGGCGAACGGCACGCAATGAATACAAAAATTATTGAATTGAACGCTGACAGCATTTGGTACGAATAGATGTGAAAAACAATGAATAAAGATAAAGAAACGAACTTCCTTAAAATGAATTGTTTATCAATTGAAATGAGTAAATATATACGGTGAGAAAGTGGAGACAGATTGAAAGCCGATAGAATTCACAGATTCGAACGTGATGTTTTGTTATTGGTGATAGAACTTGTATAAAAGAAAATAAAGACGAGGGAATAACGAGTGGACTGCGCGAAAGAGCGTAACAGCTAGAAACAGAAAGAGATCGAAGAAAACGATTTATCGAAGGAAGAAAGAGAAAAGCCGGAAGAGGATCCAATGAAACTTTACCTTCTACCCGCCGGGACCAAGGACGCGGCGCTCTGTTCACGACGTTTTCTCGACCGTCGAGCGCGAGGACAACTCTCCGTGCCTGAATCATTTAGGTACTGCTCAACGTCACGTGTACTTTCCCAGACTACTCGGGAGAGTAGGGAGGGAACTTTGCTCGGGGTATCGTCTCGACAAATTCCCTCTGGGTAATCCAGCGTACGTCGTGGAAAAGAAGGGAAGCTTTTGGAAGAAATGAGGGAGAGGTTGGTAGCCCGAGACACGCCCGTAGTTGTCAGAGAACCCCAATTTGCACTGGAACAAGCTCCAAGAAAGAAGCTCTTCTCTCTCATCAGATTTTCGGTTAACCAACGACAATAGCAAGAAATTGATAAAATAAACGTGAGTTCAATACCTTTAAAATATATTTCCAATGCATCTGGTTAGTAATGCTGGAATGAGGTAGCAAAATGAATGTCGAAAAACATCAACCTGGATCGAGGTCGCGCATTAATCCTCCAATGTGCGAGACCACGACATTTCTCTCTTTTATTTGGGCTGGAGTGGCTCTAGTCAATTAGTTGGACTTAACTACTGAATTAGTAGGAACGTATAATGAGTCTGGGCGGCAGTGCCGATGTTGTGGGAATCTCAGTTTAAATCCCGTTTTTTGCGCTCTACCGACAGAGATGAGTTGGTGCCAATGAATTTGACAATTGCTTCGATGGCAGCAGGAAAGAGAGCTAGAACGGAGAGGAAGAGAGAGAGTAGGAGAGTGGGTGAGAACTGAGTGTTGAGGTGCACACAGAGAATCAGGATCTCAGAGACCCGTATTGTATCGCCGAGGGAGAGAGCAAGCCGCATGATGGAGGTTGAGTTTCTCTCGAATCAGGCTTCCCTAAAGTGTCTTAAGCCGCAGCTTAGACGACCGGCTGAACGATAACGGCGTACGTCCGCTCTCTGTTGTGTACCAGCAGATCCAAAGATTTATTCGGGAACCTGATAAGCGTGAGCCCTACCTAGTTTCATATCAAGCACAACAACTTTAGTCCTAGCTATACTGAAATCAAAAGGCATATCAGCGTCTCAATGCGAAGTTTTGTCTCCCAAAAGGATGAAATTCTTGATTCGATAGCTGGCACTTTTATTTCCGTTAATATTAAACAACTCTGCTCTGCAATTTTATACAGATGCTTTTCGTTGACTCCAGTTTTAATTTTTTTCTCAATTTCACTTTGCGCTCTTTTCTTTCCGTTCCTTTCATACGATTCTTAATTGGCTTCGAAGTCTCGCGGCAACGTTGATTTACCGTTCTTCGGAAAGGCGAGTTTTGAGAGCCAATATAGATGCCGTTAGTCGAGTTTACATGTGCACGGGTAAAAGAGATTGCCGAGGCGTCGATCCCGTGGTATAACTCCTCGGAACAAGATTGAAGCATAAATGATGAATTAAACGAACCAGGAAAGTCAAGAACTCAAAGAGTTTTGAAATTGCAGCATCGGTGGGGCGCGGATCCCGAGCTGAGGGCGGAAGCTTACTTCCGCGAGGGCTTTACAAACTTTTCACAGCGGATTTATTTACCGGTCCGCATTTCAAGTCTGAATAGCTACAGTTCTCGGGGTATCGCTTCGTCGTTCTTATTTGGGGAATGAATAGATCTATTTGTCGGATCTTCTTCTTATTTACTTTCGAGTTTCAGCATAGTTCGATGAAGATTCGAATGAACTTTTATGACCCGTACTTTTAATACGCTGTATACCGTTGAAAAGTTAAACTCATTTCCTTTCATCGAATGTTTGTGTAATTATTTCTGCAGCTCAAGTTTCATCATCTCATCCAGACGCTTATGTTTTTCGTAACATTCGAACTCCCTCGTAAAGCACGCCAAACTTTGCATTTTTTTGCGTACAACGTATCGAAACGCATCGATAATCCCAAAGATAAAAGGTCTGAGAACCCAGTGAAACCCTTTGCAGTATTCTCTCATCAATCGCTAACCCACAAAGCTTTTCACAATCATGACCTTTTATGGCGCTCGGAGAAAGCATTTCCTATATGAAACCTTCTAACAAAATGAGAAAGACGGAACAAGAACTTAGTTCATCAGAGCTATGTGATCTCCGTTGAAACAGAAACTGACAAGAGTCTACATGGCTTCAAGAAAGAAACGCATCGAAGTACGGATGGAAGATGAATTCGCGCTTGAACACAGTGAATTCACCCATACTGCGAAAATTCCACACGGATTAATGGCGTACATGGCCCGATGAGGCATGCATAAAATCAGAGCACGGAAATCCAGTAACGTCCGCGCACCCATAAGTACGTGTCGTCGTTTCGCCTTCCGCCCGGCAGAGCCATCCGTATCCACTTGGTGGTCTCCCTATCAAGATCCATAAATCCCGTCTTTCTCTCGTAGAATTATCAAGAGAGCCCCTCACGGGTTTGCGACCATAAAATTGCAGCGGCAATAGCTCCCGCTATTGCCGGGCACTCGTTGAACCACCAACAGGATACTCGTTGAATAAAGAGAGCGAGAGAAGGAAGTGTGTTAGAGGCAGAGCCTCGGTTTCCACCCGCGAAGGCATTCGCTGCCAATTAGCAGAGTAAGCCGGAGCTTTGTCCATCTAATACAGTGGTCGTTATATACACAAGCAGGAAATAACCGGTAGCGTACGTTCCTACAGCTGAATTACGCGAATCTATACATGTATACCCATTCTCTATGTGTACAATCCGAGGATACTCAATCGTTGCCACGGAGACATCGTACTTCGTGTCTATTGTCGTGGTTATAAACGTTGAGCGGTCTCGGAGCACGCGATCGTTTGATACTTCCGGTGGCAAGAGACGTGCGCTCGTTCCTTTTCATCGCGTACAAACGTACCCGAGAGAGCTTACCGCAGTACGCTCGATGCATATGCACACGCCTCTCCCGCATTATACGAAATATGTGTACGTGATGCACTTTGATGCACCGGACTCATTCTCCCCGGACATCGTAAGTCAATGCCTATTCAAGAAATAGTGGCCATTACAAATTTGACACTGGGACGTTGAATTTTAATGTGTTTCTACGTCGTTGATGCATTCCGCAATTATAGCCAAACTGTAGAGAGATTCAAGGATTATCGAGAAACCTCCGTGAGTAGAGGCTGATGTTCGTCATCTGAAATGCCTCAGCGGGCTTATCGCAGTTGATTGTGTAATACACGAAGCGCGCATGACGATGAACGTTGTCCAAGGATATAGTCGGGAACGGCATCGAGCTTTCGGGCATATGGAAAGCCTTCGGTCTCTGTCCATCGTCACACGCTCGAGCAAGCTATATATTTAACACTGCGGCATTATGTAGGACGTACGTAGAGGAATACGAGAGGGTCGATGCGTGGGGCTCACAGCGGAGCACTTTGCTCGCGACACCGGTGTATTGACATAGTCCTGCCCCGTATGTTGTTAGAGAGTTTGCGAGCGACGGTGATGTACGGATGTTGCTCGGTCATGCCGCAACAGTAAGACGCAACGCAAACGTCCTGGCTAACGGCCTCTGCTGAACACACACACCCACATTAAGCCAAATACGTACCGCACACGTTGTTGGTACATGTTCACGTTCTTGGGTGTACGACTATATGGTCCTACTGAGCGTATTCTGACGTAGTATCGTGTCTGAGAAGGGCCAATAGGATATACGTTTCGATGTATCGCACTGGGCTGTATGGACGGAGGTGTGGTACTCTGCCTCGGTGCTTGAAACCTGCTTGATGCCACAGCGAGAAGCGGCAATGGCGCACAAAGTGTTGCAACAGCTAGGGTATACCTGAAGGTCCTTTGCTGCAGCCGTTTCTCTCCCTCTCGCTCATTCCGCTCAGCCATAGGGATCCCGCTCCTTGTGCAGCCCCTTTGCTCTTGTTGTGGAATTTGCTGTGCCGTGTCGTGGGCTTCTGGTGCTGCAACGTGTCACGTCTAACGTACCGTTAATAGAGAGCCTTGTTACGCCGACGGTGCATTTGGAATGTGCCTCGATAACGCATCGTGTCGTGAAGGCGGGCCTGTTTAGAAAGGGGGAACCAGTCGCGCTTTTGAAGTAAACGACGTCGTCGTCGTCGTTGTCGTCGTCGTCAACGTTGCTGTAAATGTCGTTGCGTTGACGACAACATTGCCGTTGGCATATACTCAGAGAGTCGTTTGTCTATTAGGTTTACAATGTGCCTCAGAGGTTTGGCTTGTAGCAGTCTATATCTTGAAACGCCAATATTTTTATGATGAACTAGGGCGCAAACGAGATACCCAAAAATTGCATCATCACGATACGATTTATCGTCGAATGTAAATGGGATTTACCGTATTGATCGTGAGAATTCATGTACACGTGAAAATGTTTTATATCGACCGCGCGTATATTCAGCCGGTGGCCAGACCCGAGTATGAAGTATGCACACAGATGTGAAACGTTATTGCGCAGTTACCAAGCACCAAACTGCCGTTTTATAGCTGGAAGTTGATAGTTTGTGGGAAAATCGTGCCTTGACTCCACGAAGGTGGATCAAAACCGGTGTGGTAAACTTGGAGGTCGTGATCGAAGATGATAGTTTGTCCAGGAAGTAAATTTCAATATTGCTGAGTTGAAATTTCTCTGTGTACCCGAGCTAAACAACCGAGTAATCCTATTAAGTATCATAGCTCATCGGTCTTGTCGGGCATCAAACAATCGGGCAGACGAAATGATTTTGTTCCTCCGCTATGAAAAATAACGATGCATGATGAGAAATCTTTGAGTATCAGCTGTAGAAAAACGGTAGTTGCATCAACAAAAATTTCGGCACATAAATTCTCGATAGCCACGATGTGGGGCGTAGCTATGTAATATATAGCTGACCTCTCGGATACGAAAAAGAAACGCTTATACGAAACTGGACCGTAATATGATCGTCCCGAAATTCTTCTATCTCGACAAACGCCGAGGCTTCAAAGTGCGCGCTAGACTGTTTACGAAGCTCTTCGTATCCCATGTACGAAGCTCCATAGAGCACTTTTTAAAGAGCACTTTGGTCTAGCATCTTACGACTTTGAGATTCTCATTGCAATATCGCGATGCGCACCAATATCCTGCAACTCTCCGACCGATTGAACACAAATGCCGAGCTTACTTTGTTCATGGAAACGATTGTGGCCGATTGCAGAAATTACCATGGATACTCAGCGATAGCAATTGCTACAATTGAGACCTTACATTTCGAGAGAATAATAAGAAACGAAGTTAACAATCGTCGAAGAGAATATAGGAGATGGGAAAGGAAGAAATTGAGCGCGGACGAATCGTTTTTGCGTTTTCTGCGATGCTCTTATATATGGGGCATTCCACACCAATTCGACCTGAGTCTGACCCTTCACCTCTCTGATTTTCTCCACTATTTTGTATGGTTTTGTAGTGCCTCTGAAGAGCACTCAGGATTTTTCTCAGATTTTTTTGAAGCGATTTGACTCGACTATATAATTTTACAAACAAATTATTTTTAACACAAATTAAAAAATCTGAAAAAATCACAAAAATCCCATTTTTTTTATATGAAAAATTTCGAGCATTGAGCCAAAGTGGGCAGCGGTGTCTTTCTGTTTGTAACAAGCGTTTTCGAATTTTTTTTTTTTAAATAGAAGGAGCAACCTGAATTCAGTGGGCCAAACATTTTTGTACGAATTGAAGGTGTTTAAAAAAAGGTTTGGATAAGGGCACGCTCAATTTACGTAATCTCTTTCGGGAATAACGGGATTTTTGTGACTTTTAAATTTGGGCTAAAAATAATTTGCTTATAAAATTAAAGTCAAATCGCTCCAAAAAAATCTGAAAAAATCCGGAATGCTTTTCAGAGGTACTTAAAAAACCATAAAAAATCGCGGACAAAATCGGAGAGGTGAAGGGTCAGACCCAGGTCAAATCGGTGTTGAATGACCCATATATTACATACAGATATCGAGAATCACGTAAAACCGTGATAGGTTTCAAGCATTACGTTTAAGTATAATATCTGTAAGTACGTAAGACCGAAGTCAATTTGTTTCTTCTTCAATTCAACCGCAAGCAAATTGGCTACCGGAAGTCTATATAAATAAGTCACTTGGAGGGCAGAAAATAAAAATGCTCGGTGGTGTCCGGATTTTCACCACGACCATAGAGTGGAAAGAATAAAAGCTTCGCATTCTGGGCGAAAATCACGATACGATCGAGCACACAACCCTTATTTTCTCTTGCGTTCTCTTTCTCCCACGCTTTTTCATTCTCTTTCGCTCTTCCCACCCTGTCTTACTCCACCTCATTTCCAATCTATCCAGTTATTTCGCTAACAATACGCCAGGGGAGGCAAGCACCAGCGCTAGTAAGGAAGCTTACGGCACTAAACAATGATACGATAAATCTCTCTCTCTCTCCCTCTCTTTCTCTCTTTCTCTCTTTCTCTCTCTCTCTCTCTCTCTCTCCTTCCCTTACAATCGGCCTGGGCCACTTTCCGCTCTGTCTCTTTATTTCACTCTCCTGGAGCATACGCCTCTCACTCTCTCGTGGGAAAATCGAAATGAGCAACCGAGCAAGTGCGAGAAAGGTCCACATCGTTCTTCATCTCACTCTTTCTCTTGCCACGCGAAAAAGGATAGGAGACCTCGTTGGTTCTACTCTACTCCATATACGTTTGATATATGTACATGTATATACAGTCTCCGAACGAAGCAATTAAAAACTCGAGCGCGTCTCTCAAGAGGGCTTGTTACGACCCACCCTACCTTCGTGCCGTATTTATCATTTTTTTTCCGACGACCCTTGCCGATCTCCACCCTTCGCTCGCCATTTCTCTCTCTCTCTCTCTCTCTCTCTCTCTCACTCATTCTCGCGTGCCACTATATCAAATGTGTCTATAACATCGCTGCTCCAAATTCATTTATACAATATCTTTTCACTCCTGCGATCCTCATTTGATGAATTGCTTTTTGCTTCACATTAGTAAACTATGCGAGCGACCTTTGTATCCATATTTATTCCTATCCTTTGTAAAAAAAAAAAAGATCATTTCTTATTTCTGCCCTTCGTATATACTGTAATAACTGTAAACCCTGGTTGATATTGTTTTGTTTTTTCTTTTAACGCGAATCCACAAGCCCCAAGGGTCTTCCATGATCATGGCGCTCGGTGTGTCGTTTGTATTCATAACTTGCGATCGGTCGAGCCCTCACGTTCACGAAAGATTGCTCCTATCCGGCTCCCTCCTACCATATATATGGCATCTATATACATTTATGTATATATACATTATACGTCTATCCTGTGTTTTACTTTTTTCATTGCTTTGCGTTCCTTCCGCGGAGCTGGAGGCGATTTTATCGAGAGCACACAAGAAAGAGAATAAAGAGAGGAAAAAAGAGATGCTGACGAGTTTGCGAGGAAAGAATATTTAAATAGATAAACGATAGGAAGGGTAGTGGAAGGAAAAAAAAAGGAAATGATAAACTCTTGACAGCAGTGACGTTCTGGTCTCAAAAATTGGGAAAACAATTCGGGAATTGGGAAGTCATCGTTAACAGCGATTTTGAATTTTCCTTATCGAGTATTGATACGCGATGAAGTGATTATCATTTTTTATCTTTATTATTACTATTATTGATATTAATGCTGCGTTGAAATTAACGTCCCCCATTCTACCCTTAAATGATGTTCTAATACTTCACCATAAAATGATAAAAGATGGAACTTACTGGGCTGAATTTTCAGCAACAACGAAATGTGTAATGAGAACGATGACATTTTGGGAAGGACCCATTTTGCGAATGTTTCTCTTGTTTTTCAAAATGATTAAAACCGCACTTTTTCATGAATTTGTCCATTAAATATTTCTTCTGGTATTCCGTTTTCGAACAATATGCATCTTTCGATCAAAATATGTCACACAAGGTAAAATCGATTTAACCTCGACATTTCGGTCCAATGTCTATTATTGATTGATCTATAACGATGCTCTAAATGATATTTCTATCTTCAGAGACAGTGAGTTCTCAAAATCGAATCATCGGGTTTCATTGACACTGGCTAATGAAGGTATTATTAGCCACGAGGTACTATAATAAGGTATTTCTCATTTTGAAAATCTAGTATCTGTTGAATATCATAAATCATTAGAAAGAGCATCATTAGAAAGGGAAATTCAAGTCTGTGACCAGCAAATTTACATCTATATAAATCTATCAAATTTATATATATATATATGGGGCATTCCACGTCAAATCACGCGGTCATCGGCCTGACCCCCTCCGATTTTGATTTCCAATAAATTGTGAGGCTTTGTTTGGCTCAAAATATAACCTCAAATTTTTAGAAATTTTTATTTCATTTTTTAAGGGTTGCTTGAGCTAAAAAATCATTGAATTGAGGGAAAACATAAAGACGGGCCTTTTTCAAATTAATGAATTTTTTTCACAGAAACTAGGACCCAAACGAGATATTTTCGTCATAGTTCGATAATGGGACAAAAATAAATACTATTTTTTTTTCATTTTAATTTTTTTTAAAGAATTTCTTATTTAGATTGTTTCTTGTAGTGAGAATAACAACAAAAAATATATATTTCTAGTGAAACTTGATTTTTTTATCTTGGTTTAAGAGGAATAAACATTTTTCGAAAATTTATTAAGCTGCGGATTCAAACACTGAAAATAAATAAAATTATAACATAACAATTATAATATAACGGACAACAAATTGTTAATGAACATGTGATTGTAAGTCATTGTTGTATGTATTTTCCGTAATAACTAGTATAATTTTATTTATTTTCAGTGTTTGAATTATCCGTTTTATTTCAGGTCGTCGAGTTTAATGCATTTTCAAAAAATCGTTGTCGTTTGCCTCTTAGACTAATAAAAAAAAATCAAGTTTCACTAGAAAAATATATATTTTATTTTTATTCTCACACCAAGATACAATCAAAGTAAAAAATTAAAAAAAAAAAATTAAAATGAAAAAAAAAATAGTAATCATTTTTGTCCCATTATCGAACTATGACGAAAATATCTCTTTTGGGTCCTAGTTTCTGTGAAAAAAAATTCATTGATTTGAAAAAGGCCCCTCTTTATGTTTTCCCTCAATTTAATAATTTTTTAGGGATTGCCCGAGCTATATAATCATTAAATTAAGGGAAAACATAAAGACGACCACTTTCAGGTCTCCGAGCCTAATAAATTTTCGAAAAATGTTGACGTTTCGTTCTTAAAACAAAAAAAAATCAAGTTTCACTAGAAAAATATTTTTGTTGTTGTTATTCTCACTATAAGAAACAAAATAAGAAATAAAAAAAAAATTTTAAAATACAAAAAAAAATAGTCATCATTTTTGGCCCATTATCGAACTATGACGAAAATATGTGTTTTGGGCCCTAGTTTCTGTGAAAAATGTTCATTAATTTGAACAAGGCTCCTCTTCATGTTTTCCCACAATGTAATTATTTTTTAGCTCGGGCAACCCCTAAAAAATGAAATAAAAATTTGTAAAAATTTGAGGTCATATTTTGGGCCAAATGAAAACCCACGATTCATTGGACATCAAAATCCGAGAGGGTCAGACGAATGACCGCGTGATTTGACGTGGCATGTCCCATGTATTTACTTGCAGAAATATAAATAATCTACAATGAGAGAGGAGGACTGATCTAGTTAAACGAGATTTCGATTAACGCACAGTGAGTTCGGTCGTGCGCGCGGAGACCCGTGGTTTACCAGATAATGAACGTTTAGATCGCTATAATCATTCGACTGACGTGTGCCAATTCCATTTCGTCGTATCGATAATATAATGTCGCCGGTTGGGTATGGGCAAACCGATTAAACGCACATGCGCTCACACCGTACATAGAATATCCTGATTGGGACAAACGATAATGAATCTATATAGAGAAGCGTGTGAGTGTATAGAGCCGGACAGGCTGAAAGCAGCCGGGCATTGTGAGAATAAAAATTGTAATCGTATTATCGGATGGGCCGACGGGCACATCGTCCGTTAATTTTCATTGTCGATCACAAACAAATGGCAACACGAACATGCTCTTTGTTCGGGATCCGGCAGAACGACGCGACGATCGATCGATGGAATATTTTCAAACGGAGATAATACAGGTACATTCACGATGGTAAACCGGATGCGTCGTTTTTATGGCACAGAGAGTAGGAGCGGCGTGAAGAAATAGTAAGAACGATGTAGAGGAGGAAGGAAACTGGTTAACGTGAGCGAGCGTCATTTGAGCGACAGGGTCATAAATACGAAGTGTCGATCAAATTCGACTTGGAACTTTGATGACCGCCGTATCGAATGGCCAATGTGGTCGTACAATAGCCACGAGGAGGATATTAAATGCTTCTGGCTTGATCGCCGGCTTAAGTGTGGCTATATCTACTCCTAATCCTTCCGGTATAATACAATATGAAATAAACGTGCACATGAACGTTGGGAAGGAAACAGCGATCGTTTGCACATTACACGTCGAAATTTATTGAAAAATAAATAGCATCATCCCAATCTTAAGTATTCTGCTTCAGTAGTCTTCACTTCGATACTTCAGCTCTAAAAATTCTCCAATGTTTCTCGGCATCCTAATCTCATTCTTCTTGCATTCAAAGTAGTGTTGCCGCAAGACAAGACGAGACAAGAATTGTTCTCCTCTTGTCTTGTCTCGAAAATGTCGAGACAAAAGATCGGCAAGAGAAATCTTGTCTTGTCTCGTGTTATCTCGATTCAATGGAACAAAATTGAATATATTTTGTAATACGGAACAATGTATTTCGTTTTGTCTTGAATGTTTACGACGGACACGAACAAGATATAATACACCAAGTCTAAGTACGCCTCTGTCCTGAGCTTCAAAGTTGTAGAATGCCCATGTATATTTTTTTTTTAGCCTAGATGGCTCACATTTCTCATACTACACTGAGAAAAAAAATGGTTGAATATGCAAAATCGTGAGTTGAATACGGGCAACTAAATATTTATTTGGTCTAACTAAATAATTAGTTTCTTGAATACTTCCGCGCTTCGGTTGACCAAAATATTGTTCAGGCAACAAAAATTTGGATTGTACAACTAAATATTTAGTTGCACGTATTCAACTAAACGATTTCGCATATTCAATCATTTTTTTTTCTCAGTGTAGATCCTCTTCATAAGTTGACGTTCGATAAAATTCCTTGGGACAAAGATTTAAAAAAAAATCATGCGATGAATTCAAACATATTTTTACAACAAAATATTCTAAAAGAATCGATGAAACCGATCAAAGTCTTTCGATCGAGTCTAAGAATGACTCCGACGATGATTATACCAAATCCATAATTACCTTCGCATGAATAGAATTAATTAGAAACCTTTAAAAGTCATTGGTGGAGTCAAAATCATAAATCATTTCCAAGATTGTCCAGGATGGTCCAGAATTTGCTATCAATTCCTGCCTCCAGTACTCCAATCGAGCGTTTATTTTCGAAAGCCGAGCTGATAATTCGCGAACATAGGAATAGATTGAGCGATAAAAATGCGAAATATCTTTTCTGCTTAAATTCGTTGTTCCAGGGTTCATTGCCGACCACGATAAAAGCTAGAATGCAATAATTCCACGATACACGTCATCTCATTCTCGTATTGTTCATTATTGATCAAAAAGTAACCAAAGATTATTATATGACACATTTATGTAAACTGAACTATTTTAAAATAAATAATTTATTTTTGTTGTGTCCCACATGAATTTCAATTTTTATGTCTGTTCTATTATTTGTGGGTTTGATCAGTAAGTTGCAGGATTCATCTTGCCAATATGTCGAGATTCTCGACATTCTTGCGGTATCTTTCTCGTATTGTCTCGTTTCAGACAAGACAAGAGAGAATCGTTCTCTTGTCTCGTCTCTTGATTTCAAGACAAGAGAGAATCGTTCTCTTGTCGCGTCTCTTGATTTCAAGACAAGAGAGAATCGTTCTCTTGTCTCGTCTCTTGATTTCAAGACAAGAGGGAATCGTTCTCTTGTCTCGTCTCTTGATTTCAAGACAAGAGAGAATCGTTCTCTTGTCTCGTTTTTTGATTTCAAGACAAGAGAGAATCGTTCTCTTGTCTCGTCTCTTGATTTCAAGACAAGAGAGAATCGTTCTCTTGTCTCGTCTCTTGATTTCAAGACAAGAGAGAATCGTTCTCTTGTCTCGTCTCTTGATTTCAAGACAAGAGAGAATCGTTCTCTTGTCTCGTCTCTTGATTTCAAGACAAGAGAGAATCGTTCTCTTGTCTCGTCTCTTGATTTCAAGACAAGAGAGAATCGTTCTCTTGTCTCGTCTCTTGATTTCAAGACAAGAGAGAATCGTTCTCTTGTCTCGTGTCTTGATTTCAAGACAAGAGAGAATCGTTCTCTTGTCTCGTTTCTTGATTTCAAGACAAGAGAGAATCGTTCTCTTGTCTCGTCTCTTGATTTCAAGACAAGAGAGAATGGTTCTCTTGTCTCGTCTCTTGATTTGAAGACAAGAGAGAATCGTTCTCTTGTCTCGTCTCTTGATTTCAAGACAAGAGAGAATCGTTCTCTTGTCTCGTCTCTTGATTTTAAGACAAGAGAGAATCGTTCTCTTGTCTCGTCTCTTGATTTCAAGACAAGAGACAATCGTTCTCTTGTCTCGCCTCTTGATTTCAAGACAAGAGAGAATCGTTCTCTTGTCTCGTGTCTTGATTTTTTCTCTCGTCTTGTCTTGGATTTATTTATCGTCTCTTGCGGCAACACTAATTCAAAGCCTGATATAAATAAGAGGATTAAAGAAATTTTCAACAATCACTCAGAGAATCTGAAGAAGAATTGAGGACATCTTTTCCAGTTGTTTTTTTGTTTCCTCATTTGCTCTTTGCTCCTTGATCCACAACATTATTTGGTTTCACCACAGAGATAATCTTGGAAATACAACCGAGTAGAGCTGATCCTCTTGATGCAGTTTGTATCCAGATAATAACGTTGTTCCACGAGAATGGTAGCTGCTGGTAATGAATCAAGTCCTACAGGGTAGTATCATTATTTATAGGGCCTCAAAGCTGGAAGGATCAATTTGTCTAGGGTTTATGGGACCTTGAATGGAAAAAAAAAAACGAACACGACGACGGGAACCGCGCGTTTAATCCTCTTTGGGCATTCGAATATCCGCCAACCAGACGCTTGAACCAGCGTCTTCCTGGCGCCTTGTATATCTCACAGTCTGTCGGACCAAACGACCACCTATTCCACTGCGATCTCTACCACCGTCAGTTTTCACTGCTCCAAGATATCTCTTGAAAGCAGCTAATCCTCCCACTCTCTTATTCCGCAGAGACGAAGGACGCTGCAGACTCCCATATAACGTCGATTGCTGTTTTCCATCAACGTCTCAGTAAATATTCATCAGTCTCATGGTCTTTATCATGCGTGAAGAGCAAATCGAGAAAATTGAAAATCTACAAATTGCTTTTGCAGCATTTTTTACACATTTATAAATTTTGCCTATATGAGCGAGTGAGTTTGATCGCGTCCGTTTTTCCAATGAATATCTTTGTCTCGTAAGGATTTTTGAAAACGTTCGAGCAGCGAAAGAAAATGTGGTGCCAAAATTTGGCGCAAAATGTCAGCGCACCAGTTAACATACGTAGCATGGTAAAATTCCAATGGAAAACTACGAATTTAAAATTAATTTGTGACCACAATTCTTTGACTAATAAAAATTCACGATTATTATTATTTAACGGCAATTATTACAATAACTATTTTTTTCAATTCCAATTATAATATCAATCATTCGAATTTTCTTCTTAAGGTACGACCGAAATTTCGACGTTTTTTCATTAATTTTTTTAAATAACAAAATAAAATGCGATCGTTTTGACATTTTTACATTTTGTTGTTTGTATCTTGAAGAGTACAATAAAATTTTTGTTTACTTAATTTTACATAAATTTGTTTATGATTTCGTACGTCAAAGTGGAGTCCTCGGAAAAAAGGTGACTTGTTTCGGGAAAGCACACAGCCTTCCGTAGTCATCTGAAATAAAAAATCCGAAGAAATTATTGTTTTCTAGGCTTAATTGTAATAAACTAACCTATAAAATGAATATTTCAAGAAAGAAAAACGAAATGGCGGACTTGTGAACAAAAAGGTCTTCGAAATCGATATTTTTGGATACATTGTTTAAAAAAAATCAATTTATTATTAAATTTGAATGTTTTATCAATTAGGTATTTAGCTATGTGTATCGAAAATAACGGGTAAAATTTTTAGCATAATCGGTTGAATAGTTTTCAGTCAGTGCTTCCCCGAAATTTCGAAAACGTAGTTTCGAGAAAAACGCATTTAAAGTTTTGAAAATAGATTTTGTATAAAAAAATTGTACTTACATTAATCAGCTATGCCTGGTGTATAGCGCAATCTTTCCATTTCCTCAACGTTATCTCAAAGCTCTCTTCATTTCTTCGAGAGATTTACAGTTTCTTGTGATTGCCAAACCGTAGTAATTAGTCATTTTTAACAATAACTTATTAGTTAATTGCTCTCTGCTTTTGGCTATAACTTAAAAAATACTTTGAATTTCGGTCTGAAACTTTTAGAGTATATTTTGAAGATGTTTTTTTTGCGAAAAATGTAGAGAAAAATCGATTTTTTGAACCCAGCACAGTAGGCTACTACCTTAAATGACTATCATTCCGAGCAATTTCAATTAAAATAGTAATTAAATAAATAATTAATTTTCGTTGCTTAACTCTGACAAATGCACACATACCCTACACACATCCACACATCTTATTCCAATGTTGCTCTTCAATATTTTGGAACATTTTAAGTATAAAATAATTTCAAAAACAATGTTTTTAAGGAAACAATGGTCCTTTTAATTAGAATCGGAACTGGAAAAAGCTTCGTTGATTACAAATTACGAAATTGAAAATTGCTGGAGGGATTACGAGAATCGATCGAAATGATACAGTTTCTCCATAAGACGATAAGACGCAGTGGAAGATAGATAATTTTTTTTCTCACAATGGAAGCTCAATTTGTAAGGAAACAATGCCGCTCCTAATTAGAAAGGGAACGGAAAAAAGCTTCTTTGACTGCAAATCACGGGATGGAAAATTGTTGAAAGGATTACGAGAATCGATCGAAATGATAGAGTTTCGCCATAAGACGCAGTAAAAGATAGATGATTTTATCTTTTTCACAATGGAAGCTCAATGTTTGCTCGACCGAAGTATTTCCTCGTGTATACATTTCTCCGGAGTCATAACTCACGGACTATAATAACGCGCTTTGCATAATATTCATTCTCTCGTGGATCGTCGCGTCGAAGAAGCGAAGCGTTTTCCTCGTAGTGTCCGTTGATTCGAGGGTTGCGCGGGTGGACCCGGAAGATCGCATATATATATATATATATATATATATATATATATATATATTTGTGTATAGTTTGGGTGTATGTATATAGATATACGTACGAATGAAGGGGGCGGATGGCGGCGACGGACGAGTTGTAGGAACTAAATTAATACTCGCGGATGCGACGCCCCAGTTATGTCGCTGCAACGCTTCCGCGGTATCTCTACCATCCGATTCTCCCAACCGGGCTCTGCGTTTCTCTCACTATCCCAAGCTGCTGGTATATTCGGAGGCACCATGAGCTGTGGAGGACGATGATACATACCTACCTGTCGCGACGTATAGCTATATACAAAACTGAGCTACCGCGATTCGCCGTAAGATTAATTGGATATAATACCGGCGAACGATCCGGAAAATTTGGCACAATACGACGATACTGAAATATCATTGAATCTTTATTGAATACATGCCGACAAATTGATTCGAAACTAATGCCGACAGGACAGAGTTGAATATTTCATTATTTGGATTGACTTTACAGAAGCTTCGAGTATCTATCATTTAATCATGGAATTCGACATGTCACAATTTAATTATAGCCATAAAATTTGTAAATGTTGAGTGAAAGAGTATAGCTTGGAAGACCAGCATTGCAAACTTCGAATTAATAAAAAAATATGTTTTTATTGAAGGATTTCTTGAAGACGTCGCTATCGTTTCAATATCATATAAAAAAAAAATTAACAGAAGTGGTGATCTTGTCGCAATCTTATCGCTTTTCTGATGCATCAGAAGATTAAGGTACCAGTCTACTTTAGAACGCCAAAAAGGGTAATTTTCAAATTTTTTTTCTCACCTACTTTATCAGATATGGCTATCAAACTGTTTTTACAACATTGTTCCATCCTTCGAAAATACAAAAAAAAATTTACTCTGATTCTATGAATAATTTATAGAGGCGCCAAAGTCGAGTCTTCGAAAATGTCTTGTCCCATGGCCAACAGTTAATCTCAGAATAGGCAGGTCTGAAAAAAAGTAAAGAAGCATATGAAAGATGAAGGTTTTTTACACAATAATTTACCATTCACGTTCATGAAAAAATGATTTAAAAAGAATGGCGCATGTTTGAAATAAATTGTGAAAAATTCAATTTTTTATTTTCATTTCAAACATCCGCCATTTAAAAAAAATCGATTTTTCATTAATGATAGTAAATTACTGTGTAAGAAACCTACTTTCTCTTCAAAATGCTTTTTTATTTTTCTGTTTTAGACTTGCCAATCCTGAGATTAACTTTCGACCATGGGACAAGACATTTTCGACTTTGCCGCCTTTTATACTTTATTCAAAGAATGAAAATAAAAAATTAATATTTGTTTTGCTCTTTCGAAGGATGAAACAATGTTGTAAGAACAGTTTTATAGCCATATCTAATAAAGGATCTAAGAAAAAACATTTTAAAAATTTGTTTTTTTTTCTCCCAACGTAGACTCGTACCTTAAAGAACGTTTCACCGAACATGCCGTTAAAATTTACAGTTGATTTTGTTCGATGGTTTTCAATCTACCTTACGAATTTTCATGAAACGTTATTTTCATGAAACGAGAAATTCATCCCTTAAGGGGGAAGATACACGTGGAAACGAGAAAAAAAGGTAATTTTCAAGAATTTTTCCAAGGAAACTATTGGAATATTCAGAACGGGGTTTTTCCTAGTTGAAAATATACACTTTCAGAAATGTTTTCAATTTTTTTTCTATTTAAAAATGTTGCAAATTCATGGAGTACTCAAGTCGTCTGCGGAGTGTCGTAAAAAAATCTGCCATAGCATTTCGTCAAAAATCATGTGAAAGAAACAACCAAAACAGGATACTAAGAGAGATACTATTATCTTGTCTTTGTCATAGCCGATTTAAAAAATATCGATTTTTGACAAAATGACAGGACTCAACGTAGTTACATTTTCAAGAAAAAATTCGTTCGTATTTTGACCAAAAAAAAACAAACTACAAATCGGAAAAAAATCCTTTAACAAAACATAGGTAACTATGTATTCAATAACCAAACCAAATTTGAAGTCTATCGGTTCAGTTGTTTTCGAGATATTTTGGGTACCAGTTACAAAAACATTGTATTGAGAAAATAGCTTTACGGTGGTCATCTTCACGTGCATGTACGCAACGAAAGCCCTTTGGCCTACAACTTAGTCATTAGTCATTTTTTGGAATTTTTATTTGAAATTTCAAGAACCCAAACTTTAAGAAAACGTAAAAATTAAAAATCGATTTTTCGGACCCTGCCAGGTGTATATTCCCTCTTAACAGAAAAGCGCCATATCTGCCAAATTTGGAAATTTTGAATGTCATTATTGACAGGAATACATGTAATACGTTCGTGTGACCCATAAATTTTTTTCATTCATAGTCACAATTGAATCTAATTTTGCGATTTTTAAATTAAAGAAACACCTTCAAGAATATTCTTCTTGACAGAAGGTTTCTCGGTCGGATTCACCCACCAAAGTTTCGTCATCGACAGTTCGCCGCATTTTTCTCACCCATTTCAACTCCGCCCCATAAAAATCCACACAAACACGATGTCAAGTATAATCAATATATATCATAGAGAGGGTTGGTATGGGGATGGGGGTGTTCCCACGGGCGGGGGAGGTACGAGTGTATGAGCAGCTGACACCTCGTCGGAAAGCTCTCGCGCGTACCTTCGAAATATATTCAGACGACATTTACAAGGGAAATTGAAGAGAATATACGTATGTATATGTACGCGAGTGAGCGGTTTGCGTTTCTACGATGTAGAGCGAACGCTTTCACGGCGCAGACAAATTGATTTCGAAATGTTGCGAGCACAATGTAGGCGTTGCTTCTGTTGTCACGGTGTGTGTGTGAGAGAGTGTGTGTGTCTGTGCTTGCGTGTGTACGAGTCGTTCCGCTATTCCGCGCGTTTATGTTGCAGCTATGCGCTTTACTATACATTCTCTGTGTGTGTACATTTTGAATGGTATACATATAAATAGCGCAGTATGGACTGACGGAGAAAGAGAGATGGAAAGCACCGAGCTGAATGAAAACCACTATACGTATCCTGCCTCCAAACATAGCGCACCGTGCTACAGGATTGTAACGTAGTTTGCTCGAGCCCATTTTGTATCGAGCTCGGTCGCACCTCCGACCTCATCCTCCTGCGAAACACGCACGATCCATATACATCACTCCGTACGATTATTCAAATGGCTCGAGCCCGCGCGAATCCATTTCGATGATTTTGCGTCACTCCCGTCGAGAAAACCGTGCGCAAAACCGATGTTCACGCGCTAAACCTTGAATCACGAATCCACCATTCAGCGGTATAATGTTGATAATCCGTTGTGAAATAAGAGAGCTCGACTCATACGTTATAGGTTTCAAGGTCATATGACATCTGTAACATATATTATCGCTGAGACATTGATCCTTTCGAACTTCTGTTGCGGATTATTCAAATCCATTGGATTATCGTCTGAGTGTGAATTTCGTAGCTCAGAATTGATCGTTAATCAATGCCGAATGATCGATACCGGATCGATTTCCGTGTCTTATTGGACTGATTGAAAATGGCATTGACTGCATTAATGGAAAGAATTGGAGGGAAAAACAAGTTTGATACTCGGTTCGACGTTTTGCTACAGTTTCACGAGTGCTCTGAATTCCCACGATTATCTGATCAATTTCAGCTTGAATTTCTAACGACGGGATGGATTATTTGAAATCTGCTGGAAGCCTGTTCCGTGTAAGCCTCGATCGATGGAAATGTATAGAACGTTTTCGGAGCCACGTTCAACGACATGGATTTTCGCTCATGCGGATTTTCGGCTGTCGAAATTTACCGAGAGACTTGTACAAAATTTATCGAATTGGCCCGTCCTTTCCGGACTTTCACGATTGAATTTACCGAGAAAACGACGCGAATTTCACCGTGTCAATCATCATTAGAATCAGCTTATGCGGAAAGAGAAAATTGACGCGTGAAATTTTCGACATGTATCCCCAAGAGCGATTTAGTCTCTCCGAGCGCGATATCGTTGGATGAATTATGGAATTTTCTCGAATGACATCCGTTGAGGGGTTATACGCATTCAGGGTTTTCAAAAAATCAATCCGACAAATATTTTCGAAGTTATATGCTATTTGTAAAGAAGTAATTACTATGTGTGAAGTGCTTTTGAAAATTTGAATGCGTTTTTCTCAAAACTGTGTTCTTAAAGTCAGTGAGCGAGATTTCTCAGAAACAGCATGACCGATCAGTCTCAAATTTTTACACAAGCTTTGTAAATATATTTTTTAGTAATTAATCGACGGTTTTATCGATAAATATTTTCCATTTACATAAACAATTTGAAGCAGAAAATTCTATGAAAAGTCGAATTTTTTTTTGAGAAGCAGCCATTTTGTAAAAATAAATATTTTGCTAATTTCTTCGATTAAATACTAGATTACACCTTTTATTAGCGAAATCTTTTTTTTTATATTGGATGATCCAAGTCAGAGATATCGTACTCACCGGAAGACGTCTTTTTTTTAGAGCACCTTCCGAAGATCGGTTACAGCGGCTTCAATAATCATTATTTCTGAAAAAACAAATTTTAAAATAAAGTTCAAAGTTACAAAAATATGTATAAAAACTTTTAAGTTGATAAATTGAAATGTCTTTCCAGAGCAATTTTTGATAAACGGCGTTTTTCAACCACCTTCTTACACATTAAGAATGATGTAAAAAAAAAGTATCGAGCAAATTTGAATTTGTCATCTCTTAATTGAAGCATCACGGCAGTTTACGGTCGAAAAAAATCAAAATTTCTAGAGCATATTCCAATACAGGGCGATTAAGATGTTGTGCAAACTATTCAGTTAAATATTTTCTCACAATATTATTTGCCTAAAAAATGAACTCAGTCAAAAGTGTCATTAAGTATCTCTAAGTATTAAGTAGATTTAAAAAAAAAAACCGTTTGTTTCAAGTGCCATTTATTGTTAGATGGAATTTCGGCAGCGTTTTTGGCGATATCATTATCGCATCGATTTCGAAAAATCAAACTACTCCATAGTTTGGTGCCAAAAAAATGTACGCATATTTTGAATCAACATATCTCCGTTGATTTTCATTGCATCGACCCGAAATTTTAACGGAATAGTTGATTAATCGATTATTGAAGATTAGTTATAATAGATAGTAATAGATAATAATAATTAGTTGAATAGTTGATTAATCAACTATTGAAGATTCCGTTTAAATTTCGGGTCGATACAATGAAAATCAACGGAGATATGTTGGTTCAAATATCTATGGGTACATTTTTGTGGCATCAAACTGTGGAGTCGTTTGATTTTTCAAAATCGATGCGATAATGATATCGTCAAAAAAGCTGCCGAAATTTCGTCTAAAAATAAATGGCACTTGAAACAAACGGTTTTTTTTTTAAATTTACTTAATTACTTGGAGATACTTCACGCTCAAAAACCTTTGAGAACCACCAAAATGGAATTTTATCAAAATTCCAACTAGGTGCGATCCCTCGTGAATGGTAGTTTGCCGCGCTATATCTACTGGACTTTGCGCTTTAATGCTTTCCTGATTCCTGAGTGTGCTGATCGTTGCAGAAATTCTAAATTCAAATGCACAAACATGCTGTTGTGGACTCAGCCGATGGATTATAGTATTAATGCAACGCACAACCGTACCACTGCGTCGACCACGATCCGATAGGATTGGCCTCGATACGTTTCGTTCGTTCGCTGGCGCCTGATCGATCGCCGCCGAACGCCATAGTCCGTTGCACTGATGGCTACTACCATTGACCTAGTACAGTTCCCCCAAAGGCCATGTAAATCGCAGCGAGAGGGAGTGAGAGATAAAGAGAGCGAGATAAAACGGAGTGAAGCGTGAAAGGAGAACGTCGAAATTGATCGACAACTCTTGGCCGAGCTCGCGCGGAAACTCGCGAGCTCGGCCAACAGTCCAGCGTGCCTTGGTCAATGCGCCGTGTGTTAACGCTGGAAGCTCGTTAGAACGTCCGAGAGGATTAGTCGACGCGGTGCGAAGAACAATTTACATGCCTCGCATTACGCGGCTGCATGCCACGCGGCATACCGGCACGCGTTTCGTCCCTTCTCCTCGCCAGCATTCGCCTTTTCTCTCTTTGCCGTATCGCGGTCCCAGGCATTCGCGTGCCTGGACTCTTTCCTTCTCTCTTTCTCTCACGTCCTCTTGCGGCGACCCTCTCGTATTTCCTTTTACAGCCCACTTCTTCCATTAGGTAGATACACAGTGACATCTCTCTCAAGATGAACTTTTCCAGGTATGCTAATTTAGAAAAAACTTCAAAAAGTAATTTGAAGTTGGAAAGCAATTTTTTTAACGCAAAATCGTGATGGTGTAATAAGATCCTTTCATTCTGTGGATGGAAATGAATTAAAGGTCTGCATAAGTTTGGGACTTGAAAAATATTCAGAGCTGGGCGGTACTTGAAGTACCCGGTACTTCAAGTATTGTACTTGAATTTTCAAGTACTTAAAAGTACTTCAAGTATTGTACTTACATTTTTAAGTACTTGAAAAGTACTTCAAGTATTGTACTTGAAATTTCAAATACTTTTCTGTACTTCATGTCTTTTTTCAAGTACAAGTATCAAGTACTTTTAAATGTGTCTTGCTGATGGTTGCATGTACAAAGTTTTTAAATATGTAATTGAAAATAATATTTCGTGACGTATGGACATACTGTTCTTCAACTGTCGCCTACGACAGCTTTTTGAAGACGAGCGCAAAGTTGGAGTCGTTTTAACAATCCATATATTCTATTCTTTATTTCATCTTTTTCAAACCTGTACAAAATCAATCGTAATTACAATCGTCAATGTTATTTTTGAATTATTTTTAATTCTTTGTTTAATGACCTCTGTTTTAATCTGCCTAAAGTAGGCAGATTAGGCAGCCTAATCTCAGTGTATTGCACAAGGTGAAAATGAAATGAGAATAAAAAATCAAATGTATGTACCAGATCTTACGAGATATATCTGAAAACTTGAAGAGTACTTGATACTTTAGACTTCATTTTCCAAGTGCTTTTACTTCAAGTACTTTAAATCTTGAGTACTTCAAGTAATAAGTCTTGAAACTATAAATGCACAAGCTCATAGTAAAACTGCCTAAAAATGAATTGACCAAACCCATTTTCGTTGCATTGCAACGATGATCTAATCCTTCACAAAAACCATGAAAATTCGGTCGACTATGGAAATTATTACAAAATAGTTGCTGCTGCGAATTATAGTTAAGTTCCTAAACTATAAAGTTGTATTATAAGAAAAAATTGGTGCTTGAAGTTCCATGCTTATGGAGAACCCTTAAGGGGGAATGTACACCTGGAAACGGAAAAAAGATAATTTTCGAAATTCCGGGGAAACCATTGGAATGATCAAAACGGGGTTTTTCCTAGTTAAAAATATACACTTTCAAGAATGTTTTCTATTTTTTTTATTTAAAAATGTTGCCAATTCACGGAGTACTTAAGTCGTCCACGGAGTGCCGTACAAAAATCTGCCATAGCGGTACCCAAAATATCTCGAAAACCACTAAGCCAATTCACTTCAAATTTTTAGTGGTTATTGTATACATAATTATCTAGTCTTTGTCATAGGATTTTTTTCCCGATTTTTAGTTTTTGTTTTTCGGTCAAAATACGAACAAATTTTTTCTTGAAAATAGCTAAGTTGAGTTCAAGCGTCCGCCATTTTGTCAAAAATCGATGTTTTTTAAATCGACTATGACAAAGACAAGATAATATTATCTATTTAAGTATCCTGTTTTGGTTTTTTCTTTCACATTATTTTTGACAAAACGCCACTGGTACCGCAATGGCAGATTTTTTTTACGGCACTCCGTAAACGACTTGAGTGCTCCGTGAATTTGCTACATTTTTAAATAAAAAAAATTGCTAACATTTTTGAAAGTGCAGATTTTTAACTAGGAAAAATCCCGTTCTGATTATTCCAATAGTTTCCCCGGATTTTTTTTTTCGAAACTTACCTTTTTTTCCGTTGCCAGGTGTATTATTCCCCCTTATACCCAGAAAAAAGATCTAGTCATAGGTACTATAATCGTTTATTTGATTATTTTTTAGTTACTTTAAAGAAAATTTTCTTTCCATCCAATTTTGGGCGATATTTACTTCCACTATATTTATTCATTTGAATTCCCTGTCATCGAGAAACAGGCGTTGAAAAAAAATTCTATTCGTTGTTACTAAATACCTACTCACCCGTAATCTCATCCGATCATACCTGCAGATTTGTCAGTACCCCAAAAATCCGCCAGGTGGCTACCTCTCGCACAAGCGAACCTGCCTCTCGACGCCTATATCCTTTCCAAGCTCGTCTATGTTTGATATCCTTATTTTTCAGTATTTATTACATTGAACATTGCGGCAAAACGCAAGATGGTTGAATCCCCGAAAAGGATTCCCATAAAAAGGGTCTTTTTTCTTTTCCCTTCTGTTAAAGAAAAGACGAAGCTTTACAAAATTGTAGACTTCATATGTGTAGCTATACATTCAAAGATTGAAATGTTTAAAAATATATATTGTGGAAATATTTAAAAAAAAAAATTATTTAATTTAAATACATATTTGTTCAGTTTGAAATAATATTTATTAATATTAAATAATAATTTATTAGATCGCAATATATTTTCCTAGTCGGTCAAAAAAAAAAATTTCGTTGACATAAATAGAGTTGTATCAGGACGGCCTACAACTAGAAAAAATTTATTTGGCTTGACTAGGATTTAGTTAAATGTACTAGACCTTTTTTCTGGGTGTAACGGGAGATTTCAAGAAAGAAAAAAATAAATTCAACCACGCCCCATCTCTGTGAATGAATATTCGAACGACGCGGAATTTGCAACCTCGCGGTATAAACACTTTGGAGTGTACCTTTGAGTGTTCTATGCGGCAATCAACACGTCGGTCGCATCCGGTCGCATAGCGAACTACGTGCGGGCGTCCACCCGCACGCATACTCGCCACTAAGTCCGTGCGTACACGCGAAAACGCACGATCGACGGAGTGCCTTGTTCGCGTGTGAACTTGAATAATTAATGCGCGACACATGCGCCAACCATTAATTCAACGTTTCTGCGACTACGTATGTATGAGAGTGTCCCGTGAGGGGCGAGCAGTCAAGAGAAGGAGCAAAGGGACGAGTAAAACGGCGGAGGCGACGAGTCTTTGACGAAGCGCCCATCAGACACTCAGAGCGGGAGGTTGCAAGCATTCTGTCGCACGACACACTTTCGTGGGTGTGTGTGTGTGTGTGTGTGTGTGTGCAAATTTCAGTTCTAACGTGTAGCCACAAAACCATCGATCTTCCGTACAAGTCCCAAGTGCATAGATGTAACGCGCGGACGAAGAGAGAGTTCTGTTTAAAATCGCGAAAGCATCGCGCTAAAGTTTCTCGACAGCACCGAAGATACACATACAGCGGAAGAGAGGTGTGGATAAACGAAGCTAAGAACAAGCTCACTGTGCCTCCTGCATTCTCTTTCTCATTCTATTCATCGTCTGCGGATTATCAGCTGTTCCTTTGCCGTTTGTATGTTCTCCTCGTTTATCTTCGTTCATTTTTAACTCACTCCAACTTCGCGTGCATCATCCGCAAACACAAAGTCATTGATAATCATCGCTCATTGCCATTTGGCATCTTGTGGTTGCGAAGTTAGAAAAGTGCAGAGATCTGGATGAGCAGACTAATCGAAAAAATAACGCGTTTTTTAAACTACCGCGTATAATATATACGAGCCATTCCACCAATTATGGACGTCGGATCCGGCTTCTTCAGCCCCTCAGATCTTTTCGCAATTTTTTTAACTGAATGTCCTCATCGAAAAACACAATCCTGAATTTTTCCCGATTTTTTCCCCGCTAACTTTTGCAGTTATTGTATGGGGTATTTCAGCTAGTTTTACGATTTTTGTTTTGTTCATTTTGTTTTGCCGGCTTCCACCACGATAGAAATTTTTTTTAAAAATAAGTTTATGGCGTGAAAAAGTCTTAGTTTTTCGAAAAAATATTGTTTTTTTTTGTTTATGCGCTTTGAAAGCTCTTAAAATTCAGCTTCAAATCTAAAAAGCTGTTTTTGGCCATTACCCAAATTTTGAAAAAAAATTTTTACATGAAGTATGTAATTTTCAAGATAGGTTCTCCATGAACATACGAGAAATAAATGAATGAATGAATGAATGAACAAAAATTGATTTTATTCATTTTTACGGTCTACACACACCATAAATTTTTTTTGAAAAAATAGATCTTTGAGTAAAAAAGCCTCAGCTTTCCAAAAAAATATTGCTTTTCCGATATTGCTTGTGGAAAGCTCTCAAAATCGAATTTTAAATCTAAAAAGCTATTTTTTAGCCGTTCCCCAGATTTTGAAATTTTTTTCCATATTTTTTTCGAAAAGCGGAGAAAATTTTACATAATTTGTCATTTTCAAGGTGAGCACTGAATAAACATACGAGAAAATGAATTGAAAAGTGTTTATTAATTAATTCCTCGTATGTTTACCGAGAACCCATCTTGAAAATTACATATTTTATGTAAAATTTTCTCGACTTTTCGAAAAAAATATTGAAATAATTTTCAAAATTTGGGCAAAGGCCAAAAAACAGCTTTTCATGATTTAGGCTCAATTTTAAGAGCTTTCCAAGTGCATAAAGAAGAAAACAATTTTTTTTTTTTTAAAGCTGAGACTTTTTCACGCGAAAAACCTATTTGTTGAAATTTTTTTTATTGTACTGGAAGATGGCAAATCGAAATGAATAAAACAAAAATCGTTAAACTAAACGGAATACCCCATACAATAATTGCGAAAGTTGGAGAGGAAAAAATCTGGAAAAATTTGGGATTGTGTTTTTCGATAAGGATTATCAGCTTAAAAAAATTACGAAAAGATCTGAGGGGGTGAGGTCGGATGCGAAGTCGATAATTGGTGGAATGCCTCATATATTGTGTATATATGTAATATCGTGAACGATTTATACGGCTAAATATATAGCGGGTTTATGCGACGGTATAACGTCCAAGGGATCATTCCCAGACTTATATATAACGCTACACATATATACATGTATAAGCCATATCGTGAAAAAGTCTTTCAACCCTGACTGAGCAGATGAGAGCCAGCGCGATCCCTTTTTCCGCTTTTGCCGCGGGCGGGTTCGATCATCGGGCACATTGAATGCTCACGAGGCAAGAATTTTTCTCCCTCGAGTATGAAAAAAAATAAAAAATAGGGTCTCTTGGGCTTGTAGCGATAGAAAGTCGACAGAAATGAGACACGCGGATGTCACCTTCTTTAATACCGATTTTTTTTTTCATTTCGGTTTTATTTTTTTTCTTCCTTTCAACGTGTACGAATTGATGCGTTGGCAGAGGGAAAGTTTCCGTGAAATGTCTGCGACTTAGTAGCGAAATAGTGGGACGTCGAGGGGAAAAAAATGGGGATGAAGCTCCGAAGTGCAGACCAAGAGGTTCAGACGTTCCATTGGCTAAACCCTCCTGTCTGCTGTGGCGAGAATTTATAAAGAAAAAAGGAACGGATCTTATATACATGAATAACACTTGAGAGATATAGAGGGGTTCGATGTATAATATCGCAACCAAGTATTTGCCCCTGCTTCAAAATATACATTTCGCCCTCGATGGGTCCGGATTTCGCTCCGGTGAAAGTGAGAAAAATATTTCCCGTCTCTCGGAATACAGACGAAAAGTTTGAAATAGAAAAAGGGTCAACTTGGAACACTGACACGTACAATGGCTCGAAATTATTTACATATCTAAAGGATCGAGCGACATTCTTCTCCATCGATATCGATTACGTTGGTGGGAATTCCTGTTGAATTCCAAATTTTTCAAAATAAAACAATCGAAAGTGAAAATTCTTGATTGTACAATGAGTTATTAAACGATATGTAAGTTTAAAAAAAAATTAATCATTCAAATAACGATTCTCCTATGTCTCAAATGTCGATATGAGACGATTACACAGGCCCACAAAAAAAAAGTTGTGTGTGCTGGGTGTCCCACTACATTTTTCCTACGTATTTTGTCCCGTTGAACACGAATCTGAAGTTAGAATTAGGGGTCGCACATGAAATGCTCGAGAAAATACATAAAAACTGACGAAAATCATGATCTAGCAATCTTTTCGCACAAAAAAAAAGTTGTGTATGCTGGGTGTCCCAATACGTTTTTCCTACGTATTTTGTCTCGCTGAACACGAATCTGAAGTTAGAATTAGGAGTCGATGAAGAAATCTTCGAGAAAATCGATAAAAACTGATAAAAGTATCATGATATTTTTATGGATTTTCTCAACAAAAAAAAAGTTGTGTGTCCTGGGTGTCCCACTACGTTTTTTCCTACGTATTTCGTCCCGTTGAACACGAATCTAAAGTTAGAATTAAGGGTCGATAAGGAAATGCTCGAGAAAATGCATAAAAACTGATAAAAATATCATGATATCTGATTAGTTTTTATGGATTTTCTCGAGCATTTCCTCATCGACTTCTAATTCTAACTTCGGATTCGTGTTCAGCGGGACAAAATAAGTAGGAAAAACGTTTCGGGACACCCAGCATACACAGCTATTTTTGTTGTGCACTAGGTCATGATTTTTATCAGTTTTTATGGATTTTCTCGAACATTTCATGTGTGACCCCTAATTCTAACTTCAGATTCGTGTTCAGCGGGCCAAAATACGTAGGAAAAATGTAGTGGGACACCCAGCACAACACAACTGATTTTTTTTGTGGGCCTGTTATTGATATTTTAATTTTGCTCTTTTTACTTTGAGTTTCGAAAAAGAGACAATAGTCTAAATTAGTGTGACAAGTCAAACGAAATTGGTAGCTTTACAATTTACATCGAAAAAGACATAAATTGCTTAGAGAAGCACGTCTCAAAGTATCGGCTTCTCCGAGACGCAACTCAATTTGATAAATCATCCCAAAATACACGTCAGACTGTCTCCCAATTTTTTTTCTTCATTTTTTCTTTCAGGACAACGTATATTTATGCAAATTGAAATCAACGAAATAAAAAAACTTGTACAAAATGGAGATATTGTGCTGTACCGTATAATCTGGAAAATGTAAAATTACGAGAAATATCGAGAAATAAAAGATGATTTCAAGACGTTGGAAATAAGACGAAAGAAGAGACGATGGGGATGTCGATACCTCGTTAAAAGAGATTACGAAGCATTCGAGGGGCATTGAGAAACCGAGAACCCGAGAGGTGAGGCTTCTGTCGGAATATTGGCGAAGGAATGAGAGATTGCGGCAGGATAAGGTATAGACTACGGAAACGTTCCTATAACATTGGCGCCAAGATTCTTCGTTGCTCCTCAAATCGATAAGTCTCGATATCGTTTTACGGACTTGAAATCACTGGATCGAGTTTCCCTCAGTTACGTATAAATCTTTGTAAATTAATCCTACTTTCCTCTCTCTCTTTCCAGTCTTCCCACCCTCTGCTTCGTTCAATCGGTATGGTCCTTCCTCACATCTGTTAGGAACGGGATTTTCGTTCCATTCTTCATCATCTTCTTCCTTATTCATTCTCTCCCGTCTTCGATGTTCATCCCTCATTCCACTTCTCATTTTCTTCGAAGGATTCTCTTGGCTACGAGATACTTTGGTGTTCGAATATTCCATTGATTTGGTGACCTCGTTACTTTCTGATTCTAATCTCCACCCGAGATATTTCGAGGCCTTGCGGCTGCGAGTTTCACACGCTGCAAAAAAAAAAGAGAAGAGATAATGATTGAAGGAATAAATATTAGGAAGATTGAAAGACACGTCTGACAGATGAATCGTGCTTTTTATACAATTGTCACCAAATCAACATCTCAATCTATCTCTAAAATAAATATTTTCAAATAATCGATGCTAAAATATGTCGTCAGTTGAGAATTACCGTTTTCCATGCTCTGAAGATGTCTTTGGAAAAAATGTACGTGTGAAAATATTATTACTATACGGCGATGAATATGGTAATGCATTGGCTCGTGCAAAAGAGAGGGTTCAAGCCTAAGCTGTCGAAACAAGGGATGCTGCGTGTCTCTCATGGTACAACCTCGGGGTACTATTAGACGCTTGAAGGGCTTCTGCTTCGCCACGGTTGAACCAATGAAGCGCCAATGGCAAACCGCTTGTTACTGGGATAACAACGACGTCACGTCTGGCGGCATCGTTCAGGAGAGCAAGGTCTTCGACAACACAGAATAGTTCCGATATCCTACGAATTCCATTAGTGGTCAGAGAGGTATAGAGCTTCAGTTGGACACACAGTATGTTGTCCCTGGTGTTTCTGTACTCGACGCGATTAAATGCTACCGGTTCCTTCCTTCATTCCTATATCGTTTCTCTTATCCCATCTATACCTACCTCTGTCTCTCCTGTTTCCCATCTTGTATTTAGAATAGTGTTTGAAAAGATTAGTCTTTTCCATATAGCTACTGTGACTATATGGATCTTTCTCCTTACCAGAAATAATCGAGATGATCTTTTCTCAGATCCTGAAATTTCTCCTGCACTCGAGTAATAAAAGCACTTGAAAAAATCAATCAAGACATTGAATCTTGGGTAGAATTGTATAAAATCATCCGCGAATAAATATTCTACATCATTGTCTGAATCTCCACATCAATTTTTTCAGCATTGTAACTTTCAAAAAGTTCTACTGGAACGGTTTCTATGGCAATTCTTATCTCGAAACATAAGTAAAATGAGGGACATGTCTACAGGCAGAGTTGCAAAAAATGCATTATTTTAATAATGCATCATCGATTTCATTAATGATTATTTTTTCACTTAATAATGGAACTCAACTTCCACTATACATTATTCGTTCAATGAATGATGTGATAAAAAAAAGATTGCATTATATTTTTAGTTAATAATGCAAATGTCAGACCATTAAGCATTACATTAGTACTGGAAAATGAAAAAATGAAACATTATGGATTACGTTATTAATGAGTACTTGGAAAAGCATTACATTATCCGTTGCTGAAGTAATGGATAATGTGGAAAAAGTTACATTACTCATTACTGAAATAATGAGTAATGCAAAAATGTTCCATTATCCATTATTAAAGTAATAAATATTGCAAAGTAGCGTCAATTTTTCATTACTATAATACTGAATATTTTGAATAATGCATTATTCGGAATAAAAATATTTTATGCATTCGTAGTCCAATAGAACAATGCGATAAAATCTTCCTTTTATTTACGAAAGTGGAAAATATGGATCGATGAAACCGGTTCAGGGACTGGAAGGTATGGGTTTAAGAAATTTTTTTAAGTAAAAAAACCCAACAATGTAAACATCGGAATGTCAACGGAACTAATAATCCCCGTTTTGAAATTTGAAATTAAAATTGAACATTTCAGTCGAAAGAGAATAAAATTATACATATATGCTGCGCATTTCCCTTTGATCTAACAAATAAAAAAAAATGCACAAGTAGAAGATGACTTTATCTTTTGGTTGATTCACAAATAATAAAAAAATACATGAAATTATTCGAGAGTAAAAGAAAGTAAACAATCGTATATGAACAGAAATTATTATTCTCTTGACAATTTCCGGTCAAAGATAAAAAAGAAAAAGATGCTGTAGGTTCAAATCTGATCAAACGAATAAAGAAACGAGACAAAGTACCGAATTATATTTTCGAAGTAAAAAATTAGGAATCTAAACAAACGAATTCCATAGAGGGAAATCTAAACAAAAGAATTACCCTGTAAAAAACTTGAGGGAATAACACATACAGTCTGAGATGTATCATTCTTACGCATTATGATTATAAAAAATCATACGAAAAGGAAGATTTCGTTGACATTGCTCTCTACATGCCGAAATTATTTTTATTCCTCCAAACCATTACTCAAAGTAATACATTATTTATAGATGTAATACGTTATTTAAAGTAATGCACTGCTCGATGTAATGTGTTATCCAAAGTAACGAATTGCTCAATGTAATGAATTACTAAAAGTAATGCATTGCTCAATGTAACGCATTACTCAAAGTAATGCATTGCTCAATGTAATGCATTACTCAAAGTGATCCATTATTCTTCGGTTTTGTACCATTCATTGCTATAGTAATGAAAATTTGTTTCTACTTTGAGTTACCCATTACTGTAATAATGGACAATGGCAGCGTCTAGCATTATCCATTACTGTTGTAATGAATAATGTTACGTTTTTTGCATTATTCATCGTTAATTTAATGCATAATCGTTAGGTTTCACATTTTTCATTACAAAAATAATGCTTAATGTTTCTATCATAGAATTTTTATTATTTCTAAAATGAATAATGCATTATTTTTACATTATAATTTCGGCACCTCTGTCTACAGGTACCTGAATTCACGTGCATGCCCCTCATACCCAACACGTTTGCTTGATCAGAGACCCGGGACAGGGCTGGTGATCGATTTTCGGATTCCCAAATGAAAAAAGAAGTATAGTGGTGAACGATCTTGGTCCAGGAGAACCCCATGCATGAACGATCGTTTGCTTGCAAAGACGATCATCCCTCGACCGCTCGTTGTTGCCCTGTCCCGCACGTTTGTTCTGCAGGACCCAGAGGGAGAGAATGAGAGAGAAATAGTGCGACGTAAGCGGGCGAGGCTTTTTGTTCACCGCTGACATTAATAATACATAACTACCGGGCACCAGGCGGCACGTACGGGCCAGCTATGTCGGCGCGAAAGCAATATCTTGGTCCATTAATATCTGGAAGGGGTTGAAAGAGGGTTGGAATACAGAGAGGGAGGGTTTTGCCAGGGCCATACCGTTCGCTTTCTCGAATGCATTCCATTATATTCTCAACCCGATATCCTCCTTCCCCCATACTTCGTTGCCCTCTATTCTATCACGATATAGTGTTACGGATAAAGTCCTATGATCTATATAAATATACGTACACAAACCGCAGGGGTGTTTCTCACCGTCGTCTTTTCAATATATACAGCATACGCCACTGAAATATCGACCACGTTCCTGAGTGCCTTGCGCTCCTTTATCCTACTCCCTCGATCTCGGTTCCACCTCATTCACTGTCTCTCTCCATTACACTTTTCCTCATCGTTCTTCCTTCGATGAATTTTGCTTTTTCGAGACGAACCGCTCGTGACAGACGGAATCAATCGGTTCTTCTTGTTTTCTGGATCAACGTTCCGTGTCAGAGGACGTCCAAGTTTGTGGCTTATAAAAGTACTGCGGGAGATTGATTTTCTTTTCTTTATAAGAAAAGTGTGCAACGTCTCGAGGACAAGGATGATGAAGGAATGGATGGTGAAAAGCGAGAGAAAATAGTGGAAGAAAGTGAGAAAAGGTCGAAAGCTCGTGTGAGTTTCTGAAAGCAGAGGTCCTTTCACTGCTTTCGAGGAAGAAGCCAACGCCCCCAAGGAAGAAAGCTTCCGCAGTAGGTATACATACGGTACTTGCACGCGACGTAACTACTTTACCTTGGCTGTAGAGAAAAGTACAGTAATAGCGACGGTGGCGTAGGCGAAGACTCATTGCGGAGGGTGCCGAATGATATCAAGATGATACTTTTTGCCAGTTTTCCATCAACGACAAAGAAGGGAAAAAAGATTAATTAATCCTTATCGCGTCTCCTACTTCTTTGATGATGTTTTCTCAAGAGAGCAGATATAACATTGAGCTGTTTTATCGTTATGAAAAAACGCCGGGTCATTGCAGAGTAATTAATAACGCGATAACACAAAAGAATCGAAGCGAACCGTATCAGTTGATTCTGCCACAAAAAAGAAATCACCTTTCTTTTATGAATACAGTGATCATACACTTTCTAGGACGTTTAATCGATCCGGAGAGGCTTCATCAGCATTTTTCTTCGTCATAAATGTTGCAAAAATAAAAACATCAGATTCCGGATAATCGGTGTAGCGCACATTTCTTGCAGGACCGTAATTACACTTGATCAGAGTACTCGAAAGTACTTCAAGTATCAAGTACAAAGTACCGTAAGTACGTGAAGTACAAAGTACTTGTTACTTGCAATCACTCGTCAAGACGAGTACTTGTAGTACAAGTACTTGAAAAAATCAATTACCAGTATCAAGTACACTTTTCAAGTTTTCGGGTACGTCTCGTAAATTCTGGTACTTGGGTCATTCCATGTCAAATCGACCAAGAGTTGGAATCGACCACTTTCAATTTCGATGAAATGTAGTCAGAAGTTTTGTTTTATCATAAAACCAATTCTACCAAGGAGAAAAAAAATATTTTTTTTTTTCAAAAGTTATGCATAATTCAAAATATAACCATTTTTCAATTTTTTTTTCTACATATCTTGAAAACTATGAGAGTTATGAAAAATGATAGTTATGAAAAAAAAATATTCCGACAAAATTTTTTGAAAAATGATGAATTTGGCGAATTTTGAATTTTTTAAAATCGTGAAAAAGCACAATCAACATCGAATTTTTTGTTCAATTTTTTAAATATAATACCTTGTACTGATTTGAAAAGATCCTGAAATTTTCAGAAATGTGTTTTTTTTTGTTTCAAAAATATGAATTTTTTAATGTTGAACAATCATGTAATTTTGTAATTTTGAGCAGTCTAAATTACATGATTGATCAACTTCACTTAACTTAGAGGTAAAAAAAAAAGTCAGTTTAAGTTAGAGGTAAAAAAAAGAGGTAAAAAAAAACCAAAAATTTAATGCTGAGCGTAGATTTTCACGATTTTTTCAAAAATTTGTTTCGGGACATTTTTTTTCATAGCCCCAAGTATACTCTTTGAGACGAACATAGAACGATTTTTTCGTAACTATAATAGTTTTCGAAATATTTAAAAAATAAACTTGAAAAAATGGTGAGATTTTGGAATTTTCGCAAAAAAAATTTAATTTTTTTCCTTTGTTAGAACTTTGTTTTATGACAGAAGAAAACTTCTGACCAAATTTCATCGAAATTGAAAGGGGTCGATCCCAAATGTTGGTCGATCTGACATGGAATGACCCATGTTCAAAGGCTTTACACATCCAACCATCAGCAAGACACATTCGAAAGTACTTGATACTTGTACTTGAAAAAAGTACTTCAAGTACAGTACTTCAAGTACAGGAAGTACTTAAAAAATTTAAGTACAGTACTTCAAGTACAGGAAGTACTTGCAAAATTTAAGTACAGTACTTCGAGTACAGGAAGTACTTGAAAAATTTAAGTACAGTACTTCAAGTACAGGAAGTACTTGAAAAATTTAAGTGCAATACTTGAAGTACTTTTTAAGTACTTTGTACTTGCAAATACTGTACTTCAAGTACCTGCAAGTACCGAGTACTTTCAAGTACTGCCCAGCTCTCCATTTGATCATTAAATATTATCGACCACACTTTGCATTTCAATCACGATAGATTTTGCGTTGTGCTCTGCAGTGTATTAGCGTGTATAAATAGCATAGACAACTACATAGTATATTCAAGTAGATACTAGTAGATGCAGCAAATTTCCCCAAGTACATCGAACGAGCGATTGGGCGTACCTCAACCACTGTTTAGAGGAACAAATTGGATCTCCCGCGAATGTGTTTAATTAATGCTCGCTGTGCTCTCGCAATCGAACTTCCGCGAATGTATACGTATATATATTTATATATATATACATATGTGCATGGAAACAAACGCACAAACGTGCACGATGCGCATTGTATGCACGTATAAACTCGGATGGAAGATTCATGGGCGCAAGAGACACGCTCGGACATGGTACATCTATAAACGTGTATGCTGGTATTCCCTATAATGCATATAACCTACATCCCTATCGATGAATATATACATGTATGTATTATCGTCGTTGGGAGGGTGTTCTCGCGCTAGCGAAACGGTTACGAGTTCTGATTGCATTGGATATCGTTGGATCCTATTTGATAGATACGTTTGATTAATAACAAGAGACACTCGCGTCCGACGTTGAGAGATTTCGGCCGTATGCTATGCGCCCTCTCGTATTAATCTACACCCTCCGACGATAAATCGCTCCCACTGAAATAGCGTAATGTCGAATGCAAATCAATTTCTTGGATTTTCATCTCGGAACCGTTTCAATAAAAAGAGAGAGAGAGAGAGAGAGCGTATGAGAATAATCGCAAAGGCGGAGAATGGATAATTGAGCGCATTTCCACATAAATTCATAGTCATGTCTATTCCTCAAATTCTTATACTTCTATGCTTTCTCGTAAGGGAAGTTTTTTTTGTATTGATTTTTTTTTTTAGTTTTGCATACCGGTATGAACTAACTCCTGATAAAACGAGAACACGGTTAAATAATGAAAAAACACGATTTTATCTTCTAAGGTTGCAGCGTCATCTGCAATCGCGGTACTGCTTTTGGCGTCTCGTCCAAGCCAAAAAGAAAAAATGGAAATTCTTCAATTTTCCTAAAGTCTTAAAAAAAGTCATACGAATAAAAATTTACAGAAAAAAGCATAATGATTTTTTTCCGTCGGCCATTCAGTTTATATCGATTTAACTTCTTATCACAGAGAAGCTGAAGAAACTGACCATAAGAAAGGTTTGGGAAAAACTGGAAAACAATGAGGAAGCCATCGGAATATTTGTACGATTTTTTAATACAATCATTTACAGTGGATACCCCGCTTTAGTCGGTTAGTTATACTCTCACCCATGAACAAACATCTTGTTACTTGTGAAAAATGAGTATACTTGATGAGAATATGAGTATACTTAATGAGAAATGAGTATACTCATGAAATGAGTATACTTGATGAGAATATGAGTATACTTGATGAGAAATGAGTATACTTGATGAGAACATGAGAAATGAGTATACTTATGAAAAATGAGTGGGCGGTGAGTTAAAAAAATCCAATCTACTCCGTGCATAAAGTGAGAACTAATATATGAGAACGGTGGTGGAAATTGGATAAAATGAGAACGGGTACGAAAGCAAGTCCGTGGAGTGACTGCTTTTCCATCTTCGTCGCTTTCACTAACCCTCATTTCGAGTTTTGGCGGCGTCCGGCCTATATGTACCCGTCAAACGACCAGTTCCAGCCGGAAATGACGATACTCTCGCTGCGTGGATGGTCTTTACCGAGAGCTTCTACTTTCGCGACCCACGCAGACTCCCTCTCAGGTTATTGACGGTGTCAGTTGAATTCCCATCGTTGCTATAAAGTCAAACTACCTTTTCCAACCTCACCCGCATTATATCCCTCCCGTTCGTTTCTTCTTCTGTCACCGTGCAAATTAATGTGCATGTACCCATACTCTCTCTCTGTCTCCCTCTACATAGATATTGGATATATATAATTGCATCACAATTAATACACATTCATTTATTCTATGCTCCTATCAATCGTTATCCCGCGCCCTCTTTCGTCGTTTCTCCTACGTATTCTGCATACAACTTTTCGCATTCGCAAATGTTTCGCCAATAAGTGTACATAGACATACCTTTAATGTATACTAGACTGATTCAAAAAAGCAACTATTGTTTGTTTTTCGAAGTAACATATTAAATACTTTCGGAAAGGTGAAAAAAGATGCCTGTAAAAATTAGAGCTCTTAATAATAATATTTAGCGGTGGCGCATCACATATTTCTGTAACTTTAACATTTTATTTCTCGGCTTCAAGTCAATGTACCAAAATGAATACTCTTTACATAGTCTCTACATAGTCTTGTAGGGAATTGAACGCTCTACAAAAAAGTTCTCTTATGATTTTTCGATAAACTCACTCCTTCAAAAGTTTTCCAAGTTTAAAGTTAAATTTAGGGTAAATTTCACTTTATTTTAGTCTTCGGCAAAATGTTAAAACTTATTACTAAATACCGTAAAATCTTTTTTGAAAATTCTATAATTTGTGATTTTCCATGAGTAATGGAGCAGGTAACAATTTTCAACAAAGAAATACTATTTAATATTAGAAAAATTATGATTTAAAAAATTAGATCTTCCATATACATTTCTTTTAACATTACTTTTTGAAAATACATTTTTCATTTGAAGTGAAAAAGTTGTTATAAAAAAAATGATTTTTCAACATTATTCGGCATTATTCGACAAAAACGTTTCTGAAGAATCGTTTTTAGAAAAAAATTTGAGTAAATTTGTTTAAAAAAAATCGTTAACGCTCTTCGAAACGTTTGATTTACCGTATGATTTTCTGGAAGTAGATGAAACATTGTGGCCCAACAATGAAAGTTATAGAGAAAACTTGGAATTTTTGAAGGATATTACAGTAGTAAATGACGTAGCAGAGCGTGGTATTGAATTAATAGAAGAATACAACAACTGCTTAACAAAGAACGAAGAGCAACTTCAGTATCTTCCACAAGTCGTACAAAAAAATCGCCAACGATTCCCGGATTGTAACAAAAAAAAACCTTGAAACAGTAATCAGTTTTTTTTATAACAACTTTTTCGCTTCAAATGAAAAATGTATTTTCAAAACGTGATGTTAAAAGAAATGTATAGGTAAGATCTAATTTTTCTAATATTAAATAGTATTTCTTTAGAATTAGACTTTTCACAAAAGATTTTATGATATTTAGTAATAAGTTTTAACATTTTGCTGGTAACTAAAAAAAAAGTGGAATTTACTGTAAATTTGACTTTAACCTTGAATAACTTTTGAAGGAGTGAGTTTATCGAAAAATCATAGAAGGTCTTTTTTGTGGAGCGTTCAATTCTCTATAAGAATATGTGTCGTTTATTTTGGTATATTGACTCGAAGCTGAGATATAAAATGTCAAAGTTTCAAGATTTGTTTTCCTGTGTTATTTAAATGGGAAATAAAAATATGCGATGCGCCACCGCCAAATATTATTATTGAGAGCTCTAATTTTAACAGGCATCTTTTTTCACCTTCCCAAAAGTATTCAATATGTTACTTCGAAAAACAAAAAATAGTCGCTTTTGTTGAATCAGTCTAATGTATACTTAAAGTTCATGAGACACACGTACATATATATGCGCATAGCAATGTGCCCCATTACGACGAGACCCGTGCTTGGTTCTCGATTACCAATTTAAATAAATGATAGTCCCGGATTAAATGCGAACCATTATCAATGCGCAATGGGGCGCTGTGCTTGTGCCCTCTGCAGCTTCGATTTGACCAACAATGCTGCGCGAGAATAGTCTTATCGTTTTACGCTTTCTCGATTCGTTTCTCTATTGTGTACTTTCTTTTTCCATTCTATTTCCATCGCTTTTGCTTTTTTCTTAGTTCGAAACAATTTTCTATCTCTCGAGTTTTCTGTTAAATCGATATACTCTTCTGTGTCCTCGCATATATTATAGGGGACAAATAATAAACGATAAATTTCGAGTCCGGAGGTTTGTAATTTCGTTCCTATCTACTACAAGCATTATTTACAGTGGCAAAATCTTATCAGGAATTCTCCCTCTTCTCATTCACTCCATCTCCCTCCAACTTCTTATCGTAGGCTTCATATTTTCTACTTGCAATTTTTTCACTTGAAAATAATCTTCTCACTTGAAATTTACGGTATTTTCATTGTCGTATCTCTTTCGTGATGCACATCTTTGCTATCCGAATATACACCACCAATGTATATAGACATTTCTATGTGTCGCGTAAAACCATCTCGGCACTTACACTCCTTGCCGCAGCATCAAAATCATCCTATTCTACGAGCCCCCGAATGGCGAATATGGAAATAAGGAAACTACTTCAAGTCCCGCGAGTTGCACGGTCGTTTTCTCCTTTTGTTCGTGTCTCCAGCGGGGAATAGGCAATGCATATTTTATCACCGCTTTCTCGATGTCTTGCTCCCCGTCTATCTCGTGTCGTACCCTGTCTGAGCATTCGTCTACATATAATATAGCTCGTCTTCGTTATAAGCGATGAGAAATTCTCGGCTCGTGTGTCGAGGGATAAGAGTCGTGCTAGCGTTATATATATGGGTAATTCCACCAATTCTTGACTAAAGTTGTGCCGGGGGGTCTGAATTCTGGGTGACAACAATTTTTATTGAAAAGTACGTAACAAAGAGAGCTTTCATGATTTTTTTCAATTTTTTTTGTCCAACCCTTTTGAAGATACAGTAGATCGAAAATTGCAAGATTTGCAATTATTGACTTTAGATATTAAAAATATCAATCCCTTGTAAAATTTCTAAAAATATATTAAATATTGGTTTTTGTGTAAAAAAAGCTCAGCTTTCTGAAAAAAATATTTTCAATTTCCTCCAGTATCAGGAAAACCCCGAAAAATGAGGACAAAAAGTAAAATACGCTTTTTCCACCAATGTATCATTTTTGATATTTTTAAAAATATTTTTTTCGAAAAGCTGACTTTTTTACATGGGGAAGGTATGTTTTGATTTTGGGAATATTCAAAAATAAACCATAGCAAAATAAAGTTGAAACTTTTGTGATGAATTGCCGATAAGTATTGTGCTGCCGTCACGGTCGATACACGAACTATCGAATCAAGGTTGAAAATTTCTGTACATAGCATTATATTCAGTGATTATGTAGTGATTATATGTTCAAAGTGTGAAGTGGGTAAGAAATTAAAATTATTATACAAAAGCGATATGACAAGGATCAAATCTTTATTATTTGTACTCTTCTTGTCACTGTTGACAGAGAAACATTTCTTACAATAGCAGAACCATGATTCTCGGCATCAGGGATAATACAATGCATAGATTGCGTCTTTTTTTACAGCCACAGCATTAGCAAATCTGGACTTCAGCTGTGCTGCGCGTACTTCGTATTTCTCATTTGAAATGAAAGTGAAATCAATATTTTTAAATGACTCACGTGCCCAGTCATACAATGCCAAGGCTAATAAAAGTTCTGCTATTGTAAGAAATGTTTCTCTGTCAACAGTGACAAGAAGAGTACAAATAATAAAGATTTGATCCTTGTCATATCGCTTTTGTATAATAATTTTAATTTCTTACCCACTTCACACTTTGAAAATATATATTCACTACATAATCGCTGAATATAATGCTATGTACAGAAATTTTCAAACCTGATTCGATAGTTCGTGTATCGACCGTCACGGCAGCACAATACTTATCGGCAATTCATCACAAAAGTTGCAACTTTATTTTGCTATGGTTTATTTTTAAATATTCCTAAAATCAAAACATACCTTTCCCATGTAAAAGTCTCAGCTTTTTGAAAAAAATATTTAAAAAAATATCTAAAATGATACATTGGTCGAAAAAGCGTATTTTACTTTTTGACCTCATTTTTTGGGGCTTTCCTGATACTGGAGAAAATTGAAAATATTTTTTTCAGAAAGCTGAGCTTTTTCTACACAAAAACCAATATTTAATATATTTTTAGAAATTATACAAGGGATTGATATTTTTAATATCTAAAGTCAATAATTGCAAATCTTGCAATTTTCGATCTACTGTATCTTCGAAAGGGTTGGACGAAAAAAATTGAAAAAAATCATACAAGCTCTCTTTGTAATGTACTTTTCAATAAAAAATTTTGTTATCCAGAATTCAGACCCCCCGGCACAACTTTAGTCAAGAATTGGTGGAATGTCCCATATATATGTTGGTACGTTGACGTCGAAATACTTCGCCCCGTTAACTCTCTGGCAGCGAAGTGGAGAGTTTTGACGGCGTCGAAGATATCTTGAACACCCCACTCCCTCGAACCCTTTCGAATTATGTGATATTGTGTGACTGTTGGATTGGGCCAAATCCTTGAAACATGAGCGGTAATATCTGCTCGAATATTCGCCATAGTTCGGACTCTACTATTATTGTTGCTGACAAGTCCGACAAGTATAGCTGACGTGACTGTTCAATTAATGAATTAATTACAGTTGTTCTGGCACCGTTTTGTTCATAATTGATTGGCAATCGAGCTTCGAATCTTGAAAATTCGAGAAATACTTTTTCTTCTTTCATCACATGATCTGCATGCATTTTGACCCAATACTGAACCGTGATATTTGAATCTTTCTGTCCTCTCCCCAACTTGTCCACATCATACAGTCCTATATTTTTAAATCGACTTCGGTGGATTCATGATCCGGGAGTTAGACATTTTTTTCGTACCACTACTTTCGTCCCTCGCATCAGCGAATCAGAAAATGAATAGAACGATAATGATACTTTACTTTGCTAGACGTTTGAGGCATTGATTTTCTAAATAAGAACGTTGACAACTTCTTCACTCCTTATTACTCGTTTATTTTGAAACACATGAAAACTCATAAAGTTAAAAATGTTTGGCTCAGTTGTCTTAATTTTTCTTCGTCAGTCCCTATTAAAAATGGATCCACCTAGGACTAGGTATCAGGACCTGCAATGTAAATTACGTTTACTAATCTACGGCAGATATCCCAGTTGTGTTCTACAGACGCCAATATTTCCATGAGCTTGCACACAAGTTCGTAGCAGTGGAGCTTCTCTACGATAGTTGGAGAACACATGGCTATTTCGGAATATCGGAATTCGGTAAAATAGGATGGAGTTGGCTAGGTATTGATTCTTCTTATCGATAAGAAAGCTTTTCGGCATTCTGAAAATTGGGACCGCAGCCTGGTAGCAGTTTTCAATAAGATATTGGTTGAAGTTTTCAAATCGTATCTATAAGATTTGTATAACCAATAACCAGTATTACTTAAATAAGCATTTATTCAACTTCAATGAAACAATATTTTATCCATTTTATTCGTCGGATTGCAAATATAGTTGTTGAAATTTCGATGCCTTCGTCATCAATAGACATATCCAACAGACATATCCAACAGACATATCCAACAGACATATCCAACAGACATATCCAACAGACATATCCAACAGACATATCCAACAGACATATCCAACAGACATATCCAACAGACATATCCAACAGACATATCCAACAGACATATCCAACAGACATATCCAATAATCATTCTTTAAGTTCAGATAAGTCAGTTCTAAAAACTGAAGATCCGCAATTTAATAGCGAGAAGATAAGGGAGAAGGGGTAGGAAAGTAGATAACAATAAGTGGGATAAAAAAGAGAAACATGCGATGAAGATGTATCCATATATGTTGCACCTTTTTCAGGCTGCATTGAGACAAAACCATTGCAAGCGCCACATGTGCTCAGCTTAATATTTCACGAAAGCACTTTCTGGAGACAAAGAAGACTCCCGGATAATGATTCCGGTTGTTTTCTTGCAGTTTGAACGGCCTTCAATGCTGAAATAACGGTATATAGGGCACCGTGTATAGTCTTCGAGATTTCGCAAGTCTCTCGTGCATTTTGCACTCAGTGAAATGCGAATGGGCGAACAATAGAAATTAATGTACGTACAGATGTATCCTGAGCAATGTTTCGCATTTTCAACTGAAAGAATATCATTGAGTGTCGAACTGAAAAATTTGTTTTCATAACTATCGAAGAAAATAGTCACTTTCTAAAATAATCTTAAATAAAATGATTGGCAAATTACGTCGTTCAATATTTTATTTGAAAATTGCTCATCTATGCTGCGGAAATCGCAATTTCGCCTATGCAATAGCTCGCATTCCCAATTTGCATCTCATTCCCCGCGGATTTCAATTTTCCGGCATTCCATTTTTCCCAAGATCTTAATTCCCCCTTTACATTATTTTCCATCTTCTCTCGTAGCTTACATCTGCCGTTTCATACACTTTCATATATACGTAGACAGAACTCGCGAGTGCATATAACCTTAATAGAACATTTTGCGATAGCTTTTTCATTTATTACCGAGGATGAAACACCTGCTCCGAACTTTCGCGACCTCGAGCTGAATATACAAACCCACGCGCAATATTCGAGCCGTGGAATAACGGAGGGACTGAGAGAGAATGATAAAAAAAGTCACACAAATGACACATTTGTATGTACAGTAACGAATGAATGATAAGTGAAATATAAAGAGCGATAGAGAAAGAGAGTTAGAGAGAGAGAGAGAGATTGGGGGAAGGAGTTCATCCTGTGCTTCGGGACATCCGGCTGTTTACAATTCATTAACTACCGGAGGTTTTGATCAGCGTGCAAACATTTGCTCATTTTCCTTTTTCGAGGTGATGTTTGAATAAGGGATCCAAACCTCGTTCCTCCCTCTATCAAACCGCCCACGCAGTTTATTTCGTACCCGTCGAGTTTATTGCAAAAATGTTATTACCCGACATCATCGGAAACCTTTACTGAATTACTTTGCCGACCAATCGTGTTCTTCAACGTAACCTCTTCAACCGGCAAAAGGCATCAGGGTTGATATGCTTCTTGACACAGCAATTTCCTTTATCGCTCCCTCTCTTTTTCTTTCTGCTTCGTTCAAAAAACGAAAAGTTTCAGAACGTACTATGACGTAAATATTGCTCAACTACATTTTTATAGAGCCATTACCGGTAATTGATATATAAAAAAAAAAAAAAGGTTGCAATGGTTTTGCATTCAATTAGAATCCTTCGCAAAGTTGAATTCTCTCGAACCGATTTAACCAACGCAGTGTATTGAGGTATGCCTCTAATAGGAAGAGACGTGCCAAATGCCAAGTTTCTTGCCTCGTTGAATCTTTGTGGTGTAAGGTACGTTTTAGCTGTAACGCCTTCGGGTAAAATCAAGCACCGAGCACACAATGTTCAAAGGAGTCCTTTGTCTCTTGTGAAATTCGATTTCGTACTACTGGATAATTGATTGGAATTTGCGCCCTCCGTCATAAGTGCTTCATATACAAAGTGATACTTGAATGTACACCCGTTTAATTGCAGCGTCATATACATGGCTTTATTCTATGAGAATAATTACGCGCATAGAGTTCCATGACAGCTAAATCATCAGCTGCAGGTAAATTGTCTAGTCTGAAACGTTGAATGAAAATATACGTGATCCAAATCGGAATTTCGGCACTCCAACGATAGTTTCCATGAAAACACGTTTCAAAAAAAGCCCTACGTCAATTTTCATGCTTTTTGTTCCGCGAGTTCGATGTGTAATGTGATTGGATTCGCGTTCAGGCGAATGAAAGAATAAAAGGAAATACATTGTTGAACAATGCAATGTCAATGCTGCATTGAAATAAAATCTGGCAAAAGTTTTCCGAGAATTGAATTATTTTGTACAAGCACGAATAATTGATGAAAAATGTCAGTAACATCCGTAATATAATTACCTTGGTTGATATAGTTACGAGGGTTATTATTATCGAACGATTTTATTTGCCGTTATCGAAAGCACAAAGATCTCACTGGTATTCAAATGCATCAATAATTGATACAATGCGATTGATTCATTATTCAGTTACGGAGGAGATGCTTCTGTATTCGTGAAATCTAATTGAGTTACGTGAACGATACGATTGAAACGCTTCATCGAAAGGTCTGGTTACATTTATAATTAAGCTGAAGTGACCGTAATAGCGTGTTAGATTTACGAAATGTTTAAAGCATGGATTTTTTTAAATTATTTTTACAAATTATGTGGGTCATTTCATGTCAAATCGACCAATAGTTTGAATCGACCCCTTTCAATTTCGATAAAATTTGATCCGAAGTTTAAAAAACTGAACCGAAAATTTAATGTTGATCGTGGATTTTCACGATGTTTAAAAATTCACAATTCTCAAAATTCATCATTTCTCAAATTTTTTTTTCAGACTAATTTTTTTTCCGTAATCCCAAGTATACTCTTTAATACGAACCCAGAACGATTTTTTGTAACTATAATAGTTTTCGAGATATTTAAAAAATAAACTTGAAAAATAGTAATATTGTGAATTTTGCATAACTTTCGGAAAATTTTGTTTTAATTTTTTTTCTTTCGTAGAACTTCGTTTTATGGTAAAAGAAAACTTCCGAACAAATTTTATTGGAATTGAAAGAGGTTGGTACCAGCCATTCCATTTGACATGGAATTACCCATATATAAAAATGAATTGAAAATCGTACATTAAAGAAAAGATCACTGATAACACAGCCACACCAAGTTTTAAAAAAATTCGGCCTGGGGGTCTGACTTTGTATACTGTATGTTTTTGGGGTCGCTGAATCTGAATCCGAGGTTGGTTTAACCCCAGCACGTCAGGGTTTGGCTATAACCTCAAACAATAACACTCCAAAATCAAGATTATTTTTTTAATATTTCGAAAACTATTAAAGCTACGAAAAAATCGTCCTGGGTTCGTCAAGAAAAGTATACTTATAGCTACGAAAAAAAAATATATCGAATTTTTTTTTTGAGAAATAATGAATTTGGAGACTTTTAAATTTTGAAAAATCGTGCAAATCTACGATCAACATTAAATTTTTGGTTCAATTTTTTTAATATAATACCTTGTACTGATCTTAAAAGATGCTGAAATTTTCAGAAAGGTGTTTCTTGTTTTTTCAAAAATATGAATTCTTGAATTTTTAAAAATCGTGTAAATCCACGATGAACATTAAATTTGTTGGTAAATTTTGTTTATATAATACCTTGGACTGATCTTAAAAGCTCCTGGAACCTTCAGGATCTTTTAATTAAAAAAAAAAACACCATCCTGAACATTTCAGGATCTTTTAAGATCAGTCCAAGGTATTATATAATCAAAATTTAAGCACAAATTTAATATTGATCGTGGACTTAAACGATTTTTTAAAACTAAAAAAATGCATGGTTTTGAAAAATAAAAAAAAACACCTTTCCGAAAATTTCAGTATCTTCTAAGATCAGTACAAGGTAATATATAAAAAAAAAAGATTCATAAAAATTAAAAATTCTCCACATTTGTCATATTTCAAAAAATTTTGTCGGAATATTTTTTTTTTAGGAGCCACATGTATACTCATCAAGATGAACCCAGAACGATTTTTTCGTAACTATAATAGTTCTCGAGATATTTAAAAAAACAACTTGATTTTGGAGTGTTTTTTGAGGTTTCAGCTAAACCTTGACGTGATGGGGTTAAATCAACCTCGTATTCGGATTCAGCGACCCCAAAAACATACAGTGTACATAGTCAGACCCCCAGCCCGAAATTTTTTTTGTGTGGCTTTGTAATTTATCTTTGAAAGACAGATCCACCATATATCACCAATAAAATTCTTCATTACCTCAAACGTCTGTGTCGACGTATAGTCTCTTCGCAGAGGTTGAACTTGTTCAAGAGTTCATTCCCGTGTTTGTGTGTGTCATGGCGACAGGTCATGACACTTCTGCAAGTGAGAAGTTCTCCGACTCAACTTTCTAACCGCGATGCACATTGTGCTCCCTTGGAATTTTGAGTTTACACCGAGCAAATAGAACACACTAACCTCTTGTCCCGTCCGCTTCACCCTACGAGCCCTCCCCTCTGCTGAAAAAGAGAGAGAGAAGGATGGAGCGAAAGGTATGGCCAGACTGGCTTCCGGTTGATACATAATGCGAAGTTTGAACCACGAGCTTGTCGACGGGTGCAGCAGCCGCCCTCCTTGAAATATTAGTGCAGCAAGTGGCGTTCATTATTTAAGAGGCCGACGGCAGAACCCCGAAACCTCGAGATATATCGCCCTCTCTCTATCTTTCTCTCTTCCTCACTCTCTCTCTCTCTTCATCCTCTATCTACAAAGCTACTCCACGGCAGATATATCCGTTTCACAAATTTCTCTACTTTAATTGCAGCATATCTTCTCATCTTTCGCACTAGCATAAGATAATAGCATGCAAAAAAGAATTGATTTCCCGTCGGTCTATTATCACAATAAAGAGGACAATGCCGGAAGGGGATATAAAAACATTTTCCCTCTGATGTCCTGGATTGTTTCTTTTATGAAGCTATCGGATTGATTGAAGGGAATGATTCATCGTGACGTATCGTAATCGGATTTCGGGTTTTGTCCGTCAGGGAAATATCGGATTTCGAAAAATACGGGTCATTCTATGCCAAATCGACCAATAGTTAGAATTGGGCCCTTTCAATTTCGTTGAAATTTGGAGAGAAGTCTTCTTTTATAATGAAACAAAGTTCTACCAAAGGAATAAAATAAGTAAAATTTGTTCGAAAATTCAAAATTTCACTATTTTTTCAATTTTTCAAGTTTATTTTTTAAATATCTTGAAAACTGTTATAGTTACGAAACAACAGTTTTGAGTTCATCTTGAAGAGTATACTTGGGGCTACGAAAAAAAAAATATATTCTGAAAAAATTTTTTAGAAAAATGATGAATTTGGAGAATTTTCAATTTTTAAAAATCATGAAAATGCACGAACAACATTAAATTTGTTGTTCAATTTTTTAAATATTATACCTTGTACTGTTAGAAGAATCTAAAAATTTCAAAGAGGAGCTTTTTTTTTTTAAATATGAATTTTTGAATTTTGGTTAAAAAAATTTTTTTTTTTTACCTGTAAGTCAGGTAAAATTGAGTGATCATGTAATTTTTACTGCTCAATATTACAAATTTACATGATAGCTCAACTTTACTTAACTTAGAGATTTAAAAAAAAAATTACCAATTTCCAAAATCAATATTTTTGAAAAAAAAACACATTTCTGAAAATTTTAGGATCTTTTAAGGTGAGTACAAGGTATTATATTAAAAAAATGGAACAAAAAATTTAATGTTGATCGTGGATTTTCGCAATTTTTAAAAATTCAAAATTCTCCAAATTCATCATTGTTCAAAATTTTTTTTCGGAACATTTTTTTTCGTAGCCCAAAGTATATTCTATACGACGAAATTAGAACGATTTTTTGGTTGCTATAATAGTTTTCGAGATATTTAAAAAATAAACTTGAAAAATTGAAAAAATGGTAAAATTTTGACTTTCGCGTAACTTTCGAAGAAAAAATTAATTTTTTTCCTTTGGTAAAACTTCGTTTTATGATAAAGGAAAAGTCCTGACCAAAGTTCATCAAAAATGAAAGGCGTCGATACCAACTATTGGTCGATTTGACATGGAATGACCCATATATAACGCTGGGACTAAAATAAATTGGTAACGGATGTTCTCCCAGATATCGCTCTTATCTATTGGTAGAATGTATCGAAGTATCTATGTGCATTATTATATCAAAAATATAAATGTTCAAGAAATAAGTATCATATTTTTAGTATCTACTTGCTTGTTCCACTATTGCTATTTTCATCGCTCGCGCTTGCGCCACTCACTTTTGGAAGGGTGGACATTGATAAAACCAGAGCAGGTAGCAGATATACCTATATATAAATAAAGAGAGGGAGGGTAAAGGAGCAAGGGAGAGAGATAGAGAGCGGAGAAAAATGGAGGAATACCTACGCATGAATGTGCACATAAAGATAGAACGTAAATATAGAGAGTGCTCTGGCCAGCACGAGACTATGTACAAACACGATGTCGCAGAATGTGAGAAACTCAAGCAGCAACGAAGGAAGAAAATTCAAGAAAAAGCTCTGACAGTATCAGAGCGGCAGAGAGGCAAAGAGAGAGAGAGAGAGCGTAAATATCTCGACTGAGAGAATGACAAGTCCGTGACGTTAGCAGATCAATTTCCAGCAACAAAAATAAAGTGAAGTTCTTATGGCATGCATCCGAGTTCTATTGTTCCTGATACTTTTTAGAAATATTTCCGTGGATTTTATCCGAAAAAAGTGAAATGAAAAAATGATCTGCTAACTTCATGGTTATAACAACCATGTCCACTTTAATAGTCCCTTTTCCCTCATCAATATTTTCCTCGCCTCTCTGCTTGCACCATTTACATATCGACTCCTTACATTTTCCTATGAATCGCGAGATAGTGAAGAACGCCATTCGATAAAACCGTTTCAATCTAATCCACGAAATTCTTCCTTCAACTTCTTTCATCACGTTGTTATTCTTACATCTGGCACAAGATTCCGAAAGGTACCTTTTGCCTTTGCTGCACCGCACATAAACATTTGTGTATGCTTTTCCAATCATACGTTCTCGCTTGTTTTTGAGTGCCGTCTTTTCTCGCGAAATTTCTCGACAGACTTAACAGAGCTTGAACGATCCAGCCAAAAGGTTTTCAACGCTGTGTAACTGTGAGAAACTGCTCGATATTAATGGTTGAAGTCGGTGATTGGCGTGGATTGTTATTAACATTCTATGGAAAAAGAGGAGCCAGAAATATGGATACTTTTTTATCTCTGGAGCTTAAAAGATGAACGACTGTATTGTCCAATTTCATTACCAGACAAGTAACAATAGTTGCTTAGACATAGACGCACACGCCCAAACACACACATACATATGAGAGAGAGAGAGAGAGAGAGAGAGAGAGAGAGAGAGAGAGAGAGAGAGAGAGAGAGAGAGAGAGAGAGAGAGAGAGGGTGAAAGCATCGAATGTACCGTCGCTCGCTTCAAAGCTTTAATGGGATTCTATTTACGAGGTTCTCTTGAGCTTTTCCCTCCCCTAAGCGTCTCCTTGCTAGGCAAACACTTTGACATCACTGCCTCTTAACCTTCCTCGCCTATGCGCGCCTCTTATTCTCACCCTCATGCACCATCTCAGCGAGTTTTCCCTCCGTCTGAAATCGTACATAGACGTCATTCCAGCGCTGTCACACTGCTTCCCTCAGACTTTTCGAGTTTCAAGAGCGCACACGCTTCTCTCGTGCACAGAGGCTGCTCTTCGGGAATCTCGAGAACGCTAACTCCCTTACGACGTCTTGTTGTGTCGTTTCGAAATTGCCTCTCGCACTTGTTATTTTCCCTCGCTTATCCCTCCTGCCCCCAGCTTCGTTTACTCCGATGAATAATTTGCTACTTGGCGCACTGTTTGGGGAATAAGGATCGTCGAAGATAATAATCATTTCCCAACACGTCGATGATGAATAAAATCATGAGTACGTCTGAAATGCCTCAAAATATAGATTCAGAGGTGGATCCTAAAAAAATTTAAGGATGTTGAGTCCCAAATCGCAAATGATGAGAAAATTCTGAAAATTTGGTATGTCTTTGGATGAATTATTTAAGCGGTCGTGTAAAAATTTCACGATGATTAGGAAGCTTGTTATCGAACAATTAACATTAACAAATTAAATTAAATTAAATGTAGTCTTATAGAAACTGATATAACTTTGCGATAAGTTTTTTTTTGACCTCTCAATTTTTTAATATCTACATTATATTGAAAGCAACGGAAACGAAACGAAGTTTATTGATAAATATATATATATATTTTTTTTAATTGTTCTTAGCAAAATGTTAATATTTTAAGAACGAGCTTCATAATCGTCGTGAAATTTTTACACGACCTCTTAAATACTTCATGCAAAAACATACTAAATTTTCAGAATTTTCTCATCATTTTTCATTTTAACCCTTAAGGAGGTTGAAGTAATGATGATGGAATTCTGAAAATTTAATATGTTTTTACATGAAGTATTCAGAAGGTCGTGTAAAAATTTCACGACGATTAAGAAGCTATTTATTGAACAATTAACATTAAAAGATTTCATAAGGACTCAACATCCTCAAAGGAATTTTTTCCTTTACGTGCGAACTTGTCATTTCCTGAATTTTTTAATTATTTATCTCGATTGTTGTTTTTTTGGGGACAATCTCTAATTTGCATGATATTCTATAAATATTTCTTCTCGACATTTTGAGATGGGGGAAGCTGGGGCAGGACGGCCCCCCGCTAGAAAATGAAATTTTTTTTTTAAATCTTACAATAGAAAATTGTTTTCCACAAATCATAATCAATGTCATTGTTTATTTGCTTAACATAAACAAGATTTGTTTAACACAAGCAACAAACATTAGCTAATATAGCTATGGGGGATGTTCGCTATCAAATTTGGCGAAAATCGATCGAATGATTAAAATTTTATCAATGTTTTTTTTTTCAATAGTGTACTCTAACTTCGGCTATTTGCGAGATATTGTACTGAAATTTAGTGCACATTTAAAATAGTGATCAAGGTTTTTCGTTATTGAATTTGGCAAAAATCAAATTTAGCAAGAAGTAAATTTAAAAGAATTTGGCAAATTTGCACGTTCATTACTCATGTTTTTCGATAGTCAACAAAGCTACCTTTATGAGGAAGCCAAATTTGATTGTCATACTTTGTGATAAAGGAAGCAATGTGCAAATGTCCAATTTGCAGAGTTTTTTAATTTAATTGAAGATGGACTTTTTTCAAAAAAAAATGTATGGTCCATTTTACCCCGGATGTAGTGCATCGGCCTAAAAATCTATAAATACATTAGATTCATCATAATTTGGAGTAAAAAAAAATGCTGATCTAATTTTTAGTGTGGTCCATTATGTCCCAGGTATCGCGGATTAGACTAAAAATGAGTCAATACATCAAACTTACGATAATTTGCACAAAATTTTTTTTCTACCCAACTTTTAAAGAGGGCCGGCGTGCCCCAGCCTCCAACCTTGCACCTATCAGCATGAAAAGCCCAAATCGTTTTTTCTAATTATTCCGCAGTTTACAAACATCGGTGAAGATTTTTTTCTATTCTCACACGTGCACGTTTCCACGGATTTCGAGTTGGCGGTGACGTTCCTGATAAATCTGATTTAACTGTGACTCAGCTAATCGAATTGACGTGGAAAATTTTTCGTGTTTGCGAAACGAATTCTCGCGACGCGTTGGACACGGATAATTAAATAAGAGATTCAAATTTCGCTGTTTTCATTGAGCGAAATGTGAGGTGGTCTCTGCATCGGAGCGAGCAGGGAACGATGCAGGTCCCAGATAAGCGCTGAGTACTTGTAGATTCTTTCTTGTTTTATTTTTTACTTTTTTTATCAATGCCCGAGCACACACAGAACCGTTTCCATCATCGCAGTAGTACGACTTCGTTTGGGGACGTCTGACCGATACGAGCGTATGGCTTTACTACTACTTCACCGGCGCATTCACTTGCTTTCGACGCCGCCGTTGCCGACGACTTTTCAACATGAACGTTCAACCGCCGATGCCACGGTCAGAATATAAACTCTGTCCCAACCTCGAACGTCGTTCCGCAGAGATGTCGAAAGCTTGAAAAACAGATCGAGTCCAGCAGAGAGACGAAAATCAAGGCTTTTTTTTTTTTGCATTTCACATCGGATGTGCCTTAATCGCGGTCAAACAATCGAGAAGCTTTCACGTGATCGTACGTTTCGTATTGGGCAAAAAAGAAGTCGAAACTTTGGTGAACATGAATAAAAATGAGGACCAAAAGTGTTAGCTGTAATTTCGATCAGAGTTGAATGTCAACAGAAATTTTCTCTCGCACATTTTCACTGCGAGGAAAATAACGTAACATGCGATTTTTCCAGTTCATGCACCAAATTCACATCACGGTCGTTATTTTTTTAACTGCGAGTATTCAGGAAGAGCGAAATTTATCATTGTCACGCATTTGTAATGCATTTAAAACGGAATGAAAAAGATGCACAATTTTCATCACTTTCACATCTTTTGACACTGTGACGTTATAATTGCGGTTTGGATGAGTGTTTGCATTTTACATGTATGGAAGGGTCAATCGTCGATTTTTTGAAAAGAGAATTTGATGTGGAACCGATGCGCTCGACCGCGTTCTGATGACGTTGCTGCTGTAACTGTGATTGTACATGAATGCACACACGTATACTGCAAATCATCAGAATGACATTTTAATTTATGCACCGTATTATGGAAATCCATGGGAAACCGAGAGCTCTCTGTCTCCCTCCCTCCCTCCCTCCCTCCCTCCCTCCCTCCCTCTCTCTCTCTCTCTCTCTCTCTCTCTCTTTCTCTCTCTCTCTCTCTCCCTCCCTCCCTCCCTCCCTCTCTCTCTCTCTCTCTCTCTCTTTCTCTCTCTCTCTCTCTCTCTCTCTCTCTCTCTCTCTCTCTCTCTCTCTCTCTCTCTCTCTCTTTCCATCGCTTGTCATTAATTACTGGCTGCGACGCAGCACGTAATGACGCGAAGCTCGACGTTTAATTTGTGATTTGGCGGATAACCGGAAGTTCACGTTGAATCCAATTAAAACGTTGCAGTTCACTCAGCGAATATGACAATCTGTATACACGGAAAACGTGTACATATGGATTGATGTATGCTCGCATATTTGTATCTACGTGAATGGAATAATAATAAATTCGCGTAAGACACTCGTGGGAAATTCAATCATATTCAATATTATCTATCAATAAAATACATGATGATAAATACGCAAAATTTATAGCTGGAACGCAAATAAAATTGGACAGAAAATAAAGCACGGAGATCGACGCTGAGTAGGTGAGGAGAAATTAATTTCAATCAGCTGACAGTCAATTCCGTGCATGCTTGTGAAACTTAATTAATTTCATGCCAATGGCTCGTTCTGCCAGTCGAGTTCGATTTAGCATTCTCAAGGCTCTATTGATTATATACGAATTCCAGTAGTAAAAATTTATGGGGCATTCCATACGAAACCGACCATCCGTAACCGTTTTTTATTTTTGTGAAAATTTTCCATTTTTTGTACGTCCTAAAAGCAGTCTGTCAGAATTTTTTTAGATTTTTTTCTCAATCCTTCTAGCTACAATAAATTTTTCAAAACTTCACACAATTTTCTTTTAATGCTCATAACTTTTTAAAAATCGAAGAAATCAAAATGAGATAACAGATCTTTTTTATCGTCTTGAGTTGTAGTTTTATTTAAAAAATATTGAAATTTATTTTTATTTTTTTCCGTTTTAAACCCAAAATATTTTTTTTCAACTTGGACCATTATGATTTTTTTGAAAAAATTCACTATTTTCTAAGAGACATTTTGATAAGTACTAAAAAATACAAGTTGTAAATATCACAAGCCGCGAATTCTGTAAGACCGCTTTCAGTATGTACAAAAAACCAGAAAATTTTCAACAAAATTAAAAATGTTCGGGACTACGAATTGGTCGGTCTCGTATGGAATGCCCCATATACAATCCGGCAATATAGAAGGAGAGCTCTCTTCGCTTATTCCATCGTTCGACTTTGACCTTTCTAATACTGAATGTCTTTGACTTTTGCAATTGAATTAAACACCTGGAAAAAAATCTTTAACTTGGAAAAAACACTCGGTTAACTATGTTAACCATCACAGAAATATTCTCGATTGAAGATAGAGAAACTTGAAAAATGAAAAATATTCGGCGATAAAAATCTTCGGTGATAATTACTCTCGGACTTCCCCAACAAAATGAGTATAGTCTCGCTCAAAGCATGAGAGGGCAGAATCAAGTAATGGAAGTAGAAATAAAGAATCCTTTATCTGAATAGATTCAAACGTGATACAAAATTAATTTATTATTCTGGGGCGTTATGCCAGTGCCGGGATAATATTTCTGATTGAAAGATACAATGAGATGCGAGACTTTTTTCATCACGAGCATCGGAACGTGGTGTATAATCAACTTCATTCCAGATGTAGCGCTTAGGGATGAAAAAAATTTCACATCAAAGAGAAACTTTCCTCTCTCCTGCTCCTTTATCATTCTGATCTCGCATCGAGAAAACGGGATGAAACTCAACGTACAAAGTGAGATGACTAATTAAATTGGTAGTGCGGAGGCGCTGCACGTATATAACGTCTAATTAACACTCTCTCGTCATTCGAGCGAGTGGCGCGAGTTTCTCGTATTATAGAACGGACTTGAGTCGCAAAATTCAGGAAGGAAATGAGAAAAGAATATAAGAAAAATGAAAAGAACTCGTCGTATCGTAGAATCAGAAAGGTACACCTGGTTCACTATGGGTAAGAAGAGAATGAGAGATAAAATGAGGAGAATAAAAGAGCTGAAGGAGAAGCTGGTGGGTTAGGAGGGCAGTAAAAAAAAGACCAGCGGAAGCGTTATATTTTACTCGCGAAACATAGACGGTGTTTCACACGGTTGTAGACGTGATTTAAGTGGGTAACCCCCATAAATTTATGACGACATCCATGTAGACCACCCCCGCTCCTCGGCCTTGCATTATTTTTTGAAGAACATACGTTGTTCTTCTTTTTCAAGGTAAACCTAACCTCGAAATCTTTTATTCCATCCATCTTCCGGTATCCTCGATTTTTCCTCCTAAAATCTTGGTTTGCAGTATTGCGATGAATCTTTATTAAATGAAATTTTTTTGTTGTCTTCATTCATTTAATGAATGAAGTCAGTTCCATCAAATAAATGATTTTTTCGTGCAATAGAAATTATCCCTACACGGAAAAAAAATGATCAGTGAGAACTGCTGAGATTCCCATTAATTTTTACAGTTTTCCCCATTAACAGCGCTTCCTGAAAGGATAAACATTTGCATATTTCTTTAATACAATATACAAATGTCACATATGACATAGTACATGCCCATTAGACGAATTTTTACAGTGTGGAATAGTAAAATGTACACTGCGTGAAACGTTATATTTCTGTTGTATCCGGTGAACTTTTTACACATTTCACATTGTAAAAATTATCCGGGGCCCGTGAAAAAATTACAGTGTACATTGTAAAAATTGAAAAGAACGAAGAATATTTTGCGGTACGTTTCTTATTTTTCACTGAAAATACTGCAATTTCTAAAATAAATTATAGTATAGTGAAACGTTTTGATATTTGAATAAATTCCAATTTATTCCAATATTGCAATAAATCGTTATTTATCCTAGCCCAGGGTCATAGCTACGAGGGCTTAATTAGGGCTACTTGACTAATAAATCGTGAGATCAATTGATGAAGCGAATCTAGTTTAACCTCGCACCCATAAAGAGCACGAGCGTCACCGAAATGCAATGGTGATCTGTTAAGGAAATGTAGTCTTCAATCCATAGGACTGCTCGACCACAGAACGCGGCTAATGTTCCAACAATTGCATGTAAATTGAGGACGCCGACGTTGATAATACATCGGACCTTATAGGTGCTCGGTGGCTCTCTCGTTGGCGCGAGAGGGCGCGCCATCCGACGCTATCTAGCGGATCTTGGGCGAAATGCGGAGATCGTGGCACGCCATAGGTCGTCCCGTTACAGTGCCACACAGTAAAAATTGAAATTGACGTTGCATATTTTGCAGCGCGCATTTGATTTTTCACTGAGAACACTGCAATTTCTAATTATGTGCTTTGCACATTCTACAGAGACCATTGTAAATTTTACAGTTCAAACACAGTGGATTTCGTCGTTTCTGCTTGTTATTTCTACTTTGTCATTTTTTTACGGTGAACGTTGAATTTTTTACAGTGTAATTCAGCATTTATAATGGTTTGAAAAGTAGAAACTACATTAAATCCATTAATTTATAATGGATTTCTAGTAAAAGGCCTGAATTACAGTTCTGAACCGTATATTCTGCATTTAATTCAGTAATTTTTTAAATATTACACATGAATTGTCACTGATCATTTTTTTCCGTGTATTTTGCATATGATAGTGTTTATCGAAGTAGCGGTGATTATATATACCATTATTATCGATACCTATCGGAACTCGCCTCGGGGTCGATGAAAATGAGTACAAGAAAGATATATACCTCTTCGAGAGCTGGAACGTTGTACGCGGGTCTAAATGAAAGAAAATAGAGGAATATATGTCTTTACTCATCTCTCGAGGATCGAAGAAGGATCCGGAAGAATGAAATTCTCGGGTTCGCTCTTGAGATTCCTCTCTTTTTCACAGACCTTCACGGTGATCGGGAAATAACAATTTTCTTCTTCCCCTTCTCTGCCGCTTTCTCTCTTTTTCTTTTTCCAACGATATTGAGCGCTCTCGATGAATTTCCCCGCAAGGAATTCATCGTCCAGCAGCTCTGGTCGATCTGGTTTTCTGCACCGAAGGATGTACAAAAGCATATATGTATATTGACTTGAACTTTCAACGCCAAGCTCTATAACCTCTTTCACTCGTATTTTTAGTCTGGATAAAAATGATTAGCATTACAAGCTTCGGTGGTTAAAGAAAGTACAAGAATGTCGATGAAGAATAAGCAATGTTTAATTTGTCGACGAGACTAAAACTAATTATACTGACAATCCGATAGTAATAACAATGATATTAATACGTCAATTATTTCATCTTGTTGAATATCTGTACCGCACAATTCTATTAACCCAATATACAATCAGCCCTCTTCGACGTGCAACCCCTCTGTAACATTCCAATGTTGTGTTTTGAACTTTCACCGATACCTTATTATTATTGGGCTATACATATATATATATATATATATATAAGCTAAGACGCAGACATATCCAGTTGACTCGCGTTATAAGATCACGTTCACGGGAAATGGCGAGTGGAATTCTCTCTCTCTCTCTGTTTCTTGTTTGAGTGTGCAGCTTGGGCAAATCATGTTTGCAAGCATTTGTCGAATCTCGCGGATAACACACGTTCGCGAGTTATATCTCGACTCGAGGGAACACGGAGTTAGTTTCGCGTGGTATAAGGTTTTGGTATTCGGTTGCTGCACTAGTTGCTCCACAATCGAGGATATCTAACGGAGACCTCGAGAGGCATTTCCTGTAGTGAATTACAAATGAAAAATAAGTGGAGAAAATTGGGACGACTTGACGCACTGTTTACTTAATGCGATGACAACATTGTGATTCTTAAATTTTGACAAAAACTTGAATAAATAAAGAAGTTGAGAAAAAAACGGATAAAAAGGGTTTAACCGGATAAGAATGGAGAAGGCCCCCAACGAATTTTGTGGCGCTGATTTTTTTCAAAGTTCGTAACCTAAAAAAACAACTTTGTGCAACATTACAGCTTACTATATCGATGCCGAGGGGTCTTACTGCTGAAAAAGTGTTTTTTCGATTTTTGAATTTTTTAAATACCAAGAAAGAAAAGGCTGAAAAATCTTTAAAAATTCTGAAAAATCACAAATATGTCAATGTTAATTGGTTTTTTTCTTTTTTTTAAATATTAAACTTTATTATCAATCATCCAAGCTTCATTTAAAAACATTTTTTTGTAGCGAAGCAATTTTTCTACGATTATGAAAAAAATTGACATAATTTTGCGCTTCATCCCCTACATTCAAAAAAAAAATCCCACAATTCGACCCGCAACACATTGAAAAAAAAATAAAAACGAAAAAAAAATTCATTTTTCATTGGAAATCCATAAATAAATCATTCTTTCCGTTTAATAAATGGGTGCTCATGGCTGGAAAATAGGAAACAGTACGCTTCGATGTTGAAGAGGTCAATGCCGTGATCAACAGGGATCGCGATGAAGATTAATATATTGCAATATAGATAGTAGGAGTGAATAAACTAAAATTAGCAATAAAATCGTATTGTTGACATATATTTGTTATGTCTCACAACTACTTCAGGCATGATCACCCATTGATTAAACCCAAAGAATGATTTATATATGAATTTCCAATGAAAAATGAGAAATTATCTTGTTTTTTTTTCAATGTGTTGGAGGTCGAATTTTGGGAATTTTTTACTTGAAAAATAGGGAATGAAGAGTAAAATCATGTGAATTTTTATCGTAATAGTAAAAAAATCTCTTTGCTACAAAATAATGTTTTTAAAGAAAGTCTCGATTATGAAAAATAGAATTCAGCACACGAAAAAATTGCCATTAACATTGACATGTTTTTGGTATTTAGAAACTGCAAAAATCGAAAAAACACTTTCTTCAGCAGGAAGACCCCTCGGCATCGATGTAAAAAGCTGTAATTTTGCACAAAATTATTTTTTTTGGTTTAGAAACTTTGAAAAAAATCGGCGCCATATAAAATTCGTTGGGCGCCGATTCACCATTCTTATCCGGCTAAACCCTTTATACAAATACATGGGGATGAAAACTTTATCGTCACCAATTCCATGCTTAAAATGTCTTCCCTGGAATGTGCTTCATAATTTGAGAGTTTATTTTGTCAAACGATCAATTGTCTATCAGTACTTTGACGAATTTTTCCGTTTCTCTAGAATATAAGCTGACAATAGAATTGACAAATTATTACAACACTTGACCGAGGTAAGCTGTTATATAATGGTACTCAAGAGATTCGCGACGTACGATAATAAACGAACAGTTGGTGATAACACCTATAGGAGGGACACACGATGAATTTCGTTCAGGTCTCGCCAACAACTATGGAACTCTCGCGAGATCGTGCGTGCTCGAGCTCGAGCTCACGTGCAACGTCTAATTTACCCGGCACACGCTCCCCCGCAATGCTGCGCCATCGAGCAAGAGGCAACCACGTGCCTGTACAAACTGCAGAATCTCTTCCACCTTCCCCGTTCCATGTATTTCTACGTATATATATCAGTCATTCCATGTCAGATCGACCACGTTTGAACCCGACCCCTTTCGATTTTGCTGATTTTTTTTTCCTTTTCTACACCCCATTAAAAACATTTTTCAGGAAATTTTCAAATTTTCAAATTTTACTTAGCCCAAAAAAAAGTAATTTTTTTTCGGAAGTTCGAAAGGTGTCGGGTTTGCGGTTGATTTGGCATGGAATGCCCCATATATATACATATAATAAGAGAAGCATGGCAAACGATACAGCTCTTACATTGCACCCTCCATCTTCCAATTTATACGTGAATAAAGGAAGCTGATGTTGGCGATGGACACACGCGAAACTCCACGGAAAGACGAATCTTCTCACCAAAAATATCCGTGAGAGAAAGAGATCTCACGCCCTTATTACTAACGCCACTCGCACTTCTCTCGTTATTCCGTACTCCGTATTACCATCATTCACCCGCAATTTCTATAGAGGATCATACATTATTTTCTCTATCCGATCCTCCCTAGAAATGCATTGTTCTCTCTGGTCCCGCGATCGTTAAACGCCTTCTCTCCGCTTTTCTCGCTATGATCTTCACGAGTCCATATTGTTTTCCCTCTCACGACGCCGCTTCATCCTTGATAATAATAAACTTAGTCCGGGTAACCGCGACTACTCAATCTTCAACGAGAGTGTTAATTCGCTCCGTGCTGCGAAACGTATTGTGAAATCTAGATTAATAACCACCCAGGGGATCTTCTCGGTCCCGGAGAGATAGACCAAAGGAACGTGTAGAATCGATGTTGAAGTTTGTGATAAGCTCACCCGATCCTCTGCAAACGTAAGACCCCGTATTAACAACTGTCAGAGAGATCGTATTTGCATAAATCAGCTGGTATGAAAATATATGGGTCAAAATTCCGATAGGCTTCCGTTCGGGCTTCATAGTTGACGGTTTTTTTTGGAAAGCTGAGATCGTTTTCGATGAAAACATATGTCAACATTTTTTTTTTAATTATAAGGGTCTAGAGAAATTGATTAAAACATGACATTCAAGAAATTTCAAAAAAATGACATCCGTACAGTGAAACTGGTCGATTTAAAAATAAATAAAAAATCCAGAGTGTACTCTCATACTGTACTATGTGTCCCTAAAGTTACAAAAAAATCGTCGACTATGAGGCCCAAACGCATGCTGCCTCTCGGAATTTTGACCCATATACTTTATTTCACTCCGTACGTAAAGTGCCCCCTTTACGCACAGTTCGCTTCGCTGCGCGTATGTAAAGTGAGTACTTTACGCACTCGTGCAATAAAATTTTGTACGAAACTCGTGCAAGAAACTTTTTCTCAACTCGTTTGATTGCAACATTCGCCTTCGGCTCATGCTGCAAACTCACTCGTCAGAAAAAGTTTTATCGCACTCGTATCGTAATGTACTATTTTACATGCAGTGAAAAATCATTTGTGATGAATTTTTCTTAGTCAGCGATTGTAAAAAGCAATAAAAGCACGATTAACATTTTTTTTTTAATTCCAGAAAAATGATTGAAAAAAAGATGGTGCAGTTATGTCAATATGATGATGTTGAAGTTTGCATCGTTGGATTTCAACGAAAATTAATTTTTCTAATTCATTTTTAGTGAGATTTGCGTTTTGTTTGGGCATTTAAATCTTCAAATTCTCAATAAGGACCCTAAAATATATTTGAACGATTTTTCATTTTGAAATTTTGCCAGAATTAATGAATTTTTAAAAAAGCAAATTAATTTCGTTGCATTAAAACGTTGCAAACTTCAGCATCATTCAATATGTGGAATGTTTAGTATGATTAGTTTTGGAGTACTGAAACAGAATATTGGGGTACGTGTGTACACCCCTTCCGGAATTCGAGAGGGATATGCACTTCTCAGTGAGACGAGAAACCGGCAGACTCGAGTACTCCTTGATATAATTGCCGGTCTGAAGAGTCCTTCTCTCCTTACTCTCTCTCTCTTTCCCTCTCTCTCTCTCTCTCTCTCTCTCTCTCTCTCTCCTGACACACTCATCGTCTCCTCGAAGCTTGGGCAAGCTGCAGAGCGGTAATAGAGCGGTTCAGTTCAGGCATTATCTCAAGTGGGCGTAAACATCAGCTCTATTCTGCGCTCGCGAGAATGTCTCACCCTCGCAGCCCTCTCCTTAACTAGTCGATTGCTTAATCGGCGCTACTCGAGATTGGCGACCGCACATAGCTCGGCGTTTTTAAAGCCCGGTCTCTCGTTCCGCGTTAAACCTTCACTGACTTTTTTTCATCTCGGTCTTTCCTCGTCGATGCTCCTGCGAACTCCGCTCTCGTTCACGAGCGACCCTCCTCACGCTATCTGCGCTTTTTTTTGCCTTCGAGTGTCCGCCATTAAGCGCGTACTTAACGCCGAGAGAAAAAACGACGAAGACAGTGGGAGAGAAAGAGAGGGAGATAGAAACGGGGTAATAGTGAAAAAGCTGAGAGCTTTCGAGCTCGTGTACAAGGAGAAAGATGGCGATAGAAGAACGAGAACGAGGAGAAGAAAATTCTACGCGCGATCTGTTACTATGGCCCGTAGGCATAAGCGAATGGAAACACGGAAAAGCTCGAGTGGAAGAAGGCGTCGGGTAAAATCGACTTCGAGCCGAGTCGACAAATCCGTTTAACGATTTTCATTCGATTTTACTTCTTGAGTGACCCGAGGGCTTAACGTCAAGTACGACGACGTGCGACCTTCTTCTATGATATTACCTTCATCCGCCGGGGCTTTTTTCATATCCATCCCCCTTCCGAGCAATTGCCTTAACAAGCCGAGGTTCGTTATTGTGCCAAACGAGCTTTCGATACAATGCCGGCCAAAAGTTTGGAAACACTCGTCTCGATTCCACGCCACACAAAAAGTTTCACTGCTCTTCCAAAAATGAAAATATTTCAATTCACCAAACGGGCTTTTAAAGAAGACATATCCAGCTTCATTTCGCTTTTTTCAAAAAAAAATTTGCGGTTTTTTTTAAAACCCCGTACGTTCTTTGAAAGATCCCGTGTAGAAATTTTGGTAGGGAAAAACTTCTGCCCCTGACTTGCCCTCCCTAACTAATGTAGGGAAATGATCCGCTCATCCTAACAGGCCCTGTTATGCCATGTAACACCTGGCTGGCCATTTTCGGATCCGGCGGTCATGATCAGGCCCCTATGACGATATGATCCGGCCCTAGCAGATCCTGATCAGGCCCCTAAGATTTTTAGAATCATGCCCTTAAAGGCCCTGATCACGGTCACGATCATACACCGAAGCGCTTTTTGAACAATTCGTTTTTACGAGGTACTCCTTCTTCAATGTATGCATCTTATTATTTATTTCGAGGCAACCCTTTCTTAGGGTACACTTTTCTTTTGGCAATCCTCGAAGAGAATATTAGATTCCGAGTGAACGGAAATTCTCTACGAGAATTAAATAAATAAGTACAATTACATAAGACGGCAGGAACTCCTTGTATGGATTCTTCCGACACCGACTTCTGGTAACATCCGTGCTCGCACCCGTCTATATAAGCATTCTGAACACATTATCCGTATGGGAGTTCAACGGTTGCTGTCCTGCGACATCTCGCGCCAAGTCTCGGAACTAACGCGATGCGGTTCGTGGTGATAATAATAATAATTCTCTGCTTACGTAACGAACTTGTGACAGGCGCACAATTGCTTGTTATTCTCGCGGAATAAAGTTGATAATGTAAATAATAATTAAATAATAATAATAATAATAATAATAATAATAATAAACGAGGCAATGATTGTTAATTTATTAATATTGTTATTACTATTATTGTTATTTATTATTATTATTATTATTATTATTATTATTATTATTATTATTATTATTATTATTATTATTATTATTATTATTATTATACTGAAAGCCGATATACAAATAATTTTATTTTAATAAATACTCAGGGCAATCCAATAGTTTTCACATCAGAGCCCTGCCAGGGTAATACAACAAAAATATGTTTTGCATAAAAGTGTAAAAATAAGATCGTCGGAAACTGTTCATATTCTGATCATGTAGGGCCCTGGTAATAAGTGATTATTTCAATGTGATAACTAGGGACCAGGTCGTTAAGTTCCATGTCAGGGCCCTGCCAGGAAAATCGGATCAGGCAGGGCGGATCAGGGGCAAGAATCAACTAATGGTTGCCCTATCACATTTCTACACGGGATGGTCGTTTTTCGGCTTTTTTTTGCATTGTAATTTTGGTGCAGGAAAAAAAAATTGTACGAAACTTTTTAAAAAACGAAATTGAAGCTAATACTTCCCGCCACAAGTTTTCTATGGGAAAAACAGTCAAAACAAAATTTCCATGGGTCGTGCGCCAAAATTACAATGCCAAAAAAAAAAGCCGAAAAACGACCATCTTTCAAAGGGCGTACCGGGTTCAAAAAAAATCGCAACATTTTGTTGGAAAAAGCCAAACGAAGCTGAATATGTTTCCTTTAAAACGCCGCTTGGCGAATTGAAATACCTTCCTTTTTGAAAGAGCAGTGAAACTTTTTGTGCGGCGTGGAATCGGGGCAAGTGAGTTTCCAAACTTTTGGCCGACACTGTACATAAAATGAATTCGGGATTCATATTCAACCTTTTTTTGTTAAAAATACCCGAGATGCGTATTGGTCCAGAGCTTCACCTCGCATTACATGTATTTGACGAACAATTTCTTGCAAAGCATAAATCGTTCAGAAGCCCTCTCTGATTATCCGTCCCTCTTTTTGCGATACCCTTCATACCGAAATCTCGTTATCGTGTGCAATAATTAACACTCCTCCGCGCGAATGACGCTAAAAAAAAACCGCGTGTGCTAATGGAACCTTTGTATAACGGCATTAGAGCTTGCAAGGAGGATCGTTCTTGTTGACACAGCGAGACCACGAAATTAACATGATGATTAATGAGGGAAGACTGAGGGAGAACGGAGGAGGCTTAAGCAAATGTACCAACAGCAATGTAGTTCGAAGACAGTGTACACAGGGGAATGAGTTTCAAGGGGGTCTCATAAACACGATTGGCAGTTTCACGTTTCGTCTCTTACTCCTTGACAAGCGAATTTCCTTTCTCCGTCACTTCATCAGCCTCTCTCTCCCTCTCTCTCTCTCTATGAATTATCAAGTAGGATACCAATGAGTGCAGTGTAAAGTTCTTCGTATTCCCTACCGAGAATGTGCTACAAACGATCTCGTACCCTTGTCATATAATTTCTCCCGTCTCACTCGCTCGTACCTATTCACAGATCCTTCTCATGTCGCGCATTGTCATCGTCGTCGTTCTCTTCGTCTTATCGGTCTCCTTCTCTTCGTTACCATTTCGAAACTCCCGAAATTTCGCTTTCTCCTTCTCTCCAACCCTTCTCTCCAACCCTCTCCAACTTCTCTCCAACCCTCTCTCGTTTCAGTCCTGTCCCAGAGTGTTTATTCAGCCTCACACTTGCTAATGTTCCTGTCCCTCCCTCTCTTTCTCAATCCTTCAGCCCCTCCTTCCTCTATTCCTTTTGGCATGGCACTCGCGCAGCTGTTTATACTCGGCTAGATAAGGTATTCCAGGTCGTTGTGTCAACAGTAAAGAGAAAGAGAGAGTGTATGAGAGCATTTACCAGAGCGACAAAGATACGCGAAAGATCCTGTTAAACATCGCCCGTATTGTCACTCCCGTCTTCGTCGTGAATATCTATACGTATATTGCATATAGGAATCACATGTGTTTGGGATGAGAGCGATAACGAGAAGGGTGAAAGATCCATTCGCATAGTGGAGAGAAACGGAAGCCAGAGAATCGCAGCCTCCTCATCCGAGCGGGCTCAAAGGTTGAGGACGAATACGAGAAAAAGCTCGATGACGAAATATATAGAGCGAGGTTAGAGGAGTTTCGAGCAATCGTTGACGAGATGAGGGAGGTGTAAAATGATCGTTTTAAATTTATGGAAATACACGACATTTGGAGCTGAATAAAAAGGGTCATCGGCCATTTGTAATGATACTTCTGAGCTATTTGCTGCATTTTTTTAAAAGCCTTATGCCAAATTGCTATTTGCCTGGTATCGAATAAGACCACGAAGCTTCGTCGAGAAAATTGCAGCCATCTGGAGTGCTCTTGGTGCCTCGATAGTTGGATAATATATGCACTATGTGTAATGTCATACATCGAGGATTATAAGCGTGTTTTGAACGATGAGGAAGGGAGGAAGAGCGAGAGAGGAACTCAAAAGCTTTCGACGAAAGCTTTCCTGTGGAGCAAACGACACAAGCTTGCCCTACAACGTCCAACTACCTTCATGGAGAACTTTCCTGCATAAGCGCATCGGCCAGTTTGCCCCTCGAGGTTACGTGTACACTCTGAAACACGCCATTGCCAAACAAGCATACAGGGATATATATTTATAAATGAATATATATACTTTATAATGCATTATGCACTCGGCGATTGGTGCGGTAAACCTGAGAATCAATGGAGTTCCCGCGAAGAAAGAAGCTTCTGCTCTAAACATCTCATAAAAGCAATCAGGCACACATTTCTACCGATAATTAATCAATTGCCGACAATTTCTGAACTGAAACAGCGTTTGAATGTTATTGTATTCAACAAGACAAATTCGTTCATGAGAAAATTTGTGCATTGAAGCGAGTCCTAAAACAAGAAAGAAGAAACACGGAAAAAACGACTTAGTTGGTCCAACCAAACATTTAGTCCTCTGAGCGCCAGAAGAGAAATTGGTTGGATAAACTAGATAGTTGGTTGGATCACCTGGTTATTTAGTTGACTTAGTTGTGGTAACCAATAATCTACTTGATCCAACAAACTATCTAGTTGATCCCACTAACTATCTATTCGATTCAACTAACTATCTAGTTGATCCAATCAACTATCTAGTTATTTAGTTGACTTAGTCGTGGTAACCAATAATCTACTTGATCCAACCAACTATCTAGTTGATCCAACCAACTATCTATTCGATCCAACTAACTATCTAGTTGATCCAACCAACTATCTATTCGATCCAGCTAACTATATAGTTGATCCAACTAACTTTCTAGTTGATCCAACCAATTACTCTTCTGGCCCTAAGAGCACCAAGTGTTTGGTTGGACCAACTAAGTCGTTTTTTTCGTGTAACACGATGTTTAGAGAAGAATTTGCCTCCCGCTTAGGACATTTCGTTGAATGAAAAAAAAGTCTTTTAATTTAATTTATCTTCATCGTGTCTCTCTCCCTACGTCAAATCATAGACAGGATAATTATAGGAGAAAGATTTTCCATCCTTTGCCATTCTGGATGCTGAATGTTGATTACACGTCACAAAATGTCTTTAACTTTCGTGGTAGTTTCATTCCAGCAACAATTACGATGATTACTTGAGTACCAGGCGGAGAGAGACAGGGAGGAGGCAATTCATTAATATCAAATCACGGAGAGTGGTCAAGTAGCTATCTCTTAGTGAAAACGGATGCAAAAAGTCCGTAAGCTTCTTAGAAATTCTGTATGGGAATGCGCTCTATGCTGTGTGTGTGTGTGTATACGCCAGGGAGGGAATGAGAGGGTTTGTGGGTCCCGGAGCACGGAAGTTGAGATCGATTTTTCCTCCGGTACTTCCTGCACTTTCTCTCTCTCTCTCTCTCTCGCTCTGTTAACATAGCACACAGTGAAGCACATTGACTATATATATATATATATATATATATATATATATATATATATATATATATATATATAGAGGTAGAGAACCGCTATAGACGCTGCTGGCACAGAAAATTTCCTCGTGCACAGTGCAGAAACCTCCGGGGATTCCGACGATGAGTAATAACCCCTGCGAGGCTACCCCGAGCACGCTCTATCTCTCTTACTACGGAGGTTTTACGACAGTCGCGTATTTTCACTCACTCTCTTTCTCTCTCTCTCTCTATTCCTCTCTGCCTCCACCTTTGCCTTCTCTCTCTTTATCTGTGGACTCACAAAAACCAACGCCACACTGTCATTTCCGCTCATTCTCTATATACGAGCGTGTCCTCCCCATAATATGCAATTTAAGATCGAGAAAATTAACCCTCCCGCGCAAAAACTCCGACAATCTTACCGATGTCCCATAAAACCCATGTGGCTTCGAAACTTTATATGAATTCACGACAAAGTTGCACGTTATATCTGGGCGAAAAAAGAACGAGAAAAAACAAACTTGCGCCCCTGCAACTTTGAAATCCCCCGTGGTAAATCCGGATCGCCCTATATAGCGTCCTCTGAAGAATGAATTCGTTTTATCATCAGCATGAAAAACTATTTTCAAAAGCTCAACGGCGCGGACATGGGGAAAAAACTGATCGATTTATTTCCAATGGAATTTAGCTTCAATCCGAGTTAAAGTGTAATTCAATCAAGTGAGATCTTTTTTCAGAGGTGCCGCGAATTGAAATATTCATACTGAAATGAAATTTGTTCGACTCAAATATGCACTTCCGCGATAAATCGCATAAAATGCATCGCAATTTCACAATTACTTTTCTTTCGATGCCAGAATTCCGGTATTACTTCTACCTTTGCAAATGGGTCATTCCATATCAATTCGAACAATAGTTGGAATCGAACCGTTTTGATTTCGGTGAAATTTAGTCAGAAGATTTCTTTTATTATAAAACAAAGTTCTACCAAGGGAAAAAAAATTAAAAAAATTTTTTGTTGGAAGTTATGCAGAATTCAAAATTTCACCATTTTTTCAAGTTTATTTTTAAAATATCTCGAAAACTATTATATTTACGAAAAAATCGTTCTCAGTTCGTCTTGAAGAGTATACTTAGGGCTACGACGAAAAAAATATTCGGAAAAAAAATTTGAAAAATGATGAATTTGGAGAATTTTGAATTTTGAAAAATCGTAAAAATCCACGATCAAAATTAAATTTTTGGTTCATTTTTTTTATATAATACCTTGTACCGATCTCAAAAGATCCTGAAATTTTCAAAACGGTATATTTTTTTAAGTATGAATTTTTAAATTTTGGTTAAAAAATTTTTTTTTTACCTCTAAGTCAAGTAAAGTTGAGCAATCATGTAATTTTGTAATTTTTAGTAGTACAAATTTCATCATTGCTCAACTTGACTTAATTTGGACCAAAAAATGGAACCAAAAATTTAATGTAGATCGTGGACTTTAACGATTTTAAAAAATTCGAAAATCTCTAAATTCATCATTTTTCAAAAAATTTTTTCTGAATATTTTTTCATTCGTAGCCCCAAGGTTATACCCTTTAAGACGAACCCAATATGATTTTTTCGTAACTATAATAGTTTTCGAGACATTTAAAAAATAAACTTTAAAGATTGAAAAGATGGTAAAATTTTTAATTTTACATAACTTTAAAAAAAAATTTTTACAATTTTTTTCCATTGATAGAACTTCGTTTTATGATAAAATAACACTTCTGACCAGAATTAATCGAAATTGAAAGGGGTCGATTCCAACTATTGGTCGATTTGACATAGAATGACCCAACTACTTCAGAGCATTAGATAGTCAACATCACCTTCGTGTCCGTGTCGCATGGACGCAATAAAGGCTGGTGAATGTCGGACAAGAAGATACTGCAGCGTGTGCATGTGGGTTCTGATACGAGAATTCCGTCACGATAAAACGAGAATGGGTAAGGGTAGTCTGCAACTGCAAGAAAGAAATTCTGTTTCGTCGTTGTTTTTCTTGTCGTTTGTGCGCGTGTGTACACTCTGGAACTTTTCTCTGAATATGGTATACAACTTCAGTGTTGCTGCACACACTTTTCAATGTGAAACGTGTGGCTGCAGAAACGTGTATGAATGTAAAGGTGTGCGGGCTCGCAAATGAAAGTACGACAGGAGGAAGAAAATTCTGCGCCATTGTTGGGTAATAAATATCGCGGTTGAGGACCGCGAATTGTTGCCGCGAAGAAAATATAGTCCAACGACTGCGAGAGAGAGAGAGAGAGAGAGAGGGAGAGAGGGAGAGAGAGAGAGAGAGAGAGAGAGAGAGAGAGAGAGAGAGAGAGAGAGGAAGAGGAAGAGGGAGATAGAGATAGAGAGAGATAGAGAGAGAGAGAGAGAGAGAGAGAGAGAGAGAGAGAGAGAGATTCAGAAAAGGGTAAATAGAAGCTGTAAGCACGAGAGTTGCGTAGTCCCTTCGAAACCGGAAAATTGGTAAAAAGTCGCGTCTCTTCCTACCCCTCGTCTCGACAATATGTCTCTCGAAAATATTACCCTCTAGCTACCGCGACGAGCAGAGTCATACGTCGTATTTGCCGTTGCGCTCGACGTCGCGGAAAGGAAAAAAAAAATTGTAAAAAATATTGCACGCATGACAAATCCTCGTATGAGAAGGGAAAGAAAAGAAAAATATAGAGCACTCGTCAGACACGTGAAGCATCCATTATGCTTCACGATTTCACTCCAACTGGATCTGTGGATCTTGAAATTCGCCAAAAGTATAAGATTCACCAGACGAGAATATACTTCCCTCGAAAAACTCGCATGATGTACAAAACGCCGATTTTTAAACATAAACGTAAATGTTCATTGAATATACGCTACCGGCGAAAAGTTCCCGGACAAAACTTCAAAAAAGGTCTGGAACGTTTTTTTATGCCATTTCGTCGGAAGTAAAAGTAGACTAATTTAACAAGAGGTATTTTAAAGGGGCTGAATTGGGCTTCATTTTCTGATTTTTTAATTATTTTCACAATTTGTTTTGAGATTTGGACTCTATTTTGAAAACAGCTGTTTTTCACTTTTTTCCGCCTCTTTTCAGGTGCACCCATCTTCCAGTGGAATTTTTTTAAATGTATTTTTACGATTGGTTTCATAAAGAGGAAAGTTTGAGCTTCAATTCCTTTTTTTTTTAAACTTCGAGCGATTTTTTTCCCAAAGTTATTCTGTTTTTTGTTAACAAAGAGGAAATTTGAAAAATCCCGTATAACCTGAAAACACCAAGTTTTCATGAAAAACTTCAAGATAATACAAAGTTGCTCCTATTTTTGTTGAGTGCAGAGAAATTTTTTTAAGATTTTTTTCCCCAACCTTTTTTTTCTCATTTTCTGGGTCGGAGCTCAGATAATTCAATTACCATAACTCGAGAACTATGGGAATATTGATGAAATTTCAAGAGGGGAAAATAATTTTTTTTACCATTTTCAACACATTGGAATTTTTTTCAAATTTTTTACCCTAATTTTTTTTTCCAGCTTCAACATGAGAAAATAAAATTTTGGGAAAAAAAATTTGAAAAAACTCCTCTGAACTCAACAAAAACAGTCGCAACTTTTTGCTAACTGGAAGTTTTTCATGAATCCAGAAAAACAGAAAACTTTGGAAAAAACTTTGGATAATAATTGAAATAACTTTGGAAAAAAAAAATTGTTCAAAGTTTAAAAAAAAAGAAAATTGAAGCTCAAACTTTCCCTTTTATGAATTCAGTCGTAAAAATGGGTAAAAAAAAATTCCTCTAGAAGATGGGTGCACCTGAAGAGAGGGAAAAAAGGCAAAAAACAGCTATTTTCAAAATAGAGTCCAAATCTAAAAACAATTTGTAAAAATAATTAAAAAGTCAGGAAATGAAGTCGAATTCTTCCCCTCTAAAACGCCGCTTGTTAAATTCGTATTAGAGAAAATCATTTCTCGAACTACGGAGAAGCAAAAATTTATTCATCGCGTCATGTGTGGAATATAATCGCGGTATTCCTCAACCTCTAACCTTCTCATCGGTCTCGCAATAAAGTCTTTTCATCGAGGATCAACCTCTTCCACCGCTATAACCTTCAGACTGACGGGCTAAACAGGGCGAATCGCCCTTATTTGTGAGGGCTAGACGCGCAACCGAGCATAATGGAGTCAAGAAATTATGCAAGATGGCACAAAAGTGTGAAGTATATTCACGCATCACGCCTCTGTAAATCCGTGCGATAAGAAAGATGAGATGAACGCTGAGAAATGGTGGAATATTTTGCAGTGGTATTTTCTCCGGTTTTAAGGTGAAAGTTTGAAAAAAAATATATACATCCCCTTCATATTACTCTCGGCATATTCGTGGAGCGACACAACGTCTCGAAAAACTCGAGAATTTCGGGAGACTTGGGAATCAGCCCCGTTATATAACCACGCCGAACGTCCAGCTCGTGAGAGCGTCCATCCGTGTTTTATGTCCAGACAGGTGGAAGAACGACGCGAAAATCGCGGGTAAATGCTGGAGCACCGCTCTGCGAAAGAGAAGCGGTATACCGGGGTTTGTCTGTGGGAGAGAAAGAGACGAGAAAGAAAAAGTGGAAAACTATGGGCAGGAAAGAGAGCGAGAGAGAGAGAAAAAGGGATAGACGTCTCTCGTTCCGGTCCAGTGCTTTCGGCAGGAAGCAAAATATGTGTGCGCGTTTTCCTCTGACACACAACCTCGAGGGCACAAACGCGGACAGCCTCGAACAGCACTTGTATTATTTTCACCCCGGGCATTTTTTCCCAATTTTCGTACTGCTATCCCTGCACATATATCCATGTGCTCGCACTATAGGCGTAAAATATAACGCATTGATATCAAAGTGGTTTCGATCAAAGGGGCATTCCGCCTCTCTCTTTGAAAACAGGAAATACGTCCTTTCGACATTAAAATCTTTCCATGTATTTTTTATTTCACAATGGCGTGTACCGTACAAGAGTATATATTGCCCTCGCGAAACTTGTTTATATTGACTGCCCTGCGGTCGTAATCTTTGGCTTGTCGCTGCGAGCATAAAAAAAAAAACAAGGACGATAGAAAAAATTATTGAAAAAGCGTAAAATAAAAACATCGACGATCGATTCAAGTCCGGGGGTTTCGATCGCGCTGGTTCGCGGGAGCTTTGGATATGGATTGTAAATAAAATATCGTGGATAAAAGAACTGGAGGCGGTTTATCGGACGTCACATTTTTTTTTTACATTTTTCGTTGGTCTCTGGACTGGCGATCGCCACGTTTCAGGCTCCGTCTCTTTCTCTCTCTCTCTCTCTCTCTCTCTCTCTCTCTCTCTCTCTCTCCCCCCTCTCTCTCTCTCTCTCTCTCTCTCTCACGCATTCATATATACGCACAAACACACACGCACAGTCTGTGCTGTGGTATCCACAGACGCTCGTAAATCGCCGGATGAAAAAGCGCATCGAGGATATTATTATAAAATCGTGGAGGGTGGTTGGCAGGCCAGCGAACGAGGTTGTGCGGAACGGGGTCGCAGGAGTTGCTGCTCGGGCACACTGGATCCCCTTTTCCAACCCCCTCGGCGTATCGCTAAACTGCAGCGGGACGATACGTCAGGCTCACGTGCTCCACCTCCACTCTGTGGGTGCTCTCTCTCTCTCTCTCTCTCTCTCTCTCTCTCTCTCTCTCTCTCTCTCTCTCTCTCTCTCTCTCGCTCTGTCTCTCTCTCTCTCGCTCTCGCTCTCTCTCTCTCTCTCGCTCTCTTTCTCTCGCTCTCTCTCTCGCTCTCTCTCTATCTCTCTTTCTGTTCTGATGCGTTTCTCGTACATTTTGTTTATTTTCATGTATACACACATATGTGTGGGTACGTGCGCGTTTGTGTGTGTATCAAGCGCGAATTGCATCCCCATCGTGCCAAAAGAGCCTCGCGAACGGTTTAACGCCCGCTAAAATCGACCGGGAGGAATTAAACCGGCACTCGAAATCACCCTCGCATTTTATATGCAATTATCCGTTGCACGGATCTCTCTCGCTAGTTTTGCTCTTTTTGTTGCCGCTCCTCTTTCACTTTCATACACATAATTTTCTTCTCAATCCTCGTTTATTTCGTGATTTTACGAAAAGTACAAAAATATCGTAATCCTCGATACATAATCCGTATACATGGGAGCGTGGGGCACGACGGCCCCCTTAAGCCGGTTAACACTTTTTGTGACGTTCAATCATCAAATCAGTTTACTTTTATTCTATCTTGAACGAATTCATCGATATTTTGCCGAAACTCCGAAAAAAAAAATTCTGGGGCGCGACCTGACCCTACTAAAAAATGATAAAATTTTGTTGTATCCTAAAAAATTGTTTTCTAGGTTAAAAATGTTTTTCTTTTTGTTGTTCCGTTTTACCCCTGATGTAGTGCATCGGCCCTAAAATCGATGAATACATAAAATTCATCATAATTTGAAGAAAAACGAAAATTTTCTGACCTTATTTTTCAGGGTGGTCCATTATGCTCCACGTATCGCGAATCGGCCTAAAAATGAGTCGACACATGAAATTTCGGCCGGCCGAAATTTCATTTTTTTTTTTTTTATCGATCGAAACAAAAAAAGTTCTCAGCTGGGCTTGTTTCACAAAACACCACTCTGGAAATTTTTGAGGAATTATAAAGGACCTCAGAGTTTGAAAATTTGAGAAGAAAAAAAAATTGAAAGTAGTAATCCTTAAAAAAAAATTGATTTTTTTTCAAAAAAGTGATAAAAATAGAAGAAAAAAAACGGCCCTCTCCATGTTAGGCGGCATTTTCTCCGGAATTGATCAAAGTATTTTTTGAGTGGACAAAAAAATGGCGAACTTCGAGAAAAAGATAATTTTTCTCGACGAATTTCATAGATTTTAATATCTTAAATTTTTTTTGGATTTTTTTTCGGAAAGTACATTTAAAGACGACAATTTTGAAAAAAATGTCTCAATTAGTCAATTTTTGAAGAATTTATATTTACTTTTTAAAAAAGCCTTTTTTTAGGTTGGGTAAAAAAATTTGAAAATTTCCTGAAAAATGTTTTTAATGGGGTAGAAAAGGAAAAAAAAATCAGCCAAATCGAAAGGAGTCGGGTTCAAAAGTGGTCGATTTGACATGGAATGACCCATATGTATTCACGATGGTAAACCTACATCACACATACCGATTGTCTTCTCTCTCTCCACTGGTGTCTCATCTCGATGCGTCGAAGCTTTCCTCTCGTTAACTCTCGTGCCGAGGTGAACGCCGAGGCGATTAAAGCGAAAAACAGCGAGTAAGAAAATTGCGTTTTCCTTCGTATAGTTTCGTGAAAAGCGCCAGAGCAAAGCGCGCACTGTCGGTCGTATATATTTTCCAACCGTGAAGCGCCGATGTTTGAGTCTCTCTCTTACTCTCTCGTTCTCCTTGTCTCTCGCTTGTGTTCCCATGTTCAGTGTGCATCGGAGTAATCCTCTTTTCTGCCGAGGTAATGGAATGAAAGACAGAGAGGCGCCCAGAAACGTTGTCTTGGAGGCTCGAGCCAGAAAGAAGCGAGAAAGGAAAAGATGCCATCTTGAATGTTACGATGCTCGACAATGCGTCCTCCTCCTCTCGTATTCGTATTTCCTTTTTTTTATCCTTCTCCAACTTCATCGCCGATGCTTGTTTCGTCTCTCTCTCCTCTCCTCCGTTACTGTTCGTCCTACTCTGAAGTACACAGGTATCATGCAAACCCTGTCTATTTTGTATTTACCCTTCTGTCGATTGCGACGAGGATAATTGTTCTCGTATAAAAAACGAAAAGCCCCCCATCTTGGTGTGTCCTTTTGTTTTCCATTTCGAAATGGAAAACAGACTAGTGGAGTTGGTCGAAGGTATCTTGCAGTTAATGAATGAAAAAATAAAACCATAACTCACATAATGAGTTTGATGAGCAAAGTTTTATAATTAGGGGGAAGTCCCCCCGTACCGGACACTTAAGGTTATTCATTAATAAAACTATTACATAGTATATAAGAACTTCGATTTTTTATATTTTTTTCACAAACTTTTGAGTATTCTTTGGTGTGTTAATGATAGTACAGATTTAAAAAAAAACGTAAAACTAATAAAAATATATTTTCGAATTTAATAGTTAAAATGGTCGAGTCCGAAAAGTCGCACCTAATACCGGACACTATGAATATTATTTGAAAAAATTGATTGAAAATGGTTAAATTTTGCAATAATCGCAAATATATTCATCGGAACACTCTGGAATATCTGCGGACGCCTTATGAGCCCCATTGCTTACAATTGGGGCACTGGATCCAGTCATTATTGTCATCCAGGCTTTTTTCATAATTTCCTCGGGCCATTTTCCTTTCGTCATTATTTTTAACTGATTTGTCATAGTGAAATACCACCACAACAAAAACAACATGTTTTACATAAATATTCCAATAACGAAAAAAAAAATGGCGTCTGGTACTGGAAAAAAATCGAGTGTCCGGTACTAGGGACTCAACATGTAAGATTAAATAACAAAATTCGTTGCCATTTCACAAACATTTTGAAATTTAGCCTTCATTATTTGAAAGAATACTTACGACAAAGTATCCCAAGCTAAAAAACGGAGCTGCAAAACCCCTAATTTTAAACAATGAATGTTTGAAAATTACGGCTGACACGAAATATTAATCGGCTCCAACGAAAATCAACTCTCGACAACGCGCACATGCGCACTGCGCCTAGCTCTCTAGCGCCACCATTACCACTGTGGCCACTGTTCGAACTACGCACGAGAACTATTGTCGTTGCTCTTTAGTTTGGCTTATATTAACAGTGTCCGGTACTACGTGCCATCCGGCGTTAGGAGACTTCCCCCTATATCTTTATTTAAAAAACCCATCCCTCAAATATCTTGAATTGATGAAGAATTCCTCATGTGCGATCCTAGATTTTTATTTCAAGTAATTAAACGCGCATGTCGTTGACCTCAAACGGCGAATACTGGACATGATGTAAAAATAATAATTATAATAACACAATAATGAAATTGCCAATATATCCCGTAGTAAAAAACTCCATTCGTCGCCATTGAAAAATCCCCATTCATTCCCCATTGCCGAAATAACCAATGGAGATGAATGCCGAATTGCCTAAGGGGATTTTCGCCATTGAATTCCCCATTTGAAACGGAATGGGGATTATCTAATGGGGATTCAATGGAGACAATCCCCTTAGGCAATTCGGCATTCATCCCCATTGGTTATTTTGGCAATGGGGAATGAATGGGGATTTTTCAATGGCGATGAATGAAGTTTTTACTATACGAAAGAATCTTCATTGCTGTTCGCCACTCATTCCCCATTGCCCACAAAACCAATGGATATGAATGCCGAATTGTCTAAGGAAATTTTCGCCATTGAATTCCTCATTTGAAACGGAATGGGGATTATCCTATGAGGATTCAATGGGGACAATCTCTCTAGTTAATTCGCCATTCACCTCCATTGGTTTTTGTGGGCAATGGGGAATAAATGGGATCATCAATGGAGATTCTTTCATATGATTGCTATATATACATGGAATTACGCATTAAATAATCAAATGATGTAAGTTATCAGTAAGTAAGGTTAATCATAATGCTAATATTAGCATAACGACCAATAATTATATACGCATTATATATATTATTACATTTAATAGAAATTATTGAAGTTCAGAATTGAGAAAATAGATTTTAAGTGTATTCAGATGACGATTGGGTTCCAATGAACATCTGTGGGAAATGCTGATCTTTACGTTCATCCGCATTGACTTTCCAATGGACATCATTGGGTAAAGCGGATCATTTCGTTCATCAGCATTTAGCTTCCCATGGGCACCATTGGGCAATGCTGATCGCTCGATACATCCGCATTGGCTTTCCAATGAGCATAATTGAGTAATGATGATCATTCGATTCATCCGCAATGGCTTTCCAATGAGCATCATTGAGTAATGATGATCATTCGATTCATCCACATTTGATGTTCAATGGATACCCATTCACTGATAAATGGTCAGCCCTGTACGCCATTGACAAATGCGGAAATCTCAATGGGTCCCCATTCATCGTCCAATGGAGTCGTATGAGGACCATTGGTTGCCATTGGCGATTCAATGGAGTTTTTTACTACGGGATGATTCACGTACTTGGAATGAATGAATGGGCACGACTGTCATCACGTATTGAAAGCTGCATAAAGGGATGAAGGACTGTAGATAAAGGAACTCAACAAATCGCGGATACATTGCCAATACTAACCACCATCAAACTTCATATTCTCTACGAAGCAAGAGAAAAGTGTACAGACCAAAATAGAGAGAGGGAAGACTCACGATAAAAGTAGAATGACGCTGTCGCCTGATATTATTTGGTCACACGAGTTATTCGCTCACTTCACTCTTCGTTCATTATAAGCATAGATTGTCATAGTTATATTCAACTCATACCCGACAATCAACCCAATCCAATGAAACTGCTCTCGTTTTTCAATGTTTGGCTCTCATTCTTCCTTTTCATTTGTACTTTAATTCCATTCCTGGCATGCCTCGTTCTCGTTTGAAGTATCAGTCGAGAGTTTGCCAATAAAATATCGACAACGAGAGAAGGCGCACGCAAGCGATGTGGGTCAGTCCATGAGACCATATATATACAACTCGGTTGGGTTCGAAACCTGTCGCTTTATTGTTATTATCATTATTCCGGGTCTCTCAATTGACATGCGGACTATACAATCATGCCGCAGCACGTCACTAACTTCATATGCCGCTGTCTTGTTTCCGTTTCTTTCCTTCCGCCATCGTAACATTCGTGACAGCTGTTTATAGTGTGTGCATGTATGTGTGCGCGTCAGTGTGGATCATGTTTGAACGAAAGCCCGTCTTTTCCTAAACGCGAGCAAATTGTGCACTCCCAACATTTCATATTATCCGGGAGAGTGTATTATTATACATAATATAGCCTAACCACAGATTCCCGTTGGGGTTGTGCGATGTGCTGCCCATACGGACTAATCCAAGTGCATAACACACTCAGGGTTGCGAAATTTTTAATGAAAAAATAATTCATTAATCATTACTTTTTTAATAGCTTTTTTAATAAATTGACCATTAAATGTTAATGGTCAATGGGAAATCATTTCCATTAGCCACTAGATTTTAATGGTTAATGGAAATTATTTCCATTAGCCATTGAATTTTAATGTAAATAATTTCCATGAACATTCAATGGTTAATGGAAATAATTTCCATTAGCCATTAAATTTTGAGTTTGAGCCAGACTAAAACCGCGCCCGCTAAAAGTAACCGAGAAAACCTCGGTTAGTACCTTTGGGTAATTTTGACCCAGAATAAAACCAATCGATTACTACCATTTTAATTAAATTCAATGTCAATGGTTAATGGCAATAATTTCTGTTAACCACTAGCATTATGTTTAATTGTAATAATTTTCATTAACCAATAATATTAAATGGTTAATGGAAGTTATGTTCATTAACTATTAACATTCAATGGTTAATGAAGATAATTTTCGTTGAACATTAACTCTTATATATTAATGGAAATAATTTCCATTAACCATTAACATTTGATGGTTATAACGAAAATAATTTCCATTAGCCATTAACATTTAATGGTCAATGGAAATTATATCAATTAATCAATGAGAGTTAATGGTTATTCGAAATGTAAATGCATTAAAAAAAGTAATGCATTATTCGCAACCCTGAATACATTTAGACAAACAGACACACATAAAAGTGCACATTCATTCAACTATCTAGTGTGTTTATAAAAATTCATGTCCCTCTTAATGCTCGTTACGAAAGGGGTAAAATGAAGAGGGGTTGAAGCGACAAGAGATAAAGTAAGGAAAAACGTACCGGGGTGTACGGCGCAACCCCCAAAGCCCCTCCGACTCTTCCATCAGCCTCTTACCACGCTAATCGCCGAAGTAGTCTACCGGCGAATAATTAATTTCTCGACGACGGAAGAAGTCCGTTCGTGAGTACAAGGAAGGAGGAGAGAGGGAAAGAGAAAGAGTAAGAGAGAGAAGGAGTGAGGAAGAAGTGAGATTGAGAGCCGTGTCAGGGGTGGTGAGGATCTTCTCCTCTTTACTCATTTTTTTTTCTTTTCATCGCTCATACAAATATATACCTGCGTATATTTTTTGCCCCTGCTTCCATTCGTTAGTCGCGCTAAGTTTGCGAGAATCTTAAAGTTACTTGCCCGGGACGAATAACGCTGAACGCTCTTGATATTAAATTTCTCATCGCAGGTGTACAATCTAACTTGCTCAAAGAGTTTGCTCTAGCATCGAAAGACAGGGGTGAGAGGAAGAGAGAGAGAGAGCCGAGATTTTCTCTTGAGTCTTTTGACTTCGCGATTTATGATCACCGATATCTATCGGAAAAGGTGAAAGAACCTAATTCTAACTGCAGATACTCCACCATCGTATACAAAAACTAGTTCTCTTTTACAACTGGCAGACGGAAAAAACGATTTAGTTGTAGCAACTAACTGGTTTGTAAGATATGCTTTAGTTGGTTAGGTTTGGGTTTTCGTCGTTACCGCAACTATTTTATTGGTTGCCAAACACCCAGCCAATAAAAAGTTGGTTGCAGTAAGCACGAAAATGGTTACCCCCACTAACTAATTACCGAGAGCATATCTTACAAACCAGCTAGTTGCCACAAACAACTCGTTTTTCCCGTGCAGAGATAGCGGCGAAGGGTTAGGAAAAAAATGATCAAAACAAACATGTCCCTAAAGTACGTGAAAACGAAACGGTCTCGCGTGATTGCATCATTATAAGGTCGTTACTATGATAACAGATACGTAATACTCAAGGGAGATGTAAATATATATGTATAAGGTTATGTAATCACGATTTATGGATAATCGTGGTTAAATCGTACGTCGAGGGAACGAACGAGATGCTTATCGTTTTGGTCGTTTAATGTCAGTTAAGGGGTGGTGGAGGGTGTGTGTGGATATCTCGTTTTACAGAGAGGCGATCGTATGTACATTTATATCTGTCGCTAACTCTTTTCCCCTCTCTCTGTCCGTCTCTCTCTCTCTCTCTCTCTCTCTCTCTCTCTCTCTCTCTCTCTCTCTCTCTCTCTCTCTCTCTCTCTCTCTCTCTCTCTCTCTCTCGCTCGTAGCATATTTTGCCGTTGGAATTGTACACCATGGTATCGAACGATGTCTGAAATTTCACCTCTGTCCTCTGCACTGGCATTACTGACCCTCTCGCTTGTGGAAAAATAAAATAGAGAGAGAGAGAGAGAGAGAGAGAGAGAGAGAGAGAGAGAGAGAGAGAGAGAGAGAGAGAGAGAAAATAGAGGATGCCAGCTAGGCCCTGTCGAGCGGAGGAAGGTTTGACGTTCGGGGTTTGACGTTCGGGCACATCGACGTCGCGTGCCCCGTCACGATACGATGGAATGATATCGATGGAACGCTTGGCGTTGCTCCGCATCGCCCCACCATTTCACGAGATGCATGCATCAGCCCCGCGGTCAACTGAATATATATCGCTGTACAGAACTTATATGCATATGAACCATATATATACTATATATACACTGCCGTCCAAAAGTTTGGAAACACTCGCCCCGATTCCACGAACAGTTTCACTGCTCTTTTAAAAATAAACATATTGCAATTCAACAAGCGGCGTTTCGAAGGAGACATATTCAGCTTCATTTCGCTTTAAAAAAAAAAAAAATGTTTAATTTTTTTTTTAACCCGGTACACCCTTTGAAACATGATTGTTTTTTGGATTTTTTTTGGCGTTGGAATTTCGGCGCACGACCCATGAAATTTTTTTGAACCGTTTGTCACATGAAAAACTTGTAGGAGAGAGTATGAGTTTCAATTTTGTTTTAAAAAAAGTTTCGTACGATTTTTTTCGCAAAAATATTCAATTTTCTGTCAAAAAACGACCACATTTATAAAATGTAGTGTAGCTCTAAAACTAGTGGGCTTTCATGAAATCACTAAGTGGGTAAACAGTTGCATACAATTATTCTGGATTCAATGAAATTTTTTCAGATTTTTTTTCAAAATTTTATTTTTTCAAAAATTTTCTACCATATTTATGAAATGTAGCGTAACTTTAAAACTAATGGGTTTTCGTAAAATCACTAAGATGGTAAAAAGTTGCATACAATCATTCTAGATTCAATGAAATTTTTCAAATTTTTGTTTTAAAAATTTTTTTTCCAAAAATTTTTTCGGTCAACGAGATATTTTTTCATTTTAAACAATCGGATCTCTTTTACTTCATCTACACACGTTTTTCGATAAACGAAAGCCACCTAGATGAGGTTTTTCGATGAAAGAGCCATGTAGATAAGGTAAGAGACCCGAAAAAAAATCTCGTCAACAGGAGAAATTTTCAAAAAAAAAATTTCGAAAAAAAATTCTGAAAAAATTGCACTAAATCTAGAATAATTGTATGCAACTTTTTACCTTTCTAGTGATTTCACGAAAACCCAGTTTTAGAGTTACACTATATTTGATACATATGGTGGTTTTTTGCCAAAAAATCAAATATTTTTGGAAAAAAAAATCGTACAAAACTTTAAAAAAAATCTAATTGAAGCTCATACTTCTCCCTACAAGTGTTTCATGTGAAAAGTAGTTTTAAAAAAATTTCATGGGTCGTGCGCTAAAATTTCAACGCCAAAAAAACCGAAAAAACGATCATGTTTCAAAGGGTATGCCGGGTTAAAATAAAATCTAATTTTGTTTTTTTGAGAAAACCTAAATGAAGCTGAATATGTCCCATTTGAAACGCTGCTTGTTGAATTGAGATATCTTTATTTCTAGAAGAGCAGTGGAACTTTTTGTGCGGCGCGGAATCGGGGCGAGTGTTTCCAAACTTTTGGACGACAGTGTACATATACCAACCTTTTCCACCTCCCATCCTGTTCTATCTTCTCCAACGCCCTGTATCGCTCTCCCTCGCTCTTTTTTTTCGTACAACGCCACAATACTCTTCGCGTACTCCAACGCACACGCTCCAACACCACGAAGGCCAACGTCCCTTCGTTTGGGCCACGTGGTAAACCCAGCTATTCGTTATTTCACTCTTTGCCCTCTCCCTTCGCTAGCTTTCATTAATCAAACCGACCGATGCAGCTCTTTACTCGTCACTTGACATTTTTCATGCCACCCCGACACACACACACGCACACTCACATATGATGCGGTAATGTTTGTACCGGATTTAACCTCTGGCGAACGGTCATCGAGATTGGACGAGGCCAATCGCGGTCACCGCTCTTTTCTCCTTCGTTTTATTTTTTGCAGCGAGGATAACGGTGACAATGAGTGACACCATCAACAATGAAGTGTATTTCTCAAACTCGCTTTTATAAATATCTGCAAAAATTCGTCCATCTTCCGACGAATTATATTCGGCGTTATGACGGCGACGGATTGTTACTAAATACCTATTCACCCGTAATCTCATCCGATCATATCTGCAGATTTGTCAGTACCCCAAAAATCCGCCAGGTGGCTACCTCTCGCACAAGCGAACCTGCCTCTCGACGCCTATATCCTTTCCAAGCTTCCTTATTTTTCAGTATGGATATTTAATACATTGAACATTGCGGCAAAACGCAAGATAGTCGAAACCCCGAAAAGTATTCCGATGAAAAAGGGTCTTTTTTGTTTTCCCTTCTGTTAAAGAAAAGACAAAGCTTTACGAAATTGTAGACTTCGTATGTGTAGCTATACATTCCAAGATTGAAATGTTTAAAAATATATATTGTGTAAATATTAAAAAAAAAAATATTTCATTTCAATACATATTCGTTCAGTTTAACATAATATTTATTAATATTAAATAAAAATTTATTAGATCGCAATATATTTTCCTAGTAGATCATTCAAAAAGAAAAATTTCGTTGACATGAACAGAGTTGTATCAGGCCGGCCAAAAACTAAAAAAAAATAATTGGCTTGACTAGGATTTAGTGAAATGTACTAAATCTTTTTTCTGGGTGTGGAGCTCTTGGAGGATCGGTTTCATGATTGTGATTTCACTGGATAACGAAAATGAGACTGAGGCGCAAAAAAGAAGAGTAAATCACTGCACGGGACAAAGTTTTGCTACGCGACACTTTTCATGGCCTTCGTATATACGCGAGGTGAAGCAGATCGCGTCATTTTGAAAGGTGGCGTTGCTCGAGTGCCGCCACTTCTCTTTCTATACCACTCTTTTTTCACCCTCCCAACTGAAATACCACTGAAATGCTGGTTTGTGTGGGTATGTGTTGTGAACAGTATAAACACAAACACATACGGGACTAGAAGGGGATGATGGGAATGAGGATACGGCGCGCGATAAGCTCGAGCTCACTCGGCAATAATCTTGTCGCTTTTTCTCTCTCCATTCTTTTCGTTCTTTTTCGCTCTGTACATACACCAGTTCCTGCTGGACTTTTGGTACAATGCGAGGGTCATTACTCTACGGAGTGACTCTTCTATCTCGCTCTATCTTGTTCTGAGCTTATGCTATCTGCTAATCAACGTGTTTCCTGCATTTGTGTTGGAATCACACTTGACCACATTTTTTCAATGTGCTATCGAAATCTGTAACCTTATTTTCTTCAACAGAGGGCGATAGAAACAGTCTCGGAAGGAGTAAAAAAAAAATGGGTATCTCATTTGCGGGCGAAATGTTCTTCATGTTTCTGTGGAACACATTTATCGAATCAATGCAATGGCGCCAGCTCGTGTGTACAATATAGTGGAGAGAATGACAATTTCATACCGAGGTTGCTTGACTCACTGAAGTTACATTGGTCGTTCAAAAGTTGGAAAATTTGAAATAGGGTGTGAATTCGGCGGGTCATTTTACTGTAAAATAAAATAGAAGATTCTCATAAGAATAGGGTAATTACACAGCCACACAAAATTTAAAAAAATTCGGCCTGGGGGTCTGACTATGTATACTATATGTTTTTGAGGTCGCTGAATCCGAATCCGAGGTTGGTTTAACCCCAGCACGTCAGGGTTTGGCTGTAACCGCAAAAATAACACTCCAAAATCAAGATTATTTTTTTAATATTTCGAAAACTATTATAGCTACGAAAAAATCATTCTGGATTCGCCTTTGAGGGTATACTTGTGGCTACGAAAAAAAAATATTTTGAATTTTTTTTTTTTTTTGAGAAATCATGAATTTGGAGAATTTTGAATTTTTAAAAATCGTGCAAATCTACGATCAACATTGAATTTTTGGTTCAATTTTTGTTATATAATACCTTGTACTGATTTTAAAGGATCCTGAAATTTTCAGTAAGGTGTTTTTGTTTTTTCAAAAATATGAATTTATGAATTTTTAAAAATCTTGTGAATCCACGATCAACATAAAATTTTTTGTTAAATTTTGTTTGTATAATACCTTCGAGTGATCTTTAAAGATCCTAGAATCTTCAGGATCTTTCAATTTTTGAAACAAAAAAACACTATCCTGAACATCTCAGGATCTTTTAAGATCAGTCCAAGGTATTATATAATAAAAATTTAAGCAAAAATTTAATGTTGATCGTGGATTTACACGATTTTTTTAAATTAAAAAATTAATGGTTTTGAAAAAACAAAAAAAACACCTTTCTGAAAACTTCACGATATTCTAAGATCAGTACAAGGTAATGTATAAAAAAAAAGATTTATAAAAATTCAAAATTCTCCACATTTGTCATATTTCAAATTTGGTTTTGGCAATATTTTTTTTTCAGTAGCCACAAGTATACTCATCAAGACGAACCCAGAACGATTTTTTCGTAACTATAATAGTTTTCGAGATATTTAAAAAACAACAACAACATAGTCAGACTCCCAGGCCGAATTTTTTTTTCTTTTTGTGTGGCTGTGTTATTTATAGTTTAGTGACTTTTCCGAAAATCTACGGGACATTTTTTTTTACCATGTACTCTTATATTACATCATAATAAGTGATATTCAGTTGGGAGATTCAGCTTTCTATTATCCAATTTTATAAAACTAATAAATGCCAAAAATCGCAAAATCTGCAGTTTTCATCATTTTTATCGTCTTTACGATATGATATGATAAAAAAATTATTATTCATAGAATCTATAATATATGATGTAATAATAATTAAACAATTTAAAAAACCAACTTTTTATAATTTTTTTAAAAATAAAATTAAGGAATATCTATTCTAGTAACTAAATTTCTTTATTTAGTTTTTTTTTTAACACGAAATTATAAAAAGTTGGTCTCTCCCGAGCTAATATTTTTTTTCTCATTAACAAATACAATAACGTGAAAAAAATGCAGTATGCGCCTTTCCGATGAATCGCACTTCCCAATAATTACCATTTTTTGAACTGGTTTTTTCTTTGTGAAAAATTTGTTAATGAAAAATTTCCGCTTCCTCTAACTGAATCTTACTTACTATGATGTAATATAAGATTTCATGACAAAACAAAAATTCCCATCATTTGTCGAAATTTTTGAAAAATTTAATATTACTTTTTATGGTTTCTCGTTGTTAAAAAATTTGTTAATAGAAAATTTCGGTTTCTCCCACTTGAATATCATTATGTATAACTAAATAAAGGAGGACATAGCGAACAAAAATTTATCCCATCGATTTTTCGGAAAAGTCACTAAACTAAATAATTACCCAAATAACTTTATTATTAACCCTTACTTGACACACTGGAATCGTTTGTACCCCAGCGACAAAAATTCTTATAAAACGTATACCGTTTACTATTTTAACTTGCAAATTTTTTGAGAAGTTCTTAAGTGGTTACTTCCCGAAGTTATACAGGATTAATAGTCAAATATTAAAGTTAAATATGATAAAAAAATTTAAATACCTACAAAACGGAAAAAATTGATAATTTTCCGAAAATATCATAACTTTTTTATTTTTTGACAAGAATAGTTGAAAATTTAACTGAGTTTGCTTAATATATAGCACTACAAGAAAAATAATAGTAGTACTAAAATAATATAACAGGAAAGAAATTTGCACAAAATTTTCGCACTCGACCTTACTTGACGCCCTTTGGCTACGGCTACTACATAAAAACTTATTGTCTTAGAGTGATGCTATAAGATTGAAGGAGTAGTGACATCCTCGAACTAACGACAGATGTCGCTGTAGGTCCCACTTTTTTAAAAATTTAGTTACTTATAATTAAGGAAATTTAGGCCTGGGGTGTTTTGTACCCCAGTTTGTCAGGTAAGGGTTAACGTTTGCATGCACAAGTGTGTACGTGTTCCAAAGGTCGAACTAAATATTCAATAGAAAAATAAAAAAGCGAAGTGTCAAGTACGTAAAATGGCCCCAGTCTTGCCCACGAGGAATTTCGAGTGCTCACGTGTGTGATTTTCATAAATTGGCACTAGAAATTGTAGCACCGGGTGAAATGGTACATACATTCACAAAAGACTCAAGCACGATCCTAACACCATCATACAAAGAGAGGGAAAGAGAGAGCCACGTGAACATTTTTCATTGTCCATGTGGTACATGTTACCTTCTCTCGTACATAAAAAACATCGATATATATATATATGCATTCATATAGGTGAATCGAGTTACTCTCGTACAGAAAAGTACACAGAGGCAGAAGTGAACGCGAGAGTGCTTTCAACTCTGGCATAGTCTGTGCAGCTTCGATATATAATGTACCTGTGTATTTCAACGAGCAACAATGTGTGTGTCTCGGCTCATTTTTTACACCCAAAAATACACGCGAAAGAACGATGTAGAATCGCACGATCCACCAGTGAAACGAAATAGTACGAATAGACGTGTAACCATTGTAACAAAATAGTAAACGAGCATCTATGCGCGCGATTTTTCGACGTCCGATATTCACGTATGATGTGCGAACTTTCACCGTTGGTTTATTTGGTAAACGTCATATTATATACATTAGGGTGGTCCTTATTTAGAGCTCGGACGAATTTTTCATCAGACGCCGCCCAAATCGACTCCAAATAATTCAAAAACAATATCCTTATTTTTTCAGATTTTTATCTAGACTAGATCCTCCCGAAAAGAGGGTACATTTCCCCATTTGAAATACACGTATTTCGGCCATATTCTCAGGATATATTTTATTCCAAGTGTAATAATTTTTTTTTAATCTGTAACTGCAAGATTTCAGTGTTCATTGGTGCTACTATTTGAGGAAAAATTCACATTACCATACGGGTCAATCTAGACAAATTGCAATTCGTCTAGATTGACCCGTATTAGAATTTTAGACGAATTGCAATTTGTCTAGTTCGACCCGTATGATAATGTTAATTTTTCCTCAAATAGTTAGCACCAATGAACACTTAAGTCTTGCAGTTACAGATTTTTTTCAAAATTATTACACTCAGAATAAAAGATATCCTGATGACCGAAACACGTGTATTTTAAATAGGGAAATCTACCCTCTTTTCGGGAGGGTCTAGATAAAACTCTAAAAAAACTAGGGTATTGTTTTTGAATTATTTGGAGTCGATTTGGGGTGCGTCTGATAAAAAATTCGTTCAAGCCCTAAATAAGGACCACCCTGATATACATAAATCGACGATGTTCCACGAATTGCGATCGCACAATACGGATACGTGTTTTTCATGAACATTTCACTGCGTTCCAACATACGAACATTCATACTTTTTTCAACGCGCAGCTTTGCGCAAAATTTCAAAGCGATTTTCCCCTTTTTAACGGTGAATGTGTTACGATATATCGAAATATCCTCTTTACGAAATCGATATATTGTTTACAGCTATTATCTTTATCCAGAGATTTTGTAAAAGTAGAAAACGATTGATTTCACTGCAAACCTAAATGGCAGTATGAGTCCGGTTTTCCTCCGGCTTACTACTTTTAATATTAGATTTTGAAAAAAAGTCTGGGTCAATTTGACCCACGATGATCATTATGGGTTAACACATGAAAATTGATGCCTCGATGAATAAAATTCAGCTCCGTATGCTCGTAATTTATGTTGAGAAAAAAGTTCAGTTAAAACAACTAAATCCATTTAGTTGAAAAAAATTCGGTTGATTCAATATTAATTTGTTTGAAATAATGATTAATTCAACAAATGGATTTGGTTAACCATAACTATAATTAATTCAACAAATGGATTTGGTTAACCATAAGATATGAGGTGAACGAAATTATTTGGTCAATTTCCAGGTACAGTTTAGTCCAATTTACACGTTACTGCGTTGTTGTACAGAAATATTTCGTTGATTTCTAGTATATTTTGACTAAATAAATTTAGCTGT